>CM021769.1:50867676-50945007 GCA_011076525.1 Nettapus auritus | reverse complement strand
TCTTTTAAAGACCTCCAGGGATGGTGACTCAACCACTTCCCTGGGCAGCCTATTCCAGTGACTAACAACCCTTTCTGTAAAGAAGTTCTTCCTAATATCCAACCTAAACCTCACCTGGCGCAACTTCAGCCTGTCACCAGGCACGTGGGAGAACAGACCAACCCCCACCTCGCTACAGCCTCCTTTCAGGTACCTGTAGAGTGTGATAAGGTCGCCCCTGAGCCTCCTCTTCTCCAGGCTAAACAGTCCCAGCTCCATCAGCCGCTCCTCGTAAGCCTTGTTCTCCAGACCCTTCACCAGCTTTGTAGCCCTTCTCTGGACTCGCTCAAGCACCTCCATGTCCTTCTGGTAGGGAGGGGCCCAAAACTGAACACAGTAGTCGAGGTGCGGCCTCACCAGAGCCGAGTACAGGGGGACAATCACTTCCCTGGACCTGCTGGCCATGCTGTTTCTTATGCAAGCCAGGATGCCGTTGGCCTTCTTGGCCGCCTGAGCACACTGCTGGCTCTTAGTCAGCCAACTGTCAACCAAAACTCCCAGGTCCTTCTCTGACAGGCAGCTTTCTAACCACACATCTCCCAGCCTGTAGCTCTGTTTGGGGTTGTTGTGCCTCAGGTGCAGAACCCGGCACTTGGCCTTGTTGAACTTCATACCATTGGCCTCGGCCCATCAGACCAGCCTGTCCAGATCCTCCTGCAGAGCCTTCCTACCCTCGAGCAGGTCGACACACGCACCTAACTTGGTGTCATCTGCAAACTTACTGAGGGTGCACTCCATCCCCTCATCCAGATCATCGATGAAGATGTTAAAGAGGACTGGCCCCAGTCCCGAGCCCTGGGGGACTCCACTAGTGACCGGCCTCCAACTGGATTTGACTCCATTCACCACAACTCTCTGGGCCCGGCCATCCAGCCAGCTCTTAACCTAACGAAGCGTGCGCCAGTCCAAGCCATGGGCAGCCAGTTTCCTGAGGAGAATGCTGTGGGGAATGGTGTTAAATGCCTTACTGAAGTTAAGGTAGACCACATCCACAGCCTTTCCCTCATCCACTAAGCGTGTCACCTTGTCATAGAAGGAGATCAGGTTCGTCAAGCAGGACCTGCCCTTCATAAACCCATGCTGACTAGGCCTGATTGCCTGCTTGCCCTGCAACTGATGCATGACGACGCCTGGGATAATCTGCTCCGTGAGCTTCCCTGGCACTGATGTTAAACTAACAGGCCTGTAGTTCCCCGGGTCTACCCTCCGGCCCTTCTTGTAGATGGGCGCCACGTTTGCTATCCGCCAGTCAAGTGGGACCTCCCCCGATAGCCAGGACTGCCGATAAATGATGGAAAGTGCCTTGGCCAGCTCTTCCGCCAGTTCTCGCAGTACCCTCGGGTGGATCCCATCCAGCCCCATCGACTTGCGTACATCCAAGTGCTGTAGCAGGTTGCCAACCATCTCCTTGTGTATTGTGGGGGCCACATTCTGCTCCCCATCCCCTTCCACCAGCTCAGGGTACTGGGCGTCCAGAGAGCAACTGGTTTTGCTGCTAAAGACTGAGGCAAAGAAGGCATTAAGCACCTTGGCTTTATCCTCATCTCTGGTAACTAAGTTTCCCCCCCGCAGCCAGTAAAGGGTGGAGATTCTCCTTAGTCCTCCTTTTGGTATTGATGTATTTATAAAACATTTTTTGTTGTCTTTAACAGCAGTAGCCAGATTGAGCTCCAGATGAGCTCTGGCCTTTCTAATTTTGTCCCTGCACCACCTCGCAACATCCTTGTAGTCCCCTGGACTGGCCCACCCTCTTTTCCAAAGATTATAAACCCTCTTTTTTCTCCTATGCTCGAGCCACAACTCTCTGGTCAGCCAGGCCGGTCTTCTTCCGCGCCGGCTCGTCTTTGGGCATGTGGGGACAGACCACTCCTAAGCCATTAGGATTTCTTTCTTGAAGAGCGCCCAGCCTTCCTGGGCTCCTCTGTCCTTCAGAACCACCTCCCAAGGGACTCTGCCAACCAGCATCCTGAACAGCTCAAAGTCAGCCCTCCGGAAGTCCAAGACAGAGGTTTTACTGGTCCCCTTCCTGACTTTGCCAAGTATCGAGAACTCTACCATTTCGTGGTCACTCTGCCCAAGACAGCCCCCGACCACCACATCTCCCACCAGTCCTTCTCTGTTAGTGAACAGAAGGTCTAGCGGGGCACCTCCCCTGGTAGGCTCACCAACCAGCTGTGTCAGGAAGTTATCTTCCACGCTCTCCAGAAGCCTCCTGGACTGCTTCCTCTGGGCTGTGTTGTGCTTCCAGGATATGTCTGGGAAGTTAAAGTCCCCCACAAGAACAAGCGCTGACGATTTCGCAACCTCTGTCAGCTGTCTGTAGAACTCCTTGTCCACCCCCTCATCCTGGTTCGGCAGTCTATAACAGACCCCCATCAGGATGCTTGCCTTGTTGGCCTCTCCGCTGATCCTAACCCATAGCGACTCCACCTTGTCATTGCCAGCCTCAAGTTCAACGACATCAAAACACTCTCTAATATAGAGAGCCACTCCACCACCCCTTCCGTGCTGCCTGTCCCTTCTGAAGAGCATATAGCCAGACAAGGCAGCGCTCCAGTCATGAGAGTGGTCCCACCACGTTTCTGTGATGGCAACCAAGTCATAGCCTGCGTGCTGCACAGTGGCTTCCAGCTCCTCCTGTTTGTTGCCCATGCTGCGTGCATTAGTGTAGATGTACTTCAGCTGAGCCTTTGCCTTCTCCCCCAACCTAGCCACTGCTCCCCATGGCACACCTCCAACAGGCTTTGTTTCATCCCTGTCCCCCTTCTTACCTAGTTTAAAGCCCTCTCAATGAGCCCTGCCAGCTCCTGGGCCAGGATCTGTTTTCCCCTTGGGGACAGTTGGGACCCGTCTGCGGCCATCAGGCCGGGTGCCGAGTAAAGCGCCCCGTGGTCAAAGAACCCAAAACCTCTGTGTTGGCACCAGCCTCTGAGCCATGTGTTTATCAGGTGGGCTTTGCGTGTCCTCTCTGAACCCCTCCCTGCTGCTGTAGGAATGGACAAAAACACCACCTGTACTCCCGCTCCATCCACTAACCATCCCAGCCCCCTGAAGTCCCTTTTGATAGCCTTCAGGCTTCTCTCATCAATGTTATCACTGCCAGCCTGGACTATCAGTAGTGGGTAGTAATCAGAGGGGCAAACCAGGCTGGGAAGCTTTCTGGCAACATCCCTGACCCTGGCCCCAGGGAGGCAGCAGACCTCCCTATGGGTAGGGTCAGGCCGACAGATAGGGCCCTCCATGCCCCTGAGAAGGGAGTCACCCACAACGATCACCCTCCTTTCCTTTTTGGTGGAAGCAGTCCTGAGGCGTGGAGCAGATTTCCTCGCCCTAGGCTTCCTGGTTAAACTTCCTTCCACACCCTCATCCACCACTCCCCTGAGCTCCAGGGCCTCAAACCTGTTGTGTAAGGGCACCTGGGCAGGTGGGGGAGGCGTTTCCTGCATCGTGGAGCAGGGACCTGTTTCCATTCCTCTTGAACTCCTCGGTCCCCTCCCTCTGCCCGACAGCGACCAGGCAGGGGGCCCACCCCCATGTGGGGAGTCTCCCTCTGGAGCCTCTCCTTCGGGCCTTGCAGGGAGTTGCTCCACCGGTCTATCTCCCGCTTGCACTCCCTGATGGCCCTCAACCTCTCCACCTCCTCCTTGAGCTCTGCCACCAGGCGGACCAGGTCGTCCACCTGCTCGCACCTCACGCACACGCTGTCTCTGCCTCCTTCAGCCGGCAGCAGCAGGCTCTGGCACTCCCTGCACCCAGAGACCTGACCTGCCGCATTTGGGAGCGGGCAGTCTGCCTGGGTGCCTACAGACTTTCTGGCGCGAGCTCGCTGCCTAGCGAGGCCCAGAGTGGCCCAGCTAGTGCCAGACAGCCGTTAGGTGAGGCGTTCTAGGGGCGGGGGGATCGCCCTGCCCTCCCTGCTCGCCCTGCCCGCGCCAACTGCCGCGCCCCGCCCTGTTTGCCCGTCCTGGTCGCTCGCGCTCCCCAGGGGCTGCCTTGGAGCGGCCGGGAGGGGGCGCTGCTGGCTCCGCCTCCGCCTCGTCACGTCCCTCACAGGGCTGCCGGCTCGTGGCGGCTCCCTCGGCTGCCTCGAGTGGCCTCGATGCCGGGAAAAGAGCCCTGCCTGGCCCGATCCCCGGCTCCGCTGCAGAGCACGTCTGCCCCGGAGCCGATCGCCTCGGCAAGTGATCTGGGACAGCGATGTAAACTGCTCAGACATCCAGCACACAGGTCCCAGCTTTTCACAGATTCTCATGAGAAGGCAAAAAAAAAAGTGAAGGAGTTATTTTTATTTTTTTCCCACTAAAGAAATCCTACAGCGCTTTGGTGTTTGAGTGAGTTTTCAAACAAAGCAAGCGTCCCTTTTCAGCAAGGAGAAGCTGACCTACACTTCAATAACATCACGCTTCAGATCGGCATCCTGAGGCTGGATGACAACTCCTGAACTTGGGCAGATTCACACCGATCTCCAGCTGAGGTCTCTCTGTACATGCTCATCCAGAGAGGCACGCGTGCTGGAGACTGCTTAGAGGAAGGTGCTCTATGTTATACACGCCAGCAATAAAGAGCAATTTCTCTTGTTTAGCACACAACAGACTTAGCAGAATAAGAAATTCAGTCAAGAACAAGGTCAGATGGCCAAGAAAACTAACCTTAGAGAAATAGGAAAGCAAACATCCACCTGTCATTTTCAAGATGAGACCGAGCAACTGCTTAACATATCACAGAAGATGCTCTGCAAACAGAAAATAGGTTTTTGTTTGCCTGCACTAGATTTTCAGTTTTCCTTGGCTTTGGGTGGCTGCTTTTTCTCTAGTCTGAGATGCACAGACTGTTGTTTTCATCTCAACCTGCTAGTGTACCCATGCAGTCAGACTGACAGCAGTAGTGCACTCACTAACTTGAAAGCCATCCATGAATCGTCGTGCCTTGTCACAACTTCGGACACACATTCAAACCCATCACCAAATGAAGACCTATTAGGTAACACTTCTCTTCTTGTACTATGCAGGAATCAAACACGATGTCTCTCTACATGAAATTCAGATGTCGCTTACTGAGGGGCTAGTTTTCTCAGCACAGGACAGGCTAAAAGCCTTACTCCTTCACACTGTTCTCCTGGTCATCTCTTAACAAACTTCAGCACATTAAAACAAAACAACTTTTGGCCAGCTCAGATTCCTTGCCTGAGGCTCTCTGCTCCTGGCAACGCTTCCTCAGTCCTGCTTTGAACCATCTGTCTGGAAGCTCTTTGCTACTTTTAGTTTAGTTACTCCGGACTGACTTTTTCTGTGTTTATAGCGGTCCACATAAAGGCAGCTTTTGGAGTCCAGCACAATGTGCTTGGCTGTAATCGTCTCCACCGAGACCAAACGTGACCTCTGTGAAGACCCTACCTCAGCTCTGGTATGCCAGGTCTCTGGTGCATGACAGCAGCTAGCGTCTACCAGCAAGGCCAAGAATGAGTACAAAAACTGTTGGCTGCACCATATTTAATCTGTCCTCTCTAGGCCAAGTTTCTCTGTTCTCTTGAAGTACACTAGTGCTCCTGTAGAGTAGCCAGTTCCCCTACTATCATAAAAGCACAGCCTAAAATTGGTTATATATTAGTCTGAACTTTATACTGGGAGTTGTGAAAGAAAAAGGTTTATAAACACACACGCTATGCAGATATAATTTCATTAAAGAGATACAATGACTTGGTCCCTGACTTTGCAGGAACGCACAACTGGAAGAGGACTCAGACCAAAAAAAGAATAGGAACCGACTCAGAGAAAGATGTACGTGACCTGAAAACAGCTACCAGAGCAACAGATACAACTTGATGACTTCTCTCATGATGGCATACTGAGACAACAAAACGTTACATGCAGTGCTGGGAATTAACTTGCTTCATCACTCAGAAATACTCGCCAGGAACTGGAATGGCAGGGCCTACTTAGCAAGCACTGCCATTTACTAGACAAGATCTTGGTGATATACTGCAAGCTGTTAGGTTTGCCTTAGTTTTGCTGCTTGTCAGGCTGTTCTACCACCAGGAGCTCCATATGAAATCTCAGTCAGCAAGCTGGCTTATGCTACAGACAAATCAATCTCACTCCAACGTAGTCTCATATTAGAGGCTTACACTTACTGCAGTACAAGGAGAAGATGGCTAGTGGAGATCTTAGGGCCGTAATATAAAACCCTTCCCTCAAACAGATTCAGGCCGTTGGATTGTGTATAGAGGTCGGGATCTGTAACTCTTGCTTTCAGCTCCTCATCCACAGAGTACTTTGGTAACAAGGAAAACAAAATTCACTGCAGCAAACTAAGAACTGCAGGGAAGTCGCTTGTCACTGGTACTTATCTGAACATCTACAGCTAGTGAATCATTTAACAGGGCGAATGGCTGCCTTTCACTATCACTTGAGCTTTTTGCCCATATCTTTACAAATTACATGGGCTTCCTCCAGATAAACCTAAGTAGTCCAAGTGAAGATTAAGCCCTTCCTGCTCCAAAGAAGTGACGATTTTAAAATTCATTTCAGAGCTCGAGAAAGCTAATACTTCTAACATTAAGTAATATAAAAGCCACCACAACTCTTAGTCACCCGACAGCACTAGCCACTTCCAGTTGGAGGCTGCTGTGCTGGAAGGGTTGCGATCAGCAGTGCAAAGTCCAGCAGTGGCTGGTCACGAGCAGCATTTGCAGGGATCAATAGCGGGGCCAACATTGTTTAGTGTCTTCATGAACACTGTGGAAAAAAAGGACCTCGGCAAGCCTGGTGTCCTCTGCAAATGCGGGGCGGGGGCGGCAGGGCAGATGGCAGGGCTGCTGTGAGAGGGACAGCTGCAGAAACCACCGGGCCATTCAGCAAAGGCAAGCACAAAGCCAGCGCCTTTGGAAGTGCCTCCTGCACCGGGAAACACTGGGGTTGGCCAAACACAAAACAGCTCTGCAGAAAAGGACATCTGGGTTCTGGTAGGGGAAAAAAATAATGATGATTTGTCAGCAGTGTACACATTTGCAGCAACGAAGGTCGACTGCATGCTGGGCTGCAGTGGCAAGACTGGAACCAGCAGGGTGAGGAAAGGAAAAGCACTTGGGAGAACAGATCAGCTTCAGCTTTCGGTCCCTGGCACGAGACAGACACTGACGTACCTGAGCAAGCCCAGCAAAGCCTGTTCAAAGCGGCCAGGAGCCTGGAGCTCATAGCACACAGAGGGGCTGAGAGAACTGGGCTGACTCAGCCTCGAGGAGGCCCAGGGGGGCACTGCTGCTGTTTCCAGCTTCCTAATGGGAGAGCACAGAGAAGACAGAGCCAGACTCCTCTTGGGGTGCCACAGCGAGAGGCATCAGACAGCAGCTGCTACAAGCGAAATTCTAATTAGAAAAGATGAAAAATAATTTCTGTTGTCCATTGGACCAGGTGTCCAATGGCCCAACAAAGCTGCTGGATCTCCATCCTCAGAGGCTAAATTCAGGTGGGCATGTCCTCAGCGACCTGCCTGAGCTGGCCCTGCTTTGAGCTGCAGGGCAGGCAGTATTACTCTACGATCCTCTTCGGGTTCCTGTGCTCAAACCAGCAGCAGCTGAATTTTGTTCCAAACGTGAGCCTTCACTTACACTTGTCTGGAAGACAAGGTTCTCCAAAACTCAAACATGGGCTGCCATGGAAACAGCAAGAATGGATCATTACTTTGAAGTTCTAAGGAGAAGTCTAGAGTACTACAGAAAAACCTGGCGTGACAATGTTTTTGACAAGACAGCAGTAGATTAATTAGAACTACTAAAAAAACCCACAACTGATAAGGTGACAGGTAGCACACCACATACACTGAGAAGCTAGAACTCCAGACACTGCAGAGAAACACAAAAAGCTGCACAGCCCAATGGCTTGCAAGATGAACGTAAAGGAAAGCCCCACTGAAAACACACAAAATAAACAAACAAAAAAAATCAGTCATTCTTTCTGGCTAAACTGTACTGGTAAAAAGACAACCTTTCATAATAAATACCAATTTAATGAAGACTAACACCCTGAAAAACTAAAACAAAAAGATGCTCTTACGGGAAATTTTAGGCTTATGCTTTCTTAATAAGTATTTAGGTCTAAGCATAAGGTCTAAGAGAACAGCTCTAATATTTTGGAATTCAGTGGTTCTATCAATGAATTGATAATAAATCAATTACAAATCATCCTATTACCAATGCATGAAAGACAATTCCTCCTTGATGGACAATTGAAGTATTTTGTTATGGTTCAACAGTCAGCAGCAAAAAATTATATTTTGGTATGTAAAACAACATTCAAGTTCACTCCAGAAAATACCCAGGCTCCTCAATCCCCAAAACACAAATAAGTGGGAAAAAGTGAAATTCAGGGGTGCTCTGCAGGGCTGGCAATGGTAATACCCACATTTTTTTTTTTTTTTTCCTCAAAAAGCTAGAAGGAAAAGAGTAAGGGATGCTGAAACACACCTTCCTCCAAAAAGCTCACTGCACAATTAGCAGCGCTTCACAAAGAAGCACTGTCCCCCAGCTACTGAAGATGCATGCAGCTCCTCACGTTCCAAGTACCACCGTATGTATAATTTGAGTTTCCTTGCTGGTGCTGGGTGGACTCATTTTGACTGTGCATGCTAAAAAAAACATAAGTTACCTTGTTCTGCAGACACTGTTCTATCACATCAGCTCTAGCATTTGAGTACTTGACATGAGGACCATGGGAATGTTCTGGCTGCTCCCCCGTGGCTCTGGGGCCAGCAGAGCTCCACACCCACCCAGGCCCCTTTCCCCCAGCTTGCTCCCCGCTACAGGGAGGGCTGGGGCTGCGCTGAGCAGCGGGTGGCACAGTCAGGGGCTCCCTTAGAAGGCACAGCTAATTCTGATTGAACAGCTTACTGAGCAGCAATCGTACAGTGGAAGCTTCTACACGTTCCATCAGTTAACTGACAGCATAAAAAGCCACTTCCTAAAATCAGTGCTGCATTTAGCTAATTAGATTTTTCAAGTCATGTTAGCTAATTAGATTTTTCCAAGTCACAGCTGCTTTTCATGCAATAATCAAAATCAACACTTCACCCAAATTTGATAATATACAATTAATATACACATGCAGATGCTTCCAGACCATTATCATACACTCTCATCACTTCACTACGTAAAGTGGAAAAGGGAGGAAAAATAACACTGGAAATGTTGTCATTAATTAATTTGTGATTAACTAGGGTGAGAGAGTGCTTAGACCTGTGCAGACAACATAAGATCCCTAAGACGGCGCCTAAGGTTGGTAAAGGCAGCAGGGGGTTCCTTATGGGAAGCCGGTTCCACCTGTCTCAGGACTGTAAGTGTTTTCTGATGAGAGACCCCACCAACAGTGCCTCAAAGTGAAAGTGATGTTTACAGACACTCATCGCTCCATACTGTTCTATTTTTGATAAAAAATATTGCAGGAAGACCACACAGCTTCCTATAGGGGCTGCTTCTTCCACTCCAGCTGCAAACGGACGTGGTAGCAATGTTTACACCTAGATCAGATCTGCCACGGTAACAGATCTCTGGTGCTGTTCACCTTGCAACATAGAGGAATCGAAGCCAGGTAGAGAGGACCCAAGCACAAATGCATTAACTCTTTCAGCCGCTCGGTGCACGTGACGTACAGCTCGGTACCAAAACCAGACCCTTTGACGACAGCCACAGGGACACCGCTGACCGAGGCAGGCACGCAGCCCCCACCACGCTGACATCAGCTCCTTTCTCCTTCTCCCAGGAGAAATGGGAAGCAGCTGGGTGGGCGTGGTGGGGACGGGAAAAATCGCAAACTCATTCACAAGCCAGCCCGTGCCGGTCCCACGGAGCCCGCTTCCAGGACTGGCGGGGTCTCTGCGGGCGGACAGCAGCCGGGAGACGAAGGACGAAGGGCAGCACCGCGAGTGCCGGCAGCAGGAGGGCCTCTGCCTTCGCCGGCAGGGCACAGCCGAGGGTCCAGGCCCCGCCGGCTGCGGGAGCAGGGCAGAACCCAGGAGGCGGCCTGGGGCTTAAAGGCTGCGGAGACGCCCAGGTGAGCGGGCGGCACCGCTGCCCCCGAGGCGCTTCCAGCCCCAGAGCGAGGAGCGCTTCCCAGCCGCCGGCCCCAACCCCCAGCCGCCGCGAGACCCCGCCGCGCCGGGCGGGTCCCCTCACCTGCTGCTGGATCTTCCCGTCCTCGGTGACCACCCAGTGCGTGGTGGCGGCGGCGGGCCGCGGCCCCGAGGCCAGCAGCGAGCAGAGGCCGAGCGCCCAGCCGGAGAAGACCCACGCCCGCCCCAGCCCGCCCCGCCCGGACGCCGCAGCCGCCGCCATCTTCCCCAATCCCGGCCTGCCCGCGCCACCCGGAACCGGATCCGTCAGCGCCGCCATTTTGGGAGGGGGGAGCGGGGCGGGGCCGGGGGAGCCCGAGCTGCTTTTGGCCTGCCCCGGGCGGCGGCAACCCCATCGCCGCGAGGAACGCCCCCCTCACGTCCCAGCTAGGATCTTCCCCATTCGCTTCTGCTTACTCTGCTTTTAAGTTTGCAATTGAGCTGCTAATGGTTCTGTTTCTCAAAGAGACCAGACTCCCCCGTGCCTGTTAAACAGTAAAACCCATTTCTGACACAAACACACCACGTAAAATGAAGTTAAAACTCTACACGTGCAGTCACAGCAATTAACTAATGCAAGGGCTTGTGTTTCATTAGTGATAGAGAATAGGTTCCCACAACTCCAAGTTACTTACTGATGACAAAGATTTCAACATAGCACGTTGCTCATTTCACCAAACAAAAGAGGTTGTTACTCCAAGCCACTATTGCTCTATCGTACGATACTAATGAATTTTATTGCACTGTCAACATCTAGAATAAGACAATGTCTCCTTTTCACACGATACATTCCCAAATAAAATATAGTAGATCTGTTAGACATGCAACTTCTGCTGAATATTTAAATTACTGTCCATAATTTTGCATTTAAGTTGAATTACTCAGAAATTGAAACAGCTAACACAGTCTTGGTAAGTATTTCTTGGTGGTAAACAGCTCAATACATCTACAGCAATCTAAGGAGCAAGTCACTAAAACAAAAGGTACCACAGTACCCTTTTACTAAGCCACCACAACACGTTGTAGAGTAACTGTGAAACAATGAGCCAAACAAAATTACAAAATGAATTTATTCCAAAAGCATAAGGGAACATTTACAATTCAACAAGATGGTAAACAGGTGTCTCCACAAGAACTCACTGCAGTAAAATTAAATACGAAAGTAGGGAAAAAAATTCTAACTACTTCTGAGGCTACAAGAACTTCGCACATCAACTCTGAAAAACAGGAATCCCGTAAAGGAGACTCACTCAAAACTCAGTGAGAAAACAAGCTGCTAGTACCTGGTTATTAGTCTAAATACAAGCTACGTTTAGGCTTTGAGATAACATTCTTAAATCCCCTCAAAACACAAATTATAGCCACAAGTGCAAAATGTCTTTTTTTTTTCTTCTTCAATGGAAGCCTATTACCCATCCATTGCCTGTTTTCAGACTGACACTTTGATCTCTTGAATTTGTACTTGAAAACTCTTTGCCAAGTTTGTTGGTTTTAGTGACAAATCTGAGTTCAGCAGCTGGCATGTAACCAGAAAGTAAGCTCGTATGTCCTGGAATGTCCAAAGTTTGCTGTCTACTGCTCCAGAGTTGAGCAAAAATAGACTTCAAATTTAGTCAACAACTTCTCTAACTTCGAAATAGTTTTGGTATGCTGTCCTTTTGACTGCAGTGATAAATTTCATTGTTAATGAAGACACCTGAATCAGATTTACAAGCAAATACAAATGGAAGTAGGTGGCAAAACATCACTTTCAGGCATTTGTGTGTGGATATCAAATCGCTGCAGGAAAAAAAAGGAGAATAAGAAAATTCTTCATCCTTCTAAAGCCTAAGCTATTTTACATCAACGCGCCCTGGAACACTTTTTAAAAATTGTCTTCCTCTGCCCCGACTTCTTTTTACTACCAGCTAACCCCTCTACAATGTTGAGTGACCTGAGAAGTAAAAATTTTAAGTGGTGAGAATAAAAAAAAAGCATTGTGCTCTTACATTGTATTTTCTGGGTGTATACCAGTAAATAAGAATCCCAAGTTGCTATGAAAAAAAATAGCATGGAATTGTTAATTTTTCCACTTGAATTGAACTACATGCTGGAATTTTTCAATGTTACCCAAAATACAATTTTATTTATATATTTTTAAATGCAACTGTATTGGTAAAAAGACAACAAAACTGAAAAACAATCCTTGAGTGCCAACTAATCCAGAAATCTGCAAAACACAGAAAAGAGCCTGGTACTGCTACAGTCCAGCTCCGGTCTATGAAGCTTAATCACTGCATCAATCTTTATCCATTCCTGAAATAATTCTACTAATTTATTATTTTTTTTTTTCTGTTCATTTACTGTGATTTCATGTCATAAGTATATGCACATATTCATATTCAACATTAAAAATTCCTTTGCAAAACACCACTTTTGCATTACAATGCACGGAGAAGAGTAAGATGTGCAAAACAAAAAACACACCACATTCTCCACATCTCTAAGGAAAAGGACTGCTTCATGCTACAAGCAAAATAAGTTTCCAATCATGCTGCAAACTTCATAAAACCAGCATGTCTCTCAGTCAAGTCCATTATAATAAGCAAATAAAATCAAATTTAACAGTGGTACTCTTCTCCACATATTGCAAAATATGGTTACAGATGAGGAAAGGATTATTTCAGCTGCTAAGCTTATCTGACATGTATCTCTGTAATCATGCCTTTCCCATCCATTACTTAATGCATGAACTCAATTACATAGTTTGTTATGCAGTAGCTGATTTTTAGGTTAATATACAAACAATTAAGATGTAGCTTTTGATAAGACATCTACGCTCTTTTCCAATTTTGAATAAATCCTGAAGACACTTCAAAAATAAGAACCCAAAACTGCTGACTGTAAGCATCCAAAAATACAGTTGTAGTTTCACTATGGACAAGTTGTAGTCCGTTAGAAAAGTAGATCATACATACAAAGGTATAAAGAACATTTAAGTCAGTCCTAGTGGAAGGCAGTCCTTGAAGGAAACAATATTCCAAGCAATCTTTTGCTGAGTAGTACTTTTACGTTAGCCCATGGGGGCCGGGGAAGATTCAATGGTCTACTCAGTAGATTCTTCCTCGACTACGATTGCCACGTCCTCCCCAGCCTCTTCCACGTCCACCCCGGAAACCACCTCTTTGCTCTGAAACAGAAATTAAAACATTTCATGCACGTTCATGTATGCTGATCAAAATTAAACAGTAATAACCGCAGGCTGACTTCAGTCTCTGAGGTTAATCTTGCTTATTACAAGATCTCCGAGTTGCACCCTGATGGACAACGGACATTACAAAATGTAAAACAATGCCAACAGAGCTAGCCTCTCTAAGTGAAATGCAGTCTTCCGTATGCTATGATATGGGGCTGTCCCATTATTTTAGAACCACTTTTGAACAAATCCATTTTCACAGAATTGAAAATTGAGCTGTAAGTAACTTCAGTAGCTCATCCTTCTGTCCAGTAACACCACGTTGATCTTCACGTTTGCCTGACTCACTCCTAGTGATTTTATAAAAATGATAGCAAACCAGAACTTTGCCAGTCTGTTGTTCCCGATCCTTAAGTTACATCAGCACACTTAAGTTTCTTCGTTGGGCTGGTATCTCACTATATACAAATTGAGGATCTTAAGCATAGCTGGATACCACACAAACTATTTGTATACTGTGGAAAATTTTTTGTTCCTCTTTGTCAAAACCAAATTTGATTTGAGTGAAAAAAGCACAAAACATTTTGTTACAGTTTCTTGGGATTTGTTTGAAAGCGTTATCAAACTCTCTCACTCCCCGTCCATGCTTTTTCTTTGTGTACAGCCTTAAAATACAGGTCATATTAATCTACAAAGAGAACCATGGGCACAACTCTAGAAAAAGTTTTTCCAAGCTGCTCAACTTACCATAAGAAAAACTACCCAGGTTACTACTGTATTTTCCACTGGGAGGATTATATATCTGCCTGGCATCCCTTTTTGGTCCTGCCGAAGCTTTCTTTGGAGGTGAACTTGAGGTTGTGTCTTCACTTGCTCTTTTTTGACTGATGGAAGAAAATAAAAACAGATCATTTCACCCCTGTGGCGACAAGTACAGCAAAAATAGCTGTTCAACCTCAAAGATCAACAGTTGTAAACTAGTGATAGCTAATGAAGATGCCCTGAATAATACTTGAGAAGAGGAAAGAAGCTAATCTCCAGTTGATTCAGTCTATTGCATCCCTAAAGCAAGACTAAGATATCATACCACAGCCTTAATTCCTTTCTGGATGGGTGTTATTTTTGGTCGTGAAAGTTTTCGCTCAAGCACCGTATACATTATCCATATGCAGCTTGAGATATTTATCTTGCAAACAGCAAAAATTAACACACATTTTTTCATTTTATCTCTAGATTTTTATATATATATTTTTCATGAAAAACCTCTTACCTTGCGTCTGCCTTCTGTACTGGTTTCCAGGACAGTGTGACTGTACTTTTGTAAGAAGGAGGAATGTGGAAGAGGTCCTGTGGAGACAAAATCGGACAGTTTATTTTACAGTTAAACCATGTCAACTGTACTCCAAAATTTTAGGTATCTATAGAGGCTCCAGAATAGCACTTACTTTCCAACAATTTTAAAACTAAAACCTTTTAAGTCCTATGGCACAGTAAGAAGGCAGCAATAGCTGTCTTACCTAGCTGTCTTAGTTCCATATACTTTAGTACGAAATTCAAATGAAATTAATGTTACCAGAATAGCAATTGCAATTACACACTGTCTTTCTCTACCTCTGCACGTAAAACATCTTTTAATGAACTACAATGGCTATACACCTGATATCCCAGCTAACATGGTTAAAAATAAAAAACGCTTCCCAACAGCATAGGCAATATTTGGTTTATGGTCATGTGCTGAAGATAGGCAATGAGAAATGAAGGAATACAGGACAGCTAGGGAGATCAGTGGTTTTAAAAGGTGGTTAGAAGAAATCAAAAGGTTTCAGGGGCCATGGGTAGAAATGGCTTTCTGCAGCCCATCTCTCCTAGACTCTTTGGAGAAAAGAGCTCTGTATAGGACGCTTGCTTTGCCTCCTTCTTCCATCTACTTGTACCTCTTTGAACTTGCCTCTCCCTACCATGGCAGAAAAGGGAAATAAAAGGGAAAGATGACTCAACAAGAATCCAGAGACCCCTAAAGCAAGGTTTTCTGCTCCTGCTCCTAACTGCTGATGCTAAGAAGGGCCTTGACACCCTCTACCAACAGCAGCAAAGGCTCAGAAGTTTGCTTAAACAGCACGTCCATTTCTGCTTCAGGTACAGTGACAGCATCCTGAGCTGTATAACAAAGACTAACTTTTTAATACAGGTGAATTCTCTACTGTGTGAAATTACTCCTTCATCATGTTAATACTTACCTTGATTAAAACATTGATGTTATTGGTTATTTTCAAGGCAACCACCTTGATCTTGTTCTGTAAAAAAAACAAAAACAAAACCACCACTATTGAATATCTTCTATTACCTTCAAATTATATCAACTGCGTTTCATGAAGTTATAACATTAAACTGACTGCCATTCAGTGAACTACTGTAGCAATAGTGAAAGGTGTGCACACTTCCAAGAATAAGTGACAACTGTTTTTTAGGCTTCCAGAAGTTCTATACTAGCTAGTGGCTTGTAATGTTCCAGGGTATTTCCCACTCTCAATTTTTCCCAACATATAAAACTTCCTCCTTCAAAGCAAAACACAGAGCACAGTTAAGTGAAACACATATGATCGTGCAGAGTGGCTTAGCAAAATTACCAAAAACTAAAAGATCTTTTTAGCTTGCAGAACTCCGCATCAGTTATGACGCAGCTGCACATTAAGTTTTCCTCATTCCTCCTCCAGAAGTGGCACATTGACAATGACATCACTAGTGATGTGGCCACAACACACACCAATCTGACATCCACTCAGGTCTGTGAAACAATGGACAAACAAGAGTGCAACTTAAACGCAGTTTAATACCAGCAGCTCAAACACATCTTTCTGTAGGCAAACTCACTTTTTGGTATTTTCAACACACAAGGCACTGTCTAGCAAGACAACAGCATCAATACGTACAGGCACTAACACTTAACTGCGTTACTTCTAGCTCAACACTGGTTCAGAGATCTACAACTAATACTGCAACTTTCCTGCTTAGAAATTTAAGACTGCCACCTGAAATCAGGAATAACAAGTGCATTCTTCTGCTGTCAGGCTGCCGTTACATCATTACAAACCACTTTAAAAAATAGCAGGAGTAATGCTCAGGAAAGCTCTGACTGCCCAGTGTAAGTACTAATCCAACCAGATACTGAATCGTTCCTCGAGTGGAGCCTTAACAGAGCTTCAGTATTATTCAAAGCATTCCTGATGATCTTGAACCTAACCAATCTGCAGAACTCACCCCAAGCTGAAGGGGATGAGGTGTCAAGTTTTTAATCACAGTCCCCAATACCTAGCAATGTTTTCAGCTACTTTGAGTGATAACCTGTAATCTCTTTCTTCAGATCTGACAGCATCCAGAAGCACAAAGTTCAGGAGTTTGGTATTAATGCTAACTAAATTTTAATAATTAACTACAAGCGTACATGCAGAAAAACAAAAAACACATCTTTGAAGTAAGACTAGTGCACAAGCTGAGTTCTTATCAGTCATTCAAAATATAGACAACTGAAATAAGTTTAAGGGAATAATACTTTAACATCATTACCATTTTCCCTTTAATCTGTTTGCATGGTAACAGGCTAACTTCTGTTGTAAATGTGCACCAACGGTTACTTATGTAGGCTCGATCAGAAAATCAGAATTACACAATACTTACCTCCTCTGTTTTCAAGGCTTCTCCTGTTTTTCCTTGGAGCGCTAGACGAAGCTGTCGAATATACACCTGCAATCCTCGAGCAAAATACTGTAGCCTAAAAAGTTTAAAAACAAGATGTTCATTTTATATATTCCTGTTAAAAAATAAAGGCATAACCAAAGAAAGTTGTAATCTTTTTTTCCCTTGAAGAAAAATGCTCAGAAGTCTTCTACCAATTTGATTTGTGCTTCTATAGGATCCAGACACTAATAATTCATACTTTCTAACAGAACTTGAACACCCATCCCCTAGACAATTACCTGATTTTAAAGTCTTTCAATTTCTCCGCATTCAACTTGGCTGTGAGGAAATCTGGAAGTTTACGACCTAACTGATGGAAGCTGTACAATAGACACTCCACGTAACTGAACTGCAACTTGGGCTCTTCACTGCTAGCATTTTCCCCGTTCTCTGCTTCCTCTGGAGGAAGTGGCATGTACTCCTAATGAAGAGAAACAAGAAACAAATGGATGAGGCACACTTACACGGACTGGCGGTTCTCTTGCAGTGTTCATACTGGTGGCTTTGTTTCTGCTGACAATTCAAGAAGTACTCCCAGTATTCCCCATCCTTGTACTAACAGGACCAGGTGCTGCACAAAATCCTGGTGCAGGTGGTTTGCCTACACTCACGCCACTTCACACCCCTTGACTAGGAGGAAGTAGTGTGGTAGTGCTGCTGCCACAAAAACCAACACTGGACTGCACCAGTGCTTCTGAAAGAGTGCTGCCTTTGCTTAAGCTGTGCAGCACAGATACAGTGTTTGATGCAATCCAGCACAAGTCTCTCATCAATTTAGAATTTTAAAAGTAACAAAACCAGGAGTATACTGAACAAAAACCATTATGCAGCTAACAACATACCTTCCTCTGTATCTAGAAGGGCTCTGAATTGCAAATTATGTTTTTCCTCGAATCAAGGACAACATTATTTGTGATATAGCCACACTCAAAAAAGGATAAATAGATTAATGGATAAAAATAACTTGTTTTCATGCAAGATGTTAATTTTAGTCTTTTACCTAAGTAAAAATTGAGTTAGTCTTACCAGTAATTTATCAAACAACTTCTTCAAGTTTGATTCAAGCTTTTCCATATCTCCACAAAATGAACTCATTTCCGCAAGAAGCTTCAAAACCTAGACATAAGGAGAGGTTTTTTTTTAAAATGTGTTAAAAGATATGTATGAAGGTGTAACTTTCAAACTAAAAGGAGATTATTATATCATTACGGTTGGCATAGAAGAGGTCAGCTATTAAAAAAACCCTAATCCTCAGGAAAGAATATAAGGAAGAACATGCCTAGTCTCCTCTTCATGTCTCCAGACATGAGTAAACCCCAGAAACATGGGTGTAACTGTCTCATCCCAGCAAGCACCATTAATCAACAAGTGAACAAAAACCTTGACATCTCATGCCTGCAGCATGGCTCACCTTCACAGCGAGACTCACAAAGATCGAACTGCAGCTGTAGCACTGATTAATGTAACCAAAATTACAGACATTAAACCACTCCCTTAGGAGACTAAATTAGCACAAGCCATGCAACAATCATTTCAGTAAATGCTACATGCTTAAAAAAAATTGTAGGTAATATAAAGATGATTACACTGCTCTACTTATTCTAGCCGTGTCTCAAAAGCCTGGGACAAACGCCACATGCTTTAAAAGCCAATGCTCAGTCATGCCTCAATACAGCAAACATTTTTTTATAGCGTAGCTAGGTCTCCTCCAGTGAAGACGTGTATTTCTTAGGACTGAAAAGGACTGTAACCTTGGCTTACCTCTAACTGGATATCAACACCCTCCACTGGAGTAGTCAAAGAACCGAGGTTTGGAAGCACATGCTCGCAGAAGTAAGTAACAAATTTTGTGGAATGAACGTTCTTCTGCAAAAAACACCACACTTTATTCAGGCTACTCTGAGTTAGAGTGAGTTAAATGTTTTTCCCCCATCACTGTCCCAGCCTTGTAAACGCCCACCACACAGCTATACCTTAAGGCTTTATTCAACTTCTCTTAACTCTGAAATGCAGAGACCCTGTCAGGTAGCTTAAGCTCAGAGGCAGTCTGCAACAGGACCTGAAAAGATTGCCTAAAGCCTGAAAATAGACCTTTACATGCTGCAATTGCCTGGCACTGGACTCGTATTAATCAAACATACATATATGAACCTAGTGTGAGAATCTTGTCATAATTAATCATGACGTCTTAAATTTGAAATAAGATGTTGAAGACCAGAGAATACACAAAAGCTCTTTGTATTCACGGGTGTAAGGAGTGCTTTGCAACAATCTAATACGTTAAAAGCTAAAGGTGGAGAAGTACTGGTACACTGTCATTCTAACATAAACATTCAGAACACTGCAGAGAGAGGAGCTACAGCTATTAACTTTCCACAGTATTCCCCACGCAAAACAAATCAGTACATACTGAGAAGAGCGGCACTGCCTGCCGAGTACACTGTAGAAGTCTGTCCACGCAGTCTGGATCAGAGGGATTGAATGTTTGCTCCAGGTCAGCTTGTTCGGCTACCAGCTCCACCAGTTGCTGCCTCCCACTTACTGTCTGTAAGCTTTTTAATCCAGACAGTATTTTCATGAACAGAACAAATTCCTCGCCGGTCACATCTTCCAGCACCTTAGTAAAACACCAGAAAACATAATTCCATTGTGGTAATTTGCAAACCTCCAGGACAAACCTACTTGATTTGAGAAGATAAAGCGTGCAGTTATCTAATATTTAATTTATCTCCTAGTTATTTAAAAACAAAAGGTTAAAGGAACCCAGGAAAACATTCAGTATGATTGTACGCATCTCCAAATTAAATAACTGCCATCATGTTGTGCATAGGTAACATTTTTCTTGAACAGTAACCTTAGGACAGAATTTCTTATTTAACAAAATTGTATGTTTCAGGCAGAATAAATCTTAAATGAATATCTGACTTGACTGTCTTAATACTTTGTGTATTTTTTCAGTTTAGGCAGTGCACTGGAATCTCATGAAATCCAAAAAGGACAAATGCCAAGTCCTGCACATGGGATGAACCAACTTCCCCGCATCTGCACATGCAGGGAACTGGCTGGCTGCACAACCGCCCTGCTGCAAAGGCCCTGAGCATCCTGGGGACTGGAGGCTGGTGAACACTGTCCTGGACCATGACCAAACCATAGCTAATAGATTGAGGGAATCAAGCAGATTGAGGATTCTCCTTCACTGGGCTCTCATTAGACCAAATCTGGAACACTACATCCCACAGCTGTGGGTCTTCTGCCACGAGGAAGTTGTTGATAAGCTTCAGAATTTCAAACACGAAGGCATCAGTGTCTGGAGCACACAACCTACAAGGAGAACTTAAGGAATCTGGGCTTTTTCAGCCTACAGGAAAAAAGTTGTGATGGGAGATGGGGTACCTGACAGCAATATTGCAATACTTCAGAGAACATGACCAAGACTACAAACCAGGCTCTTTACCAAGGTGCATGGGGAGAGAAAAAGACAATGGTGCAAAACTGAAAGGGGAGGCTCCAACTGGACAAAAAATAATCACTTCAGAGACAGTTGAACATTAGAACTAACTGCCCAAGAAGGTTGGGAAATCTCCATCCGTAGAGGTTTTCAACACCCAACTGGACAAAGCACTGAGAAATCCGATCTGAATTCAACTGAGCAGGATTCACTGAAATGACTCATCCTTCCAGTGTGCATGATTCTCTGATTCTAATAAAAGTAGCTTTTACAAAATGAGAAAAACCTAGTATTATTTTGTTGTCCTCACAAAAAACATTGCAAACTTTGAACTGCAGCAGAACAGGAAAACTAGACAATTGTAATTTGTACAATGCTCAACCCTATGTGTGATTTTAAACAAACAGACCTCCAAAATATCATCAGTGATAAAAGATGGTTTAATAATACTTCAGTTTGTAGTAAAGTAAGACACTCACCTTCTTTGATTCAGTTAGTATGAACTCTTCGACCTCCTTTGTCAACACCTCCTCAGGCAGGGTTTTCAGTTTTGTAGAGAGAAACTTGATGGCTCTCTCTCTCACAATATCCTCCCCCTGAAGAATTTGACTGAATAAGCCTCCCAAAGTCCCTGAATAGAGAATAAATCAGGTAACACAAATTACTTTAAAATACATTTGGAGCTGAGCCTTCAAAACATTAGAAAGCAATTTTCTACTGTAAGACTCCATGAAATATTTTAAGATAATTTTCATGTCTTTTGACATAAGAAACTGCATTCTTTTATTGGTCTAAATATTTCAGATCCTCAGCTACTGAGAATTTCAGGATCATTTGCAAAACAAACTAATGAGTACGTCTCTAACTTTTGCGTTGTACTAAGATACAAATTTGAGTCCTGCTCTCATCCCATGAGACTGGGAAGTATTAATAAAAGACATTTAAAGAAAAATGTGTCCTTTACCTTTAGCATCCATCTTAAAGATACTGAGCAATGCATTGTTGACCAAATTGAATTCTGCAGAATCATCTGAAAAGAGAAAAAAAAAACCTCACATACATATCCTTGAAAGGCAAACAAACAGAAAAACAGAAGGATTTCTGGTATCATACAAGAAGAATTCTATCTTCAACATTATTAACACAACTTCTGCTTAAACTACTATCAGACTGAGGAAGTAGAAACCCACAATTACGGAAGCTGGTAGCAAAAGAAAAACGTGTTTGTAATTTCATCTTCCCCCTCTTGCCCCCATAGCTTTAACATTACAAACTTGATAGGACTGAAAACCTAAAGCAAAGTTTTAATTCAATGTGTTCAGTCATTGTAAGGAACAGTTGAATAAACAAGCTCACTTTTACTAGATTAAAGTAAATCAGCTGACTTCTTTTTAATCTACAGAATTCCTAGATGGAAGAAACAATTCTCCTTGAACTAAATGGAGAAATGTACATGTTCCTAAAAACTATGTTTCTTCTGAGAAGCAAATCTGTAGAGACTTAAGCATGCATTTTTAATATAATTTTGAACATGTAATATTTAGCACTCCAAAAGCATACTGAAATATAAAAAATACATACTGTATATTACATTCTGAACGAACTATTTTGTACAAAAAATGTACTGCATCGAGGAAAATGCCTTCCTTTTTCTTTTTAAGGTTCCTGAATTAGAAACCCAATAGCTCTCAGTTGGAAGGCAGTTTCTTGCAAACTATAATTGTTTTTTTTTCTTCTACAAATGCTTTTAGACAACTAGAATGAAAAAAAAAGTCTGAGATATATAAAAAAAAAAAAAGATTTTCAATTTAGATTCAAATAATTAGTGAAACTAGTAGCATAATTGGACAGCAAATATACAGAGGAGAGAAAGAACAGAAGCAGGACATGAATTCCACTGGGACAGGCTGCTTTGTAACAAACTAATGAATCAACAAAAAATGTTTTACAGAACAAAACCGCATACATTTCTAGGTACGCAAAAGGAAATCAGCCAAGAAACTACCAATGTCTCCTACCTGACTGTAGAAGCTGGGTCAGTATGTCTGCTACCCGGGGAAGGTTATCTCCGGTGGCAAACTGAGGCAATTCCTTAATTGCCTGGCGCCGGATCTGTTGAAATTGTCAGTAGCATGAAAAGAAAAATTAAAAAATAATTACAAAAAAAAAAATATCAGGCAATTCAACTTCCATATGAAGTTTGACAAAAACAAACAAACAAACCACCACCATCAGAAACAGAAAAAGACCACATTCTTTTAACAACCCCATGGCTTTCAGGTGCAAATGAAATTTTTTTGTCCTTGCAAGATTTAATAGAATCCATTACCATGAAGTGCTTTGAAAAGAAAAAAGTAACATATTCAAAGAAACCATATCTAGGCTTTGTTTTTCTTTCTGCAGAGACAGTCCATTGATCAATGATGGGGATGCAAAGTCAAACGAAAACAGATTTATCTTCCCATACCATCACACAGTGGATTTTTCTATTGCAGGAATACACTAACATTCTTGTCTCTTTCAGCCTTGTCTCTTGTCTCTTTCAACCTTCCTCTCCCTCCCCCCCAAAAGAAACAGGTTAAGGAAAACCAAACCAAACCAAACCCAAACCAAAACAACAACAAAAAACAAACAACAACAAAAAAGGAATATCAAAATATAAATCAACATATCAACTTGCTACAGGGTTCCAGTCCTTATTCTTACAGAAACATCTTCATCCTCACAGAGGTCCAACTGGGCATTGATAGCTGAGTCAGCTAATTCAGGAAAATGCTTGAAGAACTTAGGAATGAACTGGGCTGCAAGTCTCTTTTCCTTGGCACCTCCTTTCACGCCATCCAAGATCGCCTGGTAAGCATCCTTATGCTGAGAGAGGAAACAGAGAACACAGAAATAGAAAAATCTTGGGGTAATCTCAAGACAGAAAGGATTTTTTTCTCTCCCATTTACTGCATCTACTTAAGTGAACTACATTATACAAGCTTTATACAAAGAAGCACATTTCTCTCGGAGCAATATAATCTCGTTAATCTAGTAAAATTTGCCTTGACTGACAGTACTGTTAGTCGGGTCCTCTATCTGTTCAAGTGCTTACTGTTCAGACTGTTAGGGCTAACAGCTCTTGCACACCACTTGTGATTAGATTAGTGTGGACTAAAGGAATTACACGATCACCTTCTTCACTGAGCTTCGGCATTTTTTTAAGGAGTTTCTTCTTTCTGTCTGCTCTTTTATTGTTTCTTAAGCAGAGGCTACCTCTCCCAGCCACTGTACTGGAACAAATCATGAGCGATTTTTAACACACGTTGCTCTAAAGCATCTTTGGCATGTTTGAGCAGTTGACTTGAATTGAGGTAAAGGAGTTCTTAAAAGATCTGTTAACAGAGACTGGATGCAATAATAAGCAAACAACAACAAAAAAAATAAATCTCCAGTTGAAATACAGAAATAAACACTTCAGCAAAAGAGTGGAAAAACCTCTAGCAGCTCCAATTGGAAACACACAGGCATTTCTGATTTTGTGCGTGCATGACTTGAGACTTTAGGATAAATTCAAGTATTCATTGTCGTTACAGATGTGCTTCATAGAATCACAGAGTGGTTTGGATTGGAAGGAACCTTAAAGATCATCTAGTTCCACCCTCATGCCATGGGCAGGGACACCTCCCACCGGAAATAGTCAGGGTTGTTCGGATGCTGGCAGAAATCAGAACATTCTACCATTAATTTTCTTCATTGTTGTGAAAAAAACGTTTTAGACAATGTGTCCCAACTGAACAGTAACATCAACAACACAGGACGCTTTCCTCTATCTGCACCAAATTTCCCAGAGCCACATATATCACACTCCATTCCACACAAAAGTTCACTCACAGCAAGTGCGGATAGTAATTTACAACGCAGTATGCTGCTTTAATTCCCCTTACAGTAAGCTGTATTTTAACATCCAGTACCAGTGCTGCTGAAACTCTCCCCACACCATTCTGACACCTATCTCTGGAGCCAGATTCTGATCTGGATTGGGACACTGATCCGGAAGAAGAATAACCGAGGATAAAAATGGTTGGTTTTCAGCTCATCCACACCCGCATCCAGTTTGCTCTGTAGCTGTGCCTTCACGGCACAGCTCAACAGCATGGGCAGGAATGCGCCAGCACAAACGAGCAATGAAACACAAATTGTCATGGCTACTGATTCTGAGACTGCACATTAAGAAAGACCTTTTGGGGAACAAATTACTTAAACCTAATACATACTAAAGAAGTGTCCCAACAGCAACTGAAATAGAGTAGCTTGGAGTAACCTGTGTCCCATTCGTGTTGCTGCACGTTAATTGGTCCTAAGATACAGTTCAGGCAGAAGTTTACCTTCTACTTAGCAGCAATGAATGGTCAAGAAAAAAGTAAGCAAGTGCAGAAAATGTGTGATCCTTTATTTTTGCACATTTCCTCCCAGTCTGTAACATACGAATGTCTTAA
Source organism: Nettapus auritus (assembly GCA_011076525.1). Lineage (NCBI taxonomy): Eukaryota > Metazoa > Chordata > Aves > Anseriformes > Anatidae > Nettapus > Nettapus auritus. The sequence goes on along the minus strand of CM021769.1, from coordinate 50,920,028 downwards.
CCCCAGAACCCAGACCCTTATTTTTAATAACTAAAAACTGACCTCTCATCCATTAATTACTCTAGATCAGCTCTTTGACTGATTTATACTCTGTAACACGCCATGACAAGCTTAACAAGGTGTTATGAAGTATGTCTTCCTCATTATTCTAAACCACTTCCTGGTAGCTGTTTTTTTTTTTTTTTTTGACATTCTTACCTTCATTCTGGTACACTCATCCTACCTCTGTTTCTTTCTCAACTGAAACACTTTTAGGAGCTGAGTATTTCTGGTGTTTTACATTATTCCACTTAATGTCATAGTTCTGGTTGCCCCCTCACCCTTCTCATGCTCAAAGTTTCCTTTCTGAGGCAGCGTGACTATGGCTTTTTACAGTGAGAAATCACATTCATAGGGATATTAAGAGATAATAAAATCGTAAGTGGGATAAAATCAACGAGTAAGGAACAATTACTCATGGCTTCTCAAAATGCAAAAATTAGACATCAAATAAGATTATGAAATGACAAGTTCAAAGAAGGTAATTTCTTCACAAAGGTTAATGAAGTAACAGAACATTTTGGCACAGAACATTCATATGCCAGAAATATAACCAGATAAAAGAAGTGCCAGAGAAGTTTGCTGAAGAACAATCTAGCATGAACGCAAAGGGTCTCCCTGACTTATGGGAAGCCCATAAGCTGTAAAGGACTAAAAGCCAGGAGAGCACATCAGGAACCATCATTCTCAACTTGCCCCGCTCTTGCCCTGAGAGGTTCGGAGACACCTGGCATTGATCCCTGCCATGAGCAGCATTCTCAGCTATCCTGGAGCTCATCTATCTTACACTCCTATTCCTATCTTAGGAGAGTTACCCATACCCATTAAAATGATGAGGGACTACATACTTGTTAAAGACCACACTCATAGCACCTATTTTATTCTGCATCTCTCCCCACAGATCTCAGCATTTTAGTTCCATTTTTTGGTTGCCTCTAAGCTCTAAGTTTTTGTTGGGCTGCCTGCAGTGATGGGAGAACAGTCACACAAAGTGAGCAGACCTGAGTTAAAATAAAATAACTTTACAAGCAAACAACCACCACCACCAACAAAACCTTATTATTTGTTTTCTTAAAGAACTGTCCACATAACCTTGTATACTAGAATGTGGTTAAAGATCCACTTATAGATTAAAAAAAAAGCTCCTTTTCTACCTATGTATATTATGACAAAAACATAATAATGAAAAACACTTATATTACTTTTTTTTGGATAACCATTAAATAGCATGAGAGCCTCACGCAATTAAAAAATTAGTTTTAATTAAGGAAAGTATTTTGCAATTGCTAATATTCTAAGGCATCCCCGTGTTTGATTAATTAAATATTGGTGGTGCTGAGCGGCAGATCTTGCCGGGGTTTTACTGCTAAAGTCTCCTTTGGTGGTGAGAACCATTCTTAAGGAAAGGCAAGGCTGCGAGGAGCCACCAACCCGTAACACCTCCACCTTCCCCCACCAGCTCAGTTCCTTCAGCGGCCTTTTAACGAAATCACCAGCGCGCCGCCCCAGCCCCGCAAGGCCCTGCTCCCCCGCCAGGCCAGACCCCGGCGGGCCGAGCTCTCCGCCCCGGCGAGCAGCACCCGGCGGCCTCCCCGCCGCCACCTGCCCGCCCGCCCCCGGCAGGGCCGCCCCCGCAAGCCGCGCCGAGGCCCTGCAGGCGGGCAGCCCCCGGCCCCCCGGCCCGGCCCCGCCCGGAGCGCCACTCGAGCCCCAGGCCCGGCGAGGCCCGGAGAGGCCCTGCAGGCCGCAGCCCCGCCGCACCTGCCCCGCCGTCTCGGTGGCGTCGGCCAGGATGCCGTAGTTGCGGTAGAGCTCCTCCACGGTGGGCATGGCGCGGCGGGCACGGGGAACGGACACAGCCGCCGCTGACACCGAGGCCGCCGCTGACACCGAGGCCGCCGCTGACGCCGCCGCCGCCGCTCCGCGCAGGCCGCCGCCGTCAGCACCAGCGAGGAGGGAGGCGCAGAGCGGCCCCGGTGGGGGGGGGGGGGGGGGGGGCGGCGCGCCTGGCGCCCCCTGCAGGACCGGCATAATAACATCACAGAATCACAGAGTCGCAGAATCGTCGAGGTTGGACGAGACAAACAAGATCACCGAGTCCAACCTCTGACCTAATGCTAACAAATCCTCCACTAAACCATAGCACTAAGCCCTACATCTAAACGTCTTTTAAAGACCTCCAGGGATGGTGACTCAACCACTTCCCTGGGCAGCCCGTTCCAGTGCCTAACAACCCTTTCAGTAAAGAAGTTCTTACTAATATCCAACCTAAACCTCCCCTGGCACAACTTAAGCCCATTCCCCCTTGTCCTGTCACCAGGCACATGGGAGAACAGACCAACCGCCGCCTCGCTACAGCCTCCTTTCAGGTACCTGTAGAGTGCAATAAGGTCGCCCCTGAGCCTCCTCTTCTCCAGGCTAAACAGTCCCAGCTCCCTCAGCCGCTCCTCATAAGACTTGTTCTCTAGACCGACCCTTCACCAGCTTCGTAGCCCTTCTCTGGACTCGCTCAAGCACCTCCATGTCCTTCTTGCAGTGAGGGGCCCAAAACTGAACACAGTACTTGAGGTGCGGCCTCACCAGAGCCGAGGACAAGGGGACAATCACTTCCCTGGACCTGCTGGCCATGCTGTTTCTTATGCAAGCCAGGATGCTGTTAGCCTTCTTGGCTGCCTGAGCACACTGCTGGCTCATATTCAGCCGACTGTCAACCAATACTCCCAGGTCCTTCTCGGACAAGCAGCTTTCCAACCACTCGTCACCCATCTGCTTGGGGTTGTTGTGCCCCAGGTGCTGGACCCGGCCCTTGGCCTTGTTGAACTTCATACCATTGGCCTCGGCCCATCGGACCAGCCTATCCAGATCCTCCTGCAGGGCCTTCCTACCCTCGAGCAGTCTAGTTGGTGTCGTCTGCAAACTTACTGAAGGTGCACTCAATCCCCTCATCCAAACATGAAATAAAATAAAATAAAACAAAATAAAATAAAATAAAACCAGCTGGGGGGAGCTCAGCTTGAACGAGGATGTTTTGTGTACAGTCATAAAATATACATGCGTATATTTATAAAATCAGAGGTGCCCAAAATACCACACTGACTCCAGAAAGGGGCATCAAGAGCCCAAAGGGGCATGATTAAGAAACTGGTCTGATGGAGAGAGCGACTGGTGAGGGTCTGGGAATGACACAAAGAAGACTCAGTGCCCCAGGCTGGGCCTGGGGTGCAGCAGGCAGCCACTCTGTGAAGGTGGTGGGTGTTGTGGGTGTGCAGCCTCGTGGGGCTGCAGCAAAGCTTCAGCCTGCTTGAGGAGGAAGGAGAGCAAATGACTGGGAGACCTGTGGCATGGGAAGCTTCTCTGAGAGGGAAATCCATTCTGGGTAGAAATCAGGCCCTTTTGTATCATGCAGACATAAAGAGGGTATATGGCACCACTACTCTGGTAGCCTGTATGTGCTGTTAATTTTGGTCTTACTGCTGAGAGAGCCAACAGATGATGATATTTCTTGGCTTCCTTTATTATTATTATTATTATTATTATTATTATTATTATTATTATTATTATTATTTTTTGTGAAGAAAAAAAAAAAATAGATTTCTCACATCAGTTCCCAATTTTGTAGCCACTTCCCTCTTTCCCAGACATTTTTCACTTTCTCCAGTGATAAGCTGCCCCTCAGTTTCCCGTTTTATCTTTCTGGAAGCTCGCTTCAGGCTGCCCTGGCCCTCAGGTGCCCAGCCGTAGCCCCAGGGATGCTCCATGTCCCCAGCCAGGCCCTCAAGGCGACAGGGGTCCATCTCCTCACCTGCTGCCAGCTGGGCAGCCATTTTCCCCTCTCAGTGTTTTGCCGCCATTTTGTGAGGCCTGCCTGGCCCTGGTCTCAGTCAGTAGCCAGGTCACCCTGCTCCTTTTCCGGGTGTGCATGCTTGCTCAGGAACCTGTTGTTTATCTTTTGCAGCCTTTCTTTTTTTCTGTATTATGTCACTTTTCTTCTCCTAATCTTTCTGATTTTGCTTTTCCCACAGTTACCCTTAGAATCACAGAATCATTAAGGTTGGAAAAGACCTCCGAGATCATCTGGTCCAACCATCACCCTAATAGCAATGTCACCCATTAAACCATGTCCCTAAGCACCAAGTCCAACTTTTCCTTAAACAACCCCAGGGAAAGTAACTTCACCACCTCCCTGGGCAACTTGTTCCAATGACTAAACTACTCTTTCTGAGAAGAAATGTCTCCTAATTTCCAATTTAAACCTCCCCTGGTGCAACTTGAGGCCATTCCCTCTAGGCCTATCACCAGTTATTTGTGAGAAGAGGCTGACCCCCAGCTCCACACAACTTCCTTATTAGTTGTAGAGAGTTGTAGAGGTAGTTGTAGAGAGCAATAAGGTCTCCCCTGAGCCTCCTCTTCTTCAGACTATACCATCCCAGTTTCCTCAGCTGCTCCTCACTGGACTTGTGCTCCAGGCCCTTCACCACCTTTGTAGCCCTTATCTGGACACGTTCCAGGGCCTCGGCGTCCTTCTTGTACTGAGGGGCCCAAAACTGAACACAGTACTTGAGGTGCGGCCTCACCAGAGTACAGGAGGACGATCACTGCCATGGTCCTGCTGGCTGCACTATTCCTGATACAAGCCAGGGTGCTGTTGGCCGTCTTGGCCACCTGGGCACACTACTGGCTCATGTTCAGGTGAGCATTGATCAACACGCCCAGATCCTGTTCCTCCACACAGCTTTCCAGCCACTCTGCCCCAGGCCTGTAACGCTGCATGGGTTTCTTGTGGCCAAAGTGCAGGAACTGGCACTTAGCCATGCTGAACCTCATCCCAAACATAGAATCCAAAGTTCCTGCAACTACTGTCCCTGTAAGCAATGGAGGGAGGATGCACATGTTGAGCTCAAATGACCTAAAAATGTGACAAAAAGTAAAACCACTGCAGCAGCAACTTCCCCTTGTCACAAGGTGCATTAGCATCCTGGTGGTTTCACCAGCACTTGATGTGACCAATAACTCCATGAGACAATGATGCTGTCAGACCCAGCCTGGCTCTGGTGTGTTTGTGAAAATATTGTTCTTTCAAAGGTGTCTTCTTAATATCTTGGTTAATCTTAGCAGACAGAAGAAAATGTAATATTGGAGAAAGAGATATTTTTTCAGCATTAAGAGAGCTGCATGCATGCACAGCTTACCCGAACCTTTCATTTTCTGTGGTAAGACAGATTGTTCAGGCAGCTGGACAGATATTGGGAGATGTCCATCTCTTGCCCTCAAACATCTTGCAGTCAGCATGTCTGCTGAATGCAGAGTTCAAAACTCTTTATAGTCTACTTTATTGGCACTACCATGGCAAGCTTTACACCTTGGTCCAAAAGGAGGAAAGATGAGTCTCACATTTAGTTGCTTTTTAACCCCCCTGAAATATTTATGTAGACGGAGGTGCCTCATTATCTCGTTTTCTTCCTTGCTTCCTCAACACATGCTGTTAGATGGTGATTACATTCTACAGTAACCATAAATAATCAGACCAATATGTAGCATTTGTACATTACTGTATGAGAGCTGTGGGGGAAAAATAGAGAAGTAGGCATGGATGACTGTGGGTAAGAGAGGGGCTGCGTGCATGCTGGGAAAGATAGGCACCTTGTGGCACAGCAGAGCAAGTGCTAGAGAGGGGTGGGAAAGCACGGTGGGTTGAACTATTCATCCTTTGCTGCACTAGAGGGAGATTAATGAGTAGGGTGGGATGATAAGCAATTTCAAAATACTATAATACCATTATAAGATGTGCTATATACACATACATACAATGTTTTAATCACAATTATACATATTGCATTGTAATAGCTATTTTATGCATTGGAATTATTATATTACCTTCTCTGACAACAATCCATTCAGCTGGGATCTTTGACTCTAAAAGAGAACATGCAAAAGGAAAAGCGACATTCAGAGCCACATTAAGAACACTTTTTCTGCAGTGTTTATTCTATTTCTGTCCTTGTTCTTCTTCCACACATCACTTTTTTTTTTTTTCTCACCTACTTTCTTGTTGATTCACATCATTCTTCTCTTAATTTTTCTCTCCTTACAGAAATTTCCATCTTCCTGTTTCTAATTTTCATCTGACTCATATATGATTTTTTTTTTTTTTTTAATATTATTATAATGAAACCTTAAAATTAATTACCATTAGTCTTCAGCATTAATATGGAAGGGATATGAATGAAGAGAGTTACAAGTCTAGGACACATTGTTTGAAATTATTTTTAAAAGTTAATCAGGTATCTCTTGGTCTGTTAAAGTTGGGATATTTTTGGAAATGCATCTGTAGAAACTCAAAAGCTTCAAATGCATATCTGTGAATTTCAACATAGCTTGCAACAGACTGTGCGGTGCAAGTGTCCTGGTTTCACAGGGTATGATTAATGTGGCCATCAGTTAGGATTTTCATCTCCTCTTCTCAAACTCATGCCAATTCATGTGGTGATAACCCTATATTAAGTTACTGAGTCATTTGCTAACAAACTCCTACCATTGTACATTTGACTTCCATCCCTGTGTACTGGCCACTAATCCCCATACATTGGCATCATTGCTGATCTCCACACAATTTTCACTAGGTTCTCCAGAGGAAGAAACTTGTGAAATTTTCTTGTGAAATCATTGAAATTTTCTTATTTTCTCGGATGAATAAAAACTACTGTTCATGTCTCAGAACTGTCTTGCTCATTGGTGAAGGATAGACCATATGCAGCTGTGTACAGTGGAAGTAATAGGCTTGTATTGACCATGTGGGGACAGAAAGAGAAGACATGCGTAACAAAAACATCTCACAGGCACTGTGGTTTAATCACAGGGATCCTCAGGTACCAGGGCTGAAAGGTTTCTGTGGGACAGATACCGAGTGGGTAATAAAGTGTCTGAAACTGAGTCCGTTAGTCAGATTGTGCCAGATGAGCAGTAAATCCTAAATTCTTCTAATTTTCTGTTTCCCACTCTGTAGAATCAGACTTGAATCACTAAGCCTGGTTTTACAAATGAAGGATACAGCAATTATCCCCATTCCATCCTAAACATTGCATGGCATTTATCAGAAGAAGGTCTTCGGTTATCATGGGGGAACACAGACAATGCGTAAAATTGTTTAGGGATGTAATGCCTTTTGTTGGTACACATTCGAGGTATCTTGCAAGGTGATAAGCCTCTGTTGTCACGAACTGCTGTCTTCAGCCTTGACTCTATTTTTATTTATTTTATATTATATTTTATTTTATTATTGTATTGTATTATTTTATTTTCTTTTATTTCTTTTATTTTTTTATTTTAAATGTTTTATTTTATTTTAAATAATTTTACTTTTTAATGTTTCTGTCACTTTAGTATTTACTTTGTCTTGCTCGGTGTGCTCTGACCGAGCTGCAGGTGCTCCCCGTGGTGCGGCTGTGTCGCAGGAAGGCATTTCCAGCCTCGCCCCGCTTTCCCCGGGTACCCGTCGCGGCCCGCAGCCGGCAGGCGGCACTCCGCCACCACGGACCGAGCCGGGCGTCCTCGCCTCTGCTCCTGCCGGGACTGAAACGCCGACGGCAGCCCGGCTTAGCAGGCTGGGAAGAGAGGGGGTGTCATCGCGCCGCATCTGCGTCCCCAAACCGAGCAGGACTGAGCCTCTATTTGAATGACTGCTGCGCAGGATTGAGAATCGGGCTGCGTTTCTGTCTGAAAAAGCGGTACAATAGGCTGTTCCGAGTGACATTGCCAAACTCAGCAGAAGAACAAGATAAGAGAAATAAAGGTTTTTATTGTTGTTCTTTTTTTTTTTTTTTCCATGTTGCTGACTTTGTACGTGTGATAGCAGTCTGATTGTATCTGTCCTACTGCTTACCCTGCTGCGGTGTGTAGTGATTGCAGAGTACCCTTTTGGATGATTTGTGAGCCAGACAGTAAGCCTCATTCTCTTCTATAACTCAGAAGGCTCAAAGGCCTGACAAAGCACTTGTGCCTTGCATGTTAACTATAGTTAACTGGCACTATTATTTGGAGCCCATAATGTGTGCCTTTCCACATTGGAAAGGTTGTTTAAAGATTGAAAACTCCGGACTTGCCAGAGTCAATTTGATTCTCTTGCTAGTGTGGACTATTCATACAGCAATAATAGCAGGGAAATATCTCAAAGTGCAGAAAAAAAGTGATTGTGAAATACAATGTGTGGCAAGACAAAAATGGAGACAGCAGCTATGGATTGTTCAACTCAAAGGGCATCTATGGAACGGAGACAGATGACTGGTTTATTCTCGCTTTATTCTACCTACATTGAAAAGATCCACTTTTATACAATGCTGCTTAGGGCACATTAATGGGGCAGATAATGAGTCCTCCATCCTCCTTTTGAAAAGATATAAAATGGTAATTTGCTGCAGGCTAATGTCTGGATTAAACATTAGCATAGCTGAAAAGCTGTAGTAATATTTTGAGGAAAGTTTCAAAAGGAAAGTGCCATAAAATATGTCTTCCAAACATTGGAGTGTGGCTAGTCATGAAACTTCTCATGCAGTCTCATATGAATAGTCATGTTTTATTTCATGAACTATTCCCTGCTGTTCTGATGAAGTATTTCCGCAACTTAAATAAGACATAACCCTGAAATCACACAAACCAGACCATACAAAATACTCATCTAGTATTTTGTGAAATATTTCATGAAACGACATAAAATATTTGTGCTACCATCCATGAAGTACTCTCTCTTGACACCTTGTTAAATTCTGCAACATCAATGGAATGTTACACAAAGCAAAAAGAAAGCAATACAGCCACAAGTTTAATGAAACGTAAGGGTAAAATCAACTTGTGTCCTCAAAGAAGGCATCCTTGAGTATGTGTCCCAAGCAACTGTAAATTTGGAGAAGGAATTATGCACTGCTACCTCCCAGTGCTCAGGGAACATTTCCATCTTGTTCTCACGCCATGATGGGCAAAACAGTGCTTCTGCCACCAGCAGGTAGTTCTTTGCAGCCTTTCCATTTAGTGAGAGGCAGTAATGTTTTTCCTTTTGGCACTTGAATACTTTCTAACATTATCCTGTAGCTACAAATGATTAAGCACTCCTTTCTAGCATGTTATTAAGTAAAAGATTTAATCACACATGAAGGATGAGCAGGTCTTTGGAATTATAGGGAGAATGCAAACACCATTTTTCTGTTATGGTGATAGGAACAAATCACCAGTTTTGTCGAATATGAATTTGCAAGTTGCTGGCAATATCTGAATCACGAAGGTTTCTAGACCATCTGCATTCACAGTAGTAAGTCTGCCATTGTGCTGCTCCAGGTATGGCAGCCCAATGCAATGGTACCCATTTAGGCTAACAGGATCTGACACCTTGTTTGGGAAAAGAGTGAACAGTCATCCAACATATCTTATTTCAGGCTCATGTGTGCACAAAGCCCTCAAACAGTGGCAAACCTCGTAACATCTGCTGACACTACCTTTCCTCACGTCCAGCAGAGAGGTTCAATCTGTCTGCACCAAACTGAGCTGAGGAAAGCAGGGACAGCATGCTTACCTGCAGGAACTCCAGTTCTCAGGTAGGCGTCAGTGACTTTGAGCCAAATGCTCCACAGACATCAAAAAATTTGGCCTGTCTTACCCAGAAACCCAGCAGATGCTGATGGTTGTCCCAGGACCTTCCCCACCACTTGCATCCTGTCTGATAAATTCAGAAGCAGCATTTCAGCCATGGGTGCTGACTCACCCTCCTTGCTGAGCTGCCTGCCCTCCTGGGCCTTCCAGTGCTCCCAAGGCTGCTGCTGGGGAGACAGCTGTTGTAACCACTTCCAAAACCATGAGAGCTGTTCCACAGCAGGGTGGCAGGTTGGCAGAGCAAAGGCCACACGGCAGAAAGCTGTGAGAACATCTCCACAAATTCTGTGATTTTGCAGTGGCATTTACAATGGTGCAGAGCACTGTTTTCATCTGTGCTGGGTGATGAGAGTGTGAAAATGGTGCAGGCTGCTCAGGAGGAGATGGATGGTTACAGAAGAGAGAGCAGAATCAGAAGTATTTGAGGTTTGTTTTTAGCTAGCTTTAGCAATGTTCTCCACAGGTACTTCAGCAAAATTTCAGCATATGGGATTGAATACCTGAAATACTTGGAATATCTGTTCAAAATAGCACTCAATACTTTCTAAAAGGTCTCTATGATCTTGATGAAATACTTTGGGCTGCAGCAGGCTGTGTAAACACGGCCACAGAAACCACAGCCTGCAGCAATTACTGTGCCCTAATTTGTAGTTTGAAATAGGATCTGTGAGTAGCCAGTAGTACACAAAATTTTGAATCTTGGCTAGATTTGAGTTAAATAATATCACTCTAACACTCTGAGCTACTCTAGTGAAAAAAAAAAAAATCCTAAATAGATTCAAGCCTTTATTACATTGGAAAAAAGTTTGATGGTAATTTGTATTTCCAATTACTCTAAAAAAAGGAAAATGTTATTTTCCTTTCTCTCATTTCTTGAACTAGAGAAATTAGACTGCCAAGGAATTTTTTCTGGCATAGCTCTAAGACTTTTATTGTCATGGGGATGTCAATTAATGCACTAGATTGCTATGTTCTTAACTGTGCCAGCAAAACTTTTGCATGTAGAACAGGTTTTATACTAATCTGAAAACTCAGAAAAACAACAATAACCAGGAACAGGACTTTGTTTAATAAATTGTTTTCTGAAGTCTCCACTGTACTCCTTAATGCTTTTCTCTTTGTAACCATCCTGTATTAAGTAAATGAATGTACAGGCATGTATTGCATATGTACAGTTTTAAAGATGTAATACTATACCACACAGGTTTTGTTATTGCATTTAGAAGCATAGAATCATAAAATATCCCAAGTTGGAAAGGACCCACAAAGATCATCAAGTCCAACTCCTGGCTCCACACAGGACCACCCAAAAATCCGACCATATGGCTAAGAGTGTTGTCCAAGCATTTCTTAGGATCATAGAATCATTAAGGTTGGAAAAGGCCTCCAAGATCATCTTGTCCAACTGTTCCCCTACCACCAATATCACCCACCAAACCATGTTTCTAAGCTCCATGTCCAACCTTTCCTTAAACACCCCTATTCTTGAACTCTAGGAGTCTCGGTGCTGTGATCACTGCCTTGAGGTGCCCTACCACCCTCTGGGTGCAGAACCTTTCCCTAACCCCCAGCCTGACCCTCCCCTGTCTCAGCTCCATGCCTTCCCTCAGGTCCTGTCGCTGTCCCCAGGGAGCAGAGCTCAGCGGCTGCACCTCTGCTGGGGAGCTGCAGGCCGCCATGAGGCCTGCCCTCAGCCTGCTCTGCTCTGGGCTGAACAAACCAAGGGACCTCAGCTACTCCTCCTATGTCTTGCCCTCCAGACCCATCACCATCTTTGTAGACCTACTTTAGACACTAATAGTTTTATGTCCCTCTTATACTGTCGTGCCCTGAACTGCACGCAGTACTTGAGGTGAGGCTGCACCAGCACAAGGCAGCACAGGACAGTTACTTCACTTGACCAGCTAGCTGTGCTGTGCCTGATGCACACCGGGATATAGTTGGCCATTTTGGCTGCCAGGGCACGCTGTTGACTCATATTTAATTTGCCATCGACCAAAACCCCCAGACCGCTTTCTGAGGGGCTGTTCTCCCTCCTCTCATTCCCTAGACTGTACATATAACTAAGGATGCCTCATCCCAGGTGCAAAATCTGGCACTTGCTCTTGTTAAATTTCATATTGTTGGTGATTGCTGAGCTCTTTAATTTGTCAAGATCTCTCTGCAAGTCCTCGCTATCCTTGAGGGAGTCAGACTTAGTATTATCCACAAACTAATTTATTTATGAAAGATCAGATCATTTATGAAAACATTTAAGAGAACTGGCCCTAAAATGGAACCCCAGGGAACCTGCTAGTGACTGGGTGGCAGCCTGATGTAACCCCCTTTACCATAACCCTTTGAGCCCAATCTATTTGTAATTATAACTAATTTAAAATTTACTGGGGAGGCTGATGGTGAGTAGATCCCACAAATGCATGTTGTAAGCTGCAAGCTGTTCCTTATGAACAATATTATTTCATATTTTGTTGGGTAAATACAAAGTGTTTTATTCTTTGTCAACTCATTTGTCATACTCTACAAAAGTGTATTTAACTCCATGAAAAGATTTTATCTTATGCAATATAATGTGTATATGACTTAAAGACTGTGAAGCATCCTTGTCAACAAATCTAATAATACTGCATTGGTAATTCTACCTTTTCCATTAGAAATATTTTCATATACTTCGTAGAGTTCTCTCTTGCTTACCAGGGAATTTAGGATTACTCAAGGACTTAAAAAACAGAGAGGAAAAGACTTTATAGCATTTTGCTAGATGCTTTGCACTGGAGCTCTGCAGCTGTCTCCTCTGCCCCAAGAATCTGTGCTCCTTGGAGCACATGAATATTCTGTGCTGAGTCAAAACCCTTGCTGTCTGCCAGCAAAATGTTGACAGTGCCCTTTGTTGGCTTCCCTTGGGACTTCATGCAAAGCACTTCAGAAATACAACAAACCATAGGATCCCTAAATGCTTCTAAACAAGACCAAATTAGAAAAAGGCTTCACATTGAAAACATAATTTTCAATTAGTGTCTATTCAGTAGGAATGGGAATGGGGCGGGGGAGAACTGGCATGTGAGATAAGCTGGATTTGTGAACATGCTTTGAAAATGCTTGCTGGTTAGCAGGCCTTTTTCCCCTTGTAAATGCTCACCTTGCTGTAATTTGGTGACATTTCCACATCTGCAATATGCTCTGCTCTTGTACTTCAGGCAGAAGGGAACTCTGCCCAGCAGGAGGTAGACTTGTGACAGCCATCAGCAGATTGTGTGTGTGTGTTGTATGCACAGGTGAGAGTTGCTGCACAGGATGAAAGCTAGGAAAGAAACAAGTCATTTCTCTCCTCAGTCCATCCCTATTAGTATCAACCAATGCATTTATGAGAGCACTGAGCAGGGAAGCTGATGACTGAATGGGCCAGAGACCAAAGTGACATCTCATTCCATCCAGAACAGCACAGCATGACTTTGGTGTAACTGATGTAGGGAGTAGTTTTTCCATGGACAGATGACGGCAGTCAGCAGGAAAAGCACTGAGGACCCTTCACTGCCTGAGTGCATTTTGTCAGTGTTCTTCTCTCTTGGCAGAGAAAGAGAAGTTAGTTGCTGGTGCAGCTGTAATTAGTGGAGGGAGAGGCATGAAGTACATCACTTCAAAACTAACTAGTGTTTCTTTTACCCCTTATTCGTTCATTCTGTCTACTCCCCAGCTTGTGGCAGCATTGAGTGTTTGTCCTAGCTTTATGAATATGTGTGAATGTACCTAGTTTTATGAATATATGTGAACGTACCTGAATATGTGTGAATGGTTCTTTTCTCCCTCCTTTGGTTTTCTTGTTTACATTACTTTGTCTTGGACCTCCTTTAGAAGACCTCATGTTCTGTTTTGCCCCTCACTTTGCTTTGTTTGCTCTTGCTGCTGTTAGAAATCATCCCTTGCCTTTAATCTCAGGAAATAGCAGCCATCAAAATATATCAGCCTTGCCATCTTTTCCCAGGGCTGTGCCATGGTACTTTGCCCAGTGTATGGAGTCCTGTCCCCACTACACATGCTGTGTAGTTTATACGCCCTCTCTTGCACCTTTCAAGGCACTTTGCTTGAGATGCTCCTTCACATCTATCTGTGCATGCCTGGGACCTTGGGAACTCATCAGATTAGTAGTGCCTTTCAGCTCATCACCTGGCCAGCCTGCTCAGTCCCTGCTCAGCTCGCCACAGCCTGCCACAGAGATGAGGAGCGCTGCCTCTGGTCTGCATCATGCTCTTGTCTTCAGTTTCTGTTTTGACATGAGGGAGTGAGATATTGGTGGCATTTCTAATGACCAGGAGAACCAGCACAGGACTTTCTAAAATAAAAATGTGAAGATTCCTTTATTGAAGCTAAGGCCAACTAGCATCTGGACAGTTATTGCCTGAGTTTCTGTGTGAAAACATGGAAGCTTCAGGATGCTCACTTTCTAGTTACTGTGGTGAAAGTGTGAAGATTTTGTGATACTGTTATGAATACTGTACTGCTTGAGTTTCTTTGCTTTTTCAAAGGGAAAGAGGTAATCAGAACACAGACCTAAACAAGTGACAGGAAAAATTGGGGATGATACATCAAGTGTTAATGAGAGAGTGAAAGGACTTCTGTGTGCTGACAGATTCACTTTGGTGAAGAGGATGCCTTAACTTTTAATAGTGAAAGTGAGAACAAAAGAACCTTACAATGAAAGGTTTTTAAGAAAGTTCTTCCAACTTTTGGAAACTTTAAAAAACTTTTGAAGAAGGACATAAAGTTGTACTTTAAGTGTTTCTTAAATAAATGTGACTATTTAGAAGTCTTGCTGGCTGATGAAGCCTCTCCAATTTGCCATGTGCGTTTGCACTCAGGTATTCTTTCTGCAGTCAGATTGACAAAACCATGCTATTTTTCTTTAGAAATATTTGCCTGTGTCCTTTTCAGCTGTGAATTTCTTGATCTTCCTTAAAAGAGCATGTTCTCTGTGCATGACCAGTTTGGTTTGATTTTGTGGGGGCCATGGAAGGAGGCAAGGGAATTGTTACCTCTCTTTCCAGTTTATCCCTATGAGAAAATACACTAAAATATAACTTTCAAAAGTAGTCAGAAATGCAGCAGAAAGGTTAGTCTCCTGAATATAATATCAACAAATTACTGTGATACACATACACAGAAATACCAACATTCTATATTTTGAATAAGGTAACTATAAGATAACTTTCCTGGTAAGCCAAGCCATTACTGGAACACTCCAAATAAATTTAGCACTAAGCTTAATTTTCCCTACTTCTTTTATTCAATTCCATCATTTTCCTTGGCATATATGCCCTATAAAAGCTGCTGAAACCAGACTAGAAGTGGTTCACTTATCATTTTCTGCCAATGCTTTAACTCTTAATTTACTTCTCACGTATCTTCTTTGTTTCTCTCATCTATTTTCCAAGGCTCAGAGGCCAGAGAAGCTCGTTATGTACACCCTCTTGTTATCTTTAACACCTCTGGCAGAATGGTACCTCAACTCTATAACCTGGACATTTTTCTCTTTCCCTCAGCATTTCATCTGCAACATATTCCCAACAAGCACCAGCTCCTTGATGTAGTGCCACTTTTCTCTCTGTGCCCTTTAGAGAATCCCAAGCAACTGGTTTTGTAGTTTAAGTTATATCCTTTCATAACGGAAATCTGCAATCACAATATCTTAGAAATGAAAGAGAAATCTGAGTATAATGCATAGAAAAAGTGCATTCACTTCAGAATGTTACAGCTATCATGTTATCTCACAACAGTTTGGAAGGACTCAGTTGGAGGGGATTAACCTCAGTTCCCTCTTTGTCCTTCTAAAAAGGTGTGAACCAGTGACTAGTGGAAGGTATCTGAGCATGAGCATTCACTGGCAAAGTTTGTGGACTGGCTAAACTTTTCTCCTTACCTTCTCACTTTTCTTTCTGCACTGAATTTACAACAGGATGTCACTGAATTCTGAGCCCTTACCTGGTACTGACAAAAACAGCTAATTTTCAGTTCAGGCTGAACAAGCTTGTTGAGGAGACGCCCCACAGATGTGCAGCCCTTTTCCTCTTCCTTGGCTGTTTGATGCAGCACTGAGAACTGCCTCCTGGAGGGAACGAGCAGGCAGCAGCTCTCTTTAGCTCAGGGAACAATCTGAGCTTCTGCTTCTGGCAGAATGGGTTCAAATGTCTTGATTATTTACTGCTCATGGTTTGGATAATAATACATGCTGGAGCATGAAGAGCTCTGAAAGAGAGACCTATGCTTCCCTTTATGTAGACATAAATATTGGCCACTGGCAAGGAAACAGCAAAAGGTTAAACTGCTTAATGTGCACTTGACAGAAGTGAACAATGCAGACTGTTTCCTCATTAGTTTTATCGGTCCCAGCAAGCCGTTCCAACTAATCCCTTTCTCTTGCCATTGAATTTGGCCCTTCTGGAAGCTGTATCAACTGGTAACAGGTTATTTATATGTAGCTTGCAAAAGAGCAAGACAAAATTAAATGTCTGAATCACAAATTGAATAGAAACTTGGGGAAGACCTATGTTTTTCTCAGAACTCTACGTGCCGTAGATGAATGTCTCTGATATCCTGTGTAAAATGGGGATTAAGGACCTGGCATATTCTCCCTTCTGGATTTGGTTAGCCTTTCCTGGAGCCAACAGACAAACCAGTCAAATGTCATGTTCATTATGCCTCAAGTGATATGTACAGTGGAATATTCCACCAGTGTTGATTATTCACGATCCATGGACAATCTGACCACACTGCTGCTCAAACCAACTCTCAGTTCTCATAGACCCCCCTTATATGTGCAAGAGGAACATGAATGTCCTGCAGCAGATATTCGCATGCAACACTTTCACACCTGACAGAAAAGTTTGGTGTCAGAGATAAACTAAACCAACCTTTTTGGTTCATCCCTATTGAAACCCTGTATAACTTCAATTGAATATTTTATTGTAAACAGACTGTGGGTTTTTCTATGCTCTACTGAACAGCTGCAGTGTTCTCCCCTGTGTTCTCTGCATTTCATTGGCAAGTCAAAGGATTTATGAGAAGGATTATATGACATGGTTGCCTGTGATAGCAGGGGACTGGACTCAATGACCTAGGCAGTCCCTGCCAATCCTATGTCCCTATCTATTTTCCTGTGATTCCTGTAGAGTATGTCAATTATATTAGGATTGCTGGCATGAAAACCACAAGGCTAATCTGTTTTATTATTGCCTTATCCATTTTGAGCTGGCATATCCATATCACAGCATTTGATTTTCTGTTGTCTTGCTGCTTATGCTGTCATTTAAACTTACCCATAAAGAGTGTTGAAACTCAACTGAATCAGAATGGAAAAGCTTGAAGCTCATTTTGCACAGATGTAAAATGATTGCTCAGGCAGGGGGATATCAGCCCCCCGCGTATATGTTGATACACCAAAGCTCCAAAGCCATTTTTAGCCTGTTGGTCTGTGAAGTGTCCTCTTTCAACAGTTTAACACTACAAAGTGTAGACACCCCTATGCAAACAGAGGATCAGGGTGTTCCAAGCAGAGGGTTATGAATGCAGAACTTTCTTGCAGTGAAGGGTTTCTTTGCAGGAGAATTACCATAGTAAATAAACATGTAGTTATGAGAGCAAAGAAACTAATGAAGTCTGATTTCTGGTGGTTTTATGTACTGTTGTTTTTTCTAATACTCAGTAGGGCACAAGCTGCAGGTGAGTATTTGCAGTTTTCTTAATGTAGGCTATGTAATGTAGAATGAGGACGATCATATCTCAAAAATCCTTGTTTTCTCAGATAAGAAAAATACCAGTTAAGAATGATATTTACTTTCCAGTATTGCTGCTGGGCAGGCTAACCATGAGAAATAAGCAGTAGTCTTTCCTATGACCTGTCCATTAGGATGGCCTGGTACAGTGCACTATCATACTGTTCAGGAGCAAAAGTGCTGCCGTGTAGCCCATATACATGTACCATGGTCAGTACTGCAGCTGTTTAGCTGGGAGGAACTATTAATTTAGAGACAGGACTGCACATACTTTCTATGAGATGTTGGCTGCTTTTACAAGTGCTGTTATAAAGCTGGTTGTTTTCAGTCACTGTGGAACTCCTCATCAAAGAATAAGCATTTTTTTGTTATGATGAGGGTATAATAAAGCACCCATGACCCACTCAAACATGTGAATCTTCAGTGTGTCTCTAAGTAACTCTTCAACTCTTTCATTATATTAAGGCTCCAAAGTGAGCATTTTGTTGGCCTCTGTGGAGTAGAGAAAATTAGATTGCTGTATACTGCTTGGTTATTTTATTATAATAAATGAATTGGGGATTGAGCTCTTTAATTAATATCTGTGAAAGAAAGGAAAGGATCCACTATTGAAGCTGCTGGGCTGCTTCAAGGAGAGGGTGAGAGTTAGAAAGAGCCAGAGAAAAAGAAATAAAACAGCTTTCTGAACGACATACTCATGTGCAAGCACCATGGGGAGCAGGATGCTTTTTCAGTGGAGGTCACATCTCAGGACCATCACAGAGAGAAAATGATGGTGTCATTTGGGTCAGCATCATCTTTTGTCTGAGTCAGTTTCTCTGAGGGTTCCCAAAGCAGGTGAACAGTGTCAGTTTAGCCTTCTTGCCCTCTGTGGATCTGTAAGTATTGTGGTCTTTTTCTACGTGGCAAAGTGAAGCACCAAAGCTGACAGAGCAAGGTGACAGCAAAGAGGTCAACAGATTCTGAGAACAATGTTCCTGTACCTTCTGTGCTCATGCCCATGGTGTAAAAGTTTTCCAGTTATTTGTATTTGTAGATTTATAAAAATTTTACCCTGTTTTTGCTGGAGGACCAGAAATGTAGACTGGCAGCTTTCACAGTTCCATGTAAAGACTGGGAGGTGTTACACTTCCAACACTCTACACTCTGCACAACCTTTCTCCCAGCCTGGGTGTAGGCCTCTTACAGCTGTAACACAAAACTGTCTCAAACACACAGAAAACTACGAAGATTAAATACCTCCAAGTTGAAACCTCAACAATCAATACTTTCCTTGTAAACACTGAATATAAATATAAAATAGAAGCTTAAAGGAAGAAAGGACACAGCTATTATTTGGTAAAATGCAACAAATCACATCAAGAACATTTGAATGATAAATACAACTCAAAGTCTTCAATCTCTTTGGAAGCTCATTCATCTTCCCAACATGCCAGCATGAACTCTCAACATTCAAAAGAATCTTTTATGTTATTTTTGCCCTTTCTGATTCTGTGTCCACTTACGGCTTGATTTCAGATATTAGCAAGGTTCAGGGATGCACTCTGGTCAGTTCAACTTGAGCTCAGATGAAAAATGATGCCTGACTTTCATGAGTAGATATTTCAGTGTCTTTTGGTGTCTCTAGCATCTAACCAACTTTTGCACATCCTAAGACGGCAGGTTTAAATCTGTGTTGCTACTGCTGCTGCCTCAGTCTTAATGGATTCAGCTATTATTGATTCACTGGGCTGGAAAAATCCACCTCCGTGTCACTGGCTCTAGAAGTGTTCCCATACCAGCTCAAGAGATGTTTGTCTGAAAGAGCCCAAATGTAGCTTGGCTACATTTAAGGTAGAATCAAGCAAAAATGTTCAGGCTGCCAGGCTGGGTGAGGGTTAAAGGGCTATGATCCAGACCCACAAAACCACTTCAGATGAGCTGTTCCAAGGATTCATTCACCCCTGGGAAAGTAGGCTTGCACCTCCATCATGGACAGTGCAGTAGAATGGCACAACAGCTGCCACGTCCCTTTTTTCCAAACCTGTTCCAGACAGGCTTGAGGAGGGGCAGGAAACTCAGGGCTGACTTGAAGCAGAATCCTTTGGTAATTAAGATCTGACTGGCTGGATGACTCTGACAAACTTCTGAAGCATTGAACTGGAGGACCAGGAGCAGATTCTTTTTTGGCATGCTAATACAAGCCTGTGCTGCAAGCGGCTCCAAAGAACCATGTAAATGCAAATGAAGCCAGAAGATGAGTTTGTGGAACAAATACCAAGTTTGTCTCTGATTCTCTTTGCTTTGATGTCTGCTACCAATTAAAAGATAAAAAACTTTTACAGTACATATAAGTCCAATTAGATCTTGTAATGAAATCCTCAAGTGCTACTGAGGTGGAACTTGCAATAATTAGTTTTGATACATAAATAAAATTTCCAGATGGAATTTGTTCTTTTAAGCTCATGTTCTTCCTTTAGTTCATAGTGTTTTATTATTTCACTGATGTGTGAGAAGTGGCTTGCAATGTTTCTGTTCCCTTGGTTCTTACAGACTCTATGCTAATGCGTTAAAAAGAACCAGAATTAATGACAAATTTAATAAGTAATTGTTCTAGAGGCAATGCTATGAACTGGCTTTCTAACTTTAAGAACAGGTGGAAAACATTCATAACTCCTTAGCTCTACCCCTTTGTCTATCCAGGAAAGGGCAAAGAAACTACTGATCATCAAGGCACTGAGAGCGCAACATAGATTTTGGAAGTCAGAAGCCGTAGCTGGCTAAGTTGTTGCTCTTAGAGTTATGATGGGTGTTGTGAGCAGCTAATAATTTCAAACACTGCAGTGAGGAATCTCTGTTTTGTGAATCTGTTTGTATAAAAACCCACATATATGTGCCTTCCCTCTTTCTTTTTTTTTCTTTTTTCTTTTTTTTTTTAAAATATATATTTAATGAATTTATGCAGGTAGACCTTAAACCTGACAAATTAAACAGGACTTTTCTCACTTGCTACTTGTGATGCTCCTTTAAGACACATTCCCACTTAAACAGTTTACACTGGAGCCACAGACAACAGCACAGAGAAAGGATGGTCTTTTGGCTAAGATATGGCACAAGAAGTTAAGGTTGTGCAAGCTCCCTTTTCCATGCTGCATGTTTCTGAGCTGACACTGACCATCATTTAGGGTGAGATTTTGGGGCGTGAACATCTCCCTTCTAACGGCATTTTAGGCCATTCAGGTGCTTAAGTCCCTGTTTTGAAAGAGCAGTAAGAGTTCTAGACATCTCTGTGATCTGAACTGCAGGCATAAAATTGTGTCTACTGAAAGGCTCCTTATTCACGATGTGGGAATAATAATATTTATGTAATTTATAGCTGCGAGACCAAATACATGAATATTTATAAGAAACATACAGAAATCCAGATAAGAGTTGGTTTAGCCTTTGTTATACAGGAATGTTTTAGCGTGTCTGTACCATGGTACTGGGAAGTCAGTGACAGTATACAAAAGATAGGGAGGTGCTAATTACTACTGCACATATCTGGCTTACCTTCAACACTCATAAAAGTTCAAAGGGCAGGAACTCTCAGGCTTTTGCAGGATTCAATGCTTAGTATCGCAGATGTTACCAGGTTTGGCTGTTCTAAAAAGTTCTGTGCCCAGGCTGCTGCTTTTCCACCTCAAAAGTCACTTCTCTGGACCCGAGCCTTGGCTGCCTTATTGGTGTACTTCTCATGCTGTCTTCTTGCTTTCTCCTGACTGACATCCTGGGCAAGTAATTTTAGCTCTGTCAAAATAATTTAATGCTACATCCTTGCTGCATGTCTCAGGTTTTATCATTGCTACCATAAAGGGAAACTCAAGAAAGGTTTGGGCATGTACACTTCAGATCTAAGCCAGTGCAGACAGCAGAAGAGGGAAAGGCCAGGCTTATCAGCCCACAACACAGCCTGTGGCCACATCGAAACCTTTCTGAGAAGCAATCCATCACCTGCAAGAGTCTGGGAGTTGGTGGAGATGATACAACAGTGTGCCTTATACTTCATGATAGCCTCATTTGATTATAACACCTCCCTGCCCCAAATATCATGGAAGTCCCTACAAAGGACTGCTCACTAGACTGCTTCTTTAAATACATTTAAAGTTAATATAGGATGGTCAAGCCACTTCTGGCCCAGTGATAATGTTTATTCCAATGGGAATATTTTCAGCTTCCCAAACTGTGGATCTAGGCCAATTGCCCACTCTCACAATCTCACTACAAAATCGCGAAAAATCTTTGAACATGATTGCATCAACTTCCACAGCTCTTGGTGGAGAAGAGGGATGTGCACAACTGGCTTCATTCCGTCTCGCCCCAGGTGTGTAAGTCAGGTGCCTCTGCTGGTGATTGAGATATACCAAGATATCCATAATCAAGGGAAAGAAAGAGAGGCACCTCCAGAGGATAACACAGATTTAGCTAGTGAAAGGCAGTTTTGTAGGAACATCCCTTAAATTAACAGGACATGACAGCTAAGTGAAGTAACACCTGTAGTCCGGAAGCCATACAGATGCATTAACATGGCTCTGTATCCCCCATTTCCAACAAAAGCAGCTCTCTGAAATGTGCTGGGTTTGAATGATACATACTGTTTATGCACTTTTTCCAAAGCACAGCTGGAACCAAGCCAAGTTACAATGTTGTTTCAGTATCTGGCGAATAACTGTCAGTGAATTCCCAGCTCAGAATACAGCTGATAGCAACGTGGATACAAAAGTCTGCTTTTCTCACAGCCAGCAGACAACAGGCATTTTTCATTCCAGGACTGTTTAGGCAGTGAAAATATCAGCCATTTGATGAGATGCTCCGTAGAGCAATTTGAAATAAATTAGTGAAAACAAAAGACAAAACGTGCATACGATCACTCTCGGCAATCATAACCACAATAAAAGGCCATTTATAAAACAAATCAATCAACATTTCATTTCTTAGAGGGGAAAAGAAATATCCACGTACAAAAGATACAGAATCTCATAAAAAACACGGGCTAAAGACATGTTACAACCTATCATTTACAGGATAAGCAAGTTCAGTTATCTTAAGAATTGCAGGGTACCTGAATATTCACTGCATGTCATCCTCAAAGATGATGCATTTTCATTCAGCAAAACCAGGTGAAATGCCTTCTCCAAACCACTGTCAGGGGTCAGGCCTGTTTTAGCAAGGCAGCAATCCAGGATGCCTGCTCTCGGTGCTTATTAGGAAGTCTGCAAAAGCAGTCCAGCAGTGATGGCTGGGCCCATGCCCTCGGCTCCAGTGGCCAGCAGGGACTCGGGGTGGATCGTGCCCATGGACATGCCAACCCAAAGCAGGTGCTCCTTAGCTGGGAACAGGAGGTAAAACAGCAGTGGGCATTGCCAGGGTTTCCAAGGAGAAAGAGGGACATGGATGGTCATTCCCTAGAGCAGACAGACTCTTTTTCTTTTTTTCCCCTCACTTTTACAGCTGGCTTACACCTGTCACTACACCCTAATGAGGTCCTTAGAGAATGATAAGATGGGTGACAGAAGGCACCGGGAGCAACAGCACATTCAGCCCTTGGGTGA
Organism: Nettapus auritus; assembly: GCA_011076525.1. Classification (NCBI taxonomy): domain Eukaryota; kingdom Metazoa; phylum Chordata; class Aves; order Anseriformes; family Anatidae; genus Nettapus; species Nettapus auritus. The sequence continues at coordinate 50,897,020 of CM021769.1, read as the reverse complement.
CGCTCCTGTTGCAGCAACAGCAAAGCTCCCAGCTCACGCCTGAATTCCCCATGTCCTTGGCAGGGTGGTACAGGCCCTGCAATGGAGAGGAGCTGGGCATCAGGCTTCCAGCCCACAATGGTGTGCTGTGGTGCCCTATCCCCTTGGTCAAATAATGACAGAACTAGAGCAGGAGCGGGGGTGTTAGCGCACACAAAAAATAAGACTTTATTCTTTACACACAGGGAGCTCTTCCTTCTCCCTCATCACGGAGATTTGCTCAAACCTGCAAACATACTTTTAATTGAAGAGTCTAAATCATCAATCATGAAAAAGAGCTTGCCACATTCTGTGCTGCCTACCACCTGCTTACAAGGAAAAACTAGAAAGTACCAAACGAGCATATGAATTGAATTGTATTGAAAATTTACTCAGTCAATCTTTCGGGACCAATTCTTGTCTCTCAGAACTGATTTCACTGCACTATTTGTCTTGGTAATATAACCAGAAGTGCTCTCTTCCTTCTGGGAATTGAAATGCCTGTTGCTTTAACCTCTCCTGCGCAGCAGCTGAAAACGCAGGGGCTGTATTACCTACTGGGCAAATTCTTAGCCATTAAAAGCTCTCTTCTCCATCATGGCCCACTTTAAGGTACCCTCTGTTCTTTACAGAAAAGACAGCCATCGGGCCCATTAAACCTTTCCTTCAGAGATGCTCAGTCCAGTGTGTACTCTAACTGGTGCTGCTGTCCAGCAGTAGGCAGCAATACGATTCCTGCGGGTCATGAAATAGCATCCTCTGCATAGAGTTAGATCCACGCAGCCAATTAAGTGCTGCAGATGTTTTCTTTTGTTCCTGAAGGAAAAAATGATTTATTTGTAGCCAAAGAAATACAGTACCCAAACACCAGAGTTTTGGTTACTGTTAAAGAAGAGCCAGGCACATAATGGGAACTGCTGGTTTGCTGTCAAATGTCAGTGTGGTGCCTCAGTCAGACTGAACCCAGCTCCGTGGACTCAGAGAGCAGTAACCTGAAGATTGCATTCCTATATCCAAGCAGAATGGACCTCTTGGATCTCAGGGCCACTCTCATGGGCTGTTGTAAATTTTATTTGTAGCAACTGCTCTGCTAGTTTATGAGCGTGGAAGGGAGGCTGGATCAGCTCATAGCACTGAGGAACTGTCCTGCACAAGAAGAATAATGTTTTACTGATGAATATAGCCTTGGTATGGCAAAGAGAGAGTCAGCAGAGAGAGGAGGAAGGGGCAAGGGTGAGTTGGTCAGAACATAGGAGCAATATTGAGATATGCCTTGTGTGGACCAGAGGATGCAGTTGTTTGAGATACTAGCGAGAAAGTCATTAATACAAAGAGGTCCTGGTGTACAGCCATGTGACATTTTTCAGTTAGTTCTGAGCTACCAATAATTTTGCAAAGACATATCTTCTGGCATATTTCTATTGATCGTTGCAGTACAAGAAAATCCTTATGCCAAGAACCAGGCTTTCCTCCTGTCTTCATATTTCCCTCAGAGAGTCTGTTCCCAAATATCCTTGGTATCATCTCTTGCCTTTTCCTGACACTTCTTCTGAGTCTTATTCTCCAGGATTGATCTGTCTGTAGTGTGCATGGGAAATCCTCACATGTCCACTCTACACCAGCCTGTAGTCCAAGCAATTTCTCACCTGCCACTGCTGTGATCTATGGGAACAATATATATTGATTAGTGGCTGGACATGAAACTGTGCAAGGCTGAAGGACGCTTCTTTTATTGAGAACCAATTCCCTGCTTGCTCCATTTTCCTGTTATGAGCTCCAGAAGCAAAGATTAATGGCAGCCGTTCCACTTGTTTAAACAGCTGATGTCTCAGGCCCAGGTCCCACCTGGGGCTCCCTTCTGGGCAATAACAACAGACCATTACTGAGCTAAGCAAAAAGCCACCATAAAAATAGCAAAGTTTTAGCTTCCAAGTAAGCAAAGAAAATAATTTCTTCAGGAGAAGAAAAGCCATTGATGGACAGAAAACAAGATCCACTACGGACAGCAACAGAATTTTTACTATTGTCCATTGCTATTGTATTTTCTTAGATGCAGATTGCGAAATGCAGACATTGCTCGGATAAGATGCAGCTGTTGAATATGAAGATACACAATTGCCATAAGTGCATGATGGATGTGCTCACAGTATGAATGAAATGTAGAAATGTAGAAAATGGCAGGGTCAATGATAATAGATGCGTAGATACAGGGGAAGAAGCTGGAAGAATGTAGCAGCAAGAAGAGCAGGGGAAAAAAGCATATGGAGCTGTTTTGGGCACCTATAGCAAGTGCTTTTGACACAGAGAATAAACACGGCATAGATAACAGGCCAGCAGAGCTGGATCATGGTTTAACACACTGCATTTAAGAGAGGCAACTTAAAGAGAAAGAGCAAGCCTGGCTACTTCACACCCAAAGACCTGGCTGAAGATATATGTGGCCCAGGACAAAGGATACAAGTTGTTTTACTGCTTCTTGGCACCGAAGGAAAGAAGAAGACAATAATAATAAAAGATGGAGAGGTTGTGTTGCTGCTACATGTGCTTTATTTATTCTCTGGTTAGAGGACTTCAAGGTTCCAAGATCCTTGCAATGTTATTTTTCACCAGTACAAAATTAATTTACTGGAAAAAAAGTGGTCAAGAATATAAGTTTATTAAGAGAACTACTTGTAATACTTCTACAGGTGAGAACTAGGGGTTCATTGCTTTCTGTTTCTTTAAAAGCTCCACAGTCAGGTGTATTGCACCCTTTCTATAACATATTTTGGTATGCAGAATTTCACACTTAGCTCTCAGGTACAATCAGAGAAATAAGAAATTGGGCTCAAGCCGCCACCAAGCCTTCCCATTATATTTTCTTGCCTCATTCCACACGAAAAATATTAGCTGAGCCTTGAGTTGCACTGCAAACCATTGAGCTAATGAATATTACATCTTGTAGCTGCCATTAACTTGCAGAGAAGGGGGAGTTTGGAGGGTGTTACTTGGCTGCCATTTGCTTGACTAAGGAGCAAAAAAGGAAAGGAAATACTGCACCCTCCACCCCTGCCATCACCACTCTGTCTGTCTCCATCTGTCATACATGTTGGCTCTGAGTGATGAAATTCATAAGCACTTTCAGGCACATTGAGGGAGTACTGCTGAATCAGGAAAATCACAGTCTGCTCTTAGCATGTGTTTCTTTTAAGCACTGAGTTAATCTTTTAAGCCTCACATTAGCTAAAAGGACTTTTATGGGTTCTTGGTAAAACCCAGCTCTTGCTTTCAGAGAACCTGTAAGCACCGGAGCAGAGGACCTAGGTCTTAGATCCTGGCTCCTGCACTATGGGCCTTCGGGAGGAAGGATGAAGCAAGTGTGATTTCTCGGCAGTGACTTGTCCACTGCCTTTTCCTTGTCTTGGGCTAAAGGAAAGCTGCTGAATCTCACCAAGAATATTAAGGATGGGCTGGCTTTGTGTGGCCCATCTGAAGTGTTCAAAATGACAGAGAGTCTGGAGGGCTCTTATTCTGCACAGTGCTCCAAAGGGCAGTGTGTTGTCACTGGTATTGGTGACTGCCACTGTCTAGACTCCCTGGGAGACAAATAAAGATGGGATTGTCTCCCTGGAAATGTGGTGGTTATTTATATCTCAAAGAAAACCCCGGGTTTTATGCTTACTTAACACGGTTGCTATGGGCCTCTTTGTAACCATCAGGCTTCTGTGTGCACCTTGATGCATCAACAAGGTCGCCTCATAAAAAAAATACCCTCAAAGGCTGAAATTTTGAGACACCAGTTAGAGGGCTTTAAGGAGAGAAGATGGTGGCAAGTTGCATAAAATCCACATGTATTCTGCTGAGAATGAGCTTGAGAGCAATTTCAGGTAAAGCAATCTTGCTTCTCAAGTTGGGACGATATGAAATAAAGCTCTGTTGATCCCTCCTGAATCATCTTGCTAAATCTAGTCCGACTCTTCAAATAGCACTCTTCAAATAGCTCCTGATAAAAGGGAGACTAAGCATCCAATGCCAGTCTTTTACCCACCCCTTTCCTTCTGCAAACAACACATAAATGTCAGAGTGGTTTTACTGACCTCAATAAATGCTAGCGGGCAGGCAAAGATGATCCCAGATACTGCCAATAGGAAGCCGTTAAGATTCACGTTATGTTTCCACAGCCCCTGTCAGCTGGGAGGGCCTCTAAGTTTTTACAGCCTACAGGCAAGGTCCAGTGTTCAGGCAAGTGCCTGGGGCTGAGGAAGTCATGGGGGGAAGGACAGGGGGTTGCCTGCCTGCCTTCCCTGTCTGGGAAGGGGTAAGCAGCGCTCAGCAGGCAGCTCCCATGCAGCCACATGGGATGGTGGCTGGAAAAAAGCCAGGTGAGAGGGTGAAGGTGCAGAGCTATTTTTCTGCTTCCTACTCTGTACCAGCTAGCAGATCCTGCTGGCTGCATGGGTGAAAGGAGTGTGCTCTGCCCCAGGAAGGAGTTTAAGAGCAGGCATGTTTCCTTGCACTATGCCAGAAAGCTTTGACTGCTTACTTTTGAGTCCTGAGGGGCAAATTTATCTCTAGCATGAGTCGATGGATTTCCACTAGAGCTGAATAAGCTCCACTCCCTTTTGTAAGAGGAATAGAAATGTTTTCAGCAGCCAAGTTAAAAAAAAAAAAAAAAAAAAAAAAGAGATAAAAAAAAGAGAGAAGAAAAAAAAAAAGGAAAACTTACGCTAGCTCTGAAATCAAGCAAGCACCTGGTAAATTGCTGCAGAGTGGCAGATATAAGCTTATTTCCCCTGCTCTCTCCAACAGTTTCCTACCCAGAGGATATTCCAGGTATAGAGCTCCCATATGTTACAAAAACCCTCTTGTGGTAGATAACGAGGCAGCAGAGCAGCACGTATGTGCTGCAGGGACAAGGGCTGTGCTCTGGGATGTGTGGCTGGGGAGCACTGAGGCTGCGACTGCAAGTGCTCTGGGGCAATGAAGAGTGCATCAGGCACTGGCGTACAGCATCCAGTGCCACCTGGCCATGTTCCCTCCCTTCCTGCAGGCAGAACTTTGGGACATTTGTTCTCTACCCTGTAGCATTCATTACGTGCCCAGTTCCCTGGTGCTCTCTTTCAAAGTCTCTTCAGGAGGACTTTCCTCTGTTAGTCCGTTTCTAACATTGCTCTCATTTTGGATTTCCTACTGTACTTCACACAGATGAGCAGAAGGAAGGATGAGCAGAAGATGAAGCAGATTTCTGGCTCTCATTTCTTTGTCAAAGAGAAGGTCTGACCTCAGCTGGAGAGCAGCGACTCATGTAGTGGGACAGTGTATGAACATTGATGCTTCAGAAACCTCAGATTATTTTTGTTTTCTGTACCGAGAACAGAAATCACAGTGGAGGATCTCTCCAAAGATGCTGGATGTGCCCAGAACTGGCACATGCATTTACAATGGAAGACATTTTGACCAACACTAAATGAAGCTAGGTTCTGCACTCAGTTACAGCAGCAAAAACTGGCATACTCATTCAGATAGCAATGGCATAACTTTTTTTTTTTTTTTTTTTTTTTTTTTTTTTTTTTTTTTTCCGAGCACTGAACCAGTCCCTGGCCCTCCATCCTCCCTCCCTGGGAACCTTCTACTGAGCGTGTACATTAGTTTGTATCTCTCTCTTCATCTTTCTTTCAGCATGTAAAATGCCAGCCTAGAAGTAACAACTTAGATGTAGTAATCAGGAAGCAGATGGATGCAAAGGAGGTACAGAACTCAAAGGCTGATTTTCTCTGTACAGATCTCAGCATACAAATGCTACCGAACTTGGTGAATGTTCTTTCCAAGTTTATTTCAAAGGCTTCCAGTACTCTCTGGAAAGCTGGCTTTGGCCATCCCTTCCTCCTTACACTTCCTTTGCTGCCCTTTAAAATCCTTCACTCTTTCACAGGAGCTTTCTAGTCTAAGACACTATCTTTGCATTTTTGAACAGAGCGTGGACAAAGCAGAAACAACTGCCCCTTCTTCTTTCAGTACCAGAGTGCAGCTTACTCTCTAAGCAGCTGCACTTTGCTAGCCAGGCTGTTCATTTGGCAGTCCCGAGGAGTGGAGTTTCCTGGGGAGCAGAGCTCTGTGTTAAAAAGCAATGACTTTTCAGAAACCTGTAAAAAAAAAAAACATTTCCAGAGAGGCTTTCTCTCACTGCATCTCATCTTTCAGGGAACTGCAGGTATTTTATGTTTTATCCCCTCTCTCTCTCTCTCTCTTTTTTTTTTTTTTTTTTTTTTTTTTTTTCCCTTATCTCTTCTTTTCTTTTTCATTTTATTTTATTTATTTATTTATTTACTTTGATTCCAGAGGGCAACTGCTTTGGAGGAGGCATCTACTTTTTAAAGTTTAAAGCTAATTAAAGTTAACCCCCTGATCCCAATACACAGATGATGTAATGTTTGATGTGTGCTCACTTCAGGTTGTTTCCAAATACTTACAGTATTTTTAGAAACATTTGTTTTAGCCACATCTTCCCCCCTATTCTTTTCCTTTATAGTTTTTCCTTTGTTTCTCTACAATTTTTAAATCTCCTTTTTCTTTGTCCCTTTCTGTAATACTGCCCCATGACCACTGTTGTCAAATCCCAGAATCATCTTTTGTTTTGAATCTCTTTGGAGGTTTTGTACCTCAGCCTCTCTAGCTCTGTCTAAATGACTTTAATAAAGTCATTCGTGTATTGAAATGTGCTAACAGATTCACCTCCATAGCATTATGCAGCTGCAGCCTTTCCTCCCTTCTCCCAGAGAGAGTCCCCAGCCAACAATCCCAGGAGGGCTATGGGCAGCTGAAAAAATAACCGAGTTCCCCGGGAATGTGAATGGATGGAATTTTATGAGCATATTCCTTATGGCGAATGTTGTTGGGACTTTGGGATCTATCTATATTTTAATTAATTTGGTTGTCCTACATTCTTTTCTGGGAAGAAGGGCAAAAGAAAGGAATTTTAATGAGATCCCATAGGTTTATGCCAGGTAAGCGATAATATCCAAAGAAAAAATTCAATGAGTTAAGGCATCATAAGAAAATGTCTGGATAATGGATATGGCTTTGTATATCAAGGAGCACAGTCGTAGCTGATACATTTGGAGAAACTGTGGTAGAACTTTAAAGTTGGAAACATTGCTTTTTATCAGGCCTGAAAGGCACTCTAGCTGTAGTGGGAAAAAGAGATATCAAAATGAGAGTAGGAGGTGCAAATGAAAGGAAAAGTAAGAGAAGATTGGAAGTCATGAAAAGGGAATGGTCATGAACTGAATGAACTTGTAATAAACTCTGGAGACGAGGAGTGAAATTGATGTAAAGAAGGAGAATTAAGGTTGATGAAAAGCACCATCTGTTTTTCATATTTCAGTTTACTTGAAACACATATATTCACAGAATTTTCAGTTTATGTTTACCTCTGATTTTGTAAGGTAAAATATTTTTCAACAGAAATTGGAACAGAATGTTTTTCTTTAAAAAATACACTCCTTTTAGCTGAAAAAAGAACTTATATGTAAACACTGCCACTGCAAACAATATGGACATAATTTTCCAACCTGTTTGAGTAGACAGGAAGGAGATAAAGAATTTTAAGTCCAGAAATAATTAAACCTTCCAAAAGAGTGCCTTTGGTATATAAAGGAAGAGAAAACTTGGGACACTAGAAATGGGACTTTTTCCTGGATATTGGGCATATGTATATGCACTTGCTGACTGGAATCACTCATTCAAAAATCCTTGTTTTTGATGGCAGGGGGACAGAGGTGACTGTTATTCAGTAGTTCACTTAGGAAAAACTCATGATTTGGAACTGATGTCTGTCTGTGCATGCTTTGGTTACCAAAGGGGTTAACCAAATCCAAGTTTTGACAACTGGTTTTACTCTTAAAGAGCAAAAAATGATGCACGTTCTACTACTTCTTAAGGTGATTGCACTAACAGTAATTTAAAAATATAGAAAGTAAGGAAGCTGAGACCTATATGCTATTGATCATTTAATCTGGAACAGAAGATTGGAGAATCCCTGTGGCAAAGTAATAACCCATTCAAATGAGTAAGTTGTACCAAGGTGAAGGATCAAGAGCATAATTCATACATTAATTTGTTGGGTTTTCTTTAAAAACATCCTATTTTAGTCCTTAAGGTTCTGTATAAAATATGTGATAGATTTTGAAGTCAACTTTGCTTTACTCTTTATTTCTGTTTACTAAAACAAAGCCCAAAATGTCAATGAATGGTTTTAATTTAGAGAGAATCTCAGCTGTTTTAGTCTGAAAGAAACTTAGCTTAAGCACAGGAGTGAGACTTGGCAAAGTTGTGACTGGAAAATACAGTGTTAACATTTTCACCTGCTGACGAGCTCTTCAATAGGAGGAAAATATTTGGTGTGTCTCTGTTCACTTTAAAAATGCAAAGGCAAAGGCTGCAAAATGCAAGATGTTGAGAGCCTTGGAAGTGAAGGTGAGGGGCTGTTCCAGAGACCAACCAAGGAACATGGAAGTCTCCATCGGCATTTCCTGGACTTACCCTTTACCTCCCCTCCTATTGTTTAAACAGAACTCCACAGTACAGAAATTAAATTGTAAGGCACATTTTTATTTTTATTTTATTTTTTTTTCCTGAGGCAGACTGGTTGTCTGGAAGATTTGCAGTGCCACCATTTCAAACCCATAATATATGATTGATTTTCTTTCCTATGGAGCTTTTTCCACAAATGACATAAGATAACAGAAAGGTCAAAATTTTCAGAATTTTAATGTTGTTGCCCATTCCTTGCTTCACTTCTGGATAGACTGATTTTTTATTTCCCCTTTCTGACCTTCTTTCCTCCATCTCCTATAATTTCTACAGCTGTTGTGATTTGTTTTATAAACCATCCCTGTATGGTCTTCTTCTGTCCTGAGTGCATTTTGTTTTGGACTGATGTGTTGCCTAAATTGTTCCCTGTTCTTTGATGATATTAACAAATTGAATTGCCTCTCTGGATTGACTTTTCCCCTCATTTATTTCAGAGAGCCTTTTGGACTGAAATCTCCAAAGCCATCACAACTGCCATTGTAAATCAAGCTGACAGTCAATTACAAGATGGACTATGTATTTGAACAAGACCAGCTTTGAGAGCCTAGCCGTCTCTAATATACTTATGGACCTGCAAATGCTCTTCATTTGCAGGACAGAGGGGTGACCACTGCATGTGAACAGCTGGTGATGGGGTGTGGTATAAGTAAGAACTGTAAGAGAACTCAGAGGATTTCAGTTGAAATTATAGGAGAAGTGTTATCTGCCTCCCAAGGAATAAGCCTCAATTGGTGGGGGTGCTATTTTTGATGAAGTTTTATTGTATCTGAGGCATTAACACTTTCACTACTGACAGATACTAGCCAGATTCTGACACACCAAACACATTTCAAAAACAGCAGGGCACATACTACAAAAACAAAGGCATTTGAGTGCATAGGAATCTTGTAATCCATGAAGAAATGCACAATAATGCCTCTTGCACCACTTTCAGGTTTAGTAGAAAAATATTGCAACAAGACAATTTGTGATATGGGCGTATGTGTCTGTGAGTAAACTCCAGATAGCACTTGGCACAGTTTAATTCCTCTCCATTTGGCAAATCATCTGGCATTCTCCCTTCTGTTCCATATCCCAGAATAAAACAGAAGAAGCTGATTCAAAGTGTACAAAAAGAGTGAGCTTATGCTGCAAAACTACTGTATTTCTAATGCATCAGAAACTAAGGTAATTCTGCTTGATTTACCATGCTGTTAGTGTCATCAAAAATCTGCAGAGATGTGGAAAGAGCACCAGCTGGGTAATTGCTGCAGAAAGTATGCCGTGGTATTCAGGATGGGCTTTCCTCATGAGAACTGCTCCAACGGGGTGGTGTGTACAACTTTGTATAACCTTGCACTGAAAAAGGTCTGACAAAAACAAGAAATCCAGCTCTTAGTTTAGGAAGAATGCAGTCAGTCCAGCCCAAGCATGGTGGAACATATGAAATGCACACTCTGTGCAAGTCTCTGTCAATCTTTCATTTTATGATGCCAGTGAGTCTGTTGCCTTGATATGAACAGTAATGAGAATATTTTAAAAATCTAAAGAGAGACTGAAGAAGCGAGCTGATGGAAGAAATAGAAGATTCAGTTTTCAAAAGCATGACTTTTGAAACAGTTGAGGAATATGTTCTTGCTTTGAGAATTAACACGTATTCTATGATTCAGGGAGCTGGACTAGAAATAAAAACAAAAGTCACAACTCACATGCTGTGCTAGTGTCATAAGCAATCCTCTCTCCCTTGCCTGCAGGAATTTTAATAGCAAAAGGCAAAGCATGGGAGATGATGTGGCGCACGAGTGTATCAGGACTGGGGAGGAACAGGCCTGTCCCCATATACTTCTTTGCCACCTGAAGGTTTGCAGGAACATCTTGTCCCTGCCTGGGCTTTGGCTGGGACGGAACAAAAAAGAAAAACACAATGTCGAAACTTGATTTACTGCAGTAGCCGCAGAGGAATGGCCAAGGTGCTTCTGTTGTCTCTTCATTAGCATTGCAGCATTATGTTCAATCGATCGGCTTGAGCATGTCATTTTAAATGGCAGTGGACTTCAGAGAGCTCTGTTGTACTTTTCTGTTCTACTTGTTCTATCCTGATTTTCCCTTCATGCTCTGTCTTGCTCCTAACCCATTGTTTTCCTGCTATTTTTTTGTTAAGTTATTGTGACCTCCCTTGTGGGCCAGAATAATGTGACATTTAGCGGGATACATAGTTCTTCTCCTGCGTGAAGCCTGTTTCACATGGCAGCCAAACCCACTTTAGTTGCATTTATAAAAGAAACTTGGAAATGTCTTCTATTACTCAGATGGATGGCAAAATCAGCCACTGTAAACTGTACAGTATCAAAGAGTGAATTTGTTCTTTTGCAGAGAGACACTGGAAGGTTTATGTACCACTCGAGTCCCATGTGGCACGGCTGAAGAATTAGCTGAGATTTAAGCAGACAGAAAAGTGAAATTCATCTCTTTTTTTTTTTTTTTTTTTTTTTTTTTTTTTTTTTTTTTTTTCTGGCTGTCAGATTTCAGCATGTAGGAGTGAGAGCTACACAGCAGCTGTAGCATGACCAGGATTCAGGAAGTAAGAGCCTTCACGTTTAGCTAGCACCACTCCTCGTGCTGTGGCGTGGCTGTATCATGACTGCTGCAAACTGCATTGCCAGGTGGGATGCAAACATGGTCCATTCGTCCTTTGTGCCAGCTTCTGAGCTTTCTGAGTCCTCCTTTCAATCTACCTTTACAGTGCTTCCTGCAGTCAAACTGCATGGCTGGTTTACTCTTAATATCATGCTGGAGAGGAGTACTCAGTGAAAACAGTGGTAACTTTGCAAATTTAATCTAAGGTTTCAGCCAGTTTGCAATTCGGACTATCTGACATGCATGCTAGGGGATTATGTCAAGTGCTTTTGATTTATAGACCTCTCTGGTGTCTAAATGTTGAACGAGTTAAGCTCCTTTAAACTCAAGAGGACATTTACAGATAATCTAGTGCTTAAAATGAGCCAGTGTACAACAGCACACTGTAATGGCATTTTATTTCTTAGAAACCAAATTATCTACACATCTAGAGTTTTAAAATATCTTTCTAAAAAGGGATAGTGAGGTTACAGGCCCAAACTTCTACTTTCCCCGTTCTGTGTCCTTTTTTCTACTTCCCACTATCTTTTCCACATTACTAACAATAATGAATACAAAACCACTATCATTTTGTAAATTGTGCAATTTCTGAGTAACCTTCATGGAATGGTGACCTCAAATTCTTGGTAACTTCTATTTCCTCCCTTCTATTTCTGTGCAGCCACTTGTTTTGCAGGAGAAGTGTGTGTGTCTGGTGAGTAAAGCACAGGTGCTGCCAATGGTGGGGGATGAGCTGGTAAAGGCGGTGGTGAGGAGATGAGTTCAGAAAAGGAAGAAACAAAACAAAAGAAAAAAAAGGGAAAAGAAAGAAAAACTGAAAACTGACATTCCAAACACTTGGAAATTACATCTGAAAAAATGGTGGATGATTTCTTAATGAAGTTGTTCTCTTTCTCTTTAATTATTTACTTTCAGAGGTATGGGAAGATCAAAAATGTCTGTTGTAGTCTTCAGCTATCATGCTTAATGGAAGTAAGGCCTGTTTTTCTTTTATACATTTTACAGAGCTATTTTGGCTGAAAGAAGTGAGATATGCTATGCTTTGATATTAAGTATCCCTTGAAGGACTTGGCTGCTCTAAAGATCAGGAAGTTAATGATTTTTTGTCTCGCAGCAGGGTGACTTTTTAATGTATACTTTAGATAATACAGCAGTTCAGTGATAATATTGTAGATTATTGCACATTTCCTTCCTGAAGGTTTATATTAAATGGCTAAATATTTCTGGGCAAGCAAAGCTTTCTCCAGTTTCAAAGTTTTTTTCTCTTTTTCCTTTATGCCAATGCATTTCTATCAGAGGGGCTTTTATATTTTTTTTTCTTTTCCTTTTCTTTTATTTATTTATTTATTTATTTATTTATTTTCCTCCTAGCTTATGTTGAGAATGATTCCTCCCTGTGGATACAGCTAGCATAAAACCTCTGTGCCCCACCTCAGAAAATAAAGTAAGATGTAGGCCTTGAGCTCTGCATATGGAGCTGTAAGAGCATGAACTTACTCTTCCACTCCCCAGAACAACAACATCTCAACTTTAGCAACTGAGTCAAACAGCCTTGTAAGTCTGAACACAGTAGCTGCTCATGCAGAATAGTTTTGCATCAGTGTGCACCTATTATTTAATAGGCAGTTTCTTCCCTATGGACTAGGAAGGTCATGTCCCAAAGGATGGACAGACAGATGGTATATGGTAGAATTCCTGTTTTGAACACAGTTAATCCTTTCTATAACACCACTTTTAAGATTCAGCCACTTCCAGTGACAAGCAGCTAGGGCGGTAGCTGTACTGTCTATGACCCAGGAAAGCTTGAATGTGAAGTGACTGATGAGCCTCATCAGGAGGGGCAAAAGAGATGCACTAAATACAGTCTATGCTGCCAGACTTCACTTTGGACAAAAACTGACTCACTTGACATGATTACAAATGCTTTTCACTGAGAACATAAGCAACATAAGTCTCACCTACACTGTCTTGGAGCATGAGCTGAGGTCTCTGCATAACCACTGAGCAGGCTGGTACTTATATGTAGGGTAAGACCCCTGTCTAGAGACACTGGCTTTTGTCCTGACAGCAGCATGACCAGCTTAGCAAGAAGCTCAGGGCAAGTTGTAGCTAATTCTCTCTGGAACTGGGCTGGACTGTCCAGACTTCTTCCCAAACTTCTGAAGAGTGTCATTCATGGATATGGCAGAGAAGTTAGGTACCACCTAGCATATAGAGACCAAGGCTCCTGATGAGCAGGAGACTTTAGAGGTGAGGATTTTGCATCGTCATCTTGGGTGTTGAACCTGCACGCAGCCTGGCATACTCCCAACCCTACTGCAGGTAGGGTGCTGAGGAGAAGCAAGGGTACTCTCACTGTATCACATACCTGGCATGCTTCCTTGTAAAAGACCACAGAAATTATCCTGTGCTGTGAAAGGATACATGCTGACAGTCTGCACTAAAGAAATGATTTACCTATCTGAGCAGATAACAGTAAATGCCTGGCACAGAGCCAGACACCTCCAGGTCTAAAGATTCTGAAGCTGTAATAGAGGGATGAAAATGAATGAGGTATGTTAATTGAGCAATAACTGAAATGTATGATTAAATGAAGAGGTAACCTTTGTAAGGTAGTCTCTCCTAACACATATTACTTTGCAATATGCCGTTGGGTTTTTCTAGGCTAGAAAAAATGAGCATAAATAAGGTTATATTGGGTTCGGTTAACTCTGACCTAAAGATGACCGCTTTGCTAGCATAGTTGTGCTGCGATGTTTTTTACCTCAATTGAGCAGGTCAAGAGGTAGCCTTGACTCCCTGAAGATGCAGAGTGTTGTTCATAGCAGTGCTGTTTTCTACCACCTGCACAGCAGTGCTGTTTTCTCCTGCTTTACCCACTGCTCGTACTGCCACTGCCCACCCAGTCGTGAGAGGCATCAGGCGCTTGGGGGAAGCATGTGAGTGCGAGCAAAAAGAGAGGGTGGTCAGTTCACACTACATTTCTCCCACAGGAATTGGGGCATGGCTAGGAATCTACATGGCAATCCCAGGTCTTGTTCTCCCTACTGAAGCTCATAAAAATTTATGAAAGTCTGCAACTGTAAAGCTACATGCATACCCAGAACACAATGCAGGAGGTTGACTAAATATTCTTGAGGATGGTCTGATGTTATTGGCATCACGAGGGAGTGTTTCTGTGGCAGACAGTTGTCACAAGGTTTTCTGAGTCCAGCTTATATTGCTTGTAAAGGTGGCTGTGTAAAGACACTTTTGTCATTTGTTGTTGAGGCTTAATTTGGATAATGCAATGCCCTTACATGGATCACTGATAGTAGGTGCTTTTCTCCCTAGTTCACAAGGAATTTGTCTTCTCTCTACTGGTTCTTCCTAAATGTCTGTTCTGACATGCTACAAAGGTACTCCATTGGAAGACTGAGGAGGATTCAGGTAATTCATTCTGAAAATCCAGTTGTGATGCCGAGGAGGCATCTAGCCAGGTAAGAACAGCAGTGACTTCCTTGCTCTGTGACATGAGGCATGCACCCTTTGTAGCTCATTTTAAAAGACATCAATTGCACTTGGTTGGTGTGGCCACTGCTTCATGCTGATAAACACTCCTGTCTTGCACCTGCATGAGGACTGGTGTATGATGCTTTTGCAATGTTACATACCCAGGCATGCTCTTTTGCCTTGCCAGGTGTGGACCCACTTGGTAGCAGTAGGTAGCAAAGGGGTGCTCAGAGAATGAGTGTGATGGATTCTGCTATGACCAGTCGCGTGGACCTCACTGACTTCTACTGCCTGCTGTGACTCTGATTTGTGCTGCACAAGGTGAGTCTGGACAGCTCAGCTGGATACTGAGGGAGAGCAGACTGAAGGCAGTAAAAACTGAGAGGTGTCCTTTGAGTGTATACATATGAGGAATTTAATTTACAGCCAGTAAGTGGAGCTAAAGTTCCATGAGAAGTCGTTTCTTTAGAAAACATATGGTTAAAAATTGCTGATGGAACTTTTTTCTTCCCATTTCCTTGTATTTATTTAGTCCTTTTGTTGCACATAAACAGTCACACTGCTAGGAGCTCATGGTGTGAGCTCTTAACTTTTCTATTTCATTCCTTGAGTCACAGACAGAACACAGGATCTTTGCCGCATTGACTGTGCAGTTAGCACTTGCTCGTGCTATTTGTTTATTTTGCAATAGTTCTCTTTGCTAGTTTCACAGACAAATCTCTCCTTTCTGCTAAACACAAAATAATTACATGTGTATATGTGAGTGGTTATGTTTTCAAAGGGGACTTTCATATTCCTATTAGTTTAATTCTATTAATATCCTCAGTGGCAGTGTTGTGGCCAAGCATTTGGGGAAAACTGTCCTTCTGTTGCATTGTTTTTCAATACTGTACTTCATGTACAACATCCAATATGTACATCTAGAGCTTCATCTTGCATCCCTTTGGTGTCTCTCTACTTTCTTCCTCAACTGGAAACACTTTGCAATTACATTTGATGGTCTCCATTTCTGTCTGGCATGGATCGTTATCTGCTTTTATTCAGCTTGTCTTCTGTTTATAAATGTTAGCTCTTCATTTGGAGGATTTAGGCAGGAGAGTACTTATACGTGTGTCTACCTTAAAGCATTTGAGCTGTGCAATTGATTCCAATGGGACTAGTTATAGCATCAAAGGTACGGATGTGATTGAGTGCTTGCTTGGACCAAGATCACTAATAGCTCACCTTGACTTACATGGCTAAGAACACAGCGCAAGAGTGGATAACTGGAGAGACTTGGGCAATTCTAAGATTTTTTTTTTTTTTTTTTAATGGCAATAATACAACCTGGCAATAATATAATATGACAATATTGCCAGTATAAATGGCAATAATACAACTGCAAGTCCTTTGTTGTATAAATGCAAACATTTTTTTCTAAACTGGGCTATCCCTTGGAACAATAGAACCTATACGATTGAGCTTGGCTCCCAAAGTGTTGGACATTCCTGACTGATTTTGACAACCTCTCATTGCATTACCATTGTGGCTAGCCATTTAACTCAAGTTCTTGGCCTGTACCCTGGGAAAAAGAAGATCATGGAATAGCCCAGATCTAGTATGTGCTATTAGAGCAATTTGTGTCTGTTGTTAGCACATTGAATCTGGCCTTTAATTTATTAAATCTGTAAAATGAACAGCTGCTATTATGCAAAGGTTCAGTACAATCCATTAAGCACATTTTGCTGACATGGGTTGGGAAGGAGAGGGCTGTGGAGTATTAAAGAAGAGAATTTCTGGCAGGTACTTTTTTTCTTTCAAGGTGACTAATTCATCAGTTCTGGAAGATGTTCCGCATCCTCCCCTTCCTGGTTTCTTTCCACTGACAAGGGGGGAAATATTCCAAGAATTGTTACACACACATGCACACAAACACACACACTTGCTTCTCTAAAATCTCTATAACATGAGCGAGTGTTTTGGCATCACTTTAACACTGGAGAGAGCACCACAGCTGTTAGAGAAGTGGGGGATGGAAGGGAGGATCGACACTGCAGGTTGAGGTTCTGCCAGAGACATTTTTATACCGAGATATTTTTCTGCCCAGCAAAATTCAGCATTAAATCAAATCAGAACATGCCCATCCCTGCTGTATACTCCATATACAGCTGTGTCTATAGCAGCATAGCTCTTCCCTCAGACAGATGAAGGATACTAGTGGGCATCTGTTCCTTTGCCATATGCTGGAGAGGGCTCCACAGTGACAACTGGAGGAGCTCAGAGGAGATGGCAGCAGTTCCAGGAACTCCTTGCCAGAGTCAACAGGAGCACTAAAATAGTTTTGCAAGACCCTGTTTTGATGCAACTCTGTAGGGTCTATGTGGCTAGGGTTTGGTAGCAGGGGTGCTGCAGGATGGCCTCTGTGAGCAGAGCGCAGCAGAGGGAAGGTGTTTCTGGTTTGCTTTTAATATCTCATTGCTCTAGTCCGCTAGTGATAGGCAATAAATTGTATTAATCTCCCTACACTGAGCCTGTTTTGCCCATGATGACAATTGGTGAGCAATCTCCCTGTCTTTACTTCAACATTTGTGCCCTTTTCCGTCATATTTTGTCCCCCTCTCACTTTGAGGAGGGGAAGTGTGAGGGTGGTGTGGTGGAGTTCAGCTACTGAATACTGTGAAACCACCACAGACTCTCTCAGAATCTTTCTGGGTAATCAGGTCAAACGCTTAGTTGTTCTAGAAAAATAAATAATAGTAATAGTATTTGGGACATTATGATCTGGAATTTTCATAGGCTGATCAGAAAATATAATTTTATTTTGAGAATTTTTTTCCTCTCAGTTATGCCAGTACTGCAGGCTGGCATAACCAAAATGATGTGGTACTTGGACTTCATGGAAACATGGAATTATACCAGGTATGAAACTTTTTAAATGCTAGTTTTATTCTCCAAATAGAGGTTTAAACTCATGTGTGTGCTTTCAGTGCCTTCCAGATATATTGCATTTTCCCCTAGAAATTTCTAATAAAAGCAGTGGTTATGATTTTTTTAAAATAAATTTTGGCTTGTTCAGTACCCCCATTAGCCCTCAAACAAAACATTTTTGTTCCAGGATAGTTTTTTCTCCTAGAGAATGATTGTGCATTTAAACGTTTTCCAACAAGAAAAGATGATCACAGCATCATCTGATTGTCATTTCCATCATGCGGTCGTATGCACTCAGAGCACTCAAAACATTCTGCCAGCTCTGGATTGGTATTTCTTTTGCTTCTAATAGCTGTTTGGGCAGACATCAAACCCATTTCTTAAGCTGCTGCTCCCATGCCATGAACCTTTGTCCATTTTCAGACCATTTCACTGAAAACCATGCAAAGGACCGATTACTACAAAGCAGGAGACAAGTGCAACATGTACTTGTAACAAGTGAGCATCTGTACGAAGTGGCAGGCAAAATGTCACTAGCCTCCAATGAGTGGTGTTTACTCTGCCAAGACATGCCACATAGAGCCAAAGTTATTTGCTGCCTTACAAGCAAAGGTTATGCTTTTGCAAGTGCTAGGCATACGCTGGAACATTTGTTCTCAGCCTGACATTGGATGCTAGTTGTCTAGGGCTGGGGAATCACAGCACCGTTGCACTCATCCAGTGAGGACGCAATATACAGCAGCAGAGTTCGGAAGGAGCTAGGATCTGGCAGAGTGCAATCGGAGCAGCTGGCCACAACGTGGAAGGTTCTGAGGGAGGCTCCATGCACGAGGACTGCTGAACCTTACCAGCAGCAGGATGAAAGGCAGTTCAACAGCTGGGCTTGTGACACTGGATGGAAAGATGATACTAATGGTATACTCTGATTTTGTACGAATGGCCTCTCTCCTAAGTATTTCTAACCTGCTGTCGCTGTAAGACAAAACACTTTACACCACCAGGCAAAGTACTGCCTTTTTACCCTATGGATAAAATCCTCTGGACTCAGTTGCTCCAGTTGATGCTGAGGCATAATTATTACCTCCTATTTCTGTGATAAGAATTTGGAGACCCCTGAGCCCCTAGGCCACTTTCTGTTCTCTCCTATGAATGCACTGACCCCAGAGAAGGTACAAAGGAAAACACTGATGATGGAGGACAAGAGGAACAGAAACTTTTGATTCTAGCCACCAGCAGCAGGCAGAGTTTTAAATATTAAATGTTAAAGTTTTAAACTGAAGTTAAACAATCAGGTTTAACTTCAAACCGGTTTTTGTTTGTTCTCTATCCTGCATACAGTGATGCTTGAAGAGATATCTGTGGGATCCTTCAGTATCTGTAGGATGTCTCTTCAAGCAGGAGAAAAATGTAATGATTTTATGGGTTGGGTCAAGGTCCTTAGGAGCAGGTTGGCAGGCTTGGTGGGTCCTCATTCTCATGAAGGCCTTGCCTCCACAGAAGAACTTGCTTGCCCTCTGACATTCTTGGGTAACAGTTTTTTGGAGGAAAGCTTGAGACTTTACACAAAACAGGAAGAACAGCCTGTCAATTCAACTAGCCAAAAAAACAGGAAATGCTGTATTGAGAAAGGTTATATTTTTATACTATTTTTTTTTTTTTTGACTACTCAAGTCCAAACAAGTTGATTTCTGTGTTGTATTGTGTTCATTCACCTTTTCATTCTTGATCATTAATCCAGCTGGCAATATAAGTAGGACAGCTTGGATAATGGGGCTTAGCCCCAGCAAGAAAAGTAGATGTAACCAAACTTGCCCTTGAAAGCTTGTCTGTCCTCTTATGTTTTAGGATGTGCTCTTTGATGACTCAGTGGCAAACCTCTTCTCATGGAATCTTATTCACAGCACAGCATGGGCCCTGCTTGCAGGCTGAGTCAGGCTTACACAGGGCACAAAATCATTTCATGTAAGGTGCCTCTGTTATATGTCAGAGATGTTAACCAAGGTGCAGGCAATAAGACAAGAAGTGTCAGGAAGAAAAGAAATTTCTTACGAATTGGCAGCTGACTGACATAGAAGTAGATTCTATGCTTGTTCCTCCCTTTCTTTGTGAAAAATTCTTCACAGGATATTTCTATTATGAAGTTGGCAAATCATTTAAATGATTTTTTTTTTTTTTTTTTTCAAACACAGCATGTGTATTTCTCATTTTCTGGATGCCTAGCTTCTAGCTTATTTTGGCCTCAAGCCATTGAACATGTTGAGGATAGAGACTGAGAATAAGAACTTAATTCCATGTCCTTTGGGACGCTAGAATACACAGCTGAAGTCTGGTAGGTGTATTTGCCATAACCCCTGTAGCTGAGGTAATGTACTGTGGCTTTCTTTACTAGCTGGATTTTCCTAAGAAGCACTGTGAGATTTTGGCATCTGAGACTGAGGAGCTCTCTTTTTCTATGCACAGCTTTGACCAAATGTGCTTTTATATCAGTAGCCTAAGGTGCTTGCACCATAACAACGTAATCCATGCACAGTGCTGTCTGTTGGCCTAACTTGCTTGAATTCAACTTCAACCACCTGTTTTCATCCATGAGCCTTGGCTGGACACAGGAAGGAGAATCAGAGCTGTTCCTCTGATTATTGCTGACAGTGACAGATCATTTTGTGTTGTCTGTGCTCTCCTTGAAGCACTTGAGCAAATGCATAAACATGCTGGATACTTCCTAAAAGGTACTGCAGCGCTCAGTAGTGCTGTACCCAGCTTTTCATATCTTTGGGGAGAAGATGAAGGAAATGGATAGTTCATTTTAGCAAGTGGAGGGAGCAGGGACTAATTATTCTGATTCAAGTGATGGAGGTGGTTTCTCTTTGAGACTGAAGAGACGGTACAGCCTGAACGTGCAATGTGATGGGAGTTATTCTGTCTTTACTTGAGGACTCAAAGACACAAAATAGATGGACCCCAATCTGAGTCTGAGCTTTCCCCAGACTGAGTCTGATTTCACCTCTAATTTTGCAGCCCTGTGTTATATTCACAAGACATATACTCAACACGGTAGCTTGCAGTTAATGCTAAGTAAACACCTATAAATATTAATTTGGTACTTCAACACTGTACAGTAATTTCTAATTTAAGTAAAATTAAATGTGAACTAAAGCATGGATATCTCTGGATGATATGAAATATTTTCCACAGGCATGTTTAAATTGCTCTGGCCAGCTTTCCCGCCACCCAGTCGAATACACTTTAGCAATAGGGCAAGTACTGTCAGTTAATATTCCTGTGGTTAATTCCTCTCCATCCCCAGGACTGAACAGCTTTGGGTAGCACAGTGAATGTTCCTTCTGTAATCTTTGATACTGCCGATGATAAGCTGGGTTTTGTTTGCATGGTCTTTCACTTGAGATTCTGCTCACAACCAGCAGCTGTGTGCTTTTCTGTGTATCACATGATTGCTCCAGGCTGTTCAGAGGCCAATATTTCAACACCATGAATGCTGATCCCCCACTAGTCTTTCCCTTATGAGCAGCTGAAGCATCTCTTTTGCTGTTAGTGAAACATAATCTGAGCTATTGGTTTTGATCATCATATTAGCAGAGGCAGCTGGTACGCAGAGAGGTCCCATGTTAACTAACTAGGAAGTTCAAGTCAACACCAAGTTTGCTTAAATTGGGAAGAGGAGTGGAGCTGAGGTGCAGAATTGCTTTTGATGGATTTTTTCCTTTGAATTGCTGTCAAACATAACAAAAAAAAAAGCAATGAGGGAAACTTTTTTTTTTTTTTTTTTTTTTTTTTTTTTTTTTTTATATATATATATATATAAGCAGGAGCTTGATCCTGACTCTACTGCAGTAAGAGCTTCCAGATGAGCTGAATGGTGCTGTTGTAACAAGTTTTTCTTGACTTTTTCTTAGCTTTAACACAGAGGTGAGTCTGCAGCTAGTCTTTGATGTTTGATGTCTTGCATTTGGCCTCATATTTCTCTGATGCCCCAAAGTACGGCACATTGTCTCTGTGAGCAAGAGCCCTAGGCTGGGAGTGTGTGTGGATGTAATGCTACAGACACACGAGTGCAGTCTGAGACTGTGGCCCTGCCCCATGGCCAAGAGTGGATCTAGGGGCCAGAACTGGATACTGGGACTTTCCATCATTGACTCACTGTCAGGAAAAGGGTTGTTTGGTGACAAAGGCCTACTATCACAGGAATGAGAGATATTAGTTACTTTTTATGTAGGGTGTGGGGGATAACTCAATAAAAGTTATCAATGCCCTTTAAGATTTTCTGAGGAAGGATGCAGCGAATGCGATGAATGGATGCACTATCTTTCTGTGAACTGGTTGGCCAGTGCTGCATCATGCAGGCACTTGGTTCTGGCTCATCTGTCTATCCTTGCCCTTCTGAATCACCTTGTAGGTGCAGACAAGAGTTGAAGTTAGTAGTGAGCCACTTTCTGCCATTCTGCCAAAAATACAGGAGCTTGAAGGTTCATCACAGTGGGGAAGTAAAAGGGCACTAAATATTTAATACCAAAAAGTTAAATATTATCATAAAAGTAATTTAATATAAATGGCTTTCAGCAAATCCTTATCCATATTTCATGACCGAAATGGGTGGCTGGTTTCTAATGTTTGCATGCAATTAATTTTAATGGGTGCAGCACATTACTTCCAATCCTTTGTCCCACAGAGACCCTGGCCCCATCAAGAAAAGCAAATAGCAGGACATCAAATGTCAGTGACACAGAGGGTGATGCAGCGCCCTGTGTATAGATCTGGAAATGACAAGTTAATAGGCTATTGATAGTTCGTGAAGTGTATCGAGAATAATTATTCTATGTATCTGGGGGTAAATGAGGAATGACAGGAACTCCACAAGGTAAAGATAACTGAAAATATGAATATATATTAGGGACATATAAAACTTCCATTTTGCATGCCTTTGTAAGGTGTGATCTGAAGTCCATTTAGATAGGTGACAGTCTTCCCACTGATTTTACACAGTTTAGTAGAGCTCTTCAGAGAAATTTGTATATGTATTTATGGATACCATAAGCAGCTTTGTTTGGGTGAAGCCAAAGAAAATTTCTCTGATCCTCCAAACTCATTAATTTCCACTAAGATCTCTTGTGAAGGAGGAAGCTCCGAGAGGAACCAGAATATGGGGTTTGAGGAAGATTTAAGATGTGGAGTTTGCTGGTTGTTCACAAGTGTCACTCCAAATTCCATTAACTAAAAGATGTGTAAGGTGTCTGATGATTTTTGAAATGGTAGCTGAGATTTTAAACTTTAACCAAATATATCTCAGACCATTAAGTTGGACAGAGGAGAAGTCTGGCACAATTGATTCCAGAATAAATTTCTGAAATGGTAAAAGCAAAAAGAAACTGCCAGTGCAATACACTTTCTAATACTAAAACTGACTTCGTTGTGGGTTTCTAGGGTTGAAAGTCTCCAGCTTTAATTAGCATCAAACTTAACTCTCTTCTGTTTCAACCCTGAATATTAATTAGTGATGCCCTTGGGGTAATCAACCCTTGTGGATATCTAAGAAAAATGAACTGCTTAGTAGATTGACCTTGACGGTTCCCAGGAAAGTAGCTGAAAATACATGCTGTTCGACTATGCTGCACTGTAAGCTTAACTTTGAGTAATCTAGTGTACTGGGAAGCCCAAAAGAAGAATGAGGAAAACTTAATGAGGAAGGTAGTTGCCGTTCATTTTTTCCATTTGAAAATGCAAGTCTTTTTTGCATTCAAGCCCTGAATGGAAGTTAAAGGGCTAGACATGGGAAGTTTTTCAGTGCTTTTCCTCTGAATCTCACTTCAATCATTTCAAGTTTACTTGTAGTTTCTTATCAACAAGCAGTTAACATTTTCAGAAAACAGAAGAGATTTTTGAATAAATGGAGAGACCCAGTGTATGACACTCCTTCTGGAGTCAAGGAATTTTGCACCTAGCTCCCTCACAGATTCCTCTTTGCTGGGTTTGTCTTCTACCTTTGTCAGTGGTTGTGTAGTGCTGGACAGATAAAATATATCTGCTTGCCTTTCCTAAGTATGAATGAGGAATAATAATCTCCATTGTCTAAGATACCTTGTGATCTATTGCTATGAGATGCTCAGAGTGAAAAGGATAAGGACTTTAAAATTTTCCTATCCCTTTACAACCTTTTGTATTAAACTTTGTTACTTCTCCTTCCTACAGCCTCTTTCTTACCAGATGATTTACCCTTGGATAAGTGTGTTATGCCATTTCCTACTATCTTGTTTTCCAAGGGCATCTTGCAACATGGAGCGTCTCCTCTGTCTTTCCTGTGCCATTCAGACCTCCTGAAGCCCCAGCTAAGAATTAAACTGCATGGCACAAGACCCAAAGTTGTCATTCAAATATATCAACACTTTTCAGGTTTCATTTCCCAAAAGTGATCAGAAGATGTGAAAGAGTTATTATTATGAAACCATGGGTTTGTATTTCAAAGCACATTTGAAACTAGATAAGCTGCAAAAAATACTTCAGGCAATGAAAGAATCTCAGTCTTATGCTGAAAAATAGAGAAGATAAGTAATGATGTGCTCTTGGCATGCAGCTAGGTGGTCTGGATTTTAGTTTTATTGTTATTATGGGCTAAAAATCAGATAGTATAATACGTGCATTCCTTAATAGAGATTGCTAATATAGGACACACAGAGATGCTGATGGTTACATAACAGAATTTTAAACTCTGCAGAACACATTGATGTCATCTTACCCCTAAGAACAAGCCAAACAAAGGCATCTACTACACAGTACTTTGACAAAAGTTGATGCTAAATGAAGGTGCTAGTTTTTTTGAAACCCATGGAGACTCACATTTGCAGTTTATCAGGGCATAGGTACAGCAGCCTGCCAGGGTGCCTAGAAGAGCATCTGCTAAAGGAGAACGGTTATTTATGCTGCATGGCACTCAGAAGTAGAAAGCTCCAATGTAACTGTCAGCAAGGGAATTGGTTAGTGTCAGCTTCTTTTAATGAATCAGTGCAAACAGCATGTGTATGTTCAGCAAGGTTTCTTGGCAGTAACAGAAATGTCTGCTGCTGAATGTGCCAGAGGCCCAAGTCAGACCTAGGGTCAGACTACACCCTGGTCAGGTTGTAGTGTTGCACAAGGAACACAAAATGTTCTTAAAGAAGTGCAGGAGGAACCAGAAGACAGGCAGCAGTACAGGCTGCAAGTTGCTGGGACTGGCAAATAGCCATGTCCCATTATTGATCTGGGAGGTGCTTTCTCCAGTTGCAGGTGACTCTCCACCAGCAGCTTTTCCTCTGTTTCTTTAGAGGTAAAACCCTGCCTATTGAGGGCTCTCCAACAGACCTTTTTATCTAGCTCTCCCTGGCCCAATGTCCTCATTCCTGTAAAGTTTTTTTTTGTTTGTTTGCTTGTTTTTTTTTTTTTTTTTTTTTTTTTTTTTTTTCTTTCCCTCTGTAAGTTTGCTGCATCAGAAAGAGAATTCCTATTGGAGCAAGAATTGCCTGGCTAAAGTGCAAACTAGCTGAAATGGAGACCAGCGTTGCCATAGCTGGGCTATTTGTGGTACCTAAGGTAGATGTTTTAAAGCCAACTCAGGTTTCTCTATGCTACACTGAATTCTGCAGACAACAAACATCCCTGCCATGTCATTAGAACTAGATTCAGTCTATCAGAATGTATTGAACATTCTGGGGTGTTGATCTGAGTCCTCTGTAACACTGACTCTCTGCCAAATTCAGACTTAATGTTAGTCCATCCCATTGCGTAACGTTAGTAAGTTAGAAATAAACTAAATAGGCTGGTTGAGAGAACATAATTAACATCTTAAATTGCATTTTAAATTCTCTTTGCTTCTCAATGTTATACATCTTCCTGCTTGTAAGTTTTTTTTTTGAGAGAAGCTGCATTTTTTTGTGTGACATAAATGCAGGGAATCCAAAACCACTGGGACCCCTTGTGGAAGTGCTGAAGGACTTTTGGCGTATAAACAAATATAACACTTTCAGACAGAGCCATCCAGACTGCTAAAACTGACAGCACTCTGGGAGAGATGTGGGGCCTGGGGCACTAGAGGCTGCTGTAAAGAGATTACTAGAGCAGTAAGGGTGGCTTGTGACTAAAAAGCCAAGCTGTGGAGGAGCACGGTTCCGTTCATTGATTGGCTTGGGTGTGCCTGAGTAAAATTTAAGAAAGAAATGCTTACGGACTGCAGGAAAATGAGAAAGTATCTAATTCTAGCTAGTATTATTGTATTTCCTTATTTCAACCAGCATTTAATGGTTTATTCAGAAATAAATATGCATTTTGCTAAAAATCTGAAGGAAATAAAGTGCAAGCCCCAGTGATTTTCTCTTAAACCACTATTTCCTTTACTTTCTTGATGGCAAAGGTCCAGATTACTACATATTATGGCAATTGCTACTGTGAAATTTGCTTGTGCTTAGCTGTAGTTAAAGTAAACCCATCTGTTACAAGAATGCTGACAAGCATTTACGTTTACAATGCATTTATAAAGTTTGGACTTGGGTCTAAGAAGCAACTGAAATCAGAAGGCCTGGAAGACTCCCCTGGACCGAATGGGGCTGCAGCAGGTCTGCAGCCGGCAGGAGCAGGCTAGGCTCGTGGCAGTGGATGCTCAGCACTGTCTTGAGGTTCTTCTATTACCAGGAGAGTCAGAAACTGCAGGCTCTTTCATGGATTTCATGGGTTGTGCACCTAGGGCAGGATTTTAATTTCATACCAGCTGGTGTCATAGTCTGGATCTGGCTTTCATTCTATTCTTAAAAGCCAACATCACTTTTAGGATCCAGGGTTTCTCTGAACCTCCACCTGGATCAGCATTTCTAAAATTTCCCATTCCTCTAAAGCTTTGACTCCTGGGATCTCACTTTCTCTCTCTCTCTCTCCCCCTCTCCCTGTTTTCCTTTCTTTCTCTCTTCCTTTCTCTATTTCTTTTTATATTTCCAATTGTTATGTTGGAAAGTTTTTCAAGGCAATGCTTCTTCTGATGCTAGGGGATTCTGTAAAGAAGTGGGTGGCTACTCCATTAAAGATAGCTATATTAGGAAAAATGCCAAGCCATCAGTTTCAAACCGTGTAGCGAAGGAGTCCTCATATGCCGTAAGAGTCCCCAGCTCTGAAGCAGCATTTGGGACAACGTGAGCAGGCAGGCTGGCTGCTTCTGCACTGTCTCCTTGCAGGTTAACAGTTAGTTAATTGGTGCTGCTCATTACCGTGTTCATTAAGAAATCCCAGGTGGCAGGTTTACCCTCCCTATCCATATCATTGAAACCTTCTGAATCGGATTTCATGCATAAGCAGAGGCAATGGCACTTTCTGTTTCTCTCGCACACAAACATACTGCGTAAGTGATATTCAGCCTCCCATGTTAAGTACTACAGCTACATCTGGGATTCCTGGCCTCATTTCAAAGAGAAGAAGAACTGTGTTCTTCTGCTATAGAAATGCTACCTTATTTTCCTTATTAATTTCTACGTACTTTGCCCAGGAGAATTAAGACATTTAGTTTCTTAGGGATGATACCATTAATAATGCATGGGACTTACAAAGAAAGAGTGATTTACATTGCCCACATACTGTTAAGTCATAAGATCTTGTGTCAACATAATCTCAGAAATAAAATCCAGGAAAGATGTATGGAATCCGTGGAATCAGTCCTTTCCATGTTGCTTTGCAGGTGGCTGTAACTACTGGTTCAAACCAAATTACCTGAGTAGCTAAAGGTTGTTTCACAGATACCCCACTAACTCTTATTCCTCAAGACACCAATAAACATTTCTGGACTTCAGAGCTTTTTGTAAGTGGCTATCTCATCTTCTCCCCAAGTAAGCCAAATACAATAGGATTTTTCTCCAAGATTTTGCTTTGTGTTTCTCTGCCTAGTTGATTTTGCATCTTTGTTCACATTTCAGTTGAAAATCCTCTGCTTTTTTCTATGCTTTTATCTCTTCAGCTCTGTTTTTCTCCTCACTTCTGCTTTAACTTCAAGGTGACATAACACATTGTTTAGAAGCACTGCCTGTATCTGCGGATTGTATTGCTGACTGGGTTACTTTGGAGTGAAAGGAACAAGGCATCCTTGCCTTAGTTTCCCAGTCCATAAAAAGAGGCAATTGTCACTTAAAAGGCACCTTGTACATACGGAGTAGCATTATCCACTTGTACAGCTCTTCTATACATCTCTATAAATATTTACTCAATTTGTTTCTGTCACTGTTGGCATGATTTGTTTAATTCTCTGGATGTTCTTCGGTCTGTAAAACTTTTTTGTGGTAATGATGCTACATGACGCTACAAGTGTTCTATGATTCTATGAATTTTATGATGATGATTTCAATAAAAATGTGACAATGCACTACATGGACCGGCCTGTGGGACACAGACACTACTTTTCCTTTCATGTATGAAGATGCCTTTATTTTACAAGGGAAAAGGCCATGTGTTTTCCAAGCGCTCTGCGGACTATTCACTCTCCCTGAAGCCTAGGTTACCTATCTCAATGAAATATTCATGCCATTAAGGTGAACATTGTGCAGCCAAAGCTCATTTTGAACATACTGTAAAAAGATCTTTTAACAAAGTCTCTCAGATGATGCCTAAAAGAAATTGTGGAAACAACTATTACATTTAGAAGGTGGTGTACAAATTCATAGCTGATCTCTGCCAAATGTATCATATGAATGCTTGTATATAGATAATTCTGGAAGGGCAACCAAAATGTAACCCAGCTAAAAGTAGGTGGTTTATCAAAACTCTGAAGCCTCCTTTCTCTTTGATTCTTTACAGCACACTCCCACAATGTTTTAGCTCTTTTTCAGACTCTTCTGGAAACTGGGAAAAAAAGCTCTTGAAGAAGACTCATCAGCAGAGGGTGACTCTCTTCCTGCTAACTAATTTTAATATGTTCTTTAAAAGACATTGACTAGAACAGTTATTCTAGTGTCTTAATGCACTTCTGGGCAGTCACAGAGAGCTATAGGCATAGGCTGCTAGAACCAATTGCTGTGTGGTACAAGTGTATGATATTAGTGTATGATTCAGCTGTAAAATGCTGATCCGTATCACTGAGTTCAGGAGGTCTTGCTTTGGGCTGGGCTCTGAACCATAAGAGGCACCAAACGTTCTCAGCATGTTGGCCTCCAGAGGAGATTCTCTGGGTTTGGCCAGGACATCTTGTCTTGATGAAAGAAGTTTTTTTTTTTTTTTTTTTTTCCTGGAATTTCAAAGTACTTGTCCCCCCACAACCATTTTTCTTTTAATCGGCTTTTTTTCTTAATGTTTCAGATGAACTTTCATTTCTCTTTTAGCAGGTTTTTAATTATCCTGGTGCCATACTGAGTTGCGGCTGAGAGGGAGACTCCAGCCGTGTTTTGAGTCACATCTGCAGATCACGTAGGTATAATCTCTATGGTAACTGTGCCATGTTGGTTGGAAGGAGAAGAAGCTCAGAACTAAAGGTTAATTGCTGTTTCATTTATACATGTATTGTGCAATTCCAGTGTTGCAAATTGACAATCTAAATAGAATGAGATTATTAACAGACTGAGCATCTTTTTTGTTACTTGGATGTCTGAAGAACTACTTGAAATGTTTTAGAAATAGTGATTCCTGTTTTGCACATTCTCATGCATGGGAAATTCCACCCCCCCCTTTTTTTTTTTTTTTTTTTTTTTTTTTTTTTTTTTTTTTTTTTTTTTTAATGGGGCTGTGGGGAAAC
>CM021769.1:50842920-50867576 GCA_011076525.1 Nettapus auritus | reverse complement strand
TAATGGGGCAGAGGGAGGTACTTGCCACTGCACAGGGAAACCACTTTCTTCTGCATGATAGAAAAGACCTGTCTGTCATTCTTTCCCTATCCAGGATAAGAATAGCTTTGTGTGATCATTGTCCTAGAAGGCCATATAGGTTAATTTTCCAGTGTCAAATGTTTAACACATGGAAAAAGCGGCTAACTACACAAATCAATACACCAAAGTTGTCCTAAATTTCCCCAACAAATCAGAATACATAAAATTCTGTACAAGGGTTTGGAAATTCCTTTGGTGCCCAACCTGTACCACACCTACTGGAGATCTGATTATTTGTAATACACCGGTCTGCAAATGACAGAGATATTAATAAAATAGCTAAGGTCTTAAAGAAGCCAAAGTTTCTAATTTTTCCATCGGGGATTTCCCCAGATTCAATAAGAGGAAAAAACAAAAGAATTTCAATGAAAATAAAATGAATATGTGTTGACTAGTTTTCTCTCTTTACAATCTTCATTGGCTCTGTAAAAATCCTTAAAAATACACTGGAGAATGACTATCTAATAGAAATTTATACATATATTTATCTTCTTTCTTTTTAGTTTTCACAGTCAACTGTTATGGACTGCACTGTTAGAGACATATATTTGTGATGAAATATATGTTATAATTCATTTAAATACTGAGACATCTGGTAATTATGGATTCCAATCATCCTTAAAGTGGGACAGCCTTATCTGGATTATCACTTTAATTTATCAAGCATGCACATTTGGGTTTACTGCTTATGAAAATACTTCCTTTCTCTCCAGTAATGCCATCTTATTTATTAAGATAATTGAGACTTTTTGGCTTTCCATGCACCCAACACAACCTGCTTAGCAAAAAAAAATAAATAAAAAAAATTATTGCATTTATACTGAGCAAAGTGACTCTCTTTTCACTAAGATTAGATATCCTTCAAAACGAGCATGAAAATTCCTAGCAATTTTTCTTTATTTTATTTATTCTATTGGAAGAAGCATCTCCACATGATCTTTTGCAATTAAAATTAGTCCAACAGTTCTTACAGAACTCCAGGGATCTCTCTTTTCTCTTCGATCTCAGCAGAGTGAACTAATCTACATTCAAACAAAATTAGAGATGTAATTACTTGATAACCTTTAAAAGGATGATTATATTCCTAACACAATCACCCATGTTTTGGGGACCCTATTGTGAAGACTTCTAACTTCTCTTACAGGCTTTCTCCTTTTCCTCATACTCACTAATTTTGTGATCTGAACAGAAAAGATAGGCTTTTGGGTGCCTTGGGTGAAAACTGATGACATGTGGGCTCAGAGTGTAACATTTGGTATTTCGTGCTCTGCTTTGCTTATCATTTGGGAATTGAAACTTAGAACCTATGGGTAGCATTCTGAATATAGGAACTCTGCTTAAATTGGATGAAGAAAATGTCACTGGGGATGCTTAGGATGTTTAATACTTTTCTAAACTGTAAAATATCTGCCATTTGTCTGTAACTCAATAAAGGCTGAAATATTATGATGCACTCAGGTGGTTCAAAAATATTCCCTTTCAGCATACATTCATGAAAAATGTCATAAAATGTCACTTTGGAGTTGTGTATTTATTGCCTTTCTGTATTTCCAAATTAAATCTGCTCATCTGACAAATGCAACAAATGCTCTACTTTAAAACTAAATCTTAGATCTGATCATCTGGTGTTTGTCTGCATGCTACGAATCAGAAGAACTCTATTTTTTTTTTTTTTTTTTTTGTGCAGCAATATTATTGATGATCTGTGTGCTAGCTTCCTCACAAACTGTTTTACTCCTTCAAGATTAGCAAGAATAAAATATAACTAACAGTTTCAGTTTGCAGAATCAGCAAAATGATGCATATCTGAGTTAGAAGTGCAGAAATGTAGAACTGAAATGCAAATGATGTCCTAATTTGTATGCCAATGAATAATCATTATACTATTTACATAATGCCAGTAAATGTTCTGATTATCAGAATTTAGGTTTAACAAATTCAGTGTGAAATACGTTTTAGGAATACTGTTAAATCTTTCCTACCTGGTTTTGGTATTAGTATGCAAATGTTTAAATGTCTTTAAATGACTAAAGAAGTACAGGAAGTTTATCTGTGATTTTAAAGAAACATCAATATTATCAATATGATAGTATGTATGTAGACAAATACAACACATACATACATACAATCAGATGTTTTATAGGTAAAATGCTTGATTACTAGGAAAAGGCACAACGTCTTAAACAGCAATATAGAGCTTGTTCACATAGGTGTCAAATGGATAAATAATATGCTATGAGCTGCCCAGCTGACTCATCTCACAGGTGCTAGAGATGTCCATTAGCTATCAGTTGGATACTCTGAGCTATCTGATCCACCAGGCTGGAGAGAGTCATTGAGGTTCCTGAACTGAGTTCCAAACAGAAACTGGGTTCTCCTAAAAGAGGAGCCTATGTTCATAAATACTGAACATGAAGCCTTTTTGCCTAATCAGGTGTTTGACTGGGTTAAAGAAATCTACATTAGTAAAAAGACTTAAATCCATGTTTACTAGCCGTCTAGGACCTGTTTCAAATTTGTTAAAGTCAGAGGAAGGAGCTTGAAAGATTATTTTGCTTATAATGCAACAGTTAAAAGTTACTTTTGAAGACTGTGGAAAAAGAATGTCTCAACTTCTGAAGAAAAATGAAACTGCCTAATCAAACTCTGGTAGTAATTACCACAGGCTACCACTTTCTGCCTTGAGCAGCCACAGTATTGCTACATACTTAATGGTTGCAGAACCTCATACCAAGAAAAGGTGACGGTATTTGTGCAGATGGATGTGCCTTTGAAGATCTTTTGGGATGAAAGACATCATAAAAGCTAAAGAATTGATATTTCAATATATCCAGCAGGACC
The DNA here is from genome assembly GCA_011076525.1 of Nettapus auritus. NCBI lineage: Eukaryota > Metazoa > Chordata > Aves > Anseriformes > Anatidae > Nettapus > Nettapus auritus. The sequence continues at coordinate 50,864,654 of CM021769.1, read as the reverse complement.
ACTGAAAATAAAGAAATGAAACATTTTCTCAGTGGTAGACTTTAATGAGTAAATGAGTAGGTGAATTCACCTCTGCACTTTATCGCTAGCTGACTCTTCTAAATACTGCTGCCAAGGTGTTTTTGTGTAATACATATCAGGTTGGTACCTGACTACTTGCCTAATGCTCTAAACACAGAAAATGAGAAATAAAGGCCTTGGTTCTGTATACCCCATCTATTTCTCTCTCTGGAAGAAAAGCTCCCTAGTGTATGTGGCATGTTACAAATATGCCAGTTGCCTCCCAGTTGTCCATTCCTAATCTTCATCAGCATTCACTGAGACATGCTAAAGAAATTAGGGGAAAGCCATATGGCCCTTTTCTTACTTTATTAAGAGCTGCAGGAGAGAGTTTTAAAATTATTATAAAGATGGAAGAGTAAGGTGTTAGGTACCCTGGTCACATATTCTCTGAGCTGATGGTTTGTGTTATTGAATCATTTTGTAGAGAAACATACATTTTCAGTCATTTAATAAAGAAAATGATTTTGTTGCCAATGCATGTCCTACAAAGTGGAGTCAAATACATGCCTGCTAAGTATGTGACTTGCAAATGAAGATAGGCCAGGCTGCCTAGGTAGATGCCTGTCTGTTTTCCTTTCTGCTTTCTTTCAGGTTTTTCTTGGTATTGTGGCTGTATTTTCATTTCATAATGAAATCAGTCTTTCCTGGCTATTAGTAGTACTGCATTTCTACGGTGCTTTTATTTAAGGGTACAAACACATAAAACATTTATTATGGCTTAAAACATGAAGTAATCAAGTGTTAGGCTGATGATACATTGGAGGAAAGAGAGGCTCAGGAAGATCAGGGTGCCACGCAGTGATAGTTCTTGGCCTTGAGGTTGCTAATTCCTTTAATTTTCCTGTTCTGAAGAAGAGTCATGTTCTGAGTGTGTTCCTTCCCACAACTGTTATGGTTACTGTATCACCCTGTGACCAGATTCAGGATGAGAATAACAATGTTCTACCTCTACTGACTGATACTCTGAACTTCTTTGACTATGGATCTTTGCCATGTGCTGTCAATATGCAGCCTTGTACTAATAACAGAACAGCATAGCAATAAACAATATGGGAAAATTTCTTGAGCATTCAGTTTACTTCACAGTAGGCTCTTCTGTTTCACTTCTGTCCATGTGGGATAAGAATCCAAATGTAAAATATTTAGTCACATCTTAATTAGTATGCTGCTTCCTCTGCTGTATCCACGCATTCAGAATGATTTACTTCTTATGAGATTAATTGCAGATATAGTTTATCCTTCTTCCAAAATAACCAAACTAAGGAATGTGTAAGTATTTCTTAGGAGAGCAAAGACCAACCAACCAACCAAACAAACAAAACCAACAAATAAACAAACAAAACCAAAAAACCTGGGAGTCTAGGCATATGCAGTCTCATGGAAAAAATGTTGGAAAGTGAAAGGATATCTCCAATTTTGAATTTTCAGATTTTCACTACTGGGAAAATCATACAATAAGTCTCTCAAAACAAATTTCTGGGCTTGTGAAGGAGATGAAGGTGCCTGGAATCAGGTGTCACTCAAATCATGCCAGAACAACCTGATTGCCTTTTATCATCAAATAACTGGATTTATGGATGAAGGGAGAACTGTGGATGTCATTTACTTGAGCTTTTGTGCGGCGTTCAATGTAGTCTTGCACAATATGCTTGTATCCAGTTAACTTGACTGTTATCACAAAGAAGTTGTATATATGCGGTTTCATTGATGGATTCCTAGGCTCATCTGCTATAGGTCCAGTCTCTATTTGATAGATAATCATTAGCAATGATATTCCCACCAAGATGTATGGGAAACACAGCACTAAGAAACTAATGGGAACTGTCTCCCTTGTTTCACAGTGAAGTCTTACATCCCTGGGAAAGATTCATGCTTGGGCTTAGACTATAACTGATGGCATGATATGAAGGACCTCAGGAAAAAGGCTTTGTTTTCATAGTTTTCTCATAACTTTGTTTACCTTTGGTGCTGGGCAACCCCAAACACTGAGTTTGACAGGGGTTGACACCATGACTAGTGCCCTAGATATCTTTTCTTATCTCAAAGTAAAAGTAGAAAGGAGTGGGATAGACATGGGTGATTTACTTCTCAGAGGGTGCCATGGTCTCCTCACATAAATACAACCACAGAAGCATTTATCTGGCAATAAAACACTTTATGCTGCTAGTGTGCAAGTTGGAAGCAACAGCTCTGGGTAGTTCAGATGTTCTGTAATTTATTAAGGGTTGCAGCTAGAGTGGACATTTTAAAATACTGGTCTGTTCATCACTGTGAAGGATTTACAGTGAGATTTTTATGTGGAAATGATCCTGGATCCATTCACCAATATTTAGAGTTCCCCTGACTGTTAGGTCAAATACAAAAATATTGTTTCTCCAGAGAACCAAGTGTGGAAGGCAGACATCTACTTACATCCCACTCCTGCAGAGCTGGGGACAGCCACAAGCTAAAGAGATTATCACTATGGGCTTTGCTTGACTGAATAAAGCTAGTATACTGGGGCTCTATGGCTGCAGCTCCTAAAGGCTATGGCAACAGAAAGAAATAGTAGCTTGTTGAATAATAATGATATTGCTGTTAATAGGGATGATAATGATGATGATAACAATGATGATGACGAGAGTAATAATACTAATGCTGGTTTATCTGCATGTATTGCCATAAGTGCAGCAAGTATCAAGAAGCACGGCAGCAAGACTCAAGGGATGGAGTCCATTAGCTACGTTTTGAATAGGGTTTGACTGGCAAAGTGTACAAGTCAGGGTGGATCAGCCTGCCTCAGAAAGAAGTGGAAAAGTGGGATGCTAGTTTTGTTCCTTCTTCTCTTGTTTTAAAAACTGCAGATAGCCAGATGCTTTTTCTTCACTGTTTGGCTTTTTTTTTTTTTTTTTTTTCCAGCTGTTCTTCCTGAGGAATACTTGTCTTAATGGACATAATTCAGTTGGTGATCTGCTTAGGTTGTTCATAACAATTATTCCTTAGAGCAATCACTACAGAGAGTTCACAATTTTCACTGTCTGTCTGGTTGCCTGAGTTATAAGATATGATTTCTATTTTCTGTGGGTCATCCAGAACAATAAAATTTTATACATCTGCAGCTTTTCACAAATGTTAATTCATGAAAATTTGCCTGTGTTTGCAAAAATATAGGCTCTTAACAAAGCAAATGGAATTCAGCTGTTCAAGTCTTCACAGAAGTGAAGCTGAAAACATGATCAGAGCAACACACGTATCTTAGAGCAACACACAGCTCACTTAGGTGTGCATTTACTGAATTGAATATGTGGTGAGAGAACTGGGGCAAAAAATGGAGGCCAAGGTCATGGACAGATGTGTTGTAAGAGCTGTAGTGGGGCCACAGGAGATACAGACATACCAGGAGGTGATACGATACCTGATGTGATTGGAAGATTTTACCTCTGCTGTGATGCTCTCTGCATCATAGCCCTGATCTGGTCCCTAGAAGGGACACGGGTACACCCCAGCATGCTGAGGGCTCTTGTTTCTTTGCAGGAAAACTCACACACAAAGGCTGGGAAGGCTCTTCAGTGTGCGTCACTTGGAGCACATAACAACCTATTCTGCAATGCCAGTGCAACCACTAGGATGAAGATACAACAGAGAAAAGCATTGGCAGAAGCTGCTGAAATCTAAATATATTACAGGCTATCTGCACAAATACTAAGAAATGTCTAAAGTGCTGTAACACAACACAAACAGTCAGCTGGGGTACAGTGTCATGCTGGACATACCCATAACAGCTAAAGATAGCTCCAATGCTGGAAGTAGGAATATCAAAATTGTAAGTATGTGGGGAACAACTCAACAAAAGGCAGATGAGTTTTGACAGTGGTAATTAGTTAAATATCCAATGTGGACAATGGAAGCATTAGTGCACCTTTGCACTAAATATGCGGTGCTTGGCACTTTCTGGACATAAATTTAATTCTGTGTTTATTGAAACAGATGGGTGTATCAGCTTCCAGCTGCAGAGAGCTCATCTAGGGGAAACGATGAAAATGACTCAAATTCATATAGAGATCAAATAAGACTACAGAAGATTTCTAATAATAGAATTCTTTGGATTGCAAGGTAGATCTCTTGGGTCTGTTCCCACATACACGAGCTATTGATCTGAAGCTTTAATTTTATTTCTGTTTATACATATTTTCCTGGAGAAACTTAATTAGGATTTTCACAATATTGGTGCAAACTAGTTTTTCAAGAGATCCTGCATTAAAGAGAAAGAAGCAGGACAGACTTAATCTTGTCCTTTCATTCTTCTGTCCATCATGTTTTCTTCCTTGCACTCACAGCTCTAATTTATGTAGGGGACTACAGAGCTGTAACAGCATCATGCAACTTGTGAGCATCTGCTGTACTGCTGCTTTCAGATGAAACAGTAACCTCTGCATAGTCTATCCTTTCTGGTATATCCAGCACTGGGTGCTTCAAAAGAAAGGGATAAGTGTTCATTTACAAAGCCATGAACAATGTGTCTTTGGATTTCTCTCCTGACCCTTTTATCTCACTAGGCTCGCTGTTGTGGTAGTGCTTTGTAAGCCTCACTGTGCAGACACATAATGTAATGTAATGGGACCCTCATTTTATGATGAGTTTATTTGTAATAGTGTGACATCTAGATACAAAGACATAACATTGGTTTGTTACCCTGACATAAATGTCTCAGAATGAAGATGGCTTTTTGTTTCAAGACAGGCAAAAACAGGTTAACAAAGAGGTCTCCATTCCCTGCCTTATTCTGTCCTTCAGCTCCTTTATTGATCCCCCAATAAAATACTGTTGCATTTGCTCATGAGAGTTATGTGTATAAGGAGGCACCTGCTGTCCTCTCTCACCATTTGAAAGCAGCTCTTTAATGCAGTACCACTCTCTCTATCTCCCTAACAAATGTATAGAGAAACTCTCCACTGGTTGTCTTAGGGAGAGCCTTGTTCCATTATGAGGCTGACAGAGAATCTGTTAATAGGACAAATTCAAAACTAAACAAACTGATCAATGAGAAAGAGTTTTAATGCTTTCACAGTGAAGTGCAGGTTAGCTCTGTCAGAGTGATGTAAAACTGGGGTGTACTGACTTAGTGGATTGGTGCATATGTGGTCACGTTAACACTTAGTAGAAATCCTTTTATTTTTTATTTTTTATTTTTTTTCTTCTTAAGAACAAGAGAGTGAGTCCAAATGATCATATTTGGAAGATGGAGTGGCACTCAAATGGTTGTGTTTATATGACTACAACTGCTAAAAATAAATTTGTTACAAGTGGGATGTTTTAGAGATGAGGGATATTTTAGAACATATCTGACCAACCCAGACAACAGGTTGCAAAGTCTAGCACTGTGATATAAGTATTATGTCTATATGTACAAGCTGATGCAGCTACTGGGACTAGATGATTATAGGAGAGTATCAGAGTCCTCTACACCAACGCTTCCAATCCCACCGGGAAAATTCAATCTGTCTGAGCCAGAAAACACTTCTAGTAGACTGAAGTTTGCTGGGTTTCCTTTCCATTTGGCACCCTCTTCAGACTGACTCTGTAGCTTTCTCCCCTTGGCCCAAGCTTGCATTTAAAAATAAATGAAATGTGCCTTATGTCTTAAAAAACATACGGTTTCTTTATTGTAGCAGTGCTAGGCAGCATGTGAGGTTTGAAAGGAACAAACAGGGCATTCCTCCTTCCTGGCTCTCATTTCAGGTCTTTTCTGGTAAGAATGGGTTGAACTAAAGACTGTGATGCCTGAGATGGCAGCACCAATAAATTGCTTGCATGCAATGTATTAACAGGTTTAGAATGTAAAATCTGCATATGCCCAGCACTTTTCACCTTGTTCAGATTTAAGTGTGTATAAAAACATGAAACAGCTCACTAATTTTAAATCATTCTGCATGGTCAAGGCCTTAAATACCAGTTGGTCCAAACCAGAAAGCCCTGCACAATGATTTATGATACATAGGGGGATAACATTTTCTTTCTTTCTTATGCTTCAGTTTTTACAGGGAATAAAACTGCATAATTGAGTCTGGATGGCTTAAACTCAGTGCAATACAACAGAGCCTTCCTTCTCATTCCTGCTGGTTCAGCTTCATCCAAGGCTAACAGTAATTAGGTGTGTTATTGTATTATGGCTGTTTGGTACCATCTGAAATGATTTTTATGGCAGCTCCCATCTCATAAAATAAATCAAAACTGTACCTTACCAGGTTCTGCTCTCAAGTCAACAACTCAGTCTACACAGAGACTGAATTTCCTTCTCATGTTTCAAGTAAGACCTGTTGTGCACTGGAGATGCTATTACATGAAGAAATCTTGTTTCACTGCTGACACAACTAAGAGGACTTCTACTTGCATAAAACATTTTTGTTTTCTGTGGAACCCAATACCAGAAGACTTTTTGTTGGTTTGTACAGTACTTAGATTTCTGTAATGATGACAGTAAATGGTTCATGAAATAAAAAGTACTGTAAGACACCTGCAGATGGTGGAGTTAGGAAGGCCTTTGGGCTTCCCTTGTAGCTGAGCAGGTTGTTTCACCGTAGTGCAGACCATGATTACGACCTACAGACACACTTGTTCTTGAGACTTTGCCTCTCATTGTTTTCTCTCACATTTTGTCTCATTTATAGGGAAATGTTCTGACTTGTTTGAAAATCAGATGAACATGACATAGAACATGAATCTGTTTCCCTATCTGAATGTTCCTGACTTGAATACTTCTAAAATTGTACCGAGACAAGTGCAGCCAGAGTCTGCTGAGTAAAACTGTATGAACAATGCTTCCATCAGCCCCTTAAAGCAGATAAGGCCATGAATAATTCAGCCTCGCTCTTTCCTGGTAGCTTCACAGTAGGTCACAAGTGACTAAGCTCAGAAGAGGATGTGTCCTCAGTATAATTAGTCTTCCTTTAACATTACTGAATTAGCACTTCTATTTTATTCTATCCTAAAGCTAAAATGGTTATTAGGTTATAGAACAAGCAAATAATTGCAAAATGCCTTGGGTGGATTACTCAATAGCTTCTGACTATCACTTTATTAACCAAATTTTTCATCATCAGAAAAGCTTAAGTTGTGATAATTACTAAAAAGAAAAGTGCTGCCTTAAAAATACAAAAAATGGCTGAAGAGGTAAGAGAGAGAAAGAGTGCTTGTGTTTAGGAGTGGACTAAGTTTCAAATCTGGGGTCTACAGATGTGCATATGGACATGCATATTATGTGGCATGAGCATAACACATTAGCCATTGTCCTATGTCATAACTGTTCAAACTGTCTATTTAAGGTAGCTTTTTCATTACAAGACGATCAAAAAAAGATAAAATTTAACATTTAACATTGAATATAATTTGAATATTGATTTTTTTTTAACATATAACTTGAATATAATTTGAAAAATTGCAATAAGATCCCTATTCTAAGGCTCTGTGTTGCACCCCAAAAGTCCTATGTATTACACAAAGCTTATTTGGTACAGACAACCAAGGGACTATTTTCCTGGAGCAATTTTATAGCTAAATTACTTTCTCTAACCTTGCTTAGACATTCTGGAAGGAGCTTTTTTTTTGCTTGACCACTTCTTCCTGATGCTGCATTCCAGATGCAGGCCCTGAACAGAGGTGCCTTGGCTGGAATCACTTACACGCAGGTGTTTAGGAGCCTTCCAGTTTCTGGGGTGGAGAGTTATATATAAATTTTACAGGTGTTTTTTCCTGATCTAGTTTATAGTACAGGTACTCCAAAAGCTGTGTCAAGGTAACTATGAATTCCCCAAGAGGATGTTGGGGTGGGGTGGGGAATGAGCAGCAGTTCTTAAAAGTGAAGTTAGAGCATTGGGAAATTAGTGTATGTCACCCTGGCACACAGCCCACCTGCCTTAACACCCACAGATACCTCTCCTGGGTACCTGCCCTCAAGCTCCTCTGAGCTACTGCTACCTCCCACTCCCTCTGCCATCTCCTTTCTACTCCGCCAGCTGGAAGGGGGTGAGCAGAGTCCTGACATGGAGGATGGAGATGGTACAGGCTGGATCAAGTGCAGAAGTGGAGGGGCAGTGCCTGAGGACAGCCCAACAATGGCCTGTCCCAGATGGATGAGCCCGCAGTCTAATCTGTTTGGATGGCTGTAGCAGCTGTGATGGCAGCTGAGCTGTGGGGTTTATTTGTCTATCTGATGCTTTGGTAGCCCTGCACATATAAACACTAGATTTTGTGATTTTCCCCACCAGATAGAATTGGGAATTATTAAGAACTGAAGGATATGGATGAAATTTTCAGTTCATTTTTAGGTTCATCAACAGATGGCAACCCCAATTCCAAGTCTTTATTAGCCTCTGATTTTTACTGAAGTTTGTACCACACCCTTTCGAAGGTACATCAATGTATACAACACGTGCACATTTTCATATAAACTGTGCACACAAATATAAATCACATAAAAAGACATGGATGTGTATCTTAAATCTTTAGACAAGGATTCAGCTAAAAGACAGTGACTTCAGCTTGCTATTTTATGTTGGAAATAAGTAATCTTTAAGCTGTTAGTGATACCTCAATAACTTCCCAGTACTTCAGGGTACAGAAGAAGGATAAGGCCAACAATGCAGGTTTGATTCTTTCCCAACACTGCTGTGAAGAATTTCAGGACCAAGATTGCTAATGGCTGAATTGCACATTTTATGACATGCAGCAGTCAGTTACCACTAACAGGTAGTCCTCTAGTGACATTTTAGACCTCTAGGTAGACACAGAGTTTTACCAAAAGTACCAAGAACAGAATAAATTCAGGGAGTTTAGATAACATTTGTGTGCTTTTTCATTTTTTTCATTTTTTCTTTTCCTTTTTTTTTTTTTTTTTTTTTTTTAAAAAAAAATAAAAATCAAAAAAAGGGCCGGAGAAATGCTTTGCACTTTCAGCTGCTGCTGAAATCAGTGAGCTCCTGGTAACGAATGAGTAGCATAAAGCAGAACCACTCACAAGCTGGTAGGGAAACAAGAAGGCAGAGCTTTATAATAAACATATGCTGCAGTATATTTAAGCAACACCATTGTTCCTTTGAAACTGCATATCCCATGGGATCAAGTCCTTAGCTGGGGCTTAACTGGCATCACGTAGTTTTTGTTGGAGCATTTGGAAAAGTCTCTCTAGCCACACTCCACCTCCCCATCACACCAAACATAATATCCCAACAATGATAAAAAGGAAGTCTCGATACAAAATTCCACTAACTGCTCGTGGTGAAATTTTCTGGAATCTCTGATATGACTACAGTACAGTGGTATTCTCTGAGCTGAAATTCATGGTACATACTAGGAAGAAATCAATTTTAGATATTTAGTTAAAGGAGCAGCAGCAAAAGGTACTCTGCTAATCATTCTGTCAGGCACAGCTGATGGTGGCATCGCATTTACTCTCGCATAAAGGGGGTAAATTGAATGGGGTTCCTAAGAAACAACCAAATTCCAATATTGGATTAACTTTCATCACAGCAGTGGAGCTGCTGTGAGAAAAAGTGACTGGGTTAGAGCTGTGGCCATGTCAGTGGCCTCCATATTGAGACTCTCCAGCAGATCCCTGGCTTCCTACTAAAGGGCTGCTGGAAGGACATCAGTCTCCCCCCTCTTATGTTTGCTGGGTATTGAACAAAAGGCATAAAGAAAAAGTAATTGGATGCAACTTGGGTTACAGTAGGCAATGTAATTCCCAGTAATAACTGAGTTTCTGTGCTGTGCCCAATAAAGTTTTTGCAGAAGCACAGCAAATTTGTGGACACAGCAGATTGTTTATTGGTATAGCACGGCCATGTGCCTGTTGTCTAATAGAAATGAGGGTGTAGCAGCACCACCTTTATGTCCCCGCTAATCCCTCTAGGGCTACAAAGCATTATGGCTGTGGACAGTAACTAAAGGTGATGACAAATACACCAGGAATAGATTTGGATGTAGCAAATGATAACAAATTAGACAGAATCCACGTGCAATAACTTACTGCCCTCTTCAAGAATACTGACAGATGTGCACATAGGATGTCAGGGTAAAATTCAAGCTTTAGTGATGGATGGGGCTCAGAAACAAAATCCTTTGGGTGGGAGTCCAAAAAAAAAAAACTGAATTTGACCCATTAGAAAGTGGGCCTGAACCTGTTATCATCTTGGGACCAATCTGGAGATATCTCTCTTACTATATTTCTTAAACTTTTTGGTCTGAACAAGGACATTGCAACCACTGCAAAATGTTAAAAAAGATAAGTTTTACAGTATTAGCTTTAGGTTTCCATGGCAATGACACACTGAAGCTCTGTGATTTACCTGCACTAAAGCTGACAGTAATACCGAGACAAAGAGAAACCTGTCTTTCTCATTTCTAACCTAAGGAAAACAATTTTGAGAAATCTGTGTTAATCACACACAGTGGGAGGTTATCTGTACAGGATGCAATAGCATTTCTGCACAGAGTATATACTTCTGGATACCACCTAAGACAATACGTTTTCATTATTTTCTTAGAATCTTTGGGAAGTATTCACATTAATGGGAACAGCCAAGCGTTTTTGAAATATACTATATTTTTAAGCATAAGGTTAGGGCAGAAATTCCAGTTTCCATTTACAATGAGGGCTTTATGAGGAACACATATATACACATATAAAAGATAATTGTTTATTTATTGATTAGAATTAAGCTGGTTGAATTGGTTATTTTACACTGGTTAATGAGGTCAGAAAAAAGAAGGAAGATGGACTCAGTTTGGATTTCTAAGGCCTAAGAGGAATTTAATTCAGTTTCAGTGCTTTTTAAAGAGATCTGAAAGCCAGGAAATATAACTGATGTAAACTAGCAAAATAAAGGTCTTTTCACAGTTAGGGAATAAACAGCAGTAAGGTGTAAGAAGATGAATAATTTGTCTTCTAGAATTGTTAATACTTTGACCTTGATAGTGAAGTTAAACCTTCATATGAACTATCTTGAAATACTTAGGTTTGGAAAAAATCACAAAAACGTTATTTCTTGCCATGATTTCACATCTCTAGTTCTGTTATTTGGCATAATAAATAAATAAATAAAAGCAACTGTACAAAATAGAATGAATATAAAAAAAATAAAACTAGGTGATGCTTAACCAGCCTCAGTTAAGAATCATATTTTGGGTGAAAATTCTGCTTGCTTGACTGGGTTTTAATTTTCCTATGTTACATATTTTCTGATCTCTCCTTACATCACAGCAGTGCAATTTGGAATAAATATTGCTATCTTGTATTCAATTTTGCTAACTTTAGGAAAAAGTCTATGTCAGCAGGTGCATTGGGAATCTTATTACAAAATGCAAAATAATGACTATCAAAACATTATTTTTTGTTGCAAACTGATTTCTACAGATTAAAATACAAAAAGGTGTATATTATTATTGTGGTTGTCAATATTGTAATGTATAATTGTGATTATCAGCTTTTCTTGGAAGTGATTTTACAGGTCTGGGATAAGCATAGAAACACATATAATTCTCCAAGTGTTTTACACTTGACTGACTTAATGGTGACATTGAGCTCCGTTATGAGAAATTTTTCATATGGGCTAAGACACATCTAATGGGCAAAAGGTCTAATGGGCAAAAGATCAAACCCAATTTTGAATTCACCAAAATAGCTGCCAAAGCTGCCAATCCAAAGCAAGAAGCAATGGATCACTGGCTGTGAGTGTTGCCAGCATGATATTTCACTCTGAAGTAATGGCTGTCAGCCTGTTAGTCACGTTGATTACTTGCCTGTAGACTTATTAACATTCACTTAATATTGAAATATTGGGTTCCAGCCACTTGACTGATTTCAAGGGTTGTGATAGGAAATATAACACATTTAGTATTACATGGCATTTTGAGCTTCCTTTTTCAGAAGGGAATATAATACTGAGTTTGCAACATAATCTGTAGCAACTAGGCTTTGCGTTATTATGAGAACAAATTACAGTTATGAATGAATGGTTAACTTGAGCTGCAATGAAAATTTAGAATGCCACAGTACCTTTGCATTTCTCTCAGATGACTGAAATTGTATTCATTCTTCAGCATGCTATACTAGTTTACTAGTGAGAACTAGGGAACTCTGCCGAAAACATTCACATATTTTCTGAAATGCAATCATATTTATTTCCTGCTCTGGACAGTTTAAGTAGAGTCCTTCCCAAATTGTTCTTTTGTAAACAACATGAACATGAGAATAAAATAGTCAGATCCAGGCTGACATCCACAAAATGTTTTGCTTAGATTTTATGTCTGAAAATTTGTCTGATATTTCTTGTAGAAAATTACACATTTAGAAAATGCAGTTTCCTAGGAAGAAAAATATTCTACTCAAAATTCCCCCACCCATCTTGTGAGTGCTAAGGTGCAGGCAAGATTTTTTTATAGATGGTATTATTAGAAGGTGTTTTAGAAAATGAGCATTTTTTGCACATTAAATGGAATAAATTTTTCACTGATACAATTTTGTGAACAAGGCGTATTTCTGCAATATATGATTTTCCTAGACAAAGAAAAATGTCTGCCTGTCTTACTCTATATTGTCTATGCTCTTGACTGACAAATTAAAATGACATCTGGTAAGAATTTCAGAAAACTGAGCTGATCTGATGCCTTGGAAAAGTGTGATTTATGTGGGGAAGCTAAGAGTGAGGGGTCTGTGTGAGGTATGAGCATTCAGATGAAATATGAAATGAAAGACCAGGCTGCTTGCATTCATTAAGGAGCTCATGGGGCTCTTCACAAAACCGAAATTCTTCCTCCAAACTGTAGTGTAAGTTCCTTTCATCGAACGCTGTATCTTAATTATCAAATTACTGAAAGATGGTCTAATTACCATCTGCTAATGTGCATGACCTCCTACATTGACATAGTAGGCACCATTTTCTGTTATAGGTTACTGCTAAGTGTTGTTAAACAGTCACCATGCTGCATTCCTATAAATAAATAGTTTCCAAAATGTGTAAATTTTATTGGTATCCCACAAGGGAGAAAACTATTAAATAAATCTAAGTTATTGTACTCATTCTGGTGGGAATAAAGTAGCAAAATGTTTGTCAGTAGGCCAAGAATTTACAATGATTAAAATACAGGTAATGAGAATTTCTACAGTTGCACTGAATAGAATAATAATAATAAAAAATAATCTACAGTCCTTTCAATCCAGCATAAGTCAGCCACTAGCTAATGGAATCAGGAAGAATATTTCTTCAGAGGTGCCTTATTTAAGAATTTTCCCTTAATATTCAAGAACAAGACTCCTCACATTTTCCCTGTCCTATTTTAGCAGGTTTATACTACATTCACTTTCTCAACAATAAAGATTTATTTGCTTCTTATGCAAATATGAACATATTTACCTCTTATGCAAATATAAATGACATAGAACTGCCCCAGGAAGGTGCAAAGTCACCTGAGACAAAGGCATCTTACCATTTTAAAGAATGTTATTCTGGTGAGAAGAAAGCAGAAAAACATTAGTCAGTAAGCCGACAATTTACCATGGTTAAAATATGGGTAATGGGAACAACAGGTTTATAAGCCATTTGAAAGATTCTCCAAATATCTGAAAACTGAACATGATGCTTGGCAAAACAATTTTTCATTCTAATCTGCTTTATTATCATAAAGTATTTTGGATTAAAAGACTTTAAAATCCTTAAATGTTCTATTCCTGCATCTGCTGAACTCAATAATAAATTTCCATTAGCTTCAGTTGCATAGAAACAGATTCTGACTGGTTAAATCTCATAACCTCCCTTCAAAATACCAGTATGTCTTTACCAGTAAAGCTCTTTTTCCACTGTAGGACAAGCTTGAACAAGGAAAGATCAAGCAAGGACACTGGGGACAGTGTTGTGAACAAAACCATGGACTCTTAGCTCCTTCTCCCAGCTCTTGCCAGTCCAGTGTGGAAGACTTTATTTTATTTATTTTTTTTTTTTTGTAGGCTCCAAGCACTTTGAAGCTGTCTCACACACAGGTGGTGCACAGCGCTGCTTAGGATGGGATTGCAGTATGTTCGAGTTAACACCTGGTTTCATTGGAGCACATTTTTGTTTTAGCTGTGTGAAAGAGCTAACTTTGTTTACTCAACAAGCAGATTTACTAGAAAATATATTAGACATGGCTTTCACTCCTAATCACTGACATGACAGCTTTTTAAGCAGACTCCTGTTCACCTCGTTGTCTCCATGTTTGAAGGAACTTGCCAATCACTATTAAGATTTCTTAATGAGCTTAGCTTGAAAAATCAGCTACAGTGTTGTGGACGCCCATTCATCAATTTGCTTCTGCATTTTCCATCAAGAGCTTTTACTTTATGGTTATTTATCTGTTAGGGCAGTAAAACTGTCCCAACTTCTCATATATTCTGATGGGCTTTTAAGAGAGCATCATTTGAATTTATAGAGCTATAAAGCCCTCTTCCTTCATTATTTTGTAAGCAGTTCCTAAATTGATGTTATATATTCTTTACTGTTTGTAGATCTCAAACATGTCCTTTCTGTTATACCATTCTATGCAAGTTCTGGCCTAGGTTAATAAAACCTTACAATAAGGACAGTGGCTACTCTTTCAAAGACCTCATTCAGAGAACTAATTTATTCAGTGACTTAAGACCAAGTAAGCATACAATCTGTATTTAAGACTGGAGTATCTGTGTAGGCAGGAAGTGATGTGGAGATGTTATGAACGTGAAAAAGTGTGAAAAGTGAAAAATGTGAAAAAAAGTTTCAGCTGGAATGAGCTCTTAAGTAGACACCAAGAAATCCACTGCTCAGTTCTTTGCCTGTGTTTAAGGCATTTATAACATCTTTCCTATGTGGATTCCCTGGTGACAAATGAGGGCTACAGCTTTTCCCTCACAACTGGCACTAACAGAATTTCTTTAAGATACCTCTCTAGTTTCGTCCATGAAACCCAGAGGAATATAAATCTTCAATAATTCCACATTTCTGTCAAATTTATTGAAATACAGCAGTGGGGGGAAAAGTATAGAATGAAGTTGCACAGTGTCCTTAGAAAACAGTCTGAAAATAAATTAAATGATATATGAAGCTTCACTATTTTTATTTGCATTCCCTATGTAGGTATGTGTTGTGTGCAGTTATGCATCTTTCCTTCAGCTCATGTTTTACTCTCACAAGAAGTAGATCTGTAATTTGGATGCACAGTGACAGGTCTACAAAAGCCTGAAACATTCACATGATATACTTAACTGAAGTGTACAGAAATGAATTGATTGATTTTACCTTTAAAAATTAGACATAAGGAATGGAATTATGGTGTAGTCAAGACGGGACCCTGGACTGGGATAATTTGTAATCACCTTAAATATTGGCTCCAGCTCTCAACATCTTATTCTTATTTCCAAATGCATATACAAAGAAAAGAATCACATAAAATAATGAAAGGAAATAGTCACATAATTCTCCCTGTTTTTTTGTCATGAAGAAGAACAAATGGAGACCAGTGAAAATTATAATGCAAATGGAGGGGAAGAAATGCTTTTGAAGATGAAAAATAATTGTTGGCACCATTAGACATGATTGAGATGAAGCTTAAAGGATAATTCAGAAATGGATTAGACATTTATATGAATAACAAGCACAGAATCTAAAGTTACAATAGCCCAATAGCTAGGACTTATTAGGTTTTTGTAATTCACTGTCATGCATTTAAAATTAAACAGACCTGTGTCACAATGTAGCAAAACAACACTCAAATATCACTTGGGGTCTTTCCCTTAATGGATTTTAGAGGCTGAAGAAGAATTATAAGCGATAAACCTACAACAAAAAGTTTCATGGGTAACAAGAAGAGTTGGGACAACCAGCCTGTACTAGTATCAAAGACAATTACAACTTTCTGTAATTGCTTCAGGTCTATAAATGCAGTACTGAAGTATCTCTGTCCTGAGTACATTAAAGGTTGAAGAGACTAAAGAAGGTCACACTACATACAACCACACATCTTTTTTTTTTTTTTTTTTTTTTTTTTTTTTTTCTCAGGAGAAAATTAACGGTGGTAATTAATGGTTTATTTTGCTATAAAATGGAAAGTTCATGCTGTAAGGCATTACTTCTCAGGGGCACATTTATCCTGGCTTCCAACTGAAATGATGGCATTTTATGAGGCAAACCATCCTAGGCTGACAAATTTTCTCATAGTAAGCCATAGAACCAGTGCAGCACCTACTTAAACACCTCTTCAACAAGATATTGAACCTGAAAAACGTATCTTGGCACATATCTTGAAGGATGGGGAAAAGAGAGTACATGTGTGTGTATCCACTCATGCCCATAGGGTAAGCCTTCTGGAAAAGAGCTAATTGCAGATCACGTGGTCTGGAAGAAGGGGTACCTTTTTTAACTTATTATTTATTTATTTATTTAATTATTTTTTCCTGGAAGAAAGAAAGAGTAGAGGAAAAGTAAAAAAAAAAAAAAAATAATAATAAAAAGGGAATACACAGCTGCTCCCTGCTTCATTTTTGGACCAGGATTGTAACACCTCTGTGTTACTATAATTACCTCTAGCTAGAAAGACCTGTCCAGAGGTCTGAGATTTTTTTTTTTTTCTGCTTTAGTGAAATAGTTAGCATTTATAATCAGAGATGACAAGCTAGACTGTGTGGACCCAATGACTCACTTGTAATTGCAATTCCTCTGTGCAAAGATTATTTGAGATGCTTCTAATACTGCCAGCTGAATTAATTTTCCCCCAAACCATCTGTGGGGAATGAATCCAACTGGCATATCTCTACACACACCTTTGCACCTCAACCAGCACCAGGGATGCGTTGCATCTCTTACTGTCTTGCAATGGCAATGATGTAATTATTGGCAATTTCTCTCTACATGTAAGTACTGTGGATGGGAATCAATTAAAATGCTATACTAGAGACAACAGACTGTTTACTTGGAATAATTTTTCGATTTACTAAATAGTATAACTAATGGAAGAAATTGCCTCCACCAGCTTTTACAATAGTTTAAAACTCATTGAGCACAACCAGACAAGTGTTTAGCTATCTGGAGGGGAAAGCTTGAGCAATGGGCTGGAAAAGCAAGGTCTTTTAAAATATGGCTGCTTTTAAGATTTAGTTTCAGTCTCTTCTTTTCCCCTTCCCGATCAAGTAATTAAAGTTCTTGACTTGTTTGAAAATGGCTCAGATTAAATTTCATTTTGTTAAGCACCTCAATTTTTCAGCAAGGAAAAAAAGACTATTAGGAATTTGCATTATCCCTTTCAACCCCCTTCATGATCTAAAATTTATATGAGAAATGTTAATTGGACGTTCATCATCATAAAGATAATGATTTCTGTAGTCTTTGCAATGATAATTAAGATGAAAGATGAAAATGATGTGGAGTGAACATTGTATTCTTTATTTGCTGTGAATGGAGAATGGAAAATTAATTCTGTCCTTGTCTGCAGGGTAGGGGTGCCAGGAAGGGATAGAGGGGGACATGTACAAGAAATTGTTTTATCTGAGACATCTGACTTAGGGGAGAGATGGTCCTGCTGGTTTTACTCCAATACCCAGATGAAGAAAGCTGATACTGTGTGAAATCTCCCCCTACTACCAGGAACTGTCCTGAAGACAGATGTGGCTAATGAGATTCCTTTTGTTATGCTTCAGCACACTCTGGGTAGGAGCTTCCCCTCTATTGCTTTCTAAACAATGTGTGTTCCTAACTCCCTAGGGGAAAGAGATGACTTCCATGGTGCATGCAGTGACAAAGGCAGACTATGTACGTTAGCTGGTCAGAATAGCCACCATAACTGCTTGTATCTACTTATGAGACTAAAAGCAAAAGAAAATTTTTGTGAAATGGAAAGTTTTGCACAAGTATTTTTCTCTTACATTTTTTCTACTCTTCTGTATTCTCTGAAGAGGTTTGGTGACTCCATAGCAGTGGATAGAGCACTGAAAGCAGTCACATTGAATCCAAGATGGGCATGGTTGATGCTGTTATTTTTTCTGAAACTGGAAGGAACCTCAACTGTTACCCGGAAGTCTTCAATGAACCCCTGCAGGACTCAAGAAAATAAAACATCTCTGCATATTCATTCAGAACAGAAGCTTGACTAAAGACAGGCATTTAGAAACCTTCCTGATATGAATTTTGTGCCTGGTTGAGTCTGCAAAGTGATGTTGGAGTGTTGACTGTCGTTCCCATCTCCATTTGGCTTCTCCCTTCTACCTCTCAGGTATAAGGACAGGGTGTATGAGCACTTTCCTCTTTGCAAATACGCATTTGTGAGCTTCACCTGTATAATGAACCAGTTTTTCTTTTATCCTGGATGCCCTGAGGTAGAGAGCTCTATTTTATTACATTCACCAGGCTGTCCCTGGGGCAGTTAACCTCCACCACTGGCCTCAGGTGGCACTGCCTGTCATCAGGTCTTCCCTCCAGATCTTAAATCTCACAACAGATTTATGGAGTTGGAGAGAAACAGTGGTGGTGTGGTCACAACTGTGGTGAAAACTGTGGCTATGTGCTTTTCTTGGCAGGATTCCTGTCTCTCAGGCCTGCCTTGTCACATGAGCTTTTCCTTTTTAAAATATTGCATTTTCTTATGAACACTGCTTGACAGTTTTCAGGTTATGGAAATAAGTTTTAAACCATTCTGGGTGTGAACCAAAACCACTTCAGCTGCAGCAGACCCCAGGAATGCCCTGGCAGCCTGCATGCCGCACTTCCTTGGGCACATGGCCAGGAGCCAGGCACTCTGGACATCTTCCCTTGCTTGCAGAAAGCCCTCTGGGTTACTGGCCACACTGCAGTAGTCCAGGAAGGCTCCAGTTCCTGCCCGCATTGCAGTAGGCTACATAGAGGCACCCAAGAAGATGCAGTCTTTGTTCTGAAAACTTTGCCAGTGAGCATCAGGCAAGACACAATGAATAAATAACAATTGGTAGAAGAGGCAGCAGCAATAAGATCAGACAGTTACGGAGGCCCACAATGTGCAGAATGTAAGGGTTTTAAAGCAAGAATGAAGATAGTTCTGCTAAAAATTAAAGTCAGTATTTCCAGGACAAGCACTTAGAGAACACGCAGAGCCATGCATTTGATTGGGTCAGTCTTTCTATGATGAACCCTTAAATCAAAAATTATTAATCTGAAGGTGCATAAATCACCCCTAATAATGAAGACATGAGCACAAATACAGACACAGATTAACAGGGAATGAGTAGTGAGGTTATGAAGGCTTTAATTTCCCTGTGTGTATTAGTACACGCAGATGTGGTAAACACTCCTGCATAGTGGGCTGAGGTCACAGCCACATGGCTGCATCTGTCCCTGAGACATTCACAGGCAAAAGGGATTCCTTTTTCTAATATCAGTCTTGAGGCCAATAAGCAAGCTTTATGAGCTCAAAGTGGCAGGAGAGTTCTCTTGTTGAGGGCCTCAGTGAAAAAATATTTGTTCACTCAGTGAGAGGGTGACCCAATGCTATCCCGAGGCCAAACAAGATGAGTTTGGCAAAACTTCTGAAAACTGAGAAGCAAAGAGTTAAGCGTTCTTTCTCAATCCATTGAGCATGAGAAATACATCTGTCATGTCTATGCCCAGGCAGCTTTAACTTGCTTCTTTGGAGCAGGCAGTGATGGCCAGCAGGAATTGTCTCTGTTCAGTACCAGGTGCAGGTGCGCTCCTTGCTGCAGCAAACAGGGTGAGCCTACTGGGCAGGTTATGCTTTGCTGTGGACCTCTGTTAGGAGGAAGGGTGAGCTCCTGCTGATAGCCATCTCTGTGATCAAAGGGGGGAAAAAAAGGCATGTACTTTGATCTCAGTACTATGGGACATAGAGGGGGACTTGCTGCGAGGACAGCCCACAGACACGCTGGCATTCAATGGTGAGCGAGAGAGGGTCATGTTAGCTGGTGTTATACACATATATGTAAAAGGCTGCAAAAAGAGATGAAAGGGCTGTAGGATTTCACATGTGATGTCTTTTCTGGGTCTGCATGTAGGGCTGGTGGAGATGATCCCTATTCAATACACTCAAAGCCAGAGGGCAAGCCCGCACAGTATGCAGGAATCGCTGAACTGCAAGAGGAGGCTAAAGGCAATGAGGTACAGACATTTAACT
This sequence comes from Nettapus auritus, assembly GCA_011076525.1. Lineage (NCBI taxonomy): Eukaryota > Metazoa > Chordata > Aves > Anseriformes > Anatidae > Nettapus > Nettapus auritus. The sequence continues at coordinate 50,844,458 of CM021769.1, read as the reverse complement.
TTCCCTTTCCTGTTTCTCAGAAATCTGCATTGCACTAAGCATTTGAGGAGAGTGCAGGATTCTAAAGGGTAACTTCAGTTTTTGCCTGTTGCAGCTCTCTTTCTTCAATCCAATAAGAAATGTTTTTAGGAACTCATTACTCTTCAGTATTTTCTGTTTGTATGTGGTTTAATGGAAGGACCCATCAGATGCCCTCACAAATCAGTCAGTCCTGTTATCCCTGAGGAAGAGCTAGAGTAACAATGTCCACTGCTGGCTTCAGTGGAGGCTGCCCACTGCAGTAGGATAAATAATAAATAATATGGTGAACAGAGACATGTTATTCATGCCTAGTTTTGGGGAGTGAGATCTATAGATATTTATACTGTTCAGTACTTCAGAAAATCCTTTTACCTATGCCCTTAAATAAGAATCGCAAGACCAATGATTACATATAGAGAGACCAATAATTACATATAAAGGGACTAGTGAATTTGACTAAAAGCATGTTATGTGTACACTGGCAGGCACAGTTATAAGACTGTATCTTTTACCTTTCTGAATGAAGAAATCCCTTACAAGAAGCAATTCAATTAGAGATCCAAATTGTTCTTTTAATAGTTACTGTATTTAAGTCATTTCAGTAGCATCCTACAGTTTTATGAGGCCATAATCTGGTTCCCAAAAGAAAGAACTGTGAGAACAAGTAAAACAGTGAAATGGAAGCACTGTTCCTGGTGTGAAAATCTTCACATGGGGCTGTGCAAGTAATTGACTTCTTGGTTTGCTTGCTGAAAAAAATTTGCAGGCCAGCAGCAATGAGAAAAGAAAACCAATTCACTTTTATTTGATCAACATAGAGTGAGGGAACAGGGGAATATAATTTCTTAGGTCAGTGTCCTCAAATAAGGTTAAAAAAAAATCTTCTTTTGGAGATATTCCACACTGAAGAAGATTTAACGAGACGAGTCAAAGGGTATGGCATTCCTTTTGTTGGGTGGTTACAATGTTCATCTCAGACATGAGCCATTGGAGCAGCAGAGTCTGCCAATGGGGGTTCAGTTAACTAATGCACAATGCAGCAACTTCAGAAAAACAAATTCTGTCTCAACCCACTGGTCAGACAGAAGACACTACCAGCTTCTGGGTTTTGCAGAGCTGTCATTGAAATATTTTCTGTGTTTGGAGGATGACCTCTGTGTTGGGCTTTATTTAGAGTTGTTTTCTGCTGAAAAGAATAGTTCCCAGCACATTTCATGTACATGGTAGTACCAGGGTGGAAAACTGCAGATAATTAATTCTCCTCCTGAATTTGAGGCTTTCCTAGATTATAGTCCTGTATTTAGAGAGAACTGGAAATTGAGGTCACAAGAGGAACATTTTTCAGAAAGTCTTTAGGTGCTTTGAATGTTTTACTTCACAGATCTCATCTGGAAATACACAAACCGACTTGGGCATAATAAGAAGCCTGCCTTGAACCTTAAAAATGAGACTGCATCAGCCTGAAATTCCATTTTCAGCTTGCTAATGCTCAAATCAGGACCCCACCCTGAAGTACT
>CM021769.1:50683280-50842520 GCA_011076525.1 Nettapus auritus | reverse complement strand
TTACAAAACGTTCTTCCAAAAGGTTTCTCGACCCTTTGTGGCTTAAGTGAATCAAAATATTGAGTAAAGCCGCAAATAATGGCTCAGATCTAAATCCTGCTTTTCACGGTTCTTGAAACACAAGTTTGAATAGTTGTTTTTCTGGGTGTTTTATGGCTTACAGAAGACACGGTAATCATCTACAGGATTTATAGATTTTCAGATTAACCTGCATTTAATAAGACACATTTTTATTTATTTATCTATTTTTATTTTATTTTGTTTTGTTTTGTTTTATTTTATTTTGTTTTATTTTATTTATTTTATTTTAATTTATTTATTTTGCATAGATTTACAAGGATTATTCTTTCTGTTTAAAACAAGGTACAAACAGTTTAAAGTCAATAAGTAATTGAAAGATATATACAATGAATTGCTCAGCAGAAGGAAAAGCCTATCTAATGTGCTTGTTTAAGGAAGGGCTCCTTTCTCTGTCATTCACACACCACACTTATGTAAAGTTCTAGCGCAGTCACACTGCAAATAAGGAAATATCCAAGTCAGTGCTACACAGAGGGGTTCATGGCTAATGTTTACAGTCTTCCCTGGGAAACTGATTTTCTCTTCTTCACACTAGAAAGACATATGTCTTTCTTTCCTTTTTTACTCCCTCCCTTCCACGTAGTTTCGTAATAGCAATGCATATGCTGTGTGCAAAGGGATGAACCTTTCCACTGGAGTCTAGTTTTTGGGGCCCAGACTTTAAAGGAATGGAAATTCTGTTGCCATACATTTGATCTTTCAGTGTAATGGAGATCCAAAAGATATTATGTAGTTTGAAAGCCTCTGACTTTGATTTCTCCAGTTCCACCAGATTTAGTCCTCTTAGATTTAGCCTGAAACGAAGTGGAAATTTTTGAATTTCAAGATTGAACATGTCAGAGAGAGAGTCTTCCTGAACCAATACACATGTATACACAAACACATACGTGCGCACAGAAAGTAGCTGTAATCTGCATAACTGCAATTTTGGGATTATGCACTGGTCAATTCCTATTGATGAACTAATTTTCTGCTATTATGAGGCTATGTCTATTGATCTTGAAATAACCAACAAATCTAAGAGTATTTATTTGAAGCCCAAGAATGCGAGACGTCTGATTTGCGGAAAACAACAAGTAATTTATCCTGATAAGTGTGTTCTTAAAGGTAATCAATAATGTCACTGGGATGAAGAATTACATCATTTTGTAAGGATCCTTCTGAACTGGAATGATTCATTAGTGCTGCTTTTTTTTTGGGTGGTATGGGACAACACTCTGCAAGTCTTAGGCTGGAACTTATAAAAGGTTTGTTCCCAGCCTACCCTTGGCATGCACCATGTGACTTTGTCAAATTCAATACTGTTTTCTTTTTGGGGAGAAATAAATTAGTTAACAAAAGACACTTGATTGGCTTATCATGGGTGTGAAGAGATATGAGAATAGATCTTTGGTCTCACTGTATTTACTCTATACAAATGAAAAATCTTCTCTTAAGGTAGTGCCTGGTGACAATCATATCATGGAAAGATGTATACCTAGGTTAATTTTCACGTGTCCTTTATAGTAGGGGTCACTAGCAGCCTTTGAGAGAAAGGCAGAAGAGGAAGTGACAGTACTTTCACTGAGCTGGCTGCAAAATATGGATTGCAAGCAGGTAAGTGGGGAACTGAAGAGACTGAATGATACTGTGGAATAAGATACAATATAAAAAGCTTAACATATGTCAGGATTTTTTTCACAATAGTTGCTGTAAAGAGTTTCTCTTTGGGGAAAACTCACAACCTTGGAAGCACTTCTACCAGCATCAAGAACATTTTTTCTTGAGCTGTACTGTCTTGCAGCAAGTGTTCATCAGATCTTGTAAGATAACTAGGTTCATGCAGTTAGAATTTGACTGAGGAGATATCTGTGGATGGCATTTTCCTTCTGACACAGAACCAGCTATGTGGTAGCAAAAATCTTGCTATTCAGTGAGGTCTACAACTGTGCTGATTACAGATACTATGCTAGATTTGTGAGGGGCTACTTGTATCATGCAAAAATTTCACTTCAGGTAATTTGGTTGAGTCTATTTAGCTTTTTTCAGTGTTTGTAGTGTACTTTGCTTCCTTTCCTAGGAGGCTTTCCAGCTTTCCTCTAGTAGTGGCTTTGCCATGGCAAGCAAAATAATCTGAAGCTGGCATGTCATTATATACTGTATTGTTTGTGAACATAACCTTGGCACTGTGTAGATGCTGGAGGTCTGAACCTAGCTCTGAAAGAACTGATGCAATTTAAACAGTGAGTTAAAGGAGAACCTCCAACTAATAAGAAAGGTGACAGAAGTCTTGCATTATTCTGATGTTATTCATTAAAGGGCATCGCTTTCCTCTGGTTACAGTTACACACAAATAATATACACCGGTATGTACATGCAAATGCAAATGCCAACACCAGGTGATTACAGTATAATTAGAAGAAGCTTTGGGAACCTGTTTGATTCAGGTAGAACTGTTCACACTCCGATTCGTAAAGGAATATCTGAGCTTTCTCCTGAGGATGAATAACAAAATTCATGTTTCTCGAGCCAGTGCTCCACGGAATTAAGAGATGATACTGAAAGAGACTGATTGAAGAGTGGACCACTGGAAAATGGAAATCTAGGTGGCAAGAACTACTTGTGGAGGCTGGATTCTGCTACCTCTAACTAAAGTTTTGGTGTTCAGCCTTTCTGAAAACTAGACCTCTTGCTCATAAGGACGAAGGTTGTTTCTCATTCCCCTCTCAGCGACATTTCAGGTCAGGACTCCCATTTAATTAGCTAATTGCTCTTTTCATATTAAAAAAATATGGGTTGTCCAGACAGGCTTTACTGGCTTAGGAAAGGCAGGGAGAATGACTTGTTATTAAAACTTCATATGGAAGCATTATAAATAAGGTGTATAGCTTTATAAACTATTAATATGCCTATATCCAAAGTAAAATGCTAAAACAAACTTTTCCTTGGATATGAACTGGGAAAAAAAATACTGATATTTTTTCTGTTTGAAAATCATTATGTTCTTACGGCAAGGATATTTCTCCTTTACTTTTTTATTATCCTGTTATATTCTCAAACCCAGAAGGTTCTTCTTTCACTCCCCCAAAAAAAAGTTTGGGCATTCTTCATAACCAAACAACATTACTTGCTAGGACTTTCACTTCAAATACCATAATTTCGGCCTAGAATTTCTGTTCAGCTTTGCTAAACAGCCACCTTGGCTACCCTGTGGCTAAGAAACTGTCATGAGGCAGGGAGCTGGCTTTGATGCCTCCAAGCAGCTCCAGCCCTGCCATCACTGGGAAGACAAAGTCCTGTGTAATTAGGCTGCGCCTTGACCTGGGTGACCTATAAGCCAGGAGTGTGAAAGAACATCTACTCTTGTCTCTCCATGCCTAAATGGGTGATGTCTGGTGGGCTTCCAGTGAAACAGAATTAGTTCTCAGTACAGGGAGGACCGCATTATCAGCTGCAAATTATTCACTGGAAATTCCTGTCCTTTTTAGCAGCATTTTCAGTTTCACTGAGTAGACTATAGAATTCACTGCAGTTCAGAAACCCAAACCATGATCTAGGACTCTCTTGAAGACACAGGAAATAAATGCAAGTTAAGATATTCATCAGTCTTTGGATGTCTGAATCTGGCACTTTGATATAAATGATCATCCTGTGGTTTAAGGTAATATTCAGAATACAGCCCTAAAGTAACAAGACAACTTCCAAACTCAGCTTTGGCAATTCAACTTTCATACTCATATTAGCCGCTCTTCCCTTTAGATCTGCAAATTGCTTATGTGGCCTTTACCACTTTGGCATTTCAGTACTGTAAGATGTGATATGCTTTCAGTATTCATTTTAATGAATATCTTCTCAGCTAGGGAATTCATGGAAATTCCAGACAAAGTGAGATTAATAGTTCTTATAGGCTGAATGGCCCAAGTAACTCTAAACAGTATATAGAGCTGGTTGGTGACTCAAATTCAGCCTGGGTGAGTGGTTTCCAAAGTTCTTCCTTTGACAAGTAAGGAAAAGGATTAGCTGCTGTGAAAGTGACAGGAATGAACACTCCAACAGTTGTTGGGAGCTGGCAAGAAGGAGCTGTGTTCTAGCAAAAGAGGCTGCCGGGAGCTCTGAAACTCAGAATTAGGGTGCGTATGGCAGAAATGCTGGTGACCTTTTGGGCTGGAGTGCCAAGATGTTGTATAAGCCTCCTCTGAGACATGCCAATATGTCCGTGTACGGGGGAGCCCAGGATGGTTGTAAGCAAGGGGCTTTGCAGATCAATTTGAGGTGGATCAGCAGAGTGGTGTGTGGGGACTTCATATAAAACCTTCCCAACATACTGCTGGCTTACTGCCAGAAATATTAAATCCTTGACTTTCTGCTCACGATATACACTCAAGATAAAATTTATGAACACATTGCTGAGAAAAGCATCCCTGATCCCCACACAAGCTGCACATTTCTTTTGGCATCTCAGTTTCTTTCAGTGCTTAATCCCTCCTTGCCTCCCCCCACTGTTCGTCTGCAGAGGCTTGTCAGCAGCTGAAAGAGTATGGTTTATAATAGTTTAAATTAAGTAGAGAATTTACATTTTGGTGGGTTTTTGTTTTGTTTTAAATAAGATGTCATCATATTTTGCATTTCAGATTATTAAATGTAAGGTGTTTTTTTTTTTGCATAAATTAAAAAAGGATTAAATGCTTGTTGACAAAACTCTGCTGTGAAATTGGGCATTGGTAAGAAGCTTTTTACATTTGAAGTCACATATTTTTCATGGCTAATATTTGTGTACACAGCTCCATGTTCATGTATCTATCTATAGCCTTTATGCAGGTCATCATGAAAATTGTGACATTGTCAATTAAGAAAAATAAAAAATATATTGTCTGTAAAAACTTAAAGTTGTGAAATTCTGTAGAACCCCAGAAATCCACAGATACACAATGAAGACCTTTTATTATTATTATTATTATTATTTCACCTAAACTCTAAAACTACCTCAGAGAGAACTTTTATGGTTCAGGTTTGCAAGGAACTTACAAACAATATGTACAAGCTAGCAGCCCTAAGTCCTCAAAAATCATTGAGCTCCAATTGGGACAGCGCTGAGAGCAAGGGATTACTTGCAAGGACTCAGTGCTAGGACACCCCTTGGCTTCCCTCAGGCACTCGGAAGCAGTGGATGGAGACCAACACTTGGCTGGTGACAGGAATTTTTCTTCTGTGAAAGGCAGGAGACCCAGGATTGATGTTCCCACAATCACATCAGCTTTACAATCAGCTACTCCCAATTTTGATGACATGTGAGGATGGAATGGATTGTCTCCAGAAGTATTTATTTTAAATTTCATTCTGACAATAATTTAAACTTGTAAAAGGTTGTTTTTGAGCTTGCTGATGACCATTCCTAATGCAAAACTGCATTAAAAAAAGTGTAAAAAGAGACAGCACTCTATTGTGTTTATTCACGTTTGCCCAAGGAACCTGCAGACATTTGAGTTAGCTTGGTCAGCAAGGAAGGCTTGCTCTACTTCCATCCAGCTCAGTTAAGTGATCTGTAGTCTTTATCTTCACCCAGGACTGCTAGCCCTTTCTCTCCATAAACGTTACACTAAACTTAAAAAAGATTTTTCAGATTATTTAAGTTTTTATTTACACACTGGTACATTTCCCATCCAGTGAGAATCATCTGCAAATACCAGATCAAAACATGAGAGCATGTTGGAGACCATTGGAGCTGATGTTGTGAGTATGTTTCAGGGAGATGACAAAGTTTTCCCCTTATAGAGTTCCTTTCATCATGGAAAATGATGAATGATTTATATGGTATATATTGATCTACACAAAATGATGGGATTACCGTGACCACGCAAGAATGAGATGTTTGAGCCATAATGAAAAATTTCAGGAAAATGTTAGCTCGGTGCTGAGTAACAGCCTTTAAAGCAAACCAGTTGTTAGGGCCGATTAAGAAAGATACAGAAAAGGAAACACAGACCATCATTATGCCACTATAAGAACTGATGTTGTAGTTGCACTGTTCCCTTCATCTTAAAAGGTATATAATAGATGGAAAAGATTCAGAAAAACTGAAAATGTTTTCACATGAGTGTGGACATGGCACTAAGGGACATGGTTTAGTGACTTGATAATCTTGAAGGTCTTTTCCAACCTCATTGATTCTATGATTCTATGAGGAGAGATGATGAGTCCTGGGATTAATCAAGTTTGGGAAAGGTACGTCTTGAGGCAGAATGTGGTAGAGGTCTATAAAAATACAGAGTGCTGCAGAGAGGCTGAATGCAGGCCAGTTGTTTGCTGAGTTTTCCAATAAATAATCTAAGTGTTGTCTGAGGGTTCTACCCGGTGGCTGGCTCCAAACTCTCCAGTGGAAGTGGTTCTTCACGTGATGTAGATGTAATTTCTGGAACTCCTTCAATAGGGTGCTCCAGATATAAAACTTTATGCAGACGTGAGAAACACCATCTTCTTCACTACTTCTATTTTTTATCCTCCCTGTGACTTTGGACATTACATAAAAGAACAGGCAGTGAGCAGATAGCTTCCCGTGGGCCTGTTGCAGTGGTTCCTCTGGAGTGGTAAGAACGCAGCAGTAAATAAGCATAAAAACTTCAAATATTGCCAGGCAACACTTCCCTTTCAAATGGACTGAATGCAACCAAAGCAATTGGCTGACCAATGCAATTCACATTGGTGCTAAGCTTGAGAATAGTGCTCAGACAGAATTGATCTCACATTTGTAGGTCAAGGAAGAACAGGAATGGGACAAATTCTTTGTAGTCATTTCTTCAGACACCACTCCTGAAGCAATGAGAGCTTTATTGATGAGTCTACTGCCAGTAGATCAGATCCCTGGGGGGGGGGGGGGAAAAAAAAAAAAAAAAAAAGCAGCACACAAATGCTTTTGTTTTGTGAATTATTACTGTTGTGGGAATGAATCTCTGCTGCTGTCTTTAGTAAGCTTGGGCTGACTAATGTCCACAGCCACAAGGAAGGAATGTTTTGTAATCTATAGTCTCTCTCAGAAGATACAATTCCATCCACCATATTAAATCACAGGAAATGTTACTTCTTGTTGAAAGTCTGAGATTAAGGCAATGACAATTTCCCTTTCTTAACCCCATTGCTTGCTCTTTGTTCATCTGTCTTTGAGCAAACAAACAATCAAAACCAATAAAACAACTTTCCAGGACGATCTTCCCCAGACCAATACGGTAATTCACAAGTGCCTTTTTACAGGAAACTTTATGCAAGAAATCTGTGTCAAATGAAGATAACCATTGTTGCTATCAGCCCATCCTAAGGCAAGGCTGCAGAGACTGAAATTTTACTATGTATAAAAAAAAAAGAAAAAAAAAAAAAAGAAAAAAAGGAACTTATTTTTCACAGCTATGTAAGAGCATCTTTGGTTCTACAAAGCAGTAGAGTGCTGGCCAGAGCCAACTCCACCCAGCAGAGCATGGCAGCAAGAGGAACAAGGAGTCCTGCCCTGTCCTTGGCCTTGTCACCTCAGCCTGCTTCAGCTGAAGGTTTCCCATGTGATTTCCTGCCATCCATCTTCAGGCATGAACTGCTGTTTATTGCTTAGCCCTTTGTTGTGCACTTACAATCAGGAGTAAATTAAACTTTCCACAGTTAATAAAATTAAATAGTTTCTCTCTGAAGAGCAAAGCCAATGCATTTTTTTGAGTAATTATTTTTGTAACCACGAAGTTTGCTTTCTAACTGTTTTTCTTTTAATTGTGCACAGCAAACTGCTATGCTGATCCGTAGTAATGCTTGCCCCTGACCACATGGTATCCCTTCCCCTTTAATTTTCCCAGCTCCTGTGATTACTGGTGCAAACCTTGTTGTGACAAGAACAAGAGAAAAACTAGAACAGGCTCAATGCCAGCATTTTAACTGTAACACTTTCTAAACCAGATTTGTCTTACTTACATGAAACCTGTGTTTCATGTGATGTTAGCAATGGCTGAGTTGTATCAGTGACAGTAATGGTGTAACAGGTTAAGGTAATGCATTTCGATACCTTCTCAGAGTACACTGCTGTTCTGCTCCACTTTAACAGACCTAAGTGCTAACCTGAAAGCAGTCATACCTTATATACAGTGGAGTTTTTCCAAGTGACCTAATCACAGAATCACAGAATAGTCTAGGTTGGAAGAGACCTACAAGATCACCAAGTTCAACCTCTGACCTAATGCTAACAAGTCCTCCACTAAACCATATCCCTAAGCTCTACATCTAAACATCTTTTAAAGACCTCCAGGGATGGTGACTCAACCACTTCCCTGGGCAGCCTATTCCAGTGCCTAACAACCCTTTCTGTAAAGAAGTTCTTCCTAATATCCAGCCTAAACCTCCCCTGGCGCAACTTGAGCCCATTCCCCCTCGTCCTGTCACCAGGCACGTGGGAGAACAGACCAACCCCCACCTCGCTACAGCCTCCTTTCAGGTACCTGTAGAGTGCAATAAGGTCGCCCCTGAGCCGCCTCTTCTCCAGGCTAAGTAGTCCCAGCTCCCTCAGCCGCTCCTCCTAAGACTTGTTCTCCAGACCCTTCACCAGCTTCGTAGCCCTTCTCTGGACTCGCTCAAGCACCTCCATGTCCTTCTTGTAGGGAGGGGCCCAAAACTGAACACAGTAGTCGAGGTGTGGCCTCACCAGAGCCGAGTACATGGGGACAATCACTTCCCTGGACCTGCTGGCCACGCTGTTTCTTATGCAAGCCAGGATGCTGTTAGCCTTCTTGGCTGCCTGAGCACACTGCTGGCTCTTAGTCAGCCAACTGTCAACCAATACTCCCAGGTCCTTCTCTGACAGGCAGCTTTCTAACCACTCATCTCCCAGCCTGTAGCTCTGTTTGGGGTTGTTGTGCCCCAGGTGCAGAACCCGGCACTTGGCCTTATTGAACTTCATACCGTTGGCCTCAGCCCATCGGTCCAGCCTATCCAGATCCTTCTGCAGAGCCTTCCTACCCTCGAGCAGGTCGACACACACACCTAACTTGGTGTCGTCTGCAAACTTACTGAGGGTGCACTCGATCCCCTCATCCAGATCATCGATGAAGATGTTAAAGAGGACTGGCCCCAGTCCCGAGCCCTGGGGGACTCAACTAGTGACCGGCCTCCAACTGGATTTGACTCCATTCACTAAGACTCTCTGGGCCCGGCCATCCAGCCAGTTCTTAACCCAACGAAGCGTGCGCCAGTTCAAGCCATGGGCAGCCAGTTTCCTGAGGAGAATGCTGTGGGGAATGGTGTCAAATGCCTTACTGAAGTCAAGGTAGACCACATCCACAGCCTTTCCCTCATCCACTAAGTGTGTCACCTTGTCATAGAAGGAGATCAGGTTTGTCAAGCAGGACCTGCCCTTCATAAACCCATGCTGACTGGGCCTGATCGCCTGCTTGCCCTGCAACTGCCGCATGATGATGCCGAAGACTCCATTTATTCCTGAAGGCCTCTGTAGCTCCCAGGTTATGAATATTTTTGCACCACTGTTGGACCTGGATGTCCCATTTTGCTGGGTGTTATACAGATCCATATACAACATATTTATAAAAAGACCTATAAATATAGTGGTTTAAGATGATAAAGTACAGTATATTTAGCAAGACAATGTCTTTTGTTAGAATCTACTCACATAGTTAGAAAAATGAAGAAATTTGGGGAACTCTGAACCCTCTGCTGTTTAGAACGGAAGCAACAAACTTGAAACAGAGTGCAAGCTGGGATCAGCGCCTCTACCATAATTTAATTCTGCTAATCAGTTAGAGAGTCAGAGCGAAAAGGTGACTGGTATCTATGGAACAGAAGATGTTAGCAAAGAGTGAAGTGAGAATGTTGCTAGCCTGGTGGGGGAGAAAGAGAGAGAGAGAGAAAGGTAATTATCACCTAAGGAGATGGATTATGGGGAAAATTGCAACGTGTCCTATCAAGCCACATATTTAAAACCAAGAGCTATACAAAATATTTATAGCCAAACTTTGCGAAGGGAAACAAAGGTGCAAAGATGGGAAGTAACTGAAACTCATTCTTCTGCTGCTGTAACTTTCTGTAACAAGTTGCATCTCTCACAGCTCCTGATGCACATTAGTTCTTTGACAGAGAAAGTGAGGCCTAATGAGGTGCGGTAGCTTAACACAGGCTGCCTTGTGAATAAATCAGCAACTCAGTTAGGAGCTGTGCCCTTTCTAGCCCTAGTGAATCTCCCTGACATAACGTCTCACTCTTGCTGGTAGCTGAATCTGGATCTCAGCTGAAGCTTGTTTTCTTCTTCCCTGTTATTATCTGTGTCTGAAAATGACGTTTTATTAGGCAGCTTTGCTTCTAAGAGAGAGAATAAAAAGTTGAAATAAAGGTTGAAGAATAAAATCCACCTCTGAACCTTGGAGCAACATGGAAATGAAAGCTGTCATGAAGAATCTCTGTCTTTTAAATTACTCATCCATCACTCATCTCGGACAATAAGCAAACAGCTGGGTCTGGCGTAGCAGGTTCTCTCTCTGGAGGAAAATGGTTTACGTAAGGTGGGAGTTTATATTTCCCATTTATTGTCTGACTGAATGTGTAATAAAAGACAGTTCGAGTATGAGTCAGGTCATTAGCATCTGTTAATATGGGAGGATTTCACAATTTGATGTATCCTTGCCAGAAGATGGGATGGAAAATCGGAGCTGCTGCTGGAGCACGGGTAAAAAAGATAAATTAAAAATGACATCTACCCTAACCTTCATTACATTATTAAAGCTCTTTCCATCTGATCTCAAATGCCATGTGGATGGGTCAATTTGCAGATTGCCGTGGACATCCTAATGTTCATGTAGGCACTTCAAGACAAGCTGTCATAAATAGTTAAGTTGCCCTGGGAGCAGTGCCAAAATGCATTTCAGTTATGGCTGCAGAGATGCCTGCTAAAAAGCAAACAGCACATTAGCAGCCCTCAGAGTTATTGTGCAAATGGAGTGTGAAATTCTGGTCCATTGCTCTGCACTATAACTTTTTGTCTCCCTGATAATGATTAAGAGAAGCTTTGCTTGATTTGATGGTGGGTGGAAAGAAGGGTGTGAAAAATGAAAAAAAAAAAAAAAAGCATACAACTCCTTTGGTTGTTTCACTTGACCTTCAGGAAACTCTAAGGGAGGTCATGTGGTATGCACACCGAGGAATTAACTTGCTTTGTTTGTTCTAAAACCTGGCACTGAATTTAGGAGCCCAGGGATGCGTGTTGTGGAATTACCATAAAATAAAATGTCCCAAGCAGTTATTAAATATTTAAAAGGCAATCTGAACCTAACTGTTGGCTGGAATGAAAGAAGGGGGAAAGATCTTACTGCAGCCCTGGGGAAGAAATGCTACGTTTAAAACCCACAAGATTGGAACTGATCTGTCATTCTGTGTTAATTTACTGGAAATTATTCTCCTTGCATTTTCATTATTAATAATGATAACACCTTATACTTTCAGAACATTTTACATCTCAAAGTGTTTCAAATAATTAAGCCTGCTAGGCATGGAATGATTCCCGCTGGTGGAACACGAGGCGCCATGCCTGGAAAGGTGGGTCAGTATCATCCTGTTTTACCACTGAGCTGGAGATGGATGCAGTGATTTGCCTCAGTGGCAGATGCAGGGTCAGAACATAAATTTTTTGACCTGCAGCTCCACTTAACTGTGCTGCCTGTCCAGAGCATTCATTTCATCTGTCTCCTGCTCCCAGCTGATAGGCACAGAAGTAAAGGCCTGGGCAATTGACCCAAAGATCACTGAAATCAGTGGCAATGCTTTGAAGGAGCTTAGAACTGCCTTAAATTTCACTCTTTATTTGCAGATGCATTTTATTTGCTGCTTGCCAACCACAAGTGTCCATGATATTTTAGACAGAGCATCCCTCCCAAACTATAAACTACCTTCAAAAATATAAACCTCAGTGGCAGAGCCAAACCAGACAAAGCAAGGGGCTAGTCTGCTTAACCACTAGGCTAAACTTCTGGTAAGTGCTTTTAGTTTCACACACTAGGCAAAAGATACTATAGTGATCAAACATGTATGTTGGGCCAATCCAGAGTTCCTCCAAAGAACAGATTCAGGCAAAGTGTTTCTGGATTTGTCACTACCCAATTTTTATAGAAAACAGGACGAAAGCCTTTGATTTGCAGTGAAAAGCTTTCATCAGTCACCATTTGTTACTGATCTTCTTTTCCTGTAGAAAAAGAAATAGAAAACAAGGCTCAATCAGTAACTGAAGACTAGCAGGAAAGAGTTTGCCTGTGGATCTTATGACATTTATGTAGTTTTTCAATAGTTGCTGCAAGTCTTGCTAGATTTAGAGACTCCACCTCTGGAGAGCAAAGATATGCCAGCTGAACAACTATTCTAAGTGCTATATGAGAAGTCCATCATAGGGTTAGGAAGACCTTGAGAGTATCCTATAATTAATTCACTAGATCAGTCTAATACCCAAATTAAAGACATTAACCTAGAATCATAGAAGGCAAGGATACTACCCCAAAATTAGAGTCACATCCTACCGACATTTACAGAAATGAAATTAGAGAAAGAAGAGATTGATTTTATTGGCATTGCTAAAGTTGGAACAATACATGTTCAGGCTAAAATTGGAACTTCTACTGCATTGGAGAGCTCCGTAGCTTTAAGTAACAAAAATGTTTGTTTTCCTATTCCCTGCCCAGCACAAGCAAAATGACAAAAAAGATAGAAACAAGAAAGTTGAGTGTGATATTGAGTGTGATATACTGTGTTTTACTTCACTTTGGGGAGGAACTCAGAGCGTGCCTGTGGTCTGTTGCTCAGACTCAGCTGACAGGTGGGAATAGGTTTGCGGATACTTACTTTCCATCATAAGACAGTTCATGGAGTAGTCAGATTGAAAGAGGGGTGGCTTTTGATGTGCACATAGTCATGTGGGGTATACCAGCACCTATCTGAACATGGAGAGGGACTGCTTGGCTCTGGTGACAGGTGTTTGGGTGTCATGAGGAGGCGTAATGAAACAGCCTTAGACTTGCTGAGACACAGTCTTGAGTTCCTCTTGTTTTTCAGAGAGAAATTCCTCGGTTCGAATTAAACTGCTCCTGCTGTATAAATAAAGGAAACAGACTACAGAAGTACCAGTCCTTTACCAGATCCAACTCCATGTACACAGGCACAGAAACGTGGACTAAACTTCTCTGAAATTCATAGCACCTCAGCTCTTCCCAGTATGGATTATTTATTTATTTTATTATTTTTTTTATATACACTGAGTATATATAGAACACCAGATGAAACCAAAGGGCATTTTGGGTAGGGAGTAGCTTTGGGCAAACAGTGTAGAGTGAAGAATTTATTCGACAAATTTTGCCGTGTTCTGTATTTACAGATTATTCATGAAAAGGCTTCGATTTATATGAATTTGCAGAGCTGGCCAAACATAATTTGCCAAATCCTAGGTTCTCTCAGTAGTCCTTGACCTCATTTGGGGAATATATCTGTGCTTGAAAATATCAAGCTAATATTACAGGTGAATATAGTTTAAAGAAGCATAATGAAATAAACTGGGTTTCCAGTGAGCTTTCAATTTTGAACCTGATGAGCCAAGTCAAATACTTTTGCTGCTGTTCACCTAACTGGATGAACAAAGTGCCTTGAAGGGCCACAGCAGGCTGAGTACTTATCTGAAATAAGTGTTTTGACTTCGCTATCTAGATTATCTCCAAAGCTTTATGAATATGAATAGAAATGAACACAGCTGAATCCAACTAGATTTCTTATTGTTTTGAATATCATTTCAGCTCTGATCTGACTTTATTGCTTTGTTATGCCTTGAAACAAATTCAGTACTCATGAGACTCAGTCTCATACGTTGGCTGTTTTTTCCCACAAAGTGTTTTCAAGCCAGTTGCACAAATGCAGTGTTAAGTATGTGTTCATGTGTATGCCATTGATCCTTTCTTTCTATATATATACATTTTTTGTGAGCATAAAGACCCCATATATTTCATAAGTCCAATACAAGTATTTCATAAATACTATGAGAAACAATTCATAGATTTTACTCAAACAATGTGTTTAAACACTTTTAAAATGTCTGCCTAGTTCTGTTGGGGCCTGAATTCAGCATATTTGTTTGAGATATTCACTGCAGATGAAAAAAAGCAATTTGAACATCATATATAAAGCATTATAAACACTAGTACTTGGGCTCTGTGATTAGTACAAAGAATACCCAAGATCTACTATACTTTCACTAACTGGCCTGCAACAGCCCTGGGGATGATACAGCTGCTACAGAAGTATATTCAGACTCCATCCAGGTCAGACCTTTAAACCTTCCTAGGTTCTGTACATGAAATGACCACTGCACTTTTATCCCGCATGCTGTGTGCAGTATCAGCAGGGTAAGTCTAGGACAAGTGCTTAAAGAGTGGGTTTCTGGCAGCTGTATATGAAATTTAAGGAGGTACTTTCTGTATCAGAAATTTACTGTATTGCTTACCAGGAAGACATTTCTACTAAAGTGTATTTTATTCCTGAGTTTTGTCTGTCTTAAAGAATGGATGATACTTACTAAAATCATTTCACAAGGTCCCTTTAAAGCAATATTGTTGTCCCTCCTACCACTCCCCCTGGATTTAATACAATTGCATGAGAAAAGCTGCTGGAGGCTCAGGATTTCATAACTGATATAAGCAGGAAACATGGAGATGTATCACTCTGGATATTTGTACTAGATGATTTTACATGCATTTCATTATTAGTACTTTTGCAAGCACTGTTTAATTAGAAAGTAAATCAGATGTGAATTGCAAATGCTGTCTTCAAATACATCCCAGCAATATTTATTTGGGAGTTAATCATTTTCACCAGAAGCCTGAAAAATGTTTTCATTCCAGGTGTTCAATATAATAATAGCTTTTTTTTTTTTTTTTTTTTTTTCTACTTGGTGTTTATATATATTAGCACAGTTTTTTTGATGGCTTTCTAATGCATTAATTATTATTATTTTTTTACTGTTCCAAATAAAAAAAGACAGGAGAGTCCCTTATGGAAGGAAATCTTATCTAATAAACAGAAGCTGGATTGCCTTGTGTTATAAACCGGATGGGTTATCCACTTTACAGCCAGCCAAATGTTTCATTTATAAACACACAGTCCTATGGACCATTACATATTCCACAACAGTTGCTAATTTGCTGACTATTATTCTGGTCTGGAAATATTCAAGGAAAATGCCGCAGGTAGTAACATGTCTCCTAAGCAGAGTTAAAATACACATTGCCTGAGCCACTCAGAGCTTGTATGAGTGGATTGCTACAAGGTGAGGAGAAAACAGGAAGACTAGAAGACAGTATTATCAGCTGGGTTTGGGGACATAGACAGTCATGTTGAGGAAAATGTTATATGTACAAGATCTTTTTTTTTTTTTTTTTTTTTTTTTTTTTTTTTTTAAGAGCTGAAGGTGATATAAACAGCCCAGGTAGGAGCACAGATCCTTCTGTAGTCTTGAGTTTTATCTCAGCTCATATTTCATCGAATACATATCTTTTCAGCCTCATTTTTTTGTTGTTGTTGTTTGTTTTGTTTTGTTTTTGTTTTCCCTAAAAGTGCTAGCAAAACAAATACTATTAGGCAAATATACCAACAAGTCTGTTAATAAAGAATCTGAAAATAATCTCAAAGTGATTCTGACATTGAACTGAACATAAAAGTGGGCTTTTCCAGTGTCACTAGCCCTTGCTCTTCTAACATGAGACCTCAGTGCTGGACTTCCCACCATCTTGTATTTTCCTGTCAGACTGGAAGGGCTGCTGGACGCTTTGTGCTTTGCTCTTTCAGCTCACCAAGATTTGTCTGACAGCAGGGCTCTGGCTCTTTGTGCTAGGGCCACATACTGTCTCTGTGGGGTGACATTGAGGCAGGGCCAGACACGCCACTTGGGGCACATCTGTAACATGCTTGGGCTAGGGAGAAGCCTCCTCTGGCCTCTCAGGGCACAGTGCTGGCCCTGACTGTGCCATGAACAGCATGCAAAGGTCAGGGCACAAATCCTCTCCCGCTGTTCTGGGATTGTCTATAGAGACTATTCTGATTATTCTCCATTCTCTATCATTTTGACTCTTGCTGTCTGTGCTAGGAAGAGAGGAAAAGAGGAATATGCTTGGCAGCATGACTGCAATAGGGGCAGGAAGCTGAGGTTCTACCTCTGGTGACTCTGGTACCAACTGAGGATGACAGGTCATGAGCTGCAAACATATTTCAGTCCTGTTCCCACCTCCACAACACTGCAGACTGCCTAACCACAGCTTCTCAAACTGCATCTTCAGGAGACATGTTCAAAGAGTCCTTCTCAGAAGAGTTTTAACTAACAATTTGTTTCTGATGTGAGATTCCGTGTTTACTCTCCCTGTGGTTTTCCGTAAGATATATAGCTGGCTGATGTCAAGAACTATTATAATCACATCCTCTCACAATGGAGTAATGAGATTTTCTTCCTTTAACTGCAGTGTGCCTCCTTAACACTTCCCATAAAGAGGCTGTTTATGATGAATTTGTTCCTCTGATTGCGATGTAATTTACATTTATATGATAAGTTAGAATTTTGAAATAATAGATTCAGGCTTTGTTTAAAACTCTGTGACTTAGAAAATCTCATAAATACAGACTGAAGAAACTGAAACAGTCACTTGTTTGACTAAGTAGGTTTCTTTCCTATGCAGGTCAGTTCTTCGGTATTGAAAAAACTCTTCTTTGAATCTAATATTTAGGTCACTTTTTAATACACAACTTGCCTGCACGTTTAAAATAGAGAAAAAAAATGTTTAAATAGTTAAGGATATTTTCTGCCTGTGAATCTTACAGAAAATAAACAAGTATATGCATCTCTCTCCTAAGAACCAAGCCGTATATTGGACTTTGTTATTTTCCTTTTTGTTTTCCCAAGTTCATCCATCATCCTCCTGTCAGTGGCACGTATCTACTTTCCAGTCCATCAAATAAATGTGTAATAGCATTTGGTTTTGACTGGCTTTGAATATCAACTCTGAGAACAAAATGGAGAGTCACTAACCTTGGTTTGTAAATCTGTTTCAAAACAGAGGGTGTTTCCTACCACGACAAAGTCGCTTTCAGTCTTTTCTGACCTTGCCCATTCATTCTTGGCCCTTGGCAGCAATGTACTGCATTTTCTCCTGTTATTAGAATGGTAAAACTTTTATTTGGGGGTATGCCATAAACCTCATCACTAAAATGATCACATTAAAAATAAAATTATACAGAAAAAAATGTTTTAAACACCTGGATCACTTTGCCACCAGTGCTAGCATATTACAGAGCTTTATTCTTAATATCCTGACTTGCAAATCAAGGCAACAGGTGATGTCACCGATGGCCTGAGATATTATGCCTGTACAAAGGTTAGACACAGCACCCAACTGGAAGATGAATAGATATGCACAGACTCTTTTTAATGTCTATTTCCAACAGACACTGATGTTCCAACTAAATTAGTAACTTGATGATACTAATTAGGCTGTCAGGAGAAAACGGGTTTTCAGGACCAGATAATCATGGTTGGTGCAAGACAAATGTACCTCAAGTCTCTCTTGAGGGTAGGAAGAATGGATGAAAGTTTAGGAGATGTCTGCTAGCTTGGGAGGTGGTGCACACCAGGGGCTCACAACAGCTAAATTCTGCAATCAGCTGGTAGCTGGCAGTTGTGCTGAGGTCAGTGATGGGTGAGCAGAGGCTGCCTTCATGTACAGAAGGTGGCGCAAAGTAGTTATTAAACAAAATAAAAATTATGGCTGGGTGCCACAGAACTGAGGGAGTCAGTCTGACAACAAAAGTTAGACTTGGTGATACATGGTATTGGCTTAGTGTCCACCTTGATAGTTTACAGGATGAAAGAGGAACTAATTTCTGACCTCATAACAATTTCAGCGTCTTTCCTAAGGCTGACAGAATGGCATAGCAGTTTCAGTGTGGTGGACATTGGTCTCCAAGCTGCATCAGTTCCTGCTGCAAAACAATCATTAGACAACTGTCAGACAACTGACAACTGTGAACTACCAGACAGTAGAAACCTCCATTATATACCAAATAGGTATTATTTGATTTGGTCACAGAATCAAGGAAGGATCCTTGCCCCATTTCAAATGAGCTACGTTACACAGATGTAAATGAAAGCTCAGTCTGTACTTAGGAAACAGACCATACCTTTCTCACAGCATTTCAGTCTAACTATAACAACTTTCACTGCATCATAGCTGGAATATCTCAAGACCTGCATGTACAAGGCATTTTAATTTCTGGGAGTCTGGTGCTGCTTGACATAGCCTGTATAACTAGAATATTTTTCGGTTTGTATTTTCTTTTAGTTTGTCTTTTATTTTCCTTGTAAGTCTTTTACACAGAGCCAGAGTTGTCCATTGCATGGCAACAAAGCTGTTTGAAAAAGTGCTTTAATATTTGAAAAACTGTGTGTCAAGTAATGGAGACAGGAGTGCTATATTGAAGGAAGACTGTGTTCAAAGGAACCTGACTTTTACAACTGACTGGGAAACCATAGATTATTCCTGCAAGATTTTTCTCTCTAGGATCACAGGCAATTTAGCAGCATAGCTGCATTTAGCAGAAGTTATAATGATCTTTCCTTTTAAGCCTTTGACATTGCTGGCCTGTATACATTTTTATGCATACAAAACATCCACTTTCAAGTCCAACCAGTCACTTATAAAAGCTATTTTTTCCACGTGCTTGTTATCCATCTGTCAGGAAAAAATACATATTTTGTAGGTGAATTGAAAGGCTTGTTTTAAGACAGAGAAGCAATAGACTGTTTAACATCAGTTGTAATAAGTTAGCAGCATCTCAGAGCTGACATTTTAAAATGACCTATGAACAGAACTAGGAGCTACAAGGTTGAAATGCATGCCCAGCTTAACCCTTGGTGTCCTGACTTCAGGCAGAGCTATGAAGATAGACTAGAAAAATGAGCTGTAACCGCTGCACTGAATTGTTTTTTTTGTTTGTTTGTTTGTTTGTTTTCAGCTTCCCTACCTAAAGATATGTGAGCTTGTTTGGTGGTAACGAACATGTAAGGCAAGTATCTTCTGGGCTAGCAGAGAGTGAGGTTCATGAACATTTGGCGCAGTGTTTGCATAGACCTTTTGGGGCTGTGGAGTTGAAAGACACAGAGGGAAAGTCTGGAGCAGATGCAGGAACAGGGTCTACAGGCAGGCGGCAGCGTGGTGGGGTGGAACCTGTGGGCTGCATCAGATGTCACTGCCTGAAAAACCAGACCTGCCTCTTGAGAATAGGCATCCGTGGGCCTTAAAAAGGGAGAAGGGTGGTGGTGGTAGGGGGGCGTCAGAAATGGAGGCTGGGACTTTCAAAAAATGCACTAGCAATAGGTGAGACATATTGTACAGAGGATCCCACATCCCACAGCAAAACCCAGTTAACCTAATTGTTGAGCAAACCAGTAGTTAAGAACTGAATAACAGAATGATTTTGTGAAAATATAGTGAAATGATGTGTGAATAATCAGCCGTATAGCTACAACATGTCAGACTGAAATGCTTATTTATAAATACGTAGCTACTTATTTAAGAGTAGACTGTTCTGTTAAAAAGAAAAGAAAAAAAAAAAAAACTCCATGAAAGTTCTCACATTAAAGAATGTTTTCTGAAAACTGCTTCCGTTGAATCTGTGGGCCCACATTTCAAAAAATCCTTGCATTTGCCTTACTACTTGTGACTTGCTGTGAGTGAAAAACCTGAATTCTAGTCTTGCCTTGGTGTTCTTCTAATTCTCTTTCTAGTTTTTTCTCTTTCTAGTTCTGATATTTTGGGCAACAAAATCCCACTTTTCTGCAATTTTAGTTCCTTTGTTCCCTCAAAGTACTTTTCTTCTCCTATACCTGATAAACAGGTACAGGAAGACAGGGTCATGTCACCCAACTCAAGCCTTCCAATGTATTTAGGTTTAATGTAACAAAAGATCTTGAGCCAAGGAGATGGGAAAGAGTGGTATGGCTCTATGGGCTAGACAAGGATACAAGAGGTGAAATCATGTGTGCTGTTGTATATTCACCTTTTCATTTTAGGAAACATTTAAAAGTAGTTATGCTACATTCCCCAGCTTTCAATGAACTGAGCTTGGTCTGATAAGCCCAGATCCCCTCTGCAGAACCTGAAAACAACATTGGTAAGTGTGAGAAAGCAGACGATGCTTTTGCAATGTCTGGATTGAAGTAGTTGTACTGAGTGTGTCTGACTCGAGCTCAAACTATGCATTTTCAGAAGGTCCCCTGAAAGAAGAAAGTCAGCAGGGCAGGCTTTGGCTTTGAATGTACTTAGTCTTTTCTACAGAAATGGCTGTGTAGTTGCCCAGAACTTTCCACGTCAGCAGCGCTGGTTTGAAAGAAAGTGTGTTCTCAGGACACCTGGCTGTGCGCTTACCCAGCCAATTTCTGTCTGCCTGCCTGACTAGTTTTGTGTGCCAGGGTCCTTACCACAGCATCCGAGTACCTTCTGTACAGCCTAGAAAGAAGTTAAAGCATTTCTTCCTTCTCTTTTTGCCCCACACCTCCCAGCATACAGATTGCTACTCACTTAGGTCAAGCACTCTAGAAATATCACAGCCTCATAAAAAGTGAGGGAAGGAAAGGAACAGGAAGGAAAAATGGAGCAGAATGGACACAATTTTTCCTTAAAGACCATTCACTTATGGGCTCATGACGGCTCTCTGAAGCACAGAGGTGGAGTGGCAGATCAAGAAAATACTTAAATGGTGCCTTTCCTTAAGCTCCAGGATGCTCCTATTCTTAAGCGGAGAAATCCAAGGTTTTGGTTCATAATACACAAGATCCCTGGAAATAATAGGTCTGAATTCTAGAACTCAAGGTAATTTCTAGTCAATACAACAAGTAAAATGCTAAACATGCTTAACTCAGAAGCAAAAAAACATTTAACATCAATAGACATTTTTGTCTTCTCTATCTGACAGCCACCTATACCATCCAGAAACCGTAAATACCCCGTCTTGTGGAGCACAACAGTGACATCTTACATAGATCAGAAAATAAATGATTTTACATTTCTTGATAAAAATTTAAATCACCACCAGACAGTGGAGCTAAAGAGCCACACACAAGCACAGAAGGGGAGGCAAGGTTTCTGTTCTTTACACTTGTGTGGAGCATGTGAAGTAACAAAAAATCAAACAGGTATAATTCTTTTTTATACACAAGTGTTAAGACATAGTACATCTGATTGAATGCAAAGGAAGAAGCAAGTATGTTTTGGGCTAAATTCAGTCCTGTCACAAGAGGGAATAATTTTAGTGGATTCAAAACTGAATTTTATCAGTTGAAAGGGACACAGTAGCTATTCTTTCCAGTTCCTTCAGAAAATGAAAAGAAAATGCAGCAATAAAGTCTTCTTCATCCAATTCATTTCATGCTGCATACAAATGATTTAAGCCCTCTTCCCAGTGAAAGTGCTGCAGACTTGGTCCTACAGCACCTGTTGAGACAGGGAGAGGGAGGGTGGGGCACACAGAAGGCGAAGCAATGATCTGCACCTTCATGTTTCTGAAAGGCTGAACAATTTCACAGAACAGCTCCACACTGTTATTTTAAAGGAAGAGATAAAGGGCTGCTGAGGAGAAATTGCACATGGACATGCTGTGCTGAGAAGCAGGGAAAAGCCTATAATTTAAGGTCCACTCTTATTGTTCTGAAAGCTTTTTCTGGCATGAGGAACACAAAGTTTTCTGCCTGATTAGCTTTGTGTGTGTTTGGAGGTGTTTTCTTTTTTATCTTTTTTTTTTTTTTTTTTTTTTTTTTTCTTTCTCCCCCCCGCCCATCCCAACACTGATCTGCAGTTTTAATATTTTCCTTTTTTGCACAGATCTGATATATTTGTTCATCCAAAAAGGCAGACTATTATGCTGATAAACTTCAGTCTTTGTCCACCATGTGAATTCACATGTGATGTGCCTACGTTTGGGATGCCCAGAGATAACAACACAGAAACTGTATCAGTTGTGCATTGTTAGAGCTGATATTCTCCTTGTAGGGATTCAGCCACTACAGAAACAGTCACAGGCATGTGAGTAGTTTTGATTCAGCGCCCCGCAGCTATTGTTGAATCATAGCACATTCATTTTTTAAATCAATTGGTACTGGTTCATGTTTGCAATAGGGAAACAGGATTGAGTCGGATGTTAAGAACCAGGGACACTGTACAGTTTGTGGCTGAAAATGGAGAGATAATGTTCTTCATTTTGATTGACTTATGTTGATATTGTTCATACAACTACTGTAATAAAAAATAGTTGCTTCAGCCCCTCATTTCATTTAGTAGACAGAATAGAAACTTCTGTCCTTTTCTCAGTTGACAATAGCTAATTGGCAGGCACTGCAGTCTGCCACAACATCTTGAGGAATGCTTGTAACCATACCTCTGAGTTAAATCCTTTGGCTCCTGGCTTATTTAAGCTGAGATCACTGAGCAGAATGCACCCTGAAATTATTTTCTAACTGAATACTACATACACAAATCCTTTCCATCCTTCACTCCATTATTTCTTTCTGTTAATAGAAAACATTCTTGGTATTACTGCACAGTTTTTGGAGCCATGCCTCCTTTTTCTCACTGTTCTGAAAAAAATAAAATTTCAATGTACTTGCAAATGAGCTTTATCTTGAAGCGATATGGTGTCTGGACAGCCTCAGTGGTATATAGCTTTGTTTAACTATAGGTTGGCAGGGTCAGGTTGCAGCATGCAGGCTTTTCTTCTGCTTCAGTAGGCTTCAAATCTAGCTGAGGAAGGATGAGGGAGGAATTCAAGCTCGATCATCTATGCTGTCCTTGACTTCTCTGCCATATATGAACAAAATAGTATAGGTGACTACCAAAATAGCACAGCATTTCTTTCAAAGCACACTGTTACTACAGGAATGGGGCAAATCTGGGAACCATGTAAGCGTAACATTATATTAAAATGAATACTCTTTCCACTCACTACTCTTCTGCTTAATTCAGTCAAAGCTACCCATCTGTTTGTCCTGCGAGCCCTTTACGACTCATAGGGAAGGTGATTTTTCCAAATACTCTCTCTTACTGCCTCTCTGATCAGCACCATAGTAAAGTCAGTTAGTGAAAACTGTGAAATCCTTGGTAGGCAATAATTTGTTTCAGAACTTAATTCATATTCAATAAAATATATATTAATTTCAATGAGAAATACGAGGATGAACATGTAGGACATTAAAATTATGCAGTTGTGCCTAGAACTACTAATATCCATCTTTTTCTCCTTTATCCAGCAAAGCATCTTGAAATTTTATTGTGTGTCTGTGCAAGAGCTTGCAAAGTGCACTCCTCGAAGGTGGCGTGTGGAGGCTCTGCCATTAAGCTCTGAAAGCTTTCTCTTGCTTTATAAAATACCAAGGAGAAAGCCAATGTTCCACACTATGCAAGTGGCTTATTCTTCAAGAGGGAAACGGCGCATGTTTTAGTAACTGCATATATACGCAGATCAGGCAGATTCACACATCTATTCTGTTATTTTTTTTTTTGTGTGTGTGTGCTGAGTGTTGCAGGTCTCACTGGGAGTAAGGTAACATGGACACTAGCAGGGTGCAATTGTTTCCTTTGCCTCTACCTGCTCACCTCCTGCTTCCTTGCATCTGCAGAAGGGGAACAAAGGGGAGCACAAGGATCTCCACAGCTACTACTGGCAAAAGATGGGATCAAGAATTTGTCAAGGCAGCTTGCAGGTTAGGTTCTTCATGTCAGAAAGAATAAGTGAACAAAAACTCTTTACTGTTATCTTTCCGAGTGGGCATACCATTTCTTTCTAACTCACAACCCTTAACCGGAGCACACAATGTGCATATGCAGTGACGGTAAATGTGCTGGAAATACACTGTTGTGCACAGCTGCAGGCTGCTGTGTCTTTAATGAAGCTGGATGCAGCCAAGCAACAGACTCTAAGTGAGATACAGGTTGGTGGCTTTGCAGCCCTTTGCTCATCCTCAGCTTCCCCGAAAGCGTGTCAAGCCACTGGTACCTTCTGCTCACAAATACCTCTTTGTCCCTATTTGCAGGGGGATGGGAGAAGGGCCCAAGGGCAAAGCAGAGCTGAAGGCCACATGGTGATTCAGCACCCTCGTGAGGAGGAGACCCTGATTCCTGACCCGAGCACTGCCCTGCCCTGCACCCACTTGCAGCAGTGACCTGCAGAAGCTCTTCCTTCCTGAACAGATGAATCGCCAGATATTCCACTGTAGGACCGCACAGATCAAACTGCCTGCTAATAATTCATCGCACCCTGTGGAATACAGCGCTGGCAAAAGAGAAGATTTGTGGGGGCATTTCTGCTTTCTGACAGAGCCCCCTAGGCCTGAGATGGCGTGCTGGTTTCAGCTCTCGGCAGGAGTGTTCATTGCTTGGCACTTCAGAAGTGGGGCAAGAGTTGGCTGTGGTGACAGGCTGCCTCCACACAGCTCCGACAAGCAACTTATGGAGATTAGGAGGCTGCTGTGAAGATGTGTAGGAATTACTCTCAGAACTGACAGCCTCCAAGTAGCTTGCCTTGATAGGTCCTTTATACTCTAGACTTAAGGATTTTTAAATTATTCAGAGAGTTTTGTTGTCTGTTGTTCTTCCCTTGAATAGTTGAGGTTTTTTTTGGTAGGGGAATTTATATTATAGAAATTAGAGGGCTGTTGTTGCACGTTTTGTTCATTCTCTGGCTGGAATCCCCCCACCCTTTCTGGGCAGAGGGAGTGCAGGAAGAATAAGACATAATGGTGCATCTTAGTTATCCATGAAACTTCTCTGTGTTTAATTGTGCCAGTTGGTACCTTGCTACTTAGTGTGACTGGTACAGTAAATCTAAAGAAAATGAATACTGTGTTCTATATTGAACTCCACGTGACAAGTAGCCTACAAACACAGGATGTCTCTGTGTGCATGGTAGCGTAGCATCTTCCTCCAGAGACAGCCTGGAAATTCTGAAAACATAAAAAGAATGATCTTATTCTTCAGACCTGGATGGCACAATCAAACCTTGTAGCATATGCACATATGCTTTAGAGCACCCTTACAATAGAATGAAGATCCCTGTGCTACATCAGCAGGTAAACACGATTGATGAGGTGGGATACACAAATGCTGCACAGGGCACAACAAAGAGCAGCTGTAGGCATATGCATTCTTCCCCATCACTTCTCTGTACTGCTTCAGAGGGAGAGAAAGATTGCAGTAGAGTAGGCCTGTAGAGAGCCTGACAGCCCGTCTTCTGCTTTTGGAGGCCTGATGCTGCAGTTAGCTGGCAGGCTGATGGCAGGTGTCTCCCAGGAAGCAAACGATACACATCTCTTGCAAGTAATGTGCCAGAAAGCATGGACCTAGAAAGACTACTAGAAACCCCTTGAAGCTAAGGGTACTTCCTCCTGTTTATTCATTTGTTTTATTTCCTTTATTATTATGAAATCCACTCCAGTCTAATGGAGGCAGAGCAGAGAACACCCTGGCCTCATGCTGACAGGCACAGGACACAGGTGGCTTTGTCCTCCTTCAGGAGGATGGGAGCAGACTGTGTCCCACATTGGCAACAGGCAAAAATGCTCCATGTGCTGTCTGGACTTTAAGACTAGTGAGTTTTTCATGATTACAAAGTTGTTTTGGACTTGAGCTTGAGATCGGTTTCACGATGGAATGGGAGAAAATAGGTTGGGATGGAGGACACTTGGATTCACTGAACTGAGATGTGTTAAAACAGACTTCCAAGAGACATGAGAGAAACCTGATTTGTGAAGTCAGAAGGCACCCTGCAAGCTTTCACCCTATCTGTAGAGACTTCAGTTTTAGGTAATGCCACCGTGCATTTCAAATCCAAGGACTCTGTCTCTCAGATAATGACTATTTGCCTAAACAAGAAGGGGCTTCTCTTTCTTTTCTTCCTTCCTTTTATTTATTTATTTATTTATTTATTTATTTATTTATTCATTCTTTTCCCAGCAGAATTCAAATATTTTTTTTGCTCTTGCTTAATACTGCAGCAGCTGACTTGTGGTTGGTGATTCTGGAATGAAGAGAACTCTTCGCCAAGTGCATTTGGTGACATAAGCCAGGGAGAAACAGTGCCTTGAGCACACAGCAATAACAGAAAATAGGTTTAGAAAGTACCCTGTTGTATCATTTCTATACTCGTGACGCGGGGCAATGTTTTTAGACTCTAATGAAGTAGAAACTGTCTTGTACCCTATCTATTCCAGCTATCTATTCCAGTACTTACCCTTTCCTAGGATTAGGAAGTTTTTGTGATGACCTAACTAGAATCTTTCTTGATGCAGTTTAGGCCTGGGGTGTCACACCCTCCATCAGGAAAAAAAAGGGGAACAGGATCTTCTTTTCCTTTACAAAACAAACATTTGTGTGCCTGGAGATTGTTAGTAGGTCTCACTCAGTCTTATCCTCTTCAGGCTAAACAAGTGCAGCTTGTTCAGTCTTTGTTCATAGGCAATTTTTTCTAGCCCTCTGTTCTTGCTGCTTCTCTCTGGTTTGTCTCCATAGTCTGCACGTTTCCAGGAGTATCCAGAGCTTACTGAAGTCACTGTGTGGTGGCAGGACAG
The DNA here is from genome assembly GCA_011076525.1 of Nettapus auritus. Taxonomy (NCBI): domain Eukaryota; kingdom Metazoa; phylum Chordata; class Aves; order Anseriformes; family Anatidae; genus Nettapus; species Nettapus auritus. The sequence continues at coordinate 50,815,804 of CM021769.1, read as the reverse complement.
AATGGTGGCGCGACGACACAGGTATGGCAGGAGAAGCCAGGGACAGGAGTGCAAGAACCAGCCCAGTGCTGCAGTGCCTTGGCATTGCTGAGGGCAAGTCAGGACAGCAGGAGGTGGCCACTGTCCCACCATGTCCCCAGCCAGGCCGCCGCTAAGCCTTTGCATTCATAAGCACTACATTTAACAGTAAAAACAAATGTGAAAGAGATCATCTACAGGATAGACTGACCCTGATCGCTTTTACCCCATGTCCCAGTGAGCTTTTTGAAGTCACCCTTCATGGGCAGTATGTGAAAATGATGTAAGATCAAAGCTCCAGGAAGGGTAAAAGAAGAGTTCATTTTCCTCTTCTTAAGCTCCATCTACACAAATATATTGCACCAGAATAATTCTGGTTATTATTATTATTATTTTAAATTAATGTACTTAAAAGTAATACAAATCCTATAAAAATCCAGTTAATTCAATAATTGAATTGAGATAAAGCCATATAAATCAGTTATAAACCAAACCTATTCCCATGGGGTATGGAGCAATTTGACTAAATCCATACTCATGCGCAGGCTGTAAGCAAAGCAGTGTAACTCTTCTGCGTCAGCAGGGGTTTAATAAGCCATTATCCTCTCAATATTTTACAATCAAATGATGTAAACTCAAAGATGCTACTGGAGGCTGATTTTTTTTAACAAATCAGTGATATTTAGAATGAAGTTTTAATTCAAAATTGCTATTGTTTATAATGTATTTATTGTACACATACATAAACTCAACCTCTCACTGGTATCTTTCACAAAGGGATCTCAGAACTTGCAGCAGCTAATTTGTCAAAAACAATCCTCACAAGCTTCACGTAAAGGAGAGTATTTCATCCATGCTACCAAGAGGATACTGAGATACAGAAAAACTGGTGTCAATTTCAAATGTACATTTCTCTTAAGTCCTGAAATAGAAGTGCAATAGCAGGCAGTGGAACTGAGAGCATGAAGCTTTTACATGCCCCAAAATTTTTACAAGAGACATCAGCAGGCCTGCATGGCAGCAGCAGGAGGCACTGCTATGACACAGAAGGGAACTGTGCTGCCGGCCGAATTAAGAGGGATAAGAGCTTTCTTTTGACCCTGCTCCTCAAGTATGAATTTCTGAGCTATTGCCTGTAAATTACAAAGCTTTGATTTTTCAGTGCACAATTTAATACATGCTTTGACCTTTCAGTGTGCCATATGAAGCTTTGATCCTTACCAGCCAACTGTCAGGGTGAACTTTGCATAAGATGAAAACAATAAATTTCAAAATCATGTTCCCCCTCCCTTAAGGAAACCCATAAAGTATTTTTGAGATAGGGAAACTCATCTTTAGGTGCTGCCTCAGGGTAAATGCTACTGAAGTGCTACATCTAGATAGGTGTGGTCAGCAGCCTTGCTAATCACACCATATAAAAAATGCCCAGGTTGTTAGGAAGAAGGTAAACTCCTAAAATGAAAGAAAATGTAGGGAGCATGTTCTTACTTCAGCCTCACCTTGGAAAAGGTGGGAAAAAGACTACCAGGGCAGACCACAGCTTTAAAAAAGGCTGCTGCTGGAACCAGGAGGTGGTTCTGTAGCCCCATGCACCTTCATGCATGAAGATAAGGTGAGTTCAAAAGGTCTGGCTCTGTTCAATTTAAGAAGAGCTCAGAGGCAGCGAGACTGTCTCGAGGCAGCCTAACAACAGTGAAAATTTCATAAAAATGGTCTGGTGATATTTTTAGTCCTGTTAACGCTTGGAAAGTGAAAACAAAGAAAGAAACAAAACAAAACTCCACCAAACAAACTCAAAAATCCAGACAGAAGGAAAAACAGCGCACAAAAAAAGCTGAAAACAAAGTTTATAGCAGAAAGCACTTCAGTCATCTTTCATTGGCCTTTGTCTTTTTCTACCTGGAAGTTCTAGATCCAATATTTTTAAGATTAGGTAACATCTTATGGAATTCCTCACATGCTTGGAAAGCCTGTATTTTTTATCACACTCTGACACCTATTTTCATCTGTTTGAAAGGTACAGAAAGTTCCAAACATCCTCAGTACAAAAAGGTCTTTATGTTTAGCATAGGTGGATGCTGCATTTTTTATTTTATTTATTTTATTTTTTATTTTTATTTTAAATGAGGGTTACTATATAACTTTCCTCTTTCTGAACCAACCAACCAAACCAGGATCATCTGTGTGTGGGGTGCAATATCTGCCTGTAGTGTGCCTGTGCTGCTGGCATATAGTGCACTATTTTGCAGGCATGGTGGAAACCTGGAGTTTCAGCTCACAATCTTCTCTGAAACATCCTTTAAGAGAATTCTTTGGAGCTACAAACTTTGGTGTCAGTTTAAAGGCAGGTTTTGTCAGTTTTAAATGTCATCTTTTTCCTACTCTACAAAGTGACTCTAGAAATAGTATCTCTTGTACCACAGCCCTCCTTCATCAGTGATTTCTCTCAGATTTGCGCAGTTCCCAAGCCTGAAGTTTTGCTGGCTTTCTTCTGACTGCTGTTAGGCATACATTCCCCCATTCACTGAAAAACCACCTGTATAAATGTCTTTGAAATCAGTATAAGTAATCCAAGAATCTAACCCTCACTGCCTCACTGCGTTTTTTTTGTTTTTGTTTTTGTTTTTCTTCTCTCTGGATATATGATGCCACTTAGATCACAGCTGACTTTCTTCCTATGGCTTCAGAGGATTAATAGGATTTAAAAAATGTACCCAAATCACTGCAGTGATGGGATTTCAAAACCCATCAGGAAGTTCACCTCCTGCTTTTGCAGAGCACAGAACCCCCGGGAGGGACACTGCGCTGCTCTGGCTCCAGGCAGCGTGGGCATGCAGCTTCTGGCATGTGAGTGTGGTTGGCATGTCTGAACACCCAAACCATGCTAATTCCTGATTATCACTCCGTGCAAAGGACTCCCAGCGACGGGTGGCCTAGGATGTTAAGCTGGGTGTACGGATTGCACATCGGTTAGGGTTGCCTTTCTGCCTCAGAGCACTCCAGCCTATTCTGCTGCCAGTTTATGCCAGCTCTGCTAGTTGACCTCCTCAACTGCTGGCATAAATTGCTGTAACACACACCTAAATTTACTCCATGGGGAGCAGATTTGCTGAATTAGAAGGTGCAGTCTTCAGATAGCTATTTTTCTGGGTAACATGCAGAGGCCAGGAAAGAAGGAGAGTGCATCAACTTGATTTGTGCTGCGTGAGGGACCAGCAGTGTCACAACAGCCAGCCCCGTCTGCTGCACTTTGGTGCCTGGGAGGACAGCGGGAGGACTGCTCTGTAATGAGGGGAGACAGGCACGGAAAGGGAACAGAGCTGTGATTACAGAAGAGAGACTAAGAGTTGTCTGACAGTGTCACACTGGGAAGGGGAAAGGAGGGGAGGATCACCGACAGGATCAGAAGGGATGGCTGCTGCTCTGTGACTGCAGCGTGGCCCCGCTGGCCACCGAGGGAGCAGGGGTGCGAACGAAACAGTCCTGGCTTGGGGAGAGGTGACGGGGGCCTGTGAATGGCTGCTGCTGATTCCTGCTTTCATTACGATGGTGTTATTTGTCTGTGGTGTTTCAGGGCCTGCTTTCAGTAAGGCATTCCCTTGGTAACTACAATCCATATAGTTTCAAAAGCTTTTCATGTAAGACTTGACAGTGCTAGAGACTGAAGCCCTATGTGCAATGACAGGATGGAGCCAGGTCGAATAAATTAAGGCAAATTTCCCTTACTCTTCTGTGCCATTATTAAAAGGCTTCTAATTAGAGATATAGATAATTCTCCTAGACTTTTAGCCAGCCTCACCACAGCTGCAACGGTGCTATTTGGGAATGAGAGGGAGAAAGACTGAGGTTATAAATGAGAGAAATCTTTCAGCACCACCAATTAAACAGTGCCTCAAGTGCTGCCTTCACATTTGCTGTCATCCAGAGACCTGATGATAATTTATAGGGAGAAATCACATGGCAAAGCACATGATAACTCCCCTGTAACCTTAAATGATTGAAGCTCACCAGGGGTCAGCTAAAATCAGCTGAAGTAATTTTCACTTGGTTTCTGAACCTGCATTAAAAATGAGCTTTGATTCAGTTGGAGAAGTCAAAGGAAAAAAAAGTTTTCTCCAAGGTCTGTGTTTGCGTGACTCAGTGCTCTCTGACACGCTGTGAGTCCTCCTGGTTCCTGCTGTTCCTGTCCTACCTGCATTTAAAGGACTTCCTAGCGTGCACCAAAGCAGGCTATCGTCTCCTAACTGCTGAATCAAGTATGCCTAAATGATTTACCAAAATTGCATTGTTGCACTTAGACAATTTTTGAAATTGCCCCATGTAACTTCATTAAACTTTGAGTCTGGATGTTAATTTGAGGGAAGAAAAATATCTGTTTCGGTATTATTAGATCATTCAGGTGGTAAACACATTCTCCCAAAAAGTCATCTAATCAGTATTTCAGTCACCAGATTTAAATTGTAAATGATACTGTTGTCTGTGCATTAGAAAAGCACATGCCATGTTTTGTTAACATAATCAGAAAAATGGAGCTGCCACAAACCCTTTCCCCATCTGCCAGTCATTGCATTAAATGCTTCTGCAATTTATTAGAATTCGGTGTCTCTACAGATCCTGCTCAACTGTGAAATTGGAATTGCAAACAGAAATATTACATTTCCATTTACAGTAGTGGATAAAAAGTCCAATTTTGACATGTGGAGAGACAGGGGAAGGTTTTTTTTTTTTTTTTCCTTTTTTTTTTTTTTTCTTTGGTTTTGGTTGAAGGATAACACAGTGAATTTCCCCCAATATAAGCATGAGGCAGAAGGTAAGAAAGCAGATGTTTCCTTTATAGGATATTTTCCTGTGACAGCAGGTAGAAACTACAAGGTGCAGAGGCAGCTTTCAGTCCTTGGAGCAGGACACGAGGTGAAGGTTAATAAAGCTGAGCCACACGGGCTGCTGCAGCCACTGCCTCTGCTCAGGCAGCAGCCGTGGGTGAGCCAGAGTTGGGGAAGGAGTAGGCAAGCCCTGCTGCTTGAATCCTTGCTGGAGCCCTATGCTCAGTATGTATTTGTTGCAGTGCTTTTATTTATGTCAGAGGTGTCTGGGAGGGTTTATCTAGTTCTGATAATGCCACCTGTGCTGGACAATGCTGAAACATTATTTCCAAAGCTTATAAAACAGTCGTCAAACACAGTTTGGCAAGTCCAAAGGTTGAACCAACACATGTAAGTGGACAGTGTTTTTACATCTTTTTAACAAACACTCTGCATTTACGGTGTTTCTCCAATTCCTTACTCTCCCTCGTTCCCTCTTCCCACCCACATGGTATGCATGTTTCCACGTTTTTAAGGAGTATGTTCAAGAATTAAATGCAAATGGTTTTGCGCTTGATCGTTTTCAGTTTGCCTGCACAGCACATTTGCTTTCCTACTGGAAAATGAGAAATATTAAAATGGAAAAAAGGACATGGAATGACTCTCTGGTTTTTCAGCCCCCTGTAAGCACTTTACCTCTACCTTTCAAAACACAGTAGACAGAAAGAATGATCTGTGGGCTCTCAGAAAAAAATAGCAACGGATCTGTAGAATAGATTTTTTTTGTGTTGTTGATTCCAGTGATCTCAGTCATGGAGCCTAGTCAGTCCTGCATCAGCAATACTTGATTTTTCAGCTTTTTGCATTGATTGGCATTCAGCTGCAAACAAAGCACCAGGGCAAAAATAGAAGCTATGCAAACTTAGTCGAACATTCCTAATGACCTGGAGCTTTCTCCTTTCACAGGAATGAATGTCTCTGTTTCTTATCTTGTTTTAGTGCAATGTTCAAGAGCTGTTCAAAGATTTCTGAATTTTTCTGGAACTTTTTCTTCAGTAATGTCTCTCTTTTCCTTGGATCAAAGTCTGGGTCTACTCTTCTTTCTCATCATAACTGGATTTTGGTCTCAGCCATGGCTTCTTGACATTCTTATCTGGTATGGCCAGATACATCCCTAATGATCCACGGAAAATTGCACTCATAGGAGAAACTTTGTGTCTGACTGGCTGAGGATGAGGAATCTGCAGCTGCCATCACTCACTGATGCCCTCATAATGAGGACTTCATGAGTACTGCAAATCAGCCTGCTACCTGCCTCTTTCTCTCCCTGATCATATGTATCCCCAACAACTTTTAAAGAAATGTAAATGCTGCTGTGTCCTTCTCACGGTCCCCTCTCTTTTCCCTTTATCCCATTGAGAGATGGGATATCCTCATCCCTCTCAGGCTTACTGCCTTTTCCTTCTGCTTCCTCCTGCCCTAAGGGCATGGCCCGTGGGGTGCCTCTATCCTCCCTGCTGCCTGCATGCAGGCAGCAGCAAAAAGAAGGTCCCCTCCTTCCGCTGCTAGAGATGAGAGATTTCCCTTTGCTCCAGCCTGGGCTGACCCAGTGTCTGCAGAGCAAGCCTGTAGCTGAGCGGCTCGCAGCTAATTAGAGGAGAGATGCTCCCCTGCGCTAGGTGCTGTCTTCTGAAGCTGTTTATTTTTCTGTTTGCAATTTGCTGTGCAGGCGTATGTTTGTGTGGGCACACACACAGAAATCTAGGTCCTAGTACCCTCTCACAGCTAAACCCTAGAAGTTAAATATCACTTCTTCATGCCTCCCTTCCTCCCTCTCCATATTGCAATATATGACCATAAGGTACACCATTTCCTTTGCTAGGGCATCTCAAAGTGATGTAGACCTGATTCTAAATTGTTTACAGCAGTCTACTGTTAGTAAGGTGCAATAAGAACAATGCAAAACTTGTATAAGCAGACATGAGAATGAGACCCCATGGCTCTTTGTAATTTGTTTTGAATCAGCCTTCTCACAGACCACTGAGCAGGATTTCTTATTATTTTTTGCCCCCACTTGTAGGCTGTATGAACTGTGATTGTGTAACAGCTCTTGTTTAATTAGGATTTTCTTCTCAAGCAGAATGAGACACGCTTCCAGAGCAGGTCAGGGATGGCCAGATTTTATACTCAGCCAATTTCCCCCAATCAAGTCCACTCAAGGATAAACAATGAATCCAGAGAAACTGTGAAATGGCCTTCCAAATGTTCCCGCATAAAGGCAGCGGGCAGCGTATGAACAACTTCAACATTTTGCAGCCACGATACAGCACATAGCCTAAAAATTTTACAGCAGAGACACTCTTATACCTGTACAAGCTCCTCCACAACCATTTCTAAAAATTGAACCTTCTTGGCAAGACCTGCTCTGCACTTCCCAGGCTCTGTTTTCCATGCACTAAAAGCAACTGGTACCCTCAGTCTAAACAATTTCACTTTACATCAAAGAAAAGATATGACAAATAAAAAGCTAACACAAATTTGTTTGAGGGTGCACAACAGAGATTTCTGTTTCCAGCTGCCATCTTGAATCTCTTCACAGTACTGTCATCAAGAAGTACTGCTTGCACTTGGAAGTGTTGCACAGAGAAAATAATAATGAAAAAAACATCTCTGTAACACTGTTATGAAGAGAGATTCTGCCCTCACCCACTCTTCCTTTCCTTCTGCGGTGACGTTCATTTCAAGGAACAACCAGACTCATGAAACTGAGCTTACCATGGCATGAGTTCACTGTTGTGGCCTTGATGAGGAACTAAATCACAAAACTGGACAAGGCTAAAAGTTGGGTAATACCAACAAATGACTTGAAAAGGAATCGAACGAACTTTCTGCAAATGTAGCCCATTCCATAGATAAAAAAGTGTACAGCAAAGCCAAGTCAAAGGACCTCAGACTAAGAGTTGGCAGGTTTGGCTGCAAGTGCTTTACTGGCTTAAAGTCAGCTCACACTGCTTGAGGGTGCACATGTGGAGGTGTTTTGACTGTCTGTGAACTGAACAAGATATCACAGTTTAGTTTATGCTTTATATATCATGATGCGCAGACAGACTGTATTTTAGCTTGCAATCTTAATTCAGTATTCCCAGATTTTAGGTTTTGATTAACAATTTAGAGATTTTATCCATATCAGGAATAATTTGTACTTTATAAAAGTTTTTCCCACTCCCATAAGAGATGAGAACAAAAAAATTAACATCCCTACCAATTGCTTTAACCAATGTCATCTGGCTTGTCTCCAGCTGGTTTCCTTGTGGCCCATAAATACATACAGCACTGCAGACTTGTTCCAAATCAGGCCATGACCAATTTAACCCATCTTGACCTGAAGGTGACACGAGAGTATAACCTCTGCAACCGCTCTCATTTCTTTCAAGGGTACCTGTTAGAAACCCACTTACTGCCATTTTTTTCTGATGCAATCTCTAGGTTTATAGAAATCGAATGAGACCACCGGTTGATTTTCTGCAGACTATGAATCATTTATCAGATGGCAAGAACTGGCATACCTTAGTGCTGAACAATTAAGCTAACCGTGAGATGAAAAGCTCTACAGCATTTTCCCTGTGGCCCAAGTTACCTCTCCTTTAATCCAAAAAAAATCAATGTTTTTGCACTGGAGTTATTATCTACAGTGGTAACATAGTTATAATATGGGATGACTTTAATTTGGAAATGTTTGTTTCCATTGAGGATTATTGAAAAAAATGGCCAGAAATAATACAAGTGACAAGGTAAGAAGTAACTGGCTAACAAATATGCTTTTCTTAGCTGATGGCAGATCATCTTTAATGTCACCTTGCTGGGCATATAACACAGTCCAGGGATGCCATACATAAGGTTTTTCTTAATATTTCACAGGTGAGCTCTGGAGTGAGATATATGAGGGCTGATTTACCTTCTTCTGGCTTTATAAGTAAATCTCACTGTGAGTTTTGGATGATGCTCTGGGAAGAATAGGGGGTGACTTTTCTGAAGTCAGCAGAGCTACATCCACTTACACCAAATAAGAATCTGGCCCATATTTTTGTTTTAATTAGAGTCATGTCAGAGCTGCTGCTTCGTACATATTGATTAATCATAATGAAACATAAAACATATGGCTCCAAGAGGAGCAGGGTAAAGGATGACATCTTCCAGTAGTCTTATCACATGAATATTAAGTCATCATCACTATCACATAATACTTAATGGAAACATATTTCGATCAGGTGTACAAAACCACAGGGATACAGTCATCACTATTAGGTTGATGCAAACAGCTGTCCACATGGGATAAATTTAATGACCTACTCCAGATGCTGCTGAAAACTGGTTCCAGAAATACAGCAACCTGTCACTCCTCCTCTTGCCAAATCCAAGCTCCCAGCTTCCGAACTGAGCTTTTCATCTTATAACAGTGCTTAATAATAGCTGATCCTGTAACTTCATAGATGAATCAAGAGACATGGCCAAGGATCAAAATATTATTTCCTTGAAGAGAAGCCTAGATGCATCACAGCAACTTGATTCTGCCGGCTATTTCTTTTAACAATGATTAATCTACCTAAGCTGTATTTTGAAGCATCACCAGAGGCAATTTACATAAATGATTTTGTGTGCATGGTTTCTCTCCATCCTTTCAATGCCTTTGCATCAAAGGAATCATTCTGATTCTTCATCTTAACCAGGTGATGTGGCACCAAACAGCTGCTGCTCTGCCAGAGTTCCCATATTTCCAGAAATATAGAACAAATGTCCTAACCTTTTATGGTTATTAAAGGCAAACTTGCAATTTCCCATACAAGTCAAGTGGTTTTGCTCCTATGCCCTTGACAGAATCCGATCTCTGATAATTGCTCTGCCTTCAGAAATTACCCTCTGCTTTTCAGTTTCACGCAGGTTTTATGCTGATTCCATTGAAGCCCTTGGGTGGTTTTGGCACTTTATTACTTAGCTCAGTGAAATTGCTTTTTGTTTTCTTTTGCACAACTAAGATACCACTTCTAGTGCTGAATGTGACAGCCACTTCAACACCACTCAGCTATACACAACCACTTAAAACAAGTAATGATGAAAAACACTGAAAATCCAGTGCAGTTTACAAAACAGAACGTTGCTATGTATGTTGGACTTTGGCCAGTTTGGTTTGTATCTCTATTCTTGCCCAGAGTGATGTGGGCTTGTTGAAGGCCCCATTTAGGGAAGACCAGACCTGACTTCAGGTGTAATCTGTAGGGAAGGGCACTGTAGCTGCAATACAGCTACAACCTCTATTGCACTTCTGTGTGCCAAGCCAACTACTCCCACCCATGATCCTGATTCTCCTGCAGAATTACAGAGGAGGCAGCTCAATCCCTGTTCTTCCTGAAGTAAATTTTCTGCCTGAAAAATGATCTGCAGAGGTTCATACATGGCTTCATAAACCATCACAATGGTATGTGGGGCTAGCTGCAAGATATGTTTTCTTGTGCTGTTATTTTTGTGTGTCTTCCTCAAAGTTAATTTCAAGGACAGACATAACTGAAAAAAAAAAAAACCACAGACTTTTTTTTTTGTCACATACAGATACAGAGAACTAATTTTTTACTTAATATTTTAGATAACACTACCCCTAAATATCTGCTCTTCCGTTGACAAAGCCTTCTGAACAAGGTTCGCAAGCTACAAACAAAAACAAAAACAAAAACAAAACAAACAACCTATACTATGAACCTGCATCTCAGGAGGCTTTGGATTCAGAAACACAACTCTGTGTGTGGTGAATGCCAAGTAGAATGATTCATGTTTGATACAAGAAATAACTGGCCTTCATAGACTAGCCTGTTTCATTTGTTTCATCCCATAATTTGAGAATTATCCGGTGACAAAGCATTGCATGAGACCCACTATGAAAATACCAGAGGAAAAAGGACCTCTGTGCCTAAGGTGGATTTGCTAATACAATGACAGTGTAGGAAAGTGGGCCCTGAAGAGTATTATTAATTTCTGTATTATATGTCATCTGAAATGCTCTGATTAAAATCTAAGCTCTCCATTTTAGGATAAAATGAGAGTTATTTGTATCACCATACTCACTTTCCTTTCCCATCCCACAAAGAAATGAAGTCACTTTCTGTTTTTATTTTATTCTTTATTATTATTATTATTTTTTTTTAAATCCTCTAATTCTGGGTGCCTTTTTTGAGACATTCCAGACACTGATTTCATGGACAGTTGCAAATGTGCAGCTGCTTGGGAAAATGAGGTGTCAAATCTTAACTCTGCAGACAGTGCACTTGAAAAATATGGAAGTAAGTGATTTGGTTGGATTGCCTTTACAAGGGGGCAGACAACAGACTTCTCAGTCACATCCTCCCCCTTCTGACGAGCTCAGTAGAGACTGTAAAATCTTAATTAAATTTGTGCCTTGCATCTACTATTGCCCTTTACTATTGCTAGACAAAAAATGTGTCTTTCTTTGAATTATGTATCTTTCAACATGCAGACATAATTTGTTAATGCTGAAATTAACAACAGGAAGACTTTATCACAGTAGTGACATCTTTCAACAGCAGTCTCCAGCAGTCAGTACTTCAAGTTTGATGAAGAAAACTGAGAGGAAAAAAACGCACCCACTCTGTCCCAAAAGTAATCGCATTCGCCAATTAGAAAAGGAAGGCTGCCAAGGGTTTGGGAGCACAGCTACAATTTGTGAGCTCCAGTCACATCAGCCATGTCTGCATTGCTTGAATTTTCACATCCTAGGAGAAAGGCAACTTGATACATTACTGAATTCATATGCATGAATGCAGGGCCTTGTCTCTGTGCATTTTCCTCAGATCCTCCTTGGAGAGATGTCTAACACAGTGATAGCTTATCAAAACCTTTCACTATGTGATTTCAGAGAAGAGTTTTTGCAGCCTAAATTGTTAGGGAATGGCAGGCAAGGGAATAAGAGAAAACAAGATACAGCTGTTAACTTTGTTTTCCTGTTTCCTAATTGTTCAACATTGTCTTGGGGCTGACTGCGGGAGGTACTGACCAGTTCAACGCAGTCTGTACCTTAGTTTGCATTCTCATTGAAGGCAGGCTGACATCACAGAAACCTGTCAGGGTTGCCACCGTCTTTTAGAAGTATCTTTATTGCCTGGGGATGTAGCAAAGTGCTCACAAAAGCATTTCAAAAATACAGAGGGCTAACTGGCATTTTATTCAAGATCATGACACATTCAACAAACTTTACAAAGTGATTTAAAAGTACAAACCACAGTCTGTATATGCACAAATTCCAGGTCATCCATGTGTTATGTTTCTTATGCATGGAAAGCACGTGGGTACTTTCACTCTGAACAATCCCTCATTTTAGTTGTGGGGACAATGCAACCAAAAACGGAAAACAAGAAGTCAGCATACATCTCTTCCCTTTGCAATCATCAGATCTGCATAGATCAGTGCATAATGCAAGCTGTTACAGACTCCCAACTGCTTATTGTTATTCTTCTGTTCCAGTGCAAAGTCAGCTGGCTCAGTTTAGATAGCCTTCACTGGTGCTTTCTGCTAAAATAATTTCCTTGCACTGCAGCAGATGAGGATTGCTCACTGAAAAAGCTCCTTCCCTTCTGCTGGCCCTGCTGTGGGGTGGGCAACATTCTACAGAAATGTGGTACCAAACCAGCTGAGGTTAGTAGTATCTCCTAGCTCTGCAACTTATACCGTACAGTATATCTGAACACAGACTGAACAGTCAAGTGTCTCACAGAACAACAGCTGCTCCTGCAGCTAGGATCACTTGCAGAAATTTAAACCCATGATACAGACAGCAGAGGAATACTGCAGGGCAGAATTACATAAAATAAGGAAGTTAAGGCCGTTTGCCCCCAAAGCAAAGAAATGGACATTCTGTCTGAATGGGTATAGCTGCTTGAGAAGGGAGGCTTACAGTCTATGGCTAAGCTTGTTCTTTTTCTGCTAATACAGAACTGTGATAAAAATAAATGTTCTTTTTTCTTTTTCTTCTCTTTTTTCTTTTTGAAATGATTAACTCTCCCCCGTTCATTAAGTTGTACTTGAGTAGCGATTGAAAGTTCAATTTGTATTGATGTTGCAATTGTATCATTAAATAATGGCCATTACAAGCTGACTGGGGGTGGGCTGTTAAGTGGGTTAGAGGTGATTAATTATTAGGTCTCAGGCACAGAGGTATGTATATTTGATTCATTTTATCTTTGTTGCAATGAAGTTGTGGTGAATAATTGGAGGCTAGAGAAGCAGCTTTGTTGCCATTTGATGAGAGAGAGAAGAAAAATACACCATTTCTATGTGAGCGCAGGAGAAGAGTCTTTCATCCCTCATCACAAATTGCCATTCTCTCTAGCCAGCAGTTACTTGGGTCTCTGCACTGAAGTTCGTATTTGTCTGTCATGAAAGGAAGGACTAGAAGAAAAGGTTTGACCTGAAAGGTCAGGCATTCCCACAGAGAGAACTCCCTCCCTGAGCTTTGCTGAGGATATCTCAGCTAGCTGCAAAATCTTAATCATGAACTACACATGCCATTTCTTTTATTCTCATTGCTTTTAGGATTCAACTGAAATGCAAATACAGGAAAACACATTATTTCTTCGGGCTATATGCAGATCTCTTCATAGGGACTTAGACCTCATTTTAAAGACCACGTGCAAGAACAGAAAGACAGAGCCTGCTCCGCCTTGTAATTGTCTGAGTCAGTCATCTAGACTGAAGGAGAGGTTCACAGAACAAAAAGTAGATCGGCAAATATGGCCTTACACGAAAGGTGTTGGACAAGGAGTAGGACATCTGAGTTCAATCAATATCTGTTTTATTTTTTTCCCCTTAGACTACCAGAAATAATTTTCAACTTTCTCACATCTGAAATCTCTAAAACAGTGACAATATTGCCTTTCTTCTCATTTTTGTAGGCCTTCTTTCTGAACTGAAGGTTGTTTTGCATGAACACTGCCTCTTAATGTACTACCTGCAGGACGTGTAGTATCCTACATGAACTATTTCTAGCCCTCATGGCCCTTGAGATACTTGAGGTGTTTCACTTCTTTTTGAAATACAAATTATATTTATGAACACAATCTGGATTACTTGGGAGAGAAGGGTGTAGTGATGATCTGGATATTTACCATTTCTCTGGCCACTGGTCAGCAGAGACACAGAGAAGAAAGACAAGGAAAACTTCAAGAAACAGAATGCAATATAAGTCTAGAAAAAAGGTTTCACTAAAAAAGAGAAAGGGATATGGGCTTGAGAGACTGAATGAAGAGGGAAGAACAGAGCAAGGACAGGGTAAAAAACAAGGTTTAAAAGAAGAGAGGATAGAAAGAAAGCAAAGAAACATGGAGATGAGAAAAGAACTGGAGAAGGAAGAATAAATGGGAAGACCAGGAAAGCAAAACGATATATGAGAAAATATTTGGGGAAAACACCCTACAGTGAAAGGGAGAGGACAAATGGAGTGAAAAAAAAGCGTAAGGGAAAGCCAAGGTATCTCACAGCACTGCAAGACCTTTGTTTCTGTAGTATGATCATTAAATACCTATATAATCTTTTTATTTGTGTGAATATTCAGGCTAGAATGTAGTGTTAGAAATTACTCATATCCTTCCTTCCAAAACTGAGCAGGCTTCACTTTGGTCTTACTCTACTAAATGATGTCAAAAATGGTCACTTGGCAAATGTGCTATAAGGCTGTTTTGTTTGGTGATTGTTCTTGATTAGACTTGTACAAATAGTAACGAGCCTCTCCCCCACCTGTTACGTTAGCTGTATTAAAAGTTGTTCTAATTTTATGCTGTATTTTATATTTAGCCATATTTAACATCATCAAGAGCCTTATCAAAGACGCCCATATTATTTACTGCTAATGCAATCCAAGCCTGGAGTTTTACCAGTCCTCTGTGTTGAGCAATAAGCCTGTAGGTGCAGGCTCTTTATTTGGGACTATCTTTAGATAATTTAGATATCTGGAATATTTAGATAGAGAACAGGCTGATAATATGGCCCATTTGTTCAGTAATGGGCATGCCAGAGGATGCACCCTAAATGAATTAGAAATGATTAGTAGCAAGGTTCTAAATGTTAAGCGTTTAAGGACTTTCTTAAAATGGCAAGGGTTGATGTATAACGTTTTAGGAAAATAGGCTGTGTATTTTCAGGAGAAGCATAACTTGAAGAGATACTTTCCAACCTAAATTATTCTTTGATTCTGTGATAAAAGTGTTGATACTGCTTCATAAAGACTCTTCACTCATTCCCATCTGTTATACCATACAAGGAAGTGCTTTAGAGGTCACGAGTGCACAAAGGACAGAAGACTAAACCTACCTTTAACTGCTCATTAAATAAGAGACTATAGTCAGCTTTTATAGCCCTTAATGATATATATCTCTTTGCTTCAAAGCAATAATTTCCTAACAAGCCTCTATCAGGACAAAATATTCTGGGTTTGTCTTAATCTGACTTCCAGATGTCTGCCATTTAAACCATAACCTGAGATAAGAAATACCAGTGTTTTGGAAGAATAAGGAGTGGGAAAGGCATATTGTGTAGTACAAGACATTGTTGCATAGGATTGTTTCTTCATTTGTTGTGCTTTTTTAGAAGTTGCTTGGATTCGGAGGCAGGAATTGTAAGAGAAATGAAAGTCTCACAGTTAAGGCAGTCACATGCTGAACTCAGGAATTAGGTTTTACCTCATCTTTTTTGTTGAATTCTGATGTGTTGCTTAGCAAGTGACTTCAAACACAAGCATTTTCAGATGGGATCATTAACAGTTTGTTCCTTATTCCCATGGTGCCCAGCATGAGACTCTTTTTCCTGATTGGCAGGAGTGTAAAATGCTCACAACTGCAGCTGAAGTCAATTGGAGATGTGCTCTCAGCATACAGAATGAGATCAATTGCTAAATACAATGAAAACTCAGGTGCTACATATCTCAGACAGCATGCCTGATGTTAGTGGCTATGTTTGAATTTATGTTCTCTGATCTATATCTACAAAAAAGAGGATAATGACAGCCTTCACCTCACGTGAGCATTGAGAAGAATAATTGTTTAATGCTTGTGAAGTAGTTATTAGTCATGGAGAACACAGAAAAGTCCATGATGAAATTAATTGTTGTGTATTCAGAGCAAAGTTGGCATGCAATGCAGTAAAAAATACTAAGATCTCATACTGAAGAATAAGAAGAAAATAGAAAAATGAAGAGCTGTTCATTAAGTGCTCCCTTGTCAATTCTAAGCACTGAATGAGACAGTTCTCTGTAAACTAAAATGTGATCATGGGATTAAAGGCTGTATCATAATGCATACATACCAGAGGCCAAGCTAAATTTGTAGGCACTCCTTTAGTTCTGTCATTTCCTAACTGTTTGTGCTTGCCCTTGAAACTTTGATAAAATTCTCCAAATTGTGCATACAATAATTCCATTTTCATAAGCATACATTATAATATAATATAATCCCTTGTAGAGATTCTCACACAATCACACAATCACAGAGCATATTTTATCCACTAAATAAGCATAATTAAAGCAAAACTCAAGGTCTTTCTTTTCCAAGTGTTTTTTTTTTTTTTTTTTTTTTTTTTTTCCCTGTTATTTTTCCGCTTTCTTTTTACCACTCTCCAGGGTCCAGCCCAGCTCCTAACTAGCAAAGTGGAATTTACATCTAATGACTTACTAACTGAATGTAAATCTGGAAGGATGGATAGTTAAGGATATTAAGAGACAAAAGACTGGCTTATTCTTTTAAGTAACCACATTCTTTACTCCCAACACATTTTCATCCCAATATTCTGAAATATTAATCTGGCATCTTCCCATATTTCTCCCAGTTGTATTTGTTTTTCATGATAGAGTCAGGTTTACATTTGCAAATGAAAAGAATTAGTTTTTTAAAGATGTTAGAAACTTACTGTTGGACTCTCAAAGCACATTTGGCATTGGTAATCAAGACATTTCAAAAGCACAGAGCTAACAATGCTGCAAGTAAGAAGTGATAGATATTGCAAAAATTTATTGTCTTGCTCCCCAAAGTGGAATGAGTGAATCACATTTATATATGAAGACAATGCTTATTTTACAGATTTGACATACAGAGATATGATGCAATTTTTCCTTAGAATAGATCTGGGTACTTCATGCTCTGCCTGGTATCTTAGGAAAGCCAATGACCTATGAGCAGTTTTAAGACGAGCAACAAAAATGACCTTGCTCCTGTTCTGACCAGTTCTGATACCTATCAAAAGGCAGCTTTTCAGGATGTCTTTGGCATGTTCACTTCAGATCTCCATCACAACCAGAAAGTGCAGCTTTGCAACAAAACTTAGACTGATGTTCCTAAGTTTTGACAAATGTGGGCTATCCACTGGATGCAGCTCTGAAAACAAACAAATGCAGAAAACTGTGGAAAATATACATAAGTAAGAAAAAAGGATTGTGCAGACATAGGATCCAATCACTATTGTTTTATCCCAGAACTTTTCATGTCTCATCTGCAGGGTGTAGTGTCTGTATAGAGCCTGGAGATGGGAGCACAGATTGCAGGACAGAAGATTTGAAGATTTGAAGGCAATACCAAGTGTCTGGTCTTTATATATGGCTAAAATGAGTTTGCTAAGTTTTCTTAGCAAACTGCTCATTTCACTGGAAATGTGAATCTCTCATGATGCTGTGCAGCTCATTTATAGAACAGACAGTTCCTGGGACTAGGCTAACCCAGGAGAGACAGATTCAGGTGTAATCATTTTAGTGTTAGTTTAATTCTGAGACTGATACAGTGGAAGTGAGATAAAATAAATATCAAGATGTGACAAGATCATGAGAAAGAATGTAATTAATGTGCTGATTATGTAAACAACTTACTATCCTTCTCTCTCATACAGAAAAATTAATTCGAGAGAATTAATTTTGAACAAATGCTTCTCTCTGTGAGTGACTTTTCCTGATGTTTATCGTCAAGGGATATATGGCTGAAATTTAATTCCTGTTACACATGTGACCAGTCTCACTTTTTGACATGGAGGATTGGCCTTGCATTCAGACCGGTCACATTTGGATTTGTTTCTTTTTTAAGGCCTGCTCTGCAAAAAAATTGTATATGAAATTCAGCTAGGGAAGGTTAATTGGAAGTGATCCATTCACCTGTTTTAGAGAAGATAAGTGTGCATAATTTAACTCTGGGAAGCACAGATTTAAGTAGTGTATTCCTTTTTTTTTTTTTCAAATATTGATATTCAGGGCACAAGTGGAAAAAAAGAAAGAGCTTAGATGCTTGTTGGACAATAACTCATTTAGAAGGGCAAGAAATAATTCAGAGGTGGATGACTGTAAGGAAGAGTAATGGTGTTACTCTATGTACCATGGCTTTGTACCTGAAAAAAATAACAGGACTTGATCAATGATAACTCATGTAGAGGAGGGATGCAAGATGATGAAGAACCAGCAGAGACATCTCTGAGAGAATAATGATATCTTACCCCATGGTCCACATTGCCCTGCCCAGCAGGTGTGTGTGGGACGATTGATGAGAGCTCTGGGTTAGGCAGTCGCTAGTAATTTAGTGTGGTAGGCCATGCACAAACAACTTTCGTTACTGCCGACAGCTTCATTACAGCAGGCCCATCCTTCACTTACTGCAGACCTTCTTCCATCAAACTGAAGATGAATGAGGGAATGGCCCAGACCCTATATGTCTGCAATATTATCCTCTCCATTATTGTTCCCTGGCCTGTTTTTGTTTTAAAGTCCTACAGTTGTACCTTTACTTTGCACAACAAACATGCCAAACCACCTTTGTCTGCATATAGCCTTACTGCCTGTACTCCAGAAGATAAACTAACAGAAATGGAAAGAGGGGCCTCAACATAGCCGCAACAGGTAATTTTTCCTGATGTCATATGAAATTATCCCCAGAGCATGCTGGGTCACTATGGACTCATTTTCTTACTGGCATGGTGTGAATGATCCTTCTCTAAAACTGAACTTCCTACCACTTTTCCACCACCTTTTCAATAGAATTAATAGGTTCTGGTAAGGTAATAAATATCTTCAGACATTAGTCACCTTCTCTAATCCTCTGTGTGCCATCAGATGCAGCAAAGCTCTGTAAGCTCTCGGAATTCCTCTTTCTCAGAGCAGCTGGCTCAAAGGAAAAGGAAATTTGTATCTTGTTTTTATTTTTATTTATTTATTTATTTTGAAAGAAAAAGTAGCACAAATGAAGCAAGGGGACTGCTAAGATGCTATGTGGATGCAAGGACTGCAGGAACAGAGAATGATGAAGTAGGGAAGACACAAGCCAAGGCTGCATAGAACTGAATGGAAGAAATCAGATGAAGTGGAAGTTTGTATGATCTTGGACTGGAAATCATTTTCCCACTCTTCATATGCAAGAGGGCGGGTGTATTTGCTTCTGCTGGTGAAAGAGGTTTTACTAATGTTACAGGTCTAGCTGAATGGTTTGTGTACTCCTATAATCTCTGTGAAATAATTGTTTATGACAACATTTGCCTCTGGTTGTGATCTGAGAAGATCTGTCAATGCCAATGCAACCACTAACACTCTTCTTAGTGTCAGTTCTAAATCACTTGTTAAATTATTCATTCAGCTACATAAAAGGACCAAATTATGGTATCTAAAAACAGTAAACCTCATAATTGTAATAATCTGAACAATATATTAACTTCTAGGTAAGTGTTATATCTTTCATTTTGAAGGTGGTAGAAGGCTACATATAAGATTAAACTGTAAATGCTTTATTGATTTGTCCCTTTGTGTGCTTTACACTAAGTAAACTTTTAAAGCTGTCCCTACTTCAGACTTGGCATTGCACTATGCAAGGTCAGTACTTCTGTGCCTGGATGATGTTATCGGCATTTGTCCTGCACTAAGTTTGTTCATACAGGTGGATTCTGTGTATGCGTGTGTGCATCTGTAAAATCATGCGATAGGAGCTGCCTTGCCTACCCAGCCATCTGACCAGATACACACGGGTTGTGTTATAACGAGGGGCTGTCTGTCTGGCACAGGCAGGATGAATGTGTAGCCTATGTAGAAGTGGTAACTGTGGACTACGATCATACTTCAGGAGCAAGTCTGGAAATATAAGTAAAAAGGTCTTCCTCCTCTGTCCCAAAGACAATGTGCAATGTGAATATCAGGTCAAAGACAAGAGACTGGACACATGAATAAGGTCAAATGCAAAGACGTCACAGGCACACAAGCTTGGTATAAAGTGATCATACATTAAGAGCCTAACGATTATCAACAGTTATAAACATATTGCTAGACAAAAGCTCTAAAGAAATACTTGTATGAGGATAATTAATTAGCTTTGCAAATCTGTTCTGTCTCCCTTCTGTCTCTTGTTCTGTCTCCCGTAGGAAACAACACATAAACACTCTCCTTAACAAGAGGATCTAACAAAAAAGAAAAAGAAAAAAAAAAAAAAAAAGCAAAGCTTTATTTCCTGATTTATCTTAAAAACTGCATGTTTAATTCAAAACAAAATCAAAACCAAAACCAAACAAAAACCAACAAAAACTAACATGAACAACATGTAAGTACATTATGCATGATAGTTTTTCTGCCAGGTGCAGAAGTGGCAAATTTCATGAGCCATCTGGACAGTTTCCTAGGGAGTATTTCTGTGGAGATGTTGGTGAATGTTCATGTGGGTAACAGCAGCACTGGGAGAAGCAACAGTGAGGTTATGGGGAAAAACTGCAGCTACGACTGAGACAGTTGACGTAACGTTCATTTCAGGTACTTGGTGGAAGGGTAATTAGTGGCACACTATAAAATAAAGGAGGAAATTGGAGCCTGGTGCTTTATGTTGAGGAAAGCATAAAAAGAAAAAGTCTGAATGATTACTGTACATAATGTAAATTAACTTTAAAAAATAAAATTTCTAAATTTACATCATAGAAATTTTTCATATTAAAATTTCATGTTTAAATGGGGAGAATATTACCTGAAGCCTTGACTACATCATCAAGGTGGTAGTAATGACTGCACAATACTGTGAGTGATAAAAAGAGCCTTCAAGGGCTGAAAACACAGCTGTAATGAGACCTCACTTTTTTCCCCATGAATGTTAGCTAAGTGTCAAGGTTAAGGCACTATGCAAAAAGTACAGTTTTAGAAAACACTGACGACTTCTCCTTGAAGCAACAATCTTCAAAAAGAAAAGCAGTAACCACTACGTATTCAAATTCATCAACTTTATAGAAGTGAAAAAAATTACTACAGTAAAATTAAACTTCAAAACAGGAACATTGTGGTAAATGGGAATCTATTTTAAAGGATGAAGGCAAGTAATTAAAGTGTAAAATGCCTTTAAGAGCATTTAAAGACACCATATTGCATCCTCAAAGTAAATGTTTATCCCTATCAAAAAATAACTCAAATGACCAAAAAGAAAGATTGTGGTTAAACAGAGGGAAGAAGGCAATTATAAGTAAAAAAGACATCCTTCAAAACACAGAAGTCATACCCAAAGGTGCAGAACAGAAAATGCATAAAAAATGTGATAAGTGAAATGTAAAAACATAATAAGCTCATGTCAAAACTTATTCTGAGAAGCAAGTCGCTAAAGGCATGAAAATTGATAATAAAATCTCTCTGAAACACATATAAACCAAGCTTCCTTCCCAATTCTGTACAGTTGACAGAGAGCTGAGCTTTGGAGGAGGCACTGGAGGATGCTGTGGCCATAGTAGACAGGCTAAAATAACTGCTTACATTAGTGTTATCCACATGGGAGCTTAGAGGGGTCGTTGAACTGAAACCTTTACTTACAGGGTACACATCTGAGGAACTGTCTCAAAGCAAAAGGTCAGCAGAAGTTTTAGAACAGATCAATAAAATGTATAATAACAAAAACTATGGGTAAACAATGGTATTAACCCAAGTATTTTTAAATTTGATGCTGAACTAACTGATCTGGGTGAACTATTGATAAATTAGTCTTCATACCTGAGAAGGAGCAGGTGGCAAGCCTAACACCCATATTCAAAAGGACCCTGTGAGATGTGGAGGGAGTGGGAGGAAGCAAGCTGTGAAATCTATGAACAAATCTGATTTTCTTATCAAGCAAATTGACTGAAGCTATGATAAAGAATAAATATAATAGAAGTTATTAAATATAACATTCTCAGGAAGAGTCAATAAAGCTTTCTTCTAAAAAAAACACCACACCATTATTCTATGTTTCACGAATCCAGATGCTATCTTTGGCCATGTGTCATCCTTTGATAAAATGCTTTTTGATTTCCAAGAAGCTTTTCATGATGGTTTTGTCCAAAAGTCTATTGGTATCTTGAAGAGCACAGTCATAAAAAGAGACTGGGAGAGTATGTGAAAAACATGCAATGACAAATGGCTAGGAGGAGGTGAATAAAGCATGACTATGCACTGATTTTCATAACACAAGAAACACAGATTGCTAAGTGAAATTGTCTAACAAACTGAAAATAAAAGAAAGCAATTGTTTGTTCAGTGTGTAATTAAGTTGTTGAACTCACTGTCATAGAATAAAGAGAACAAAATCATGACAATGTTTCAAGAAATGACTGGAAAAACTGGTGGAGAGTAGGCACACTGTAAGCTATTAAATTAAACGTGGATTTAATCACTGACTTAATCTTTGGTCTATATACCATGGACAGGGAAGGTATTCACTTGCCTCCTTTACATTTTTTTTCCATAAGCATCTTCTTTTGCTCATTATCAGAGAGAGGATACTGCCAGCAGTGGATACTGCTATTCTGATGCTTTCTAAATATTTTCAAATGTCAGCATCAAAAATAATCTTTATGAGTACTTTACATCTTGGTATTAAATATTATATGACTAAAAAGAATAGAGAAAGTGATAGAAATATTATGGAGGGAAACCACCATTATTTTTTAAATATTATTAAATCTTGAGAAATATGTCAGTTCAAAACAGATATAGAATTTGCAGAAGCATGTTTAGTGTCAATATCTCCAAAGACACATGGGGAAGATTTATCTGAGAGGATGGTCTTGAAGCTAGGGTATTAGACTGGGTTTGAATTCTCACCAAAATCCCATGTGATGCATTGCAGAGACTCTCCAGGCTTCCCTTTCCCCCCTACAAAATTGGGAGAACTCCCCTAGTATCTCCCCACTTCTAGAATGTTGTAAGCATAAATACTTAATGTTTCAAAGCATCCAGAAAATATATTTGAGAAGGCTCCTAGCAAGATGCAGTGCCATTAATCTTTACAATTTGTTTACAAGCCTTCAGCCAGTTTTCAGCCCATGCAACAAGGGCTCACATCCAAGACTATCTGAATTAATTCTTATAAGACCTTGTGAGGCACTGAATCAATACAGTGTTTACTGTTTAACTTACTTATTGAAGAATATTTTACATTAATATAGCGCTTCTCAAGCTGAATGGTCCTGAAGCGCTTCACAAACTATGTTAATACAACTGCAGCACTAAAATGCTGCACTAGCAGAAAGCATATAGAGAGGGGAAAATTACAGCCAAGGACATATAGGGCAAACTATTTCTGTTATAAGAAACTATTTTGCACACTCTGAGTGCAGTCTGTAGAGAGAAATCCTGGAATACTCTGTTATTCATAACAGTGCTGCTAAAGCAAGAGAGAAACTGAAATATCATGTAGCGCTCAGGAATCATGTCCCTGGATTCCTTTCTGGCCCTGTGGTATCATGTGTTCTGCTCTCTCATCTTCTGTACCTTTGGATGTGATGAGAGTTATTTAACTCTGAAACTGTCCTGGAGCTGTATCATCCCTGAATGCGTTTCTCTGTTTTATGGAGCTTAGATTTGCTTCAGAAACTCTGTCTTGCTGCAGAAGCTTTCAGCAATAATTTATCTTACATTTAGAAAGGGGCAGATTCTTCTGCCAAGTAAGAAGGTGTGATGGTGGGAGGCATGAATTGTGCAGGTCCACTGCTCCACCACAGGTGCTAGCGAGTGACAGTGAGATCGGGGATTTCTCCAACATACCACTGACTTCAGGACTCTTTCCATGCTGCCATAACCTGCAGGCCATCCCCTGATGACTGTTTCTCTCTCTCCCTCATAACCAGGGATTGCCAGCAGCTGTCTTCTGCTCTGCACCTTGTTACAATCAACAGTTTAGTTTTGCACTGAACTGCAGTGTTTAAGACATTCATAGTCAGGAATCTTTAATGAATGGAGGAGCCCGAGATACAGGCTAGTACATAGCAAGGAGAGCCACCATGGTGGGCACATGTGAGAAGAGTGGGTCTGAAAGCTCCTTCAGAATTTGATTTCTTGCCTCTGTCTTTGCTTCCCTGGTGCCGTTAAGTAGATAGCACTCATTTACCATAAAGTGAGACAGACTTTGTCTTGTATCCCTGGATTTTCTAGGTGTGCCAGTGTTCCTAAGTGTATTGTGTTCTCTAATTGCCCTGTTACTAAATCTGCTGTGGCTACTTAAATTTCATGTGCCAGTTCATCATTTCTTACCAACTGGAGAAAACCTTTCTATTCCTTTAGGACTGGATTTACACATTTGCCTAGCTGAGGAGGAATAGTACTGACACTGCTCTTCTCCCCTTCTTTCCAGTGTCACTTGCAAAATTTCCACTGATTTCCGAGAGGCCAAAAATCTCAGCCTGATGTTATCTTATGACAAAAAGAAACTGCCATAAACCTTTGTTCAATGGGGTTACAGATGACCATTTGTTCAAAGATTTGAGATAGATATAAAATTTAGGTTATAGACGTGGTGCCATCAAAAGCAATTTTCTGCTTCATGGGTTATTTGTTGGAATTTGCCTGGCAGGAAGAAGCAAGCTGAGCTCTTGAGGTTTATATATATATATATATATATATAATTATTTTAATTTCTTGTTAAGATCAATTTTGAATCAGTTTCCCAACAATAAATCTGACAGCACATGAAGTCCTGAGAACTGCAATGTAAGCAGAATCAAAATGTGAATTATAAGTAGGAATGCCCTGCTTTTCTGGCCCCCAAGAAATCTGAGTACTAACCTTTGCTGCCCACAGAACAAACAAACAAACAAACAAACCAAAAAACGTGCCAACTCCAGAGGCTTCCTTATGACAATAAGAAAAATAGCAGTAATGATTCTCAATGGATAGTTGTCATTAGCTCCTAAAAAATCATTTTGTAGCACATAAGTTAGCAAAAACTGCTTCTCCAAGCTAGTTCCATGTTACTATTGCCATAATTTGACAGTGGTAATAAATCCCATGATGCACAGATCATCCTTTTATTCTGTGCTTAAAATGTCCAGCACAATGAGGCCCTGATCCACATCAGAAAGTCCTTGATCCTACCAAAGCAGAAATAAAATTAACCACAAAATAAACCTTCTTCAGTTTCTTGATCCAAGCATAACGAACATGCAGTTCCGAACTCATTCTTAAAGTGCCCTTGTGAGAGCTACTGAAAAAAATCCTTTGTTTTCTATTGAAAAAAATCATTGGAATTTACATTTTGGGATTCCAGCTTTTGTTGATACTTTTTAAATGAAAATGCATTCTCTACTTTCTCTTTCTCAGAAGAAAATGAAGCAGGTGGAGGAGAAGTGAGATGGGTAGGAAGAGAGTAAAAAAAAAAAAAAAAAAAGAAAAAGAAAGGGCTTAGCAGAGCTCTTGCTGAGACAAGAAATGAAAAAACAGTCACGGAATGTTACCTTCTAGCTATTCTTTGCCTGAGTTACTTTAGTACGGGGCTGTCTGTCTTACACAGACAGGGTGAATATGTAGCCCAGCAGTAGCTGCAAGAACACAGGGTGAGGCGTCCTTTGTTCTATTCAGAAATGAGCATCTTAACTCATGTGGACATTGTGACCAGACCTAGATGATAGTGAGCACGGTTCCCTCTGAGCGCATGAGCTGTTGTTATTTGTAAATTGTCGCTCTTCAAACCAACCCATTAGCCAAGTTGCTTCGTGATGAATATATACAGCTCTCCACAGCTTATGTCTAATGTACAAGATTTGGAAGACCCCTCAGATTTCTGAATCCTCCAGATTTCTAGATCTAGGTATAAGATCCGGCCATGTCCAGACTCCACTGTGATGCACTTTATTTTTTTCTGTTGCCTTCTTACCCTAGGTAGGAAACCTAGTCATACAGGTCTTTTTGTGCCAGTCACCGAACTGGATGACAAAGAGTTTGTGTAAATATATGTATATATGTACATGGATGCTTCTGTTTTTGTTATTATACAGAAAGCTCATAACTAGGGCATAAACATGGCTAATGTTTAGATCAAATGTGAAACAAGTACACATGAAATTAAAAGCAAATCACTTTTTCCTGCATTTGGCTTAAAAGGAAATTAACGTAATTGAACATGAACAACTCTATTTTGCAAAAATATTACATCCAAAGGTAATTTTTTTTTTGAAAATATTTTAGTAGCCCATTTCAATTTCAATGAGATTACTTACTAGAAAATTAAATACATTTTCTGTTAAATGTAATAATGAATTCCATTGTCTGTATTGCTCAGGCAGAACTACAATATAATTGTGTTTAATAAAATTAAACACAGTCTCTATTAAAAGTAATAATGCTGTCTATTGTCTACATTACTCAGGCAGAACTACAATACAATTAAGATCTTGTATCTAAGTCTCTCAGAAAATACATGTGTCTTATTATATCCCTGTTGAGAACATTACATCCTCACAGATTTGTCTTGTTTGTCCTCACTGTAGCGATCCCCCGTTGTTACCAGCTGGTCATAGACTTGTGCAAAGTAAATTCAGTGGACACTCTAAGCAGCAATTTTCTCAATGCATTTTTTTTAGCATTTCTCAGCTTGGGATATTAATACTTAAATACTTTTTAAAGTGCTCCAATGATCTGATATATCCTCTGGTTACAGAATACTTCAAATTTATAACTATAACCATTTATAACTATAAGTAATTTCTAATACCTAATAACAGGGTTTGGCTGTTATATTGATCATAATAAAAAGTAACTTAAGTTTCTTGACAGTGCGTGTTAAAAATTGTGTTAGCGGCACTGACTTTATGACACAAAACCAGAACCTTCTGGAAGGATGGAATGGAAACAAAAAATGGTGAAGAGAAATGAATTTTGGTAATAAGTTGCAGGGAATTGAACTAATATTCAGTGTCTCTTACTGGAAGAACACCATTAAGAAGCCTTATTTTTCCTCATGAGATCAGGAGAAAGGATCAGAAGATAAGGTCAGGAATCTACAAAAGTAATCAAAGATGGTGGAAAGGGAAAAAAAAAAAGTGATGCCAACAAACATGTAGATACAAGTGAGGAAATTTTCTGAACTCTGAGGTTTATTCTGAAAAATATCTTGATATGTCTCAGAAACTTTTCAGATCAAAGCTGGTGAGTTGCTATTCTCTTAATTTAGCTGATCATGTAAATTGTATTTTTTTTTTGTTCCTGAGAAAGAATTCTCTCTCATATATCTACCCAGTGACACAAGCAGAAGATTCCTGTTCCCCTTTCCGCTCTCTCCTTTATTTCTAATACTTTGGTACTTTCTAATACAAGGTACCGACGCTCACATCGATAAGGAACCATAAAGCTCACTCATGGGGCAAAGCTGTGCTGTCAATAGGTCAGTTTTTAAAATTTGAGTAACATTTCAGCAACAAACAGTATTGTTGTTAACGGCTGTGAGGCCTGGGTGGTAAAAGAGACTAAACTTTAGACAGAACTTCTGGTTCCAGGCTTTTACTGTCTTGGTTTTGATTCCACTTTGCAACTTTATATGTTTCAGTGTCTCTTCTTTTCCTGATACCTACATTCAGAGAACCAGCTCTTCTGGGACAGTGGAGTAAAGAGGTAGAGAAAACTTCCAGAAAACATTATGTCTAGATCTATATGGAATATGGCTAGTTCAAGTTTAGTGATTACATAGAATCTGATGCAAGTAGGTATTAACTCTTAGTTATAGGAATATGTCTGCCACGGTGTGCATTTTAGCATTTCAGTTTAAATTTGACACTTGGATTTTGTCCTACTGGAGATAATTATGGTTGTTTTCATTGCAGAAAAGCCTGGAGATTTCAAACAAAATTAGAAAGCTTTTACCAGGTAGTGTAAAAATATACGACAAGGCATAATTCCAAACCTGAGAACTTTGCAAATTAAATACGCAGTATGTAAAATAGGAGACGTATTTGTGTCTGAAGGTATCTAATAATCAAATCTTGAATATCAGACTGTAGGTGGCTTGATCAAATGGAAGTGGGAATTGAAACTACTTTTCCTGAGTTCCTGGCAACTTTTTCCCAAAAGAAGCCTATTGCAATTGCTGCAGTGTGAAGAATTATTTGCAGTTCTCTCCCGATAAAACAAAGTTTTGATTTGCATCAATTATTCCCCTGTGTTTCAGAACTGACTCTTTCCCAGCTTACTGCTGCACTCTGCCAAGACTTGCAGATGCTCCTGCTGTATTCACTCTCATAATAAACCTCACCCCAGAAATGGCAATTTCATTGCCATCTTAATACACCCTATATACTTTAACCTTCCAAAATTAACCTCAAGTAAAAATCCTTGGTTTCTATTCTTCTTGTACTCCAAAGTATGTAGGGATGATATTTGGATGGTACAGCTAATTCTCAGCACAAATTAATATTATAGATGTACACCTCAAACTCAATTTCAGTGTTCAATATCAAGGAAAAAACAACTACCAAAGGTAAAGCATTCCATACCTATTGCACAGATCAGTTGTAGCAGTTCTCCATACTAAACTGTTCTACAGGAATTTAAAGACTGAAAAAGACATAAAAGAAAATAAATATTTAATGCCATACACCAATTGGCTAAATCACTCTAAGTGGCAATATCATACCCAATAGGAAAAAAAAAAAGGATAAAAAATTCAAAGCCTTTTGCACTAGACCTTAATGTCTCCTTCTGTGCCTCATAAAAACAGAATAATTTTATTACTGATTACTCATAAGGAGTTTGAGATCAAAATGCTGAATATTTTCCAGTTCTGCTAATCACAGGATTTCCATGCTTGAACTTCATTATGTGGTATGCATGTTTCTGTTTGATTTGCTGTTGTTTGTTTGTTTGTTTTAAATTGATTCAGTGTTCTATGTTTGAATGGAACAAGATCAACATCCGATTTGCTTCTGGAGTGCTTTATGTTTTGAGGATGTCTACAGACATTGCCAGGAGAGATTTTGATTTGATGACCTTTGCCCCATATGAGACTAGCTGCAAGTCAAGCTCTCTGAAACACACAGTAAATCTGTGAATCTTCTGAAAGGACAAAGTCATAAAAAACAGTGTTATAAATTAAACAAACAAACAAAACAACAACAACAACAAAACGTCCCCCTAGACCTTATAGGCAATGCTGCCTAACACATAATGGCAGTCTCTGCAATAACGTGAAAGGAATGATTATGGTAAGGCAGAAGAGGAAGAGGGCTTAAGAATTTGCCTCCCTTTGCAGTAGTTGTTTATCTAGCCCTGTTACTATATTATCTAGCCACCCAACAGTCAAAATACATTTATTCACCCAATGCTACTGAAAAAAAGAAACCTTATCTATCAGGAATTGAATGTAGTGACAATGAAAATGTGGATACTTGAATATAAGACCTAGGCTAGTGCAGTAACTTTGGAATAATTTCTTTCTCATGAATAATCAGGATCACCTCAGACCATGCTATTTTCTCCTCCACAAGGGAGAGGACAACATTAAAGTGGTAGTACTGTGGTTAATCTTACAGAGTACCATTTTCTGCCTTTCCTCTGTAACCTTCCATCAACCAGGAAAGGCACAAAGCCCCAATGCTAGGTCTGATAGGGACAGCCATCTATTCCTATGATCCCCTCTCAAACCATAATACTGAAGTGGTATAATAGCTCCTGTTTTAGCATAGTGCAGTCATACGAATGTTTTGCTGGAATGTTCTCCTCTGAGACTGAAATCCTTCATGCATATGCAGCAGCCCAGGACTGCTCACAAGAGAGTTTTAGGAAATGGTTCTTTATATGCAGACTGTAGTGGCTGAGAGAGGATAAGTGTAGGTGAATAAGAATATCTGACATTTGTTTTAATTAATTTACACTTGTTGTTTATTATTCATTCACTTATTAGAAAAGTTGTAGCCAGTCACTCAGAAACAGGTGAAATTCCAGGTAATTTAGATACTAAAATCGATTGCAAATAACGAACATTGAATTTTTGCAGGGTGCAGCTCTTAGACTGGGATTTGTTTTATGAACCCTTTGCTGAATAGTCACTATTAGCAGAGACATTCACAGATATTATGTGCCTGTTTTGAAACAGCAGTGAACAAAGCGCAGGAAGAACACATTGAATTATTCACTATGCACACATTCCCAAATCAGTTTTGCTGGGGAAACGTGCTGTAGTTTTAGAGTCTGCTTTTTAGTGACAATGTAGTGAGGCACCATCCCTCTGCAGAAACTCGGCTGGCCGCTCCAGCAGAGCGAGCAGATAGGTATCAGTCCAAAGGGAGAAGGTTTGTGGATCACCCAGGCTCCAGCTCAACATGAAGCCTCATACGTTTCTCCTCAAGTGTTTCCTAGAGCTGCTGGGGGTAATCCAAATGCAGAGCACCCCCATGAGTTAGCTTAGCTTCTGGTAAGTCTTCGGGCTGCTCTAGCTCAGGCCTCATTACTCATGGTTCAATTAGTAATAAGAGACAGGAATTTCTCGTAAGTCCGTGATACCAGCTTTCAACTGCTAGCAAAAAACAAAGGTTAAATTTGGTCTTAGGACTCCTGGAGCAGACTTCACCTTGAGTTTTGGCTTATCTGTCTCTGTACTGATACAAATATTGGTAAAGATTTTTGAAGTGTGGGGAAGAAGCAGACAGAAAAACAGCTGGTGCAGAAAATCAAATAGGCTTAAAGAGCAATAGAATAAACTCATGGAAGAAAAACCCATCAAGGACTACTGAAAACAAAGATATTGTCCCTAGCTCAGAAAATTTCTGAGCTGCAAAACCCTAGATACTGCTATAGGATCTCTAGTATACATTGTATGACACTTGCCCTGCTCTTATATTCTGCCAGAGGCATCTATTACTGGCCACTCCTGGAGACAAGACACTGGGCTGGCTGGACTTTTGTTCAGACTCAGTATGGACATCATTATTTCTGTGTGACAAAATCTCAAATTTCAGTGACATTGCTGTCGACATCATTGCTATGGAAACCAACTCTACTGCAATTTACTGGCTACACTTTTAAAATACATTAGGGATGATGCATTTGTATCAAATCTCGTGGAAATCGACCAACACCTTTTCTATTTTTTTACACTTTTGTCTAATGATCCAGCAATGAGGAGCTGTCAAGCTTGACTAGTGACTGGCATAACATGCAGAAATATTATACAAGTTTTATACTAATGAGACTCCAATATCTGTATAGGGCCATCTGAGGAATCAGCTTGGCTTTTATAGTGCAGGATACAAGAGACAAAGTTTCAGGGGCTGTTTAGTCCAGAACCTGTTTCTTCTCCTCAGGAGCATCTGGGAGCAGGCAGAAGATGAGCTCGCCAGCAGGAGCTTTTAGATCCCTTTGTAGACCTCTACAATTATGGTTTTGTGCTGGGAATCTCACTGCTTGGAAGAAGGTCACATATAACAACGTCAGCTGCTTCCACAGTCTCTTCAGTCCTGCTCTTTCTAATGGGATTACAGGAGGGATTGATTTATTCCATAAAGTTTACATTGAAGGTAAAACTGACTCAAATTATTTATTTCAGAGATTCATTCAAAACTGCCTGTGACTGCTGACAGCTGTCCCAGTGCACCAGGTCGGTATCTTTGTGCCTGGGGAGACACTTCAAGGTACTGACCTTCTTTTTCCAATGAGATAGCTGTGGCGTACATGCATCCTCTTATGCATGTGAAAAAACAGGCATTGCCTCTTCTCTCCCTAGCTGATTAATGGTGAGGATACATTATCAGAGCTAATAGGAGTCAAATGAAGAAAACTAGTCAAGTGAAACCCTGTAAATTGGTTCCTGTGCTTTCTCCATCTCTTCTAATACCTAATGCCAGGAATTTTCATTCTTGTCCAGTCAGGGCTAAAAGGGAAAGGATTAGAAAGTAAATAACTCCCACACCTGCAATAGGGGAGCAGTCAGCTGTTTCATTGGCCCATTTATTAGCGGGACAAAAATGTAAATCTACATCATCAGAGAAATGCTTTTTCCTCCTATACAACCTGTCATTCTCCTTTGAAAAGTAGATGTGTATACTAGCATTCCCCCTATATGGCTGTGTCTGTGTCCCCACATCTTTATTATTCTTGGCCCCAAGCTATATGACCTTTACTGAGGTGAAATTATCACTGTTTTCAGTGGGGAAAAACAACAAGAAAAAGCCCTGTAGTGTTTTGCTGTTGGGAAGCAGGCAGGATCTGACTCACTCCTTTTGGATGGCCTACTTTAACCTTTTTTGGTTTAAAATTCCTACCAGTACTCTGTTGTAGTGCCACTTCAGGTGGCAGAAGGTGCCTACCTGCATAGGCCAGGTAGTGTTGTTTTGAAGACCTACTTTGAAGACCTGCTGAGAGGTCTCAGTGGGAGGCCTACCCTAGGTTTCCATCCCTTGTTGCCAGTGACTACCAGTGGTGAGAAATCCTATAAGGGAATATTGGGTAGACAAGAGCAGTGTTACCAGCTCTACTGACACTCAGATGGCCACTGCCATCACCTGCTTTCCTTGTTGCTTTCCCTTCTGCCATTTACCTACCACTCAAAAGAATTTGAAAATTCTGTAGTTGCTATTCACTTTCTGTCACAAAAATGCAATTGAGACCATGTGGAAGATAAGAACTCAGTCTTCTGTAACAGAATAGATAATGATACTGATATTTTCAGTTGTCCCGTTTCCAAAGATATCTAGAAAGAAGGGGTGATGCACTTTACCAGCGAGCAGTTCCCCCAGCTAGAGCGTGTGGGGGTCTCTGTGATTTCCCCCACACTGTGCTGCTTCCCATACCTTGTTACCATAACATTTTCTGTAATACCTACTGCAGAGACACCTAAGGAATGCAGGACTGCTCCTCTGGACAAGAGAGAAGTGTTCTGGAAGATAAAATGCAAACTCATTTCCTCTACATAGAAAGATAAAATTCTTGTATGTGCACATAGCTTATTATCCTCGGAGTTGCTCTCTTTCTCTCTTTGCTTCTGTTACCCTGGTGATGTTTATCTTCCAGCATCAAGTCAAGGTAATCTCTCCACCCTCACACAAAGTTTGATTTGGTAAGCCTATCTGTATAATAACCATTGTGATACAGCACAGAGAGTCCCAGGCTGTTCTAACTGAATATTTTACTTGAAAGCCAAAGAAATTGTTAGTTTTCTTTCTATTTCTAGTATAGAAACACTACATTAACACAAAATAACATTTCACATCATACTTGCTAATTGCCATATCTATTGAAGAGCTGATCCTTCGTGATCTAGTTGCTTTTTGTACAGTGAAGCTGTAATGGTGATATGAACAATGACTCACAACACTGATATGAACTCCCTCTTTACATGCATTGACTAACACTGGCTTAGATATCCATCGGTTCTATTATCCTCAGCTTATAGCAGAGGAAAGCAAGCCATAACGAATTGTGGTGAGGAGAACAAAACCACAGAAGTTCAAGCTGGGGTTAGATTGCAAGAGATCCACCCTGCCAGACCTCTGCTTATTTTTATATATATCGTTGCCTCAGGCCTGAGACATTTATAGGAGCACACTAATCTCTGACTGAATACTGTGATGTCACGTGCATTATGTGCAAAGTAATGTCTTCATTCCTCTGTCAAAGGGGAAGTCAAGCTTTAAACATTTAGCAAAAAGAAGCATCTCTGGACACAGTAGGAAATATTCTAGCAGTCATTTCACTTTAGTTAAATTCTCCTTTTATTTTCAAAATTGCTCAAGTATGAAAGCCCTTCTTTGTTCTTTTGAGAATGATGTCTAAGTGGCAATTCATCACAGCAACCATGAAATCTTGATGACAAATCCATAAACCCTGAAAAGGTCTGTAGTGAAATTTGTCTCCTAATTTAAGCATGATCTAGTCTACTGCTTAATGTAATAAACTAACAAGAAGCAATTTGCTGAGTAATATGTGTGGAGATATAGTGAGGCTTCAGTGTCCATACTCAAAGCAGCCGCCGAGGCTCCGTACTTTGCTTCCCCTGTGAGCAGGCTGAAGAGCCAA
Source organism: Nettapus auritus (assembly GCA_011076525.1). Classification (NCBI taxonomy): domain Eukaryota; kingdom Metazoa; phylum Chordata; class Aves; order Anseriformes; family Anatidae; genus Nettapus; species Nettapus auritus. The sequence continues at coordinate 50,781,703 of CM021769.1, read as the reverse complement.
GGTCTGCTGGCCCAGCCGTGACTCTCAGCCACCGCCAGTCCAGCTCACCTGCCTGTCCGAGGGGCCCTGCACACGCTATCGAGCTTAGAAGCAACAGCATTTGTCATATCACGACATGACCCTGTTGCACTGACATAAAACAAAGGAGCCAACTTGCAAAAATAAAACATGTATTTTCCAGTGATTTTCTTATGCTTACATTCCTGCTGCTCTAGTGTATTCATGCATTGTTTTTAACAGCTATCAGAATCAGAACTTTGAATTATCCCTGAAAATACTGTGCTTTCCAATGGACACTCCAGTATCTAGAAATATCAGTTTGAGATGTCCCAGTTCATACAGCCCTATAGCTTTCTCGCATGGTGACTATTTTTAATGACTCCATTTTATATAGCGAAACAAGGCACAAGCATTGTCAGCTATGTCTGCAGCATAAGGAGTTGTGCTATGAGTAAACCAAGGCTGGAATTCAGGAGCCCTGACTTCTCACAGAGTTGCTTCAGCCTCCGGTCTGGGAAAATGTATACCTAAAAACAGCAAATAGAAATGCTTTCTGGAATGTCCCTCGACCTCTATCTAAATCAGATTTTCTAGATTTCTATAGAGAGACGTCTATATCCTCTATCAGAGTGTTGGGTCTTGGTAGCTCTAGTTTTCAACCCTTATCTTCATGCAGCCTCAGACAAGGTTACCCTAATTATTACCAGCTGAGGATCATTCACTGCACATTGAGTTAACAAATACATTTAATTTATGTGAAATGTAATGTATCTAACCCATATTTAAAAGCTGAAGTTATTTTTTCATGATGAATACATTGACTCTTTTACTGGATAGAGTGTACCGTCTGTGATAGAGGATATCCTCTATAACAGCCCCAACAATCCTGAAGAAGTCATCAATCATAAATTTGGGATAAATCTTTTTGCTAAGGTTTGGTTATACTTTTTTTTTTTTTTTTAATTATTATTATTATTTTATTTTAAACAAAGCGAAACAAAGCAAAACCAAACACTGCTTTTTCCATCTTATACCAAGCATAAAGGTGATTCACAGGGAGCTCAGTCCCTGTCTTTTCCACTCTCACATTACCTCCAGTCTCCAGTGCACATGCTATTTTGCTCGATGAGTGAGATCAGTTTTGTCCTGCAGCTGCTGCAGCAGATGAGCTGGGTGCCTTCAGCCCCACACTTGGGCAGCCAGGCTGAGCAACACCCTTGCCAGCAGGAGGAAATGAGTTTCCAGACACAAACTGTCCATGAAGGATGACAGGCCTGAGTTGTCTGATGTCTTTCCAGTGCCCTAGCCAGTTTAAGTGGGGAAAAATGACTTTTTCTACTAAATTAATCAAGACCACAACCACCTTGTGTCCGCTTTTATGTCGCTGCTAAATGACACCCTTATGACTAACAGGAAGTTGCTTTAACATATAAATTAGGATTTGTAAAGCACCTTCTCACAGCATTCTTCTTTCAATTCCCTTTTATTTATCTTTGTACCTTCTCTTTCTCTATACACATGCGTGAGAGAACAAGCGAGGACATGACTGATATGTACAACACAGAAACTAGAGTTAACCATGAAGTTTTTGATAAAACTTGATTTTAGCAGAATCTTCCAGGTTTCTAAAACTGAAACATTCAAGAGAGTTGATTTGATTCTGACAGAGTTGCGATGTGACCAGATGCTGCCAGGTCTCTGCTGTGGTGCCCTGGCCCCTCAGCCTCCCATCTGGTGGGCCGATCAGAGCTGGGACACCAGCAGCTCCCTGCCTCTCAGCTGCTGATCAGCCTGGCCTTCCAGCCTCCGGGACAGCTGCACCTCTGAGCGCAGATCCCAGGGAATCTGTGTGGTGAACACCCTGGTGGTCAGAGCTCTAGCACCTTTCCCAGAGAAAACAAACAACTTGGGGTTTTGTTTTAAATCAAGCCAAAATCATATATCAAAGCATTATCTGAGAAATGGATTTCTCTGTCTGCCAATCCCATAAATGAGATTATGAACATCAAAGAAACATGATACACATAATTTTTAGTAGTCCATCGCCAACAAACAGTAGTTAGAAATATTCAATTTCATGATATATTAAAAGATACATATAACTCTCCCATAACAGAAATGGATTAAAAAATAAGTCAATACTTATAAATGTGAAGAACCTTCCATGTAGGAAGTCTAGGCACTGTTGGATTTAGCTTACATACCCTAAGGTGCTTGATAAATTTAACTCTGTTGTTGCAATGAGGTGTATGGAACTAAAAATGATGTATCCAATGTGACAGGAGAAATCTTGAAAAGAGCCAGGCTAAGGATCCAGATCTTAAGAATTCCAGTCCTATGACTTATCCATGAATTTGCTGTCACTCTACATTTCTTTACATGGGCTGAAAGGTTTGGTATTTATGCAAAGAAGTGGAGACATGCGAGGTTGTGTTCCCTTTAGTGTCAGAAAAGACATAGTTGGAAACACTCAGTAGACAGAATGATGGGTAATGGGTTGCTCTCTGCTAATCAAGGTGCCAGCTGAAAGGGCACCTTTTCATCCAGTCACTTCAGTTTTGATAGTCATTTAGAAAGCAATAGTTTATGCTAAGAATTGCCTAAGTCCTTACAAAGAGGGTTTTCATTGTCTGACCCTTGCCACAAGCTCTTTTAGTAGTAACCATGATGTGTGAAGTGAGTAACAAGCACTGGCGAGTTTTGTGTTTTCTCTGTAATTTAGCCAAGTCAAGTTAAACAGGTATTTGAAGTCTATGGTAAGATCTCCTGAGGTGTAGGAATTACACAGCTTCCAAAGATGAGAAAGGTGCTTATTCTATTAGATTTGAACGTGTTTGCAATGCTAGTAATTCAACAAAAATCAGCAGAACATAGGTCTGGTATTCTGGCACAAAGCTGAAGAAGTTGCTGTTGAAAATGTTGCTGTTCACATGGCACAAAAAAGGGGTTAAATTATATTTTTTTTTTATTTTTTTTCCTTTGAATTCAAAAAGGTACTTTTGGGGCAAAATTAGAGCAGTCTGACAGCCCTATTGACCTGCTTTGCAAACAATCTCCATCCTTCAATGCCAGCCAGTGAATGGCCATAGAGACCAGAGTGTTCTGTCTGGAGGTGGTCTCTGCAGATCAGAGGTGATGAAGGGCTACAGGGAGAGAGATTTGCAGTAGTGCCAGTGCTCAGCCTTTTGTGAGCATAATCAGGGAACATCAGTCTCCAGGGCTGTCAGTCAAGCACTTGAGCTGGCATTAGGCTCATTTTTACAAAAAATGTAAGGTCTAAGTATAGAAAAAGAGTTTAAAAATGGCAAAGCCAAGACTCTGGAAGACCTAAACGGGTATGAAGAGAGCAGAGGACACTTCGCTCTTTCTCAAGATTTTACTTCAGTCTCAGAGACTAATAGCAAATGAATGAAAGGGAGAAGTACACAAAAGAAAGATACTTCTAGCTCTTTAAGACTGCCACAGGCTTGCAGTATGTGATCATTGAGATGGCTTGGCATGCACTGGAGCAAAAAAAGGAAAACTGATAAAAATTGTAAGGAGATATGTTAATGTTAATTTAGAGTATCTACTTCTATTCTTTCCCTAATTTTATTGTGTTTTTCCTAGGAATGGTTCTGTTATGGCTAGTTTAAATACTTAAGGTTTCTGTTGCTATAAGAATGAGAATATGAGGATCAGATTCTTAATAAAATAATCTGTGAAGGGCTCAGTGGCCTGGTTCAGGAAAACTTTTATTTATTTTATTTTATTTTATTTTTAGACATTGTCTCAGTGGGAAAAAATGATGAGCTCTTGGTGATTCGTATACACAATACAGAATCTATGAGACTGGCCAGCATCACTGATGAAATCTTGCTCTACTTTGACAAAATGTTAAATGAAAGACCAAACCAAAACTAAACTTCAGTTTCTATTAAAGCAGGTTAAATACCTCTCCTAAGATCTCCTCTTGTTAAGATCAGACATTATAACAGTACTGAGCTTCTTCATTGTGTCTGAAAGTGCTGAACCCCCTCTTGACTGGTAATCATAAATGAGAAGACTAGAAACAGGATCAGAGTTGAACTCGGATCAAAACCATATGGTATCTCTATAAGATTGACAAGGAAAGTCATTTTCAAGTTTGAGTACATTTCAACTTTTCTTCTTATTGTTTGTGTAATAAAAGCACTTACTAGATGTAGCAGGAACTAGGAGTGACATAGCCCTAGAAGTGTATGTGAATACAAAGACAGAGCACGTATCCCAGAAAAAGTATCCGTTAAGTAGATAACAAATACAAGAAGGAAAATCTAAACAGATTAAGTTTTGGGATGCTTGATCCTCCCTTTTCCTAACATGTGAATCCAGCACAGTTCATATACATTTGGAAGCTGCACAGATCTTGAGTTGTTAAGTGGCTAAAAGTATTGCACATTTTTCTGATAAATTGAAAAATTCAGTTCAAATATTGTAATTTTCTTCTGAAACTTATGAATTACATGAAAGATTCAATGAGAAAATCCCTTTCAGCAAAACAGATGTCCATGCTCAACTCTAATTTTGTGCATAACACAATCCCCATGTGTGTACACATGCAATCTGATTATTTTCTATATAAACTGTATCCATGGGACATTTCGAAGCTCTCAGCCTGTACAACAATAAATAGGTAATATCAAAAGAAGAGACTCAAGAATAGGATCAGCAACATTTACTGCTGAGCACTGTCAGCTACTTCCTTTGTTTAACAAGAGAATAGACAGTAAGGTTTTTGACCAAATGCCATTTTCTAGAGGTCAAATCTAACAGAGGAACAGAGGATCTCCTTTTGAACACTTTGCAGGTTCTTCAGTCAGTGGAGGTTGACAGCTACAAATCTCTAAGTAGCATTATTTTTGTGCTGAAGGAGGCAGCAGAGACACAAATATGCGTCTGCTCCTGTAATGTACAAGACCAATAACCTTGCTTGAAAGATTCTCTCCTATTGCCCCAAAGGGATTTTGGCTGAAGTCAAAGCAAGGATATTTTGTTTAAGTATCCAAGAGTTACTGAAATTTGATTCTGAAAAATAAAAGATCATTCTAACACAAGTGTGTGTCAAATTAGGCCTATTTATACTAATGTAGCATGAAATTGGATCATCCTGTCAAATCTGTATCTCTTCAGCTTCTAATGTATTCAAATATTCTGCTTTCTTTTTACTTTTTTTTTTTTTTTTAATTATTATTATTTTGCTATTGCTTTTCCCTTGTTCCCATTTGTTGAGTGCTCAGGTTTTATGGATGATGTGATCAATCTTGAAATCCCTGGGTATATGCGTGCACATGGACATTTATTCAGCACTTCAGCACTGTCACACTGCTTCCAGAGACAAGAAGAAAACACCATACCCTACTTTGTTTCAGAAGTGCAAGTTATGCATTACGCCAGAATCCAAATCTCTGGGATGACAAGTCTGATGTGAGGTTGGAAATACGAAATGGAGGGATAAAGCAGAAAAGGAACTGAGAAGAGGCAATGACAAAACAAAAACTATTTTCTTCTCCTGGTTCACCATATGAATATTTGCCTTTGGGTTCCAAGGGTTATTGAGCTATAACAATTTGAACAATCTGAAGCCAGGAGTTCTTTGCTGCATCTAAACTGTCTGACAGGTCCTGCATTAGCTGAACTCTCTGATATCTAAATGGAAATTTATAGAGAAGGTTTAGCTACAGCAAGCAACAATTGTAAAAGAAATTCAATCTTGGCTGAAGGAGGAGACCTGCTTTGTGATCTGGTGATAGCTAGTATGCTTAAATGACTAACAAATGATGCTTTGCACAGGTGCCTACGGAATGATTCAGGTGTAAAGTAATCTTAGCAGATCTGATCCATACACAGATACACAGAGCTGACAGTAAGTGTAAAGGGGCTGCACATACAGTGAAGGCACAATAAGAAATTTGTGTTGCACATGAATGCCTTGGAAAGACAACATTTAACAACACATTTTCCAGCAGTTATGGGTGATAGAAAGGCATTTTTCAGTGCCAAGTTCCTTAATTAAGGTCCCATAATATACAGGACTTTCATTGTCTATATGACCTGTCCTCTTGTGAGAACCACCCTGCATTTTATAGGACCTCCTCACATAGACCTTTGACTGGTCCTTTCTCTGCTTCCTGAGGAAACTGGAGGAGGTCAGGGATATTCCAGGGATCTTTCAGGGCTGGTTGATAGGAAAAGTACATGATCTGCAGCACCGAAGTGCTCCTTATACACCTGGAATTTCAATGTATGTTTACCAACATCTAAAAATGAGCCTTTTATCTTGGGAGGATCATTCAGAAACTACAAGGAAATAATGATACTTTAGAAATTGGCATAGTGGAATAATCTAGAAAGGACCATCTGCATCACCAAATACAGAACCTACTGCAGTCATTCTAATGCAAATTTTCTTCCTTTACATTTTCTTCTCCCTCTTTCTCTTCCACAAAAGCAGAAACAACAATAAATCTAGATTCTCTGCATCAGGTTGTTGCATTGCTTTCCCCAGAGATTTAAATCTATAGTATAAATCCAGCCTGAAGTGCTCACATTCATGAAGTTACTTAACAGAACAGACTGTCCTTGTGGCATGTTTATTAACACCATATATAATGAGGATGCAACTGTATGGTAACTGTAGCATCCTTCTATTTAGCAATAGAAAAAAAGGACTACCTTCTCCAAAAACACACATACAACCACTTGTGAAGTTTAGAGGGCTGCCTGACTGCCCTCAAAGATGAACCATTTATGCAAATCACTTTTAAACATCACATGCTGGAAACTTATAAACCACAGTTAACTGTCCTCTGATTCTTGGAATAGAAGGCACATCTATTATTTGTTTGAAATTCAAGAGAATAATAATAAAATAATAAAAATCTGCCTGCTACCTTGCAGGAAGGCAGTAGGATTCCTGCACTGATGCTAAGCAACACTGGAGAATAAAAGCACTGCCTTGGAACAGAGCCCTTGCAGAAGTGCGTGTCAGAGAAGAATCCTACTTGCAAATCTCTCACAGCTTTCTAAAGCCACCGTGTGTCTTGTCTATGACAACACAAGAATAGGCAGTGACAGATATGAACTCTTCATTTAAGAACACCAGGATATAACAATATTCTGAATGCAAGCCCAGATGTAGTCAGTATGGAAAAGTTTCTGTACCTTTTTTTGTGAAGTTGTTCCATAGGAATGCATTCATTCAACCAGGAGGAGATCTGTGGAAAACAAAGAAAGAAACACAGTTGCCATAAGAATATGTACGAAACTAGTATTAAAAGGTACATAAAACTGTGCCAGCTGAGAGCTTCAAGGGTCTTATGTTAAGTCCCAAATAACTTTAATGCAAGAATCACTAGAGTCATTTGGTAGGTGCTTTCAGGGAGAAACAGGACTGACCCATAGAGAGACTTCTCTCAGATCCAGGAGATAGTAAATCTTAGGGCAGATATGCCCTAAGATATGCCTCAGGTTGGTTTAGTATTTTAAAGGCAAGTTTTCTTAGGAGAATCAGAAGTAAATATCTAGCTTTCAATAGTTTCTTTGGTCTCTATCATCGCTGTGGTAGCTGAAAGGAGAATTGTATTATACAACCCTAACTAAGAAATGTTGAAATACTTGGCATATGGAAAACTGGAGGTGGAGCTACTATAGGAGTGGGAGAATCACTTGGCCATAGGGGAAGATGCTTAATGAGCATCTTTCACAGACACTGTGGTCACCTAGGATATACTGTAGGCTCTCAGTTCTGGTTTCCACCCTTTTTGGGACAGTCTTTGTTTTGAGGTGGACAATATGTATTTATGCACAGATCTTTGCCACAGTATCTGTTAAGTTACAGGCCGCCATAAAAATGTATGTTGCTAGCTAAGAGCTTACACTTTTAGGAGCATACTACCATCCTATTTACTCCAGTATATATGCTAATAATATACATGTTGAGTAAGGAATACCAAATTTTCTTTCTCTAGCATTAATGAAGATAGCTCACATTTTAAAAAATATTTTGTCTTGCAACATTTAAAATAGCCCAGAAATAAATGACACAGTTTATGATTTATCTGGAGTGCACACAGGTCCAGAAATGTTATTATGGAAGATTAGGTTATATGGCTAAACATGTTGGTTACTAGAAGTAGAATCCCTTATGTGTAGATGTGTAATTCAACATAACTTTATATTCATTGAGAGCCATGACTACAGTGAGGTTCTTCAGTAACCCCATACACTGAATGAAGATGATTCAATACTTTTGTTACACATTTTCCTTGGAGAATACTCTACCTCATCTTTCGGCAAGCCTTATACTCCCTTTCTCTGTTTGCACAGTCATTGCCATGGTATCTGACCACTCTGCATGCCATTTCATACAGGCTATAATTCTTTTCGTGTGATATAAAAGAAAAAAAAAAAAAATCAACAACTACATGTTAAATGTTGTCTGCTATTCTAAATGCATTGTATTATACATCACATTTAAACTAAGACAGGTAGGGAGTTTTCTGACATTTGACTCTGCCTTGAAAAAGTAATTAAAACATTTTTTTTTTTTTTTAAATTATTATTATTTTTAAAAGTGATCATGTCAACAGGTCTTGTCTGTGAAAGGGAAATGTTTCATAAAGCAATGAATCACTTCTCCTACTCCTCTGCCTACTCCTCTGCCAAGGTCATCCTGTCCTGCTGCTGGAGATAACACGATGTCAGTGTGTATCTTCAAGGGGAAAAAATATAAAACAAAGCAAAACAAAAAAACGTAACAGCTCATCTTTTCATATGGTGTCTGTAACAGATATGCTGTTTTCCTCTGGAAACTGAGATCTTTGTAGCCATGTCCTCAGTGCAACGGGTACAAACCTGCTGGTCATTGTGCTGAACTTATGAGGACATGTAGAGGGGTTAGAAGTGAGATTGAACTCCTTGCCATGCTGTTTTTCTGGTTTAGAATTCTGCTATGGAAAAAATCCTGTAATGACGCTGCAGATGCACACATTTGGTTGCGGAGAACTGATCCTAGACTGTTAATCCTAGATGAATGTTGATCCTAGACTGCATATTCCTGTCAAATATATTTCCCCTTCCATAGTCACGCTATGACCAACGTAAGTCACAACTGAAGTGGAAGCTGCAGACTGAAAGCCTCCACCATATTAACAATATCTCTGGCTGGTCTTTCTCCTTCTGCCTCCCCAAAGAAAGAAAGAAAGAAAGAAAGAAAGAAAGAAGCAAACTAAAGCACAATTGTGTCATAAGGGAACACAGCAGCAGAGTCTTGCTGGTGCCATGAATTCTTCCACTGTGTTTCAGACCTAATGTATCAGGAAGAGGGGCTTGGACAGAAATAGGAGGATGAAGGAGTACTAATAGCCTGGTGAAATAATGAGAGAGTGAGAGAGAGAACACATGAAAGAAAGTGGGATGGGAGAAAGGAAGAAGCCTCTTTCTGATCAGGGGAAGTAACATACTCTTCCCAGGCAAAGTCCTTTCCCAAGGTGGTCATTCATTCGTCATTGACCCATCTAAGCCCACACAGAATAATGGATCCCTGAAAAGACAGAAGCTACTTTTTAAATCTTTTGAGCCTGGGCTAATTTTAAACCTACTCCAGCTGAAATATTTACTGCACGTATTCCTCATAAATTATGTGATATTCAAAAAGTGAAAATCCTCATTTCAGCATCATCAACTCAAGTGGAAAACTGCATATCCTCCAACAGAAAATTAGCAAACATTTGTTCTGTCTGTCAGCTCAAGTGTGCTGTATTTTTTCCCTGGCACAGATGTATTTAGGTTTGCTAGCTGGTGAAACTGCTGTAGCTATTCTGCAGTGTCCCTGGAGACAGGCATCCTATGGCTACAAATGAGTGTATTATTTAATCATGAAAAGACAAGACTTTGAATAAGAGAAAGCATTTCTAAAAGAAAAGTTACCAAGGACTCTGGGATCTGACTGCATAATTCAATCTCATTCCATCTTTTGAATGAAAATGGAATGCTGCTGAAATGATGTACTTCTGCCTTGGGAGTGTGCTTCATGTACACCAAAGTACGGTGGTGTACTTCATACAGCCTTGGCAAGAAATCAGTTTGTAGATGAGAGGACAGGAAAGTATGTCCTCTGAACATTTAATAATAATTAATTGCTTCATGCCACATCACAAACATAAGTATTTTGTCCTGCGTGTGCAAAGTAGGTAAGTACTAGTGTTTCAAATTTTGGGGTGCAATGTGAAATTCTTTCAAGGGGCTTAATTTCTGGAGTATTTGGTATACACTACTTCAAAATAAAGTTTTTGTTTGTTTGTTTGTTTTGAGTGACTCTATCCAAACAGAGTTTTAAAATCTGAAGAACATCAGATTATTAGTCATGTGTGAACTTTTATACTGAATACTACCATTTCACTGATGTAAAAAAAAAGACAGCTTTTGCAATATTTTTCCAGAAGAGACTTAGCAACAAAAGAGACCTGGAATTCTGGAAGCCCAAGAACCAAGTACATATTGTAACTAAATACTAGATGGCTTTTTTTTTTTTTTTTTTTTTTCCCCCTTTTTCTTTTTCTTTTCATTTCATCTGTTTCTGATTGTTTCACACCAGTTTCAACAAATGCAGTTTTTACCAGTGAAGTCACTGAGATTAAAACCAGCTTAAAAGTACTTATACTCTATAAAAGTCAAAGAGAAGCAGTAGATTTAGGGAACTTGGTGGGCACGTGAAAGTAACTTAGAAGTATATGTAAAATAGAGAATTTATAAATAAAATTAACTTTTACATCTTTATAAACTGAACAAACGTTACCCTTTTTGCTGTTCCTAAAAGGTAGCAATATTCCCTTAAATTGGAACAGGAGAGAGCCTTCATTTCTAGATTAATTTTTGAGATTTGAAACATGATATGAAAATCTGGCTCTTTTGGGTTCTTAAGGCTCCCATGACTTCACGTTCAGGCAAATGAGCTCTGTTGTGGGAGAATAAAAGACCCTAAGATTAGTATCTATAATTCAGTTACAGTTTTCCACTAACAGCTCAGTACTGCTCATGAGTCCCCTTGCCACCATGGTGACCCCACAGCTCAGCCAAATATAACTAAATGTTGCCCAGGAATAATGAAAGCGGCAAGGGGCTGCAGTACACAGCAAGACTATGCTCCTACACTAAGGCCCAAGCAGATACATTCAGTTTGGCATCCTGTTTGAGGAGCTGATTTCCAGGCTAATTGTGTGTTTGTCTCTGCAGGCATTGCCAGTGTTTTAGAGAAAAACAAGCAATGCAGCTAAGGGGAACATTTCCCCCAGGGTGATGGACAAAAGCAGAGATTTAAGATTTGCTGGCCCTAATCTTTCTCAGCATCCCATATACAAAAATACTGAAACTTTTTATTAGATGCTCATTTTGTCTCTGACTTCTTGAATCAGTGACTTAAGTATAATATACGTGTAAATGAACAGGATTCAAGATGCCTGTGGTGTTGTGTGATCACATTTTCTATATGATTACAAAGAACTGTAAACCCAGTTAGACCTGTGTCAAAAAGGCTGCATAGTGTACAACATCATACAGTCTCATTTACTGATACTTGAAAAAAAAAAAAATAATGTGAAAGCTTCTTTGAAGTTTTACTTTTGATCTCACTGTGACCTACAGCCTGGCTACAGGCCAAAGAAAAGGAGACTCCAAGTGCCAGAATTTTAGTGTCGACAGAGAGAAGCAGAGATTGCTAGAAAGTGGATTCAGTTTTACAATCTCTAAGCATTGGATCATATGCCACAGGACAGATGAGTGCACAGACCCATTTGTTGTGGTGAATCCCGTGTTATGCTTTGATCCTGCTACCAAGATTAGTCAATAACAATAAATCACCTCCTGAGGTCACACCATTCACTGTGTATTTCAGATCCCAAAAGGAAAGACCTGCAGATAGCCAGACTAGTCAGGAATGAATTCAGACAAGCTTCAGCCTTAAACTGTGATTGTACGTAAAACAAGGACATTTTTCCCCTCTCTTAATTTAAACATTTCAATGATGTTTAAAAAAAAAAAAAATCTCAATTCACTGTGACAATTATCACTCGGATTTTCTTACAGAAATCTTACAGAGATCTGGGCTTTGGGGCTACTCTCGTTCACCTCCCTCTATGAAGACACTATGATGTTATTCTGCCATACTACTTTAAAAGGAAATCAATAGTTGCTCATTACAGTAGTAACGCACATATGTCTGCAACCTAACAACCTTGTTATTACAAAATCCTCAGTTCTTAATACAAAAAAAAAAAAAAAAAAAGATTTTGATTTTTCTCATCACATGTAGAGTACAAAAGATTTTATCTACCTTTACAAAGTTACTAATTCTTTACGCTGAGCTGTATCCCTTTTTTAACACTCCCTTTTGTGCCATTACAGGCTAGAAGATCTTCATGCAGAGTTTCTACATTCTCTTTCTTCTCATTCTCTCTCCTGAAAAAGTTCCTTTCCCTACTCTTGATATAATTTAGCCACCTGGTCTGTATGATATTTGATTTTGACCATTACCTCCAACTGGAAATTGGACTTGGTTATTAACAGAGGGGCTGAACCCTGTATTCCTACACATTCCCCTCTCTTCCAGATGCATCCTCAATTTTAAGGGTACCAAATCTAATACTTGGAAACTGATTTACTGAAGTGTGGATTACTGGGAAGTACACAAAACAATAGTGGCAGCAGTGCTGTAAACAGATAATTTGATATTGAATTTTAAATATTTTCGGATACCATGATTTTATTTCTCAGGCTAGACACAAAAGGCTAATTCAGAACAGCATGCCTGTGCCTTTGTCTCCCATGTGCAAAATGAAGCAGTAATACAACTCTTTATAGTGCTGATATAAATATCAATGTGTCAGTATTTGCTAAGAACTAAGATACAGCAACTGGAATATTGTAGACCAGATTTTAATTCTATATTCAGTGAAGATACTGGATGATATACAGAAAATAAAGCATGGGAAATAGTGCAATAAACAGTGAATGTGAAAAGTACTGTTGAACAGATATGATTAAGTGCTACCCAGTTGGTACACTAAATGAGACAGAGGACCTATGCAAAACATTTTACTTGGTCTTGCAATTAGAGACAATCAAAATGCAGATGCAGAAGGGATCTGACTGAAGATTGCACTGGAAACTGTAATACAAGAAATTCCAAACTTCTGAGTTTTAGTCTTGATGTTGTTTTAATGTCGTTTCCAGGATATATGATATATATTCTTACTTGCATTCCTTTATATTAAACTGCTCCTGGACTTACAGTTTCTGAAGGGATGAATTTTATTGTCAAGGGTATCAGCGAATGGTGAAATATATTTGAAATTGCAAAGGAGAGTGACATTGCCTAGGTTGACAAACTGAACAATGTCAGAATAACAATAGCATGCGAGAGGGCCATGGGCCATTGTACAAGTGTATCTGTTACGGGTAAACTTTATTTCTGGTGAAGAGCTCCATTACCGAAGAAACTTTAAGAGTAGACATTGAAAAATGCATGAATGAGAACGACTGTTTTGACAAAGAAGAAAAGGTCTGACAGAACCTGAAAGGTCTGTCTCTAGCTCACATCTCAGCACTGTTTAAATTCTCTTCTGCCCTAGGGTAGTTCAACGCTATATACATTACTGTTCTCTCTAGTATGGGATTGAACTTTACCTTAAGTAAATATGGCAAGGTTTATAACCAAGGGCTCTGATTTCTAGCCAGGGAAGGTTTAGCTTAGGATCACTGATGTGTCTCCTTACACAGTCCTCACAAAAGCTCTCTAAAGTCAAAAGATGTTTGGTATCACAGCTCTTGTGCCACACTATCACACAGCCTGACTATTAGGGTAGCCTGTCATTGGTTTACTTTAAAATACTAATATGTAGCTTCAGTATATATTAGTCACAAAAGCCACTTAGCTAGATGAAAATAGTCCTTCAAGTAGCTGTGATTAAATTTTTTTTCCATAGTACCTAAGCCCCACAGCTGTTAATATTAAATTCCAGGGCAAGTTATAGAATGTTATGTTGCAATATTTATATGCTCACCACATTCCTCCCACCCCAGACATTTAGGTCTGATACACACTATGATGTATATCTACAAGGTTCAACTGACACAGCGTATTATGGAGATGATCATGATATAAACAAACACATTTTTAGCTGAGTAAATCTACACACACTGATTGTTCTAGCCTCCATTTAAATTATACTATTTATTTCTTCAAACTCCTAAGTTTAGATATGGAAAAAAAATACCCTGAACATTACAAATTCATGGGTATTCCAAAATCCTTACAATTTCTGGTCTGTGTACAACATAGCTGTCAGTCTGCTTTCCTTAAAGCCAGCTAAAATGGCAAGAAAACTTGTCTGATCTTTCTAGTAAACACAGCTTCAGGCATAGGGACAGTTTTATAGTGTAAACAACAGGCAGGTTAAATTATCACTATAAAAGCTTTCTACTCATGAACAGTGATTTCTACTTTTCTTAGAATGTATTTCCATTATGACATTGCAAAAGCAGAATTCTGGGGGGCTCTTGCTGCTGAATGTAGAAAAGAACCAGCCCAGTAACTAAATCAAGATAAAAGAGATCAGTACTTTCTTTTCCCTGGGATGTATCAACTGTCATTAGGAATGCAGACAGTAAAAAGGCAATTTGGGACTCTGAGAGTAGGTTGCAAAAATAATTTACAGTTGTGTTCACTGTTGGCATTATACTAAATCACATCAAGACTCTTCATTTGTTCAGACTGCATTCAGTATGGTATTAAAAACAACTCTTTCCATTGGTATTTTTATTGTTGTTTGCAAATAAGATATTTTCTTCTAGACGCTTAATGTGCCAATAGAGACATCTCTGCACAGATACCAATTAGTTACTTACATTGTAATGATAGGCATTACAAAGCAGACACAGCGTGGAATGAAATCATGACTTATTAAGGCACTTGTCAGACAAAGCTGTTTCTCCTTTCTTTTTAATTATACAGTGGAGCAGTTCTATTAATGCTCATACAGTAAATATACTGCCGATTTTAATTACTGAAAATCTAGCTCAAACACACTGAAGTCTTATGTATTTTACACCCATTTCTGTCTAAAACATTTCTCAACTGAGTGCCAGCTGAAAGTGCTTTATAACCCGTGAATTAAACAGAAGAGTCCAGTGTAGTGGCTAAATTCAGTACTATTGCTCCTTTCTACAGTCTGTACTTTAAATAAAATAAATAATTTGCCCTGCATCTCAGACTGAATTGGTGGCAGGTTCAGAAAAAAAGCCTTAAGAATTTCCTAATTACTCAATGTGGTGTGCACCCTGCAAAGCTGCCTGCCATTCCTTTCAGCTACAGGCTGACATAGAAGTACTTGGTGGGATATAATGAGTCGTGATTACATTTCTGATGCCTGTGGTTCTGCTCAGTTTAGACAAATGCTTTTCCTTTTTGCTAGTTTCTCCTTCATGTGTTACACATTGCTGCCACCAAGTTTTTTGTGCTACCTGTGCACTACCAGGCCAATGCTCTTCTATCCCTTGGAAAGCAAAAAATCTCTTTGAGCTCTTGCCCTGTCCTGGATATAAATCCAATCCTTATATTGTGAAATATGTTCCTTAATTCCCACCCCCCCCCGCCCCGTACTGCTTATTTCCAAGGTAGCTCTGTAACTCTGGGTTCTAGTCGAGAAGAAACACCCAAGTACTGCACGTATAAGCCATTCCACTAAGATTTCAGGCTTATCTTTTCAAACTTCAAAGTAGGTCAGATCAGTAAATAACTCTCTCCTGTGAAAATGTTAGAATTTCTTGCTTAGCAATTGTTAATATTTTTTTGTTCCTTATTCCTCTGAAAGGCTAATGTTCTTGACAAGAGAAGAAACGCTCGGCAAAATGAGAAGTGTTTTAAACCAGACTGCGAAGCTCTAAAGAATGGCATCCTCTGAATTTCCAGGTGCTTCCCAGCACTGCACTCAGGCCTGCCCAGGTCACCCGCTCCCCTCCCGGCCCCAGAGCTCTGGTTCCTTTCTCCAGTGCAAGAGCCTGCAGGATATTTCCACATTGCTTATGCTCTGTTGTGACATGCTTTTGTCATTCAAAGCAAGGCTTTTACAGCTTGGTAACCGGGGTAAGAACTCATTTCCTCCGAACTGCAAATTTAAAAAGAGGCTAAGATGGCTTGTGGCACCCTGTCAAAAGCTGTAAATTGTTCTCACAGCACCATATTTCAAAACTGATGGCACTGTAAACTTAGGAGCAGGGATGGTTTGAAGGTAACACTCAAAGTGAGATGGTGGGGTACCAAATCTGCTCTCTGTCAGGGAGGTCAGGAAAAATTGGCTCAGTTCAGGAGACAGAATATTTTTTCTGTCAGATCTTCATAGCCAGGCTAGATTCCAAATCCCATGTATGTTACTTCCATCTCCACGTTATTGGCTGATGAAATGTGAGAATAGAAGAAATATGAAAGAGGAAACATTTGCTCTCCTATGTTTGCATTACAAGCAAAGTAGAAAGAGACTTCTGACTTTATTAACGCAGATAAATGGCTCAGTAACATAAAGCTTGGGTCGTTCTTTGTGTGAACAATTCCCAGATCGCTGTGGGTTCTACTACAAAATGATAATAAAAATGTTTTGCTTCAGGACAGACTGAATAAAAGACAAACATTAAAAAAAATCTTAGATTTAAAAATACTTCAAAATCATTTTTTTTTTAAATCTTGAAGTTATGACACCTTACATAAAGGATTTATTTACTGCTGTAGTAAAAGCACACATATTAAATAAAAATACACAGTGTATGCTGACCAAAGTGTTGATGACTATCAAACCACCAAGCAGGTGGAAGTAATTTGTTAAATTCTGAAAATCCAGTTTATTGATTTGCAAAACCACTCATGGTGGCTATAGCCTCTTCCCTTGGTACAGACAGAAAAGTTAATACTCAATGAGTTTATTTCAATTGCTGATTCCATTTAACACTTGGCAAGACTTGATGAAAAGGCAAAAACTTTCCTTCCTCTTCCAGCCCACAAATGAAGCCTGGATGTTAAAGATGACCAGCTAGTTTTGGAACAATAAAGGATTTGGTGACCAGAAGCAACCTCCTAAATGCATTAATAACAGCTGCTGTTTTCTTCCTCAGGTAAGTCAGTTTTCTTGCTAGTTTGGAAAGACTTACGTGAAGTCAGGCCTAAAGCAATTTCATTTAGATTTAGAATAGAATGAATAATATAAGCAGGATTTTGAAGACATTTCAATTTCCTTTCAAATGCAACTTGGTATAAATTGTAAGAAAGTCATTACATAATAAATAAAAATGTAGAATTAATGATTTTCTAACAAATTAAATGTGATAATTAAAAAATTGAATGATTTTAGATTAATTTTTTGTCCTGGTTTCACCTGGATAGAATTAACTTTCTTCCTAGTGCCTGGTATGGTGCTGTGTTTTGGATTGAGGAGAACACAGCTGCTAACACACCACTGTTTCTGAGTGGAGCAGTGCTTACACAGGGCCAAGGACTTCTCAGCTTCTCATGATGCCCTGCCAGAGATGAGGCTTGGGGTGCACCAGGAGCTGGGAGAGGACAGAACCAGGACAGCTGGCTCACACTGGCCAAAGGGCTGTCCCACACCACGTGGCATGCTACTGAACAATGAAACCAGAGGAGCTGGACTGGGAAGGATGGGAGACCCTGCTCAGGGTCTGGCTGGGCATCAGTCAGCGGGTGGTGAGAAATTGCATTGTGCATCACCTGTTTTATATAATAAATATATTTTATTGTTAAATAAAACAATATTGTCTTATTAATATCCTATTAATCTGTCTTTAGCTCACACCATGAGTTTTTCACCCTCTTTATTTCAATTCTCTCTTGGGGGTGGTGAGTGAACAGCTGTGTGCTGCCTAGCTGCCTGAAGTGTTAAAGCACAACCACATCCTAAATGGTTTACCTCAATGCCTCTACATGTAGCATGTCGTCCTGAGTTAGTAAAAAGAAATGCTATACACTATGAGAATTATCCTTCCTTTAGATAAACAGCTGCAATGCACAAATAATATCAGAGTTAAAAAAAGCTTAAAGCAAGTTTTCTCCTCACTGATTTGAATTGATCAAATTCCATTAGTTTTCATCTCTTTGAATTAAGTCAGTCTGTTTAAAGAGCGCAATAAAACAAAAAGTATTGTCATACGGATCACCTCCAGAACTAATAGCAGCATAGATCTCGTTTGTTTTCTAAGAAGCTTAGCATGTGAATTTAGGGAAGTCCAGAGTACCCAAAAGATTACTGGCCTGAGGTGATGCCCTGATTATAGGAACACAACGGATATCAACATTTCTTTTTCTTTCCTCTGGCTGTGTGGATCCCCAAAGCTAGTTTATGGTAATTCTCTTCTGTGCCTCTTCCCCATTCTCTTCCCATAAAGTGCAGGCCCAGCAGCAAATATGAAAAGGTTCTTTGACAGCAAACGTGGTTAAATTAAACATGCCCTGTAAAGACAGGAGGGTGGGCACACGGGGAAATTAAATCTGTCAGTGCATCCCATTGCCCATCAGTCTCTAGCTATGATTATTCATTTGCTAAGGTAACTGCAGAGAATGCTTCAATGAATTAAAGGGAAAGACCTGAGCTTGAACCTTGTTTCAAGAGTGCAGTTTAATCAATAGCATCAGAGAATACTGTGTTTAAATTATGAATATATTTATATTTACTGAAGCTAAGGCTTGTGAGAGACACCCTGCATGACAGGTCTAGAAATTAATTTCTGTCATTACATTTTATCTTGGGCCTGGCAGTGTTATACAGGGTAAAGGCAATTTCATTTACCTAGAAAGTACAACTCAAGTGTGTTCTATAGCACTCTGAATACAGTCAGTGTTATTTACAAAACCAGCCTATGCCCTTATTTAATGATTTGGCAGTCATGCTAAACAATTGAACCTTTTAGGGAATAGTGTTAGCTGAATGTCAATACATACGTATGATTGCCTTTCAGCTGCAGAGAAATGGTAATTAGGATTTCCATTGAGCTTTCTGACAGAGGGGAAGCTGAATTAAAGCCTATTTATAAATATTTTAATATCATAAAACAGCCTTAGAGCAATCAATTTGAGCAGCACTGTAAATATGCCCTTCATTATGTAAAGGTTGGATGTTTAATAACAATATGCAAATATCTTTGCAAGAGTACTTGCTTTTGTCTCTTCCTTTTGTCTTTCAGGCACAATGTCTCTCCCGCTGGGGACAGTGTGCAGAGAAACCTACTATTGCTTTTATTGTTTATTTGTATGTATAGGACTTATTTATGTTCTTCAGCTGAATCAAAAACTTATGCCCCTGGCAGCTTTTTTCATTAAAACTTCTATTAAAACTTGACTTAGTATCATGAGAATGTTCATTATTTACGAGTCAATGTTTAGTGGCAGAACCAGAAATTCAAACACTTTTGAGCCAGTATAAATTGTCATATCTCCACTGTCTGCAGCTGAGGATCTATCCCATAAACCCTGGTTCCAGCTCGCTCATCCATTCAGTCTGTTTCTAGGTAGAACTGATCATCTAGCAAGCAAGCTCACTTGCTGCAAACATGTTAGTGACTTATTTTCGATTGGACTCAGATTTTCTGTGATAATACCTAGCTTATGCATATTCTACCGTTTTAGTTCCTCTGACGTTAAAATGGCACAGAGCCAGTAAAAACAAAATCAGAATTAGGATGAGTTTTAAACCACACATGTAGTTGAGGTCACTAGTAAACTAACAAGACACAAGCTGTGAAGCTGCAATGATAAGCAAAGGAGACTGAACCCAACAAGCTAATATTCCTGTTTATCTACACAACCAAAACAGAATTAAAGCCTATGCTCTGCAACTGAAATCAAGAATATTATTACAATTTTATTGCCAGTAATTTATTCAGTATCATTATTTTGCATAGAATTGTCTTTCTGCTCTACTTAAAAAAAAAAAAATGTCTTCTGTCCTTTTTTTTGTCTCTCTTTTTAGCAAGCTAATTTCATTCTTCATCATTAAAATGCAGTAGTATCTTAGACTTTCAAAAAATTAAATTCCTATTTTAGCCATTACCAATGCAGCCCCTTTAGCTCATCCTTCTGAATTTATACACCACTGACACTAATTTATTATTTTCCATCTTATTCTGAAGCTTGTTGGATTGGCTGAAATCGTACACAACAACTCAAAGATCAATAAGTAATTTGTTTAGAATGCCAGGGATCATTTGTGATCTAATTTTTGTGTGGGGGTCAAAGTAAAACACAAACAAACAAACAAGCACAAAGCATACAAGTATGCTCTCAAAAATAAGCTCAGACAATTCAGTTTGCAAGACTTCTTGAGCAAAAATCCCCTCAAGTAATCAGAGAGAAGAAATGGAAATGACAGTCTAAAGTGAAGGCCACATTGAAATGTTCCTGTTATTTCAGTCAGATTTTCCCAACTGTCCAGCACTGAAGACAATTACAGCAACAAAATAATAGTTTAGAAATATTTGGAACTGTTGAAATACAAGAAACCACAGGGTATCACTTTAAGGACTAGCTTAGCAGCAAAACAGCTCTGTACCTGAATGTTTAGTTACAGATCATCCAGTACCATGCCATTCTGGGTTACAGGGAAAAAATCCTAGATGGTTCAAACCCTTGGTGGCAGGCAAACAGCCGTTTCCAAAAGCAAAGCGTCACTTTTGCTTTTTGTCTTGAGAGACACTGAAAACCCAGCATTTGATAAAGTCAATTCTTCCATCTTTTTAAAATACAATATTTTTACCTATCAGGCTGCAGAGTATGTTCTCTTCTCAGTTACTTCTATTTCATCTAGGCAGGCAACCCTGATGTAAACGAGGAAAACTCACCTGCTTAATTAAGAACTTGAAGGTCTCTTAAGCTTTGATAATGGGTTTTAGCTGTGTCCTGGTTTCAGCTGGGATAGAGTTAATTTTCTTCCTAGTGGCTGGTATGTTGCAGTGTTTTGGATTTAGGAAAAAAATAAAGTTGATAGCAAACCAATGTTTCAGTTGCTGCAGAGCAGTGCTTACGCTTGATGGGACAAGACTAGATAGAGCTAGTCTGAGGTGGAATCACCGATCAGTGAATAATACAGATTCCAGGTCTTTGGCACCATTTCATAATCCACTCCTGTTGTACCATACAACTTGCAAATTTTGATGTATTTAACACTCTCAACGGGCCATTTTGCAAATGTCAGTTTCATGTTGATCAGGTGAGTATACATAAGACACAGAAAAACAGTCCCTGCTTTTGTCCACATGAATAGCCCTTTGAAGGACTTTACTGAGGGATATGAGGATTTGGAAAAATCTTCAGAACTGTTGGCAAGCTGTAAACTATTACAGGGAGTTACTTTTTATTTTAGTTTTCACAAGCTGAAGCAAAATACAGCATAGAAAAAATGCTAGTCACGTACCACTTTCTTTCCATGGCCATCCTTTACCAAAGAAAAATAAGAGTTCTCTGCACTGTTGTCAATGAACAGTATATATTAATTTGATGCTTCTATGTACCCCTATAATTTGTCATGGAAACAGATCCATAAAAGGCTGGTTTCTGACTCTTGACCAGTAGATTTGTCCAAAAAGTGGCCAGCTGGGAAGACAGAACATATCATTCATTAAAATTCTGTAATAAATTTTTTTGTGTCAAAGACTCTAACAAGGGTCAAAATGCAAGATGCTATAATGTTCTTCCAAGAATCACAAGATTACAGTGAGAGACGGTAACATTTGATCATTCCTTCTTAATTAGAAGCTGGAATACTCATACCATTTAATAAGACCAGGAAGAATAAGAATATAAATATCTACAAATAATATTAAAAAATAATAATAATATTATATAAAGAACTCCCTAGCTGTTTTACAGATCAGGACCCCAGCATGGTAATTGCCTTCATGTAGTAATAAAGACACCAGGAACCACAAAATATACCAAACAAGCAGGATAAGCAAATGTATCGGACAGAGGATTTGAGGAGGTACGGTTAAAAACAACCAGGACACATGCAATTCTTCGCTATTCATCTGGAGCAGTGGCAACACTTTGTACATGCATTTCTGAAGGGCCTTTAGCACAGTAACCTGCAATTTCCCAAACTGCAGCTTAAGATGCCAACCCAAATTTTCCCATGAGAAGTATTTCACAGTGTAGGGAAGGTAATGGATAAAATGACCAGAGATCTGTTTCCCATTTCTGACCCTTAGAAAATAAATGGTCTCCCTCTTCATTCAGAAGGAATTTCAATTCCAAAAAGAGAGTTTAAAAGAAAGTGGCAGTGTTGATTGGTGGCTGACTCAGAAAGCAGAAAAGCGGCAGATGAAACAAAGTGATTCAGACAAAGGAAAAAGCCCTTAACCTGACTTGTCTGCAAACACAAAAGTTTCCTGAAGCTAAATAAATAAATAAATAAATAAATTACATGACCGATCTATCTTCCCTTTCTTTCTGGAGACAAACAGCAAGAAGCAGCACAACCACGGAAACAGCAGACAAGCTTAGTCTTTGAAAAAGATCCCACCTGACAATATCATGCTGTATTTTCCTGGGTGCTAGAATTGTATCAGAGAGCTTAATTATTGCCTGTATGAGCTTGAGAGACCCAGAAGGAGCGCCCTCCAAGATGTGCATGACCTGTAAATACTGGTTTGTGTTTGTGCCAAAGGAAAAGAGAGAGGAGGAGTAATTTTATTTATTTATTTATTTTTCATCAGAAGATGTAATGGCTTATGACAAGGTCTATTGTCCCCTGGAAGGAAAAGGAAGAAAGGAAATGTCTGTGCTGTAACAAAAACTAAATCACTCCAACTGTCAGCCTCCGTCAAGGCACACCAAGTGTGGATGGTGATTGTGAAGCCATTTGTCCATCAGTTTTTGAAAGGTGCTAGCAGATATAAATAAGGAAATGGGGATGAATAAGACTGTAAACATTTTCATGGTTGATTTCTGGAGACATAATCCACACATTCTGATCATTTTCATGTCATTTAGGAGAGCAATGCTAGGAGCAGAATCTAGTGCCAGCCTTGCCCCAGGGTGCAGAGAAGAATAAACTAGCATTTCTGTTTATGTTAATACAATTTGAAAAGAGCGTCCTTTTGTTCCTGGAGGCTTATCTACCAAAGAACAACATAGGTCACTTTCCTGAATCAATGTTTTGGTTAGATTTATACACTGTCTATCAACTGTAAATTAGGTAACCTACACTAATACTATTTCAATTCAAATGTTGGTCACCTTTTTGTATATCAGAAGTTCTCAAAGCAATTCAAGTCTTTTTCCATATAGTACTGAAGTGGCTTGTCTGCTTCTGGAAGAAGGTGGAAGGCAGCTAGTAGGCAGTATCACTTGGGCTGATGTTTTAGCAGCGGGTTCTCAGAAAGCACCTCCAGCTGAGAAACACAGACTAGAATATCTGAAATGTCCATGCTTGCAGAATGGATGCTAGTCAGCTTGAGAATCTGTAAGGCTATATGGCACAGAAGATGTTTCAAGTTCTAAAATGTGCTCTGCATTACTATTCTCACCATATTTCTAGCTTCAGAGACCCACATCCAGAGTTTAGAACAAATATGTTTTCAGGTGTTCTTACATCCCCGTAGCTCCACTGAGCCACCATGATTGACAGCTGCGTGGCTCTGCTGGGTAAGGCTGATACATATAGAATCAACTGAGATGGCATTTTTGACAAAAATCCTGATTATGGTATTTTCTACCAATTCTACCAGCATGAATCTCAGCTTTGCTGCATAGGAGATGTATTGAAAAAAGAGCCTGACATAAACTTCCCTTTCTAGAAATTGGGGTATTGAAACAGCCACCAGCTTTAACAAGAACCCAAGATGCAACTGTTAGTTGTGCTGAGTTGGGCTTTTAATGATGAGGCAACTGGCAGACCTCTACATTTTTCTTCTTCTGCCAAACTTAAACAGCGATTATAAGCATGATATGGAATGGCAGGCATATGGGCACACTTTCTAAACCACAGTACACAATTAGTCTCTGAAATAGCTGGGAGTGTCCCCCAAACAGCAAGTGGTATGGGGTCTGGTGGCTGTAAGACCCTCAGCTATAGTTATGCCATATCATACCATTATTGCTATTCTCAGTCTTTACTGACCGTGATCCACTTCAGCCTGCACTTTCACTGCTAGGGATTTTGAAGATACTGCTTCCAAATTTTGCTATTTATATAATAGCCATCCAAGGTGGCAATCTCATTTGATTATACCGTAGATTCCTGTGACAACAGAGCTATTTGTGACTATTTCCTGCCACTGAGAGGCACAACAGCATCTCTCTGAGGTGACAGCAGCTTTCAAGTCCCCATTTCATAGAGATTTGTTTCCTTTTTGTTAACCTTCACAGTTTCTTCTGTAAGTTCCCAGAGACTCTGGAATGCGTTTCCACTAGTATAGGATGTCAGCAAGTCACCTATAATACTTTCAAGTATAGAATCAGCACAGTTTCAACCATCTTCACATTGTGCAAACTTTTTAATTCTAGGATTTTGTTGTTATTCTTGTCTTCCACACAGCATATTTTCATTGTTCACTTGTGCTCACTTCCATTCTTAGATGACTTCCCTCCTAGGAATGTGGTATTTGGAAATTTGTCCTTATAGTTTAAAAATAGCTCATGTCTTTAGTTTTGATGAAATGTCTGTAGAATGCCCACATTAATATTTTAAAATACTTAGTTACCCCAAGTTAACTGGCTAGATTTAACACGGAATAATAAATTTTGGTGAAGATCAGTCCCAGAGTTTATGAAAGTCTTGGGAAAAAAGCATGTGGGAAACTCAGGGGATTAGGATTCACGAGAGCCATCCTCAGCCTATGCTTTGGCTGCAAATTTTTCTTCCACACATCCACAAGGTGCTGAGAACTTGTCTCCGGATTGCTGTGACAGCTCAGCATCTTGTAAATAGCATTTGACACTTCTGAGGCTCAGGATCAAGTGTTCCTCCCTGCATCTTTAGAACTGGTTAAATTCACTGTGGAGAGGAGTCTTCACCTTCCCCCAGAGTATGACCCAGGTGGCTGACAGGAGAGCACATTGGAATCTGCACAGGTCTGTAAAATTCTGAGTAATCATATGCTGTAAGGGAAGTGAGAGGATGAGGGATATTTCTGAGATACTGAAGCATTTCAATGGAATGGGTCTACCAAGAATCTCTGGGTATTGCTGTTATTCCCGTCAATAATAAGAATAAGCAATAACATTGATTATGTAGAACAAGCTGTATGTAAAGTAAAAAAAGTATCATACACCAGAGACTAAAACCTGACAAGCTCTGTTACTATAAGATAGCAAAAAACATTAAGATTGAGAGCTGATGGAAAGTTTGATTTATAGAATCACACTGTTCACATTTTACTCTGTATCCAAACAAATAAGTAGATCTTCAGGATATAAAAAGCTCATACAAACACATGAATTTCCTTACCAGACTTGAAGGCAAGTGAGTAGATAGCTGTACTTAGAGAAGGACTTTAAATAAACAAACAAACAGAAAACAAAACAAACAAAACAACAACAACAAAAAACAAACAACAGACATGTACATTGATTCTACAGATGGCTGGACAGAATGAAAGGTTAAAAAATATTGCAGATATGTTTGGACATCTTAAAACAACAAATAGTTCAATACGATCTATTTAGTCAGGGTAGACTAAAATTCACTAATATAATAACAGAGCCATTTGTCTTAGCAAGTATCTTGTTATTGGTGATCAATAATGCAGCTGAGATGACTGATGGCTTTGTTTTCTTGTGGTGCCTCAGCCAGTCTAAATTATTTATTTGACATGCTGCCTCTTGGCAAATGGAAGGGAACAGTGATAAGAAATTTGCATTCCTCTGATATATACCTCAGAAAGAAAATACGACGTTTCTCAAGCTTTTGGTGAATGACATATGGCTGTAGTTTGAGGGACAATTTTGCTGACCAGACATGTTTTTGTCTCCTGGCATGAATAATGTAACCATCAGAATGAAAAACAAGAGAGTTACTTCTGTTTGCTGCATGTGACAATAGCATAATGTAGAGAATATGACGGCATTTTCAGAAATATCCAGAATCTAAGTGCCTCTGAATAGTCAAGGATCTGCCCCAGTTTACCAGAAGCCTTAAGTTGTTGTAGCCAGTTTTATTTGCTCTTGAGGCAGGGAAAAGGGAAGAGGGTGAATATAATAAAAAATCACAAGAATTTAGCAGCAGGACGGAGGAACTCTCCCAAGCTCAATATACTGCCTCTGACTCTGGCCAACTGTGCACGCTGAGGTGAAGAATGAACAGAACAATACTTCCTCTTCTGTATCCTGCCATTTCTGTGTCAGCTGTTCTCCAAGCTGAGGAGTTCTGTTATTAAATACATGCAAGCCTTTCAATAACTCCAGTCATCCTTGCTCTTTGTACTGTTATGGCTGTGTTACAGCTTATTCAAAACTTGGTGATCAAAACTGCATTCAAGGTGTGGGTGTACATGGATTTGCACACTGGTGTAGCATATTCATTTTTTTTTTTTTCTCTATGATTTCTTAATACATTATTCATAACATTCTATTCACTTTTATATTTAATTCTATTTCATAACATTTTAAACTCTTGATGGGCATGAAGTTGATATTTTCACAGGTCTATACACAGTAACTCCAGCATCTCATTCTTAAGCATTATGAAAAATAGTAATTTAGAGACGGTCATGGTGCATTGGCTTCTCTTGTACATGACTTTGCATTTTTTGACATTGAATTTAATTTGCTGTTTTATAACCCAGTTGCTTAGGATCACGAGGCCCTTCTACAAAACTTCACTGCCTTTTGAATAATTTTCTATTGTCTGCAGACCTTTCCTGCTCCCTCTTTAACTTCTTTACAAGACCGTTTAGATCATTTACACAGATGTCAGTACAGATTCCTGCGTGGGACAGGACAGACACTCCAACCTTGTGTAAAGGCAAAGTGAAAATACAATGGTAAAGACAAAGATTAACCATGACACGGCTGGGGAAACATTTCTGTTTGGGGCTACTGGATCATAGCTTTACCTCTCCTTGTCTTAGCACTGTAGCCATTTCCAGGTTCTGCTCCCTAAATATCCTGCTGAGATGAGTGGAAACATCACCTTTCACTATGTGCTTGTGTGCAATATTGTCACGGAGGCTCTGCAAAGCATGCCATCTCCTCTGCTCATGGAGCAGCTCCAGCAAGCCCTCCTGGCCCACAGGGGCAGGCTGCTGGCAGCTGACTCGCACAGCTTCCTCACACCCCTCCCAGCGCAGAGCTGCACCTGTAACTGGCTCACATCTGTTCAAAACCTGGCAGTTCTGGAAATGAGCTTCCATAACACCAAAAATATCACTTGG
This sequence comes from Nettapus auritus, assembly GCA_011076525.1. Classification (NCBI taxonomy): domain Eukaryota; kingdom Metazoa; phylum Chordata; class Aves; order Anseriformes; family Anatidae; genus Nettapus; species Nettapus auritus. The sequence continues at coordinate 50,754,259 of CM021769.1, read as the reverse complement.
CTAACCTGGTAACAGCATTTTAAGAAGTTCTGTTCCTGGGATGTATAATCACTAGAAATAATGCCAAATCTTTATAAGAACACCAGTGTTAATGCGGATGCAGTTAACAGTCAAACCCAAGAAAGGTGTTTTCCTAATCAAAGGCCAGTGTGTGTGCAATCCACATGTCAGAAGCTGGTCACTGGAATTCAATAGAGTTGCTAGAATTACAGCGCAGCCTTTGGAAAATGTAGACAGAAACCTCATAAATCACCCAGTTCAAGCTCAGGTAAATTCATAATTCCCATTCCTGGTGCCATTATGGTACTTTGCCTGGTGTTTGGCTGTTGTTTTTTCTTTGATGAGGAAGTGCCAGTGCTAGCCCAGTGCTCTAGTAATAGGCAGGTGAATGTGCTCCTGGTGCCAAGGTGGTGCCTGGCAGCCTCAGCATCTTTGGCACCCACCTGCAGCACCCAGTGTTGCAACCAGGCTCGGCATCCACCCAGCTCTGCCAGCACACCTACAGCTCAGGGCTGGGCGGTGCCAGAGGGTTTTGCTCTTTTGTATTTCACTGCTGGAGCCTGCCACATTGCCTTTCCATTGCAGCTTTTTCAGTATTGAAACCAAAGGCAGTGGATGTGTTCCTGTCTGGCTCATGGCTAGTTTTGTGGCACATGATTTCCATTATCTATGGTCTTGAGATCTGCCACGTAGCTAGATTAATCTCTGAGCACCAGAAATACTGTATGGTGTCTTGCTGTGAATCCTGCACAGCATCTAACAGCACTTTGAAATTTTTGTTTATTGCTCCCATTCAGATAAAATGAATGCACTTTGAAGAGGTTAAAGCAGAATGGATGATTAGCAATGATGCCGAAAACAATTAGTTCTCATTTGCTTAACATCATTTCCTAATGCGCTGCTGTAAAACTTTTCACAGGACCTTTAAAATACAATCAATTTTCCTTGGCTATTTCCTAATAATTCAAACCGAGTGCAGAACCTGACACGCAATCAAGCTAATACAGGTCGATATTCATTTTCTTTCAGTTAAATAGGAATTTTAACACAGTGACACAAGCTGTGGAATCACAAATAGTTGCTGCATATCCATCTGTTTGCTGAACACGCATACGGAGAGGGGACCTGACTCAGCTACCTTTAGTCATACTGACTGAGACTCACCAGTGTATCTCAATAAGCAAAACAAAGAATATCACCAGTCATTAGGACAAAACTAGTCTGAGAATCTCGCAGCCTCAGACAAATGCATGGCTTGCACTTCTGTTTCATTCACCTAAATAAGACTAAAGCACTTTACAGACTTGGTGTCTGACTGATCTTGCTTGGGAAAATGAGTATGAGAAGATACGCTTCTGTAGGCAGAAGAGTTAAAGCTGGAACAAAACAAGCCTACATACACAAAGTAATTAATACCCACTTCTCTGCAAAAAAAACCTTCCACTCTGTTTGCTGCAGCACGCAGTAATGGAAGGTGATGGCTGGAATCTGCAGAGCAACTCTCCACCCAGCTGAAATTGCCGAAAAGGCTTAGGAAATGAGGAGGGAAGGAAGTGCCAGAAACTTGCCTACAGACCATATCTAAATATTTGTGAGACGAACTGTGAGATATCCTGGACTTAATTTTAGATGTCATCTGAAAAATGCCACATTCCCCCCAGATGACATAACAAATTATTCGTGCATAAACTTAATTATCCACATGACATTTATCACAAACTTCTATCTGCATTGGCTGGTTATGATAGTCTGAAGTCTGAGCTTTTAATGTGGCTCTGATGCAGTCATTAAAACAAATTAGGGACTGATAAAATTAATAATTGCTCCATCTTTTTGCAACTAAAATAGCTTTTGCTTTGATAACCATTTTCAAGTCTGATTGACTGAGATTTTGCTGATGCATCACTTTACAACAGTATAATTTTCTACCTGAAAATGACTGACTTAGCTTTGCTGGATCATGGTTTACAGGACACAGCTAAAATGATAAAGTTAAATTTGTTGCTAGCTATGAATATCTCATTTGCTTGTGTTTGGAAAGAAGATGTGTGCTGGTGGATAAAAAGGAGGAAAACATCCTTATCAGAATAAAATTATAGGTTGAATGATGAATTACATATGAAATTCACATGAAGTTGTATGGACATCAGGATGCAGTTTATTTTCATACACATATGATTCCTCTTTCACTGAAAAGAAATACAGGACTATCACCACAATAACATGGTTCTCTTTCACCTAATGATTCTTTCAAGTGGTCAATGAGCATGTTTTCCTCCATGTCCTTAACTGATATTTTATTTTTGTGTCCTGTTGCAAGTCTTATTTTTATGATGTTTGAGATAAGAATTAACAAAGGTGGAAAGGAAAGAGATGCAGTAATAAAGCAGCACTTTCCCAATTTTAATGAGATCAAACACATAGGAAAATACAAGATGCAGAAGGAGGTGCAAAGACCGACTGTTTATTAATAGACGATCTCTGGTGAAACTGCACAGATTTCTGGGGCTTGGTGACCCATAGCTAGCTACAAGGTCTTGCACATGTATGCGCATGCAAACCACACAAACTGGTCTTAGTAAAAAAGTTCCAACATCACAAAATCATGCTAAGCGTTTGCCTTCATGGCAGTCTCAGTAGAATAGCTAAGGACTTCAGAATTAGTAGTAATTATTTCAGTAGAGAAGCTACAGAAAAAAATGCATATAAAGAAATAATTACTTGTAATCACACAGACAACTTTAATCTCTAGGCATATCAAGCCAACACCCGTGCAAATCCCGAGACTGCTCAACCCACAGTTATCTAGAAGACAGTGATGTCTAACCCATGAACTGTGAACTGTAGGAAAATCTAACACTTGTGAATAATAAACTCCTTATTTGCTCACCACCTATAATCATTCTATCCTTCCAGTAGGACATGATACCTTTCTTCATCTAGTAGGAATGAAGGCAAGGTCTTGATTTACACGTGTACTGCTAGCTTAATGATTTTAATGTACCCTAACTGGAAAATAGCTACCTGCCATGCACAGGAAAATGTTAGACTCAGACCAGGGCTGATTTGAGAGACCAGAGAAAGCCTGTAGGGGTTCCAGTATATGTTAGAGCTTTCTTATTTTCTTCTCTAGAAATATTTACATATTTGTGAAATTACAGTGCTTGGGAGAAAAATGTACATTCCTCCCACGTGGTCTTCTGTGTGTGTTTAAATGCATTTATTTAAATATACATTTACCGACCACTGTCTGCCTCATACAATCACAACTATGCTGGGGATATAAAACATGAGTGTTTGTACAATGATGTTCGTTGCTGTGATGTGTGGGCTGGGGAGAGAGATGGGCATGGATGAGTGAAAGCTCCTGACCTTCCCAGTGTGTAAGAAGCTGGCCACATCTCTCTCCCTGGTGATGCATGACAATATCCCTACTGTGTTCAGAGAAACTATTTTGAAGCATGATGGATTTATAGCTTGTGCTTAAGAACTACTACAGCAGAAGATTCTAAGCAAGATTCTATGTTTTTCAATCTCCCCTTAAATAAAGCTTATTTCCTATTTGAAAACAAACTTCAAACGGTCTTGCTTAGGGAAATTTTTCTTCCTTTTTTTCTTTTTCTCTAGTTTTCTTTCATTGCTGTTCTCATCCCAAACCCTTTTTCACCAGTCTCCCTCTCAAATCTGAGCTTTTGTATTAGTACAATTTGCACACAGACAGAGACTGACTGTCGTCCATGCTTTGGATCATCTGACGGTTAACATCTACTGAAAGAACGGAGTGAATTTTACCCATGGAAATATTGGGGGGGGCCCCGCCCCCCCAGTATAAAGAAGTTTAATTAAATTTGCATCCCTAAAGGTGATTTGTTAGCACTGTGAGAATTGGTGTGTTAATGTGACTATGAAGGCTACGTCAGTTGATTTGGTGTGTCATATCGAATTATGGCAGCTTGAATCCATGTCAGATATTCTGTCTCCGAGGAGAGGATGTGGAAAGTCAAAAATAACTTCTGTAGGTACCACCAATATCTGTAAAGTTCCTATCTCTGTGTTTCTTAAATATTCCAAAGATTTGCAGCTGAGAAGGAACAATTTAGAGCTGAAAAATTCAGGGTTCCTGAAACCCTACAAAGTTTTTGCAAATTATTGGGAGACAGAAAATGGAGAAATCCCCATCACTTTTTTAAAGGTTAAAAAGAAGAAAAAAAAAAAAAACACACAAAGAAAAACCCAACACAACATTAAAATGTTGTTATTGCTTCATTTTACATTGCTTATCAGAGCAAAGATCAATGCATCAGCTCCAGTGACTGACACAAATCTCTACAGCACAGCTTCTTGCATAGAATTTGTATTGGCATTCAATATCCTCAGAATTATAGGTGGAAGGTAAGGATAGACACAACTAATTCTGAGGATAGGCACAACTAATGGCTTAATCCCAGTTGAAGAACAAACTTAAAAACAAACAAACAAACAAAAAAAAACAAGTACACAGAATTCAGTCTGCAGGAGAGAGCAGCATATTATTCCTGCCATAAAGATGTGCATGTGATGGACTGCTAAGTGTCCGGTACCTGTCCTGCTGAACCTAACTGACAATGTTGTGTCTGAACTCCTGCTTCACACCACCTGAGAACAGCTTGGTTACTGTGTTATTGCCATATTCAGAAATACCAATTTTCAATCTGCTTGAATACCATATCTGCTGGCAACATAGAAAAAGTTCATTCATACTTCTAGTTTTGCAGCTGAATTGTGCATGGGTGGCCTGGTAATGCAGTGTTTTGCAAGAGATCAGTCCACAGTTTGGATTGAGCTATGGGTATGCTAAAGAACAAGTGTTCTAGCTGCATCAGGAGAAAAAGCAATTGTCCTGTCCATTATCATCAATAATTGTGCTCTCTCACTCTCAAATCTCAAATACAAAAGGGTAGGGAATGAACTCTCCTTAACAGGCAAGTGAAGCCTGTAAAAATATATATTTAAATGCATTTGATAGGACACACTGCTAGACACGTAAGCTTCACTGGAGTTTATTGTGGTATGAAAGATTAACTCAAGATGATTCAGGGTGCTGAAAAGTTGCTCACACATTATCTTAATTTTCTTCCTCACTTCAAGCAGTTGTTTATTGGTGGCTGCCTTGCAACATCTACTATGATTTATTCTGTTCCAGAAGCATAGCGAGAGGTATAGACTACCATCCTCATGCTCTGGTTCAGCAGCTTAAATTTGCTGGATCCGCAGTAAACTTCAGTAGTGAAAGCATTAACATTCCTCATAATACTGTATATAATCTAATATAAGAGATAATGACTTTATTATTTGCCTAAATACCCGATTCTTTTTGAATATACTAAGAACTGGAATAACATTCAGTGCTCTGTGTTTGAGGTTAAAAACAGATTTTTTTATTACCTCTTCTAAAACGGATGTATGATTTTCACTAGGTTTCTTTCTTTTTTTTTTTTTTTGTGGAATCATGACTAAAAATACATGTAAGCAGTGGATTAGCCTTCTTTGCACTGCTCATGGCATCAGACATTTTTTCTCTTAATCTTTGCCTCTCCACTGTAGCTCTTGTTATGTTTACTTTGCACAAATGTGTATTTTACATAAAATGTATAATTGCAGATCCTATTATTCTACTTTACTCCTCTGTGTTATTTCAGAGTTCACTATATCTTTGGCCTTAGCTTAAAGGATGACAAAATCATCACTTTCTATACTTTAAGTCATTTTATTAAAGTTGCAGATAGGATTAACACACCTAGGTTTGGAATAGGGATCAAGATATTCAGCTATATATGTTATATATATATATACATGTATATATGTGTTTCTGCTTATGCAGAAATGTAGTTAAGATACTGACTTGTCAGTATCTGCCCTTAGTCTGTATGCCCACACCTATCTTACCACATATTGTCATCTCCTTCCCTTTTAAGGGGAAGCATCCTGGATACAGTGTTTTCCAGCTCCTGGAAGGCCATCCAGTGCCTCCTTTAGATGCCATTACTCCCAGCCAGCAGGGTTTAACTAAGGCTCTCAGGACTCAGAGCATCTTTTTCCCTTTTCACATGCTTTCCTTACAAAGCAGGGAACATTCATCCTGCATCTTTCAAATCAATATCAAGGTAGCAGGGTGATCTGCATACCAATCGACTTGTAAATTTATACCCTGTCTGACTCTGCCAACAGGATTAAAAATCATTCGTGAAACAACAGCTCCCTGTAATCACATCCAGCCAGACTTCAATAATAACTCAGGCATATAAAAGCCTCTTGGTTTCATATGTATTAAAAAAAGTTTTTTCTCATTTTCTACCTCTTCCTTGGACAGTAACTTCCCATTGTCTTGAAAGCCTTCTGCTCTGCATGTGCTTTATCATCCATCCTCCAAAAACCCCATCTACTTTCTGACTGCAAATATTTTTCCTATTAACCAGAAGAAAAGGTGACTGTTTATACCCCAGCCTGATAGCAGATGGGATCTGAAAGACCCCTGAGTTATCACCACTTCACTGCAGATCCCAGTAACTACCTTCATTAAAAGTCATTGCTCCCAAATTGTTGCTAAATTCTGATGTACAGCAAGCTTGGTAGTTCTTATTCTGCTCTCAAGGAACAGTTGTCTGCTTCAAAAAAGCCATCAGGATCCTATGCCACATCTTATGAAGATCCAATCTTTAGTAAGCAAAGCAGTTGCTTACTTCAGTGGGCCACTTTGATTTTTGCTTCAGATTATGATGCATCTGTATAATTAAATGTTGTGTTCATTGTCTATTATTACATTGTAATTTATTCTGCCTGACAGATCTATTTTAATATAATCCCATTTTCAGCTATTGTGTAATAACCTAGTGCAGTTCAAATGGGCTTTTCTTGTAAGCCAAAATAATATCTAAATGTAAAAAAGCATACTTCATCCTGCAGTTCCTTTTTATCCACGAAAGCTGAGGCAGGACCCAGGAGATGTGAATAATTTTTGCCTCTCAATGACCGTGCAGTGCGTGACAGATACCTGTCAGAGTTCTAGGTAGCCCAGTGGGGACCATCTCTGTTTGCATGGGGCTATTCCTACAATGCCAGCTTCACAAACAGCACTTACAGACTGCAGTTATAATGGATGCACAAGTCTGGGGGACAAAGCAAGGGTTTTGCCAGGTGTACTTAATAATCACTGTAGACTAAATTCATTCTGAACAACCTGAAACTTATATGTATCTTTTTACTCTTTAAAATGTTTCAGTGCTCCAAACATAGATCTGAAACTGAGCCCAAACTACCCCCAAAATGGCAGGATATAAAGAACTACAGTACCTCTGGAGTATTTTTGTCAGGGCACATTTTTATACAAACACAGTTATTAATAAAACATTCTGGAAAAGCATTGCCATTCATATATTGTCTTTATATTTTATTCAAATTAGAAAGGCAACAAATTGGTAATCACACTGAGAAGCATGCAAGAACATAGGAAAACAGATCCTGAGAATAAGACCCAGTATCTCCATCTAGTCACCTTTAGCAATAAGCAATATGGAACTGTATAGTCATTTGGTTTCCCTTGCACAAAAAGTCAAACCGACTTCAGTATCCATCGCCTGTAATGTACAAAAGGTGCAGTCCCTAGGTTTCTTCATTGTTTTATGAAGGAGATGTCTTGTAAATGCCCAAATACAAAGCAGCTTGAAACAGTGAAATGGATATGAAAGCAACTACCAAATGGTTGCCTTCCATTATATGTCAAGGGGCATGCATGTACCTGGTGCTAGGGAGGACAAGTTTCACAGCAATGTCATTACTTCCATTGTCATTACTTAATAATGTCATTATTCATATTTGTTGTTTCAACAGTGAGCAGTTGGGCTGCTACAGGCATGGGGAAGGAAGATGGTGAGCTGTGAAGAGTCAGGACTGAGAACTGTGATGAGTGAGCTGTTCTTACAGCTGCTGGAGGGACAGGCACTGAATGGGGAGCACGGTACCTGTTGGTGCTGCTGGGAAGGATCCCTCCACGCAGCATAACTAGCTCTAGCCTCAGCCGATCCCACTGCTGGCATCAGGAGCCAGCCTGACTTCCTGGGGCTGGCAAAAGGCATAGCAAAGTAAATGTCTGCAGTGTGACTGCTGCTCTCAGAGGTCTGCTGCCCTCACCCACAGCCTGCTTTGCTGATGTCTATGCTCATGGGCTCATCAGTTCCCTGATAACAGATCCACAGTTACCCAGTGGATTAGCAGTGGTCAGGAACAGACTGTGATTGGGCTGGCCAAAAGTAACTTGCTTTAGCCATAGAAAACTGCTGAAGAATGCATTTATGCTAAAATGAATGTAGTATGAGAGCTGATCTTAGCTGATCTTAGGAAACAAGACCTTAAACTTGAAGATATTAGACCTGCTGGGGTCTAGGATGCAGAACTCATAAAGGAGTTTCAATGCAGTTTGCCAGCAAAAAGGAAGAGATAAATCAGTCAATACTAATTGAAGTGCTGCTTCCTGTATTTTAAGGAATAATAAAATGGTTTCTAGGTTAAAATGTCCTGCGATATCTTTAATTCTTTTGCTCTATATATTGGCCTTTTAGACTGTACTAGTGCTGATGGAATCAAAGTTGAAAGCTCGTAGGTCTGCTGAAGAGACGGGCCTAAAATTCTTCTGTTCAGAAAATATCCTCAGCACAGGCAATAAAAACCATCTTGTCAATAAAGCCATTATGTCTTATTTTGATGTTGTGACTATTGTTATTCTTTTGAAGGTACTTCTTGTGCATGGAACTTCTGTTTCTGCACTGATACTGTTTAGAGATACTGAAGAAGAGAGAGAGTAGAGAAATGCTTTATGGATGTACATGGTCACAGCACTGGCCTTTACTTGAGATCAGCTTTCACTGGTAGGGCTGGAGGCAGCACTGTTGGGATGATGAAGATAAGCTGTGAAATGTTGCAAGCTCCTCCCTGAAAACAACACAGAAACTTTGCCTGTACTAATAAATCCCAGAATGCTTGGAAAACTCCAAGGGCACTGAAACTCAATTGCTAGAATGGCACCTGGCTTTTGGCCCATGCCAAGTAGCACTTTCCCAAATTATTCCTGGGCTTTGGTTATTCTCAATAAACAGTTTGCAAGCTGCACCCTGTTTTGGAAGCTAACAGAATAAACCAGCATAGGCATGGGACATCCTTTGCCAGCTGGCATCAGTATCTGGGAATGTTCCTGCACACATTACATTTATATTATGGATGTAGCTTCAGTGTCTGATGCACCGGGTGTGTTAATGAGGGGACTGCAGCCCTCTTGGCCCCTTGGTAGTTCTGCACCTGTTTAAAACAAGCACTGTTTGTCACAAAATTGAAACTGTAGAGAAAATAGGGCATGAAAATTAAATTATTTCTAAAGTATATGGCTTGCAGTGCTTAATAAACTAAGTTTTTGGAATATCTGCTTTGGTGCTCATTTTCTGGCCAGAGAGATGTAAACATAAAATCCAGCCTCTTCAGGAACACATGTCACAAGACATTAAGGAGGCAATTGGACAAATGCCAAGAAATATCTATAGGACTTTGACAGATATGCCAAATAGCAAACATCACACTCGCTAGTCGTATTCCCTTGAGTCATCATGTAATTGGGCTGTGAAATTGTGTGCTAGTGCTAAAGACTGTGCCCACTTCCTCGGCTACAGTAACACAGGGAAAGGAGGGAAATGTAGCTTTTACTTTCTCCTGATGCTGGACTGCTGCTAAGCTCTAAAATGTCATCTACTGACATGGTGCCCCAAGTCTGACTGCCACAGGGGCTAGATCTTGATACTGAAAGCCCTCTCTCAATTCAGTGTGATACAGAAATGGTGGTTGCTAATTCCAGTACGCTCCTCCCATCTGGATGTGGTGAGGATGGCTCAGGTCCCTGTCTGGACTGTGCATAGCACAGGAAGAAATATTCATCTGCTGCATGCACAGCTCTTCAATTCTTCCGCTGAGGAAAAGGCAGGAGGCTGCATGGAGCATGCCAGAGGTGAAATTTGGCCTGCAGGCCACCGGCTTCATTGTGCCTCTTTAGAACATCCTGAGGGCTACTGCAACTACACTCCCAAAGGGCCATGTTCCTTTGTGTTGTTTAGGGCTAAATCCCACCAGCACTGTGGCACAAAGACTCTGAAGTCCCACCAGTTCAGTTTTATCAGACTGCCAATAACAGACCATATTCTTGGATATGACAATCAGGCACTAATTCAGTCATACCGTAAGTTCATCCCCTCCTCTCTTACAAGAGAACCTCAGTGATATGAATTTGAGAATGAATAGAGAATGTGGTGGTCTGTGTGTTACAAAGAAAACAAGTACTTATGATGGTACCTGTAGTGTATATGAATGAATTGTAGAGTGCTTTGTAAGTATGATTAAGATGTGGTAATATGAGACCACAATACAGTAACCACTGGGAGAGATGTGCTTAGATCTGAAGTGAGTCCGTGATGTATTTACAGGAGAACAGAAAGCACAGATGCCTTTGAATTGAGCATTAGAATCTATGTGGCTCTATTAATTCCAAAGAGAAAAAAAAAGGATAAAATACAGTGATTAAGATGCTTTTCATTAAGTGACATACAAGACCACAATTTAGATGAGATATTAAAATTAAGAGACATTGATTTAAATGTATGCTTCATCACTTTGAGCTAGTTTTGCATAAGCCACCATAGCTTTCATATAAAATGTCATGGGCTAATACGATCTGTGTAAAAGCTATCTGAATATAATTTAAGAAACTGGGATAAATTTAGATTTCTGAATAAAACAGCAAGTGTTATTATTCATACAGAGCAATTATTAAGGTACCTTTCTTATGAAATATTGGACTAATTTATATGAAGACTGTGCATGTCTCTTTTTTTTTTTCCTTTTTTTTTTTTCTTTTTTTTTTTTTTTTTTTTTTTTTTCCTTTTTTTTTTTTTTTTTCTTGTGAGGCTAAAGCAAAACAGATTGTTGAAAAGATTAAAAAGAAGTTTTCAGGAGAGGAAAGCAATGTCCTAGACAAGGAAATCCCTCAAACGTTACCTGGTCAGGTGTACTCCAGCTAAGTGTATAGCCTTGAAAAATGGGTCTTTAGCCTCTATTTAAATTTTTGATAGCATTGGCAATCTGAGATCGGATGCTGTATCATGCCTGCACTACAGAGGGATGGAGTAATCTGTGAACTGTTTCTCTGGCAGAGCAGGTGGACAGAGCAAACAGGGCAGCAGAGGAAAATGGCTAAGGAGGGCAGAGGAATGCCAAAGCTCAAGTATCAGGTTTAGATCCCCCAGATGTGTGAAAGGCAGTACACCCATCAGTCTTTCTGACAGTTTTAAATCTAGGCCTTTAAGTGCTGTGTTTAGTTAGGCAATGCAAATTTGCCTGCTGCTGCATGAGTGAATCCTCTTTAGACTGCTGTCTAAAGAACCCTGAGAGAGAACTCCAGGGGGTATGAAGTTCCTTGGCACATTTAGAAAGCCCCACTGGTAGTTTGTAGGGTGTAAATTGGCGCAGCCTGGCCAGATCACAGAGGCAGGACAGCCTTCTTCAGTACCACAGCAGTATCCACATCAATGCCCTGGATACACACTGTGCTATCCTAAGTGCAAAGGGACTCTCATTTAAGAGAGGAACTGAAGCGAATGGAAAAATAGTACGTGAATTATGTTTGTCTCTGATGCTGCGTTACACAGTGGCAAATGGCAAGTCATTTAATATTATAATATCTCATCTTCCTTACATGTGACTCTGCTAAATTTTCCTTTGCAAAGCACTGCAAATGTTTGACAGGACTACATAGTGGTCCTTCCCCGCTCCCCCAGTAATGGCACATTCATGTCTGTGATAATCTGATCAGTAAATTTGATGGGCTTTTCTCTGCACAAAGAATGAATCACAGGTAAGTTAATGTTATTGTTAAGTTATACCCAGTAAAGCATGATTATATATGTATTCTGTCATCATGCTATCACATATCACAGAATGGAATGTGACGTGAAATACTTAGCACGTTTGGTTACAAGGAATTGATATTTCCACACACCTCCCAGAGGGCAGTTATGTTTCTGTAATGGCTATATAGGGTCTGGGGAAAACAAGAAACCGGGAAATGTCAAAACATTAGGGCTTACAAAAGCTGGAGTGGAAAATGCAAAATTATTCCACAGTTTACATCTTAGGCTTAGTCCATAACATGAGTGTAGTGGCTCAGTTAACATGGTAGCATCTCCATGATCTCACTGCAACCAGTGAAGAAAAATCAAGCCCTATATAAGGTGATATACAAAGTGATTGAAACTACTTTTTTCACTGGCCACAGAAGAAGTCTCTGCTATCAATGCTTTTACCAGAGGCTTTAATTCCATGACAATTTAAATCAAGCTAAATCCAAATCCCTGGTCAATTATTTCCTTCTCCTCCCTTGTTTCAGCTGTGATGCTCATCTGCCCCTGTGGTGAACCTGTTTAAGGAGTGAAACTAGCAGAAAATTATAAATTTAGAAAAAGGGAAAAAAAATAATGCTTTACATCAGTTTAGTTCCCTGAATTGGCTCATTTTGGGAGCTGAGCTGAGCACTTGGGCTGGCACAAGAGATGGAGCAACAGTGCGTGCCTGGAGACAGGAACACACAGCTGGGACTAATGGCAGGATCATGGTAATGGTAACTTACATCTGCTTCTTGAGGTATCTAATTTTTGTTAGAAGCATCTGTTTTAGCTAGAAAACAGAGATTATACACTGGAATTGAGAACAAAAGAAGCAAGGGACACTCAACAGCTGTAGATCTCAACAGCTGTAGATCTCATCAGAATTTGAGGCCTGTTTTTGGGGCCTTTCTGGGGTATCTTTTCCTGTCCATTGACAAAGGCTGGCTTTATTCTGTGCTGTTTGGCAACCTGTGTACTCAGTCACATCTGCGGAAAGCAAGTGTAGAGTGAGTTCAAAACATTATCATATCAGGATGGGAGCTGTATCTCATTAATTCCTTTGCTACAGTAGGACAATTTTCTATTGCATACTCAGCAGTATTATGTTCAATTGTGAATTTCAAATAACCTATCTTTTTGGGTCTCTATTTTTTTGGTTAGCAAAGTATTCCACTGCTCCAAACATCTGCTGATAGAAATCATCCTTTGAATGATCCCTAATTTCCCTTAATGTATTCTTAATTTTACTATTAACCACTTTTTCAAAAGTGACAGGCATATTGATGGGAATGAACTTTTAGCAAGTTATTGTCTTATCTAAAGGGTAAAGCTAGCTAATTAATAAATCAAAGAAAAGTAGAGTTCCAGGTTTGCCAACATAGTGTTTCTTGGTAAACAGTTCTCAAGAGCAATCTCTACAGTTTGAGGGGTGTGTAAACCTTTTATCACATGGCTGTACTGTCTGAACAGCGTGAGTGGTGCTTCAGGCCCTGATTCCCCAGGGCTTCCATGCCAGCTCGTCTGGAGGAAGCCAGATGGGCTGGCAGGCTGGAGAAGAGACAAGCCTTGAACTCCAACCCACGCAAGCAAGTTGAGTCACCTGGCACAGTGAACTGAAGCCACAATCAAGCAGACTTAAAAAAAATAGTAATAACTCTACACATGACTTCTGGATGAGGGGAAGAGGCTGAAAACATGCTACCTGCAAACTATTCTCAAGACTAAGGAGAACTGATAGTCACTTGTAAACTGCAACTATGTCTATAAAGTATCTCCCTTGATATTTCATCAGCTTCTATTAACTCGGCTGATAATTTAAAACCTCCTCTGTTTGCATGAATAAGAATCGGCAGAGCTATTATCTCACTAAATTATGTTTTTACTGGATCAGTTTCAATTAAGTGCGTTTTTGAACAAGTCCATTCCATTTTGCAAGGTAATGCACCTTAGCGCATATGGTGTGGAATGTGAGAGAAGACAGAGGACCAGCAGTTTCAAATCTCACCTCATCAAAGCTTTGAGTAATTCACAGTAATGAATTCATAGTAATGGCTTACACTGCTACAGTGCCTTTCATTGCAAAGGGCATCAAAGCCATTTAAAGAGCATGTTGAGAGAGAGGTAGAGAGAGAAATGAAGAGAAAATGACATCACCTTTCACCAAAATGCAGCCCATTCTGAGGAAGAATGTTGAAGCTGTCAAGCAGCAAGCAGAAAAATGATGGCAAAACCGATGAAGAATGCCTTTCGCCATGAAGAGCAAGAATTAATGTATACCACATACAGCATACCATCATGAAACTTGTTTAAAACACCATTAATAGCATCTGTAAATCTATGGAAAAAGGTCCATTAGTATTTAATAACCACAGAACAATAGGAGTTTTTCTTGATTTTATTTTCAAATTGAAAAATGACATACCTGGCAACATAATGCTTCAAACCAAATGCTAAAGACTTTTTTATTATTAACTTGGAGTGAAAATTATTATTATTTAATATGGCAGAACTACATCATGCAAACCCCTTAAATTTCACTTGAAGGCTGCATCCAGCTACTGATCCATGTTATTTGTGACATCTGACAAAATCATAATCATAATACTACTTGGCACTTTACATCTTTAAAGAACTATGAAAATGTTAATTAATTTCCACAACAGCCTAGGGAGTAAATATTTTCATACTGATTTTACAGATTATGGGGATGAAACATAACGTGTGGACACGACTTCTCCAAGGCAATCTATCAAATAAATGTCAGATGGGGGGCTAGAACACAAAGATATATCAGTCCTCTAACCAATGATGCCAGGGGCAGCCACTTATTTATTCCTAAAAGTAGCTTAAAACTTTTTCAGATGCTCTTTAATGTATTATTTTACTGTGCATTGATTATTTACTCTAGTAGATGATGATTGCTGGACTTGTATCATTCTATCTTTACATTTAAATTCCATATATATTTCAGCCTCAGCTTCAAGATCTGTTGCCATAAGATTAAGTGCATTCTGGACCAGAGATCAAGTAGATTAAAAGGTATCCAGAACAGATCACATTAGCATCTTGGAGCAAAATACAGTCCATGGATGTGCCAAATTTGTCTTTCTTTCCACTGTTAGGCTGGGTCTTTTCTTAATAGTATTTCATTTTATAAAAGCAGATCACAACCTTTCAGCCTGTTGTCCTGCTTTTATTTTATTTTTGCTTTGTAACAGTACAGAGAATACTTACAGATGCCTTACTTTTTAAAAATTTATTTATTTCATATTCTCTGACATCTCCTTTTTCAAAGAGCTGCAGATATCAGGATCTTTTGAGTGCAGGAAAACAAACAAACAAACAAACAAAAAACACCCCAAAGGTTCAGAAATTCAAATGTAAATAGTTTGCTCTACAGATCAACTCAATAACCAAAATGCAAAATATCTGATCTGGTAACAACCTTTCCTATTCACCTAACCAGTACTCCTGAAGATTCATGTTAAATACAAGGACTAGAAAACAGTTGAGCAAGAAGTGATACCTTACGCCACAACACATGTAGGTTATGCTGGGCCAAAAGGTATTTACGCAGGTGAGTCAAAGAACAAATCCCAAAGCTGAGGAGACTTCTTCCTCTGCTTGACTTTCTCCCTTCCTAAGCATCTGAGGTCTGGTCTGGTCACGGAGCTAACAGACGACATTTCCCTCACACTACCCTGCAGCACCACACTGCACATCTGTCATTATCTGGGAAAGTACACTTTATAATACAAAAAAGCAAACGAAACAGAGCCACTATTAAAATAAACAATATCTTTCCTCAGTGTCCCAGTTTTGTCAGTCTCAAGTCCCTGAATACACTCGACAGCCAAGAGAACAGTATTCCCCAGACAGCACTAGCCCCATACAAAATCAGCCTGCTCCATTTTCTCTTATTTAGAAAGGATGTTGTTCGGAAACATCCTGCAGAGCATTTACCCAAGTTTGTGCCTGAACAGCACATTTCACTTCCAGCTCAGAAGAATTCATTTTAATCACTACTTGAACACCAAAGCTGGCTGAGCTGGAAGCCATAGCATGTTGTATTTTCCTATTAAAAGAAATAAAGGATTTTTATAAAATCCTTTTGGAAAGGAATCTGACAGGAGTCCTGCTCCAAATTTTCTAGGACTGTGTACATTTTGTTACATCTACAAACCTATAGTAGTATGTTCTTTGTGCTAAATTATGGCAAAGATCAGTGCCAGATCATTTGGTTTGTTGCCATGGTATTTGTGAAGCTGACCAAGATGCTAACATGCAACTAAGATTCAAATGGTGCTCCTGTGCAAACAGGATAAACAAAGAAGAAGGGCAAAAAGAAGAGCCTCTGCCACTATTTAGGTTTAACTACTCTTTTAAAAACTGATAAGTTTTTGAGACCAAATGTATTTGAGCAAGAGGGCAGAAATCATCTTCTAAATCTGACATAACATGGAAGAGAAACAGTGATATAATCGATTTAAGCACCTGATCCTTTTGGGTGCCACGTGACTCACTCTTCCTTTTCCCCCATTTTGGGGACAGCTCTTATCTTGTAGGATTGGACCCTTTGCATCTGAGACCAATCTACAGATATGCTCTTCAGGTTATTGCTACTAGGTAGTTCACCTAGCAAACAGAGAGAACGCCCAGGCACTCCTCTGGGATAACATCTCCCTGAGCTACCAAAGCACTAGGCTGCTGCCAAGCCCATGGCAGTTAGGTAAGACTATCCTCGTAATGAGGATAATGAGCTCTACTAGGTCTTTAACTAACAGCCAGATAAAAGCTGTTTTTAAGAACAAACCCGAAGTCTGGATGCTTCTCCTCTGTCCTCAAACACTGCTAATGTTTATTATAACAACCGCCCACTGTGTGCTGAGCATGTGAAATCCTATCTGCACAACCTGGATGATTTGGTAGCCACAGCAATTCCAGAAGAATGGATATAGCAACAACATATGTCTGCTAAAGAAGCTTTCTGTTCCTTTAGCAGTCATGAAGTTTCAGCAGAGGGAAATTCACAAGGACCTGTTTCAGCTTTCCTGCTTGTTCCTAGCGGGGTTCCTGTTTTCTATTTGTCTTGACAGAAAGCACTACTCCTCTCCCTGCTGCTACTAGCTAATACGGGGATATTGTCTCTCCCTCTGGTGCACAGGCGTACACCTAACAAGCATGCATCAGTCTCATGATGTTACCCCGTAACTCCCTCTAGTTTAGAAAACACAATTCCATACAGCTGCTCGAGGTAATGCATGGAACTGAGCAGGGTCATTTTCATGCTCAGAAGAACCTTTACAATGCAATGCAAGCTATATCCTAAGCATTGTAAAGCCTTCTTTGAGTTCTCTTGTACATGAAGGGACAACAATATTGATTTAACAAGCTGTTGAAGCTCTGTCCAGTTTTCTGAGAACTCTGAGGAACATGGCACGGCCTGTACTTGCCTACTGGTCACCAACTCAGTAGCACCTGATCCAAACCAACCCTGGCTGGTAGGACAACTGCAGGAAACCACTTTCCAACCAGGCCAATTCTGCTTGTCTTTCAAAGCACAGCTCGCCATTTTTCCTCTAGCCTCACTGGAAGTGAAGACTATGAAGGCAGCATTAAAAAATGGTTTTCCTTTTCTCTGATAAGCAGGGTGTCTCAAAGTCCATAATATCAGCCATCTGGAAGAAGCAATCTAAGGTTTTAATTCATTATGGCTCCCCTGTTAACAAACACAAAGCTGACAACGGTTTGGTGTCCTCTACAAGTACTCTTTTCAAAAGACCTCCCACTTGTACTGTCAGTTCAATACCAGACTTTGGTTCCCATCCTCCACTACGGCGTGGTTATATATTCTCTGTTGTAATAAAAAGCTGTCATGTTTCACCCTAGAGGTGGCTTCTCTTCATATCAAGATCCTGTAATGAACTCTGGGAATCTGCAGGCTGAAAGACTGTACAAATGTACGTCATTCTCACTACAAAGAACTGTCTCAAAGAGCAATAGGTTTGGGATGTTTGAGGTTTTTATATTTAAGTAAATGATTCCTTCAGAACTAGAAGCAGGAGGCTTTTTTTCATTGTTGTTATTTTTTTATTTCTAAAGGATTGTTTCAAAGAAAGTTAGCTTAGAACATTAGTCACTGCTGTCAGCTTCTGTCAGCTTCATTCCCCTGTGACAGGATCTGAAGGCCTGTGTGCAAAGCATCATACCTATCCCTGTCCTAAATATGCATCAGTGGTTACCTGAAAGGCTGTGGATGAGAAACTGCTGTCACCTCGTGAGTAATTGGAACAAGGAAGGAGGACACTGTGTGCACTGATTTGACAAAGGATTAACCTGTCTCCTCTACTGTAAAGTTGTAATGGGCTCATTCATTACTCATAGAGCTCCATGACACTTTACAGCTAGGAAACGATACCTCTGGTTTACTCCAGGAGGTGGTCTGCCAAATGGTTAGGAATTAAGGGATGGGAGCCAGACAGGACTGGTGGAGGAAGAGAGCTAGGTTAGATAATGATAATTAATAGTGATACTTAATGGGATAATAATTAACTGCTTTTACACAATGTTTTAAAGGTTTCAGAGTGCTATAAAAACATTAATTAACCTTCACAATTACCCTTTTGTGATAGGGAAGTTTTGCTGTCCACCAGTACATTGTGATTTGCCCAAGAAGTCCATATGCTTTGAAACAGGAAAAAAAAAGGAAAAAAATCTTTCTGGTTGTGGTGTGCATGTGTATTTTGACAAACAAGGTTGTGCAGAAGTCATTCAGCCCCATCCCAGATGTGTTCACCATACTGTAAGTGGCTGCTGTTCAGGGGACTGGCAGTCAGCACAGAGGGGAGCCCAGGACTCATTCCGCAGGGCAGCAGTGGGGAGCTGATGCTGGCTCGGACAGCCAGTGCCTGGACACATTTTCTCCCCTCTAGCAGAGGCATGCAGCACACGTAATTGCCCATGCTCCACTCCATCAGCCTCCCCATATCAGGAGGCTGGCCCATTTCCTTCCACTTAAAATTTAATCAGAGCTTTTACTGCTCATCAACAGCTTAACGGGAGCAGTTAGAACTCTGAAACTTTGCATATTTTGGCTTAATTACTGCTAACAGACAGATGCCACTTTCAAACACTCTCCTTCCCAGCCCTTGCTCCCTGCAGCTGCTCAAACCTGGAACATAAATTCATTGGTTAAATAACCAATAAGTGGCAAAATGATTAGGGACTACTGGAAAGACAGAAACCTCCTCATTTCTGCTTGATGTTTTATTTTTGTTTATCTGCACTAAACTGCGCTTTGTACCACCCATTTGATGTGATAATATTATCCCTGCTCTAAAACAATAAGTAAATGGAGACTGTAGCCTAGAACTGGATAGGTCTTGAAGAGTCAGCACATGTCACTCCCTTATGGGATTCACATGCAGAAGAAGCAACCTGCAGCAAGTTAATTCCTCCTGCCCCTTCTCCAGATAGACTGGCTTTCACTGGCTTCTTTTTCAGGTGTCAAGCTTCTCCTTTGACTATGGGGTTGGATCAACAGTTGCTTTAAATACAGAAGAAAATGTCACAGTTATTTGTGACCGGGAATTAAAATGGGCTTGAAGATGGCTGTTACTGGGACACAGGAGATGCTTTCATTTGTGTCAGACCTATTACTAGTCTCCTTCTCTACTCACTTTCCATTGCCTCCAGAAAACCAACTTTTAAGAGAACTTCTATGGAAGTTCTTTGAAGAGATAATACAACTGATACATTTAAAGAGGAGCCTGATGCTCCACTTTCAAAGTTTTCACTGGAGAGTGAAATTTGCTTGCACTTCTTCTCATATGACAGAACTATCCCTTGAAACACAGGGAGAAGAAATGATCTTTCTGCAGTTCTGAATTTTCTGCCTAAGGGTTAAACTTTTTGGAGTGCAGCACCCAAGACATTGTGTTACCCTTTATTTATAATGAAACGTGCGGTTAAGCTAGGTCTTATATCAGATGTCTGCACTGGCATCAATGCTTTTTCCAAAGTAGTAGTTAATTTTGGATAGAGATTTTAACTGAGCTCCAAAGAGAAAGCAACAAGTCAAAAGCCATTTATATATTAGCACATGGCTGGATGCATGATCAAACAGCAGACCCAGGATCTCTCAGTGTCTACTGAAAAGTTTTCTTTGTTTCCTAGAAATTGAGGATATTTTCAATGAGTTTTTTAGAAAATAATACCAGTTACATAACCAGATTACTTTGAATACTTGCTCATGTCCATAAGCTACCTAGGAAAAACAAAACAGCACAAGACAACAGAATTTTCAACCAAATGACAGCCAAAGCCTGAGTTCACACCAAATCCCAGTCCATGTCAGTTTAAAATTTTGCAAAGTAGTTTTGTCCTGTTCATTTGCCTTGACAGAAACTGAGAGGAGAGAGACTGCAGTTTGTTCTGTCTGTTCTGCCTTTTTATGTACACTGAAGAGAAAACAAGAAATTCTGAGTTAAGAGCCTGTGAAGAGTTCATTACTGCATTGTGAAACAGATCCTGAATGCCACCATGCTGCCTTTGTTTCACCTCAGTGACTTGAGAGATAAGATTGCATCTCGCCAGTGCAGCAGAAGTAGTTCTTCAGCACTTCTTCACCTGCCCGATATAAGGGATGGCAGAGCAAAGTCTCAATCAGAAGTAGTCCTGATTCTGTCCTTTCTTGGTGTATAGTCAATAATGAAGCAGCAAGTAAAGGTCCGGTAGATGGTGCTCAAGACTGTGCAGCAAATCCCAGGCTCTGTAAGGTTAATAAACTCATCGCACACTTCAGATGGTTTTCATTGTTCGGCTCAGCTCTTATCCAGCAACCTCCCATTTACATGGGGTAAGAGCTCCCAGACTCAAGACTGCTCCTAACTTTGACAGGGTCAGCATCAAGAGAACATTAAAAAAAAAAACAGCCTTTCAGATGCTGTATTCCCATTAAAGATTCAATATAGAAGAGGAGCTTCTTAGTTTTTTTTTTTTTTGTTTGTTTGTTTTTTTAACTTCTAATAGCTTGAATTTTCTGAGGAGGCTCTAAGGCTTGCACCAACAGTTGTTAGCTTTTTTTGGATTTCCCCCTGCCCATTGCAAACGTATTTTTAGAATCAGTAAGACAACCTTTTTTCCTTTCTCACCATGGCAACCGTTGGCAGTAGAGTATGTGTCTTTACAGCTTTCTTTTCAAAACGTGGTAAGGCTGACTAGAAGTGTAGTACGTGTCTGTGGATTTCAGATCACAATGATCTCTGCATTGTATACTTACAGTTTCAGGCTTGGTTAAGCTATATCTTCTTTTATCACAGAATCACAGAATCACAGAATTTCTAGGTTGGAAGAGACCTCAAGATCATCCAACCTCTGACCTAACACTAACAGTCCCCACTAAACCATATCCCTAAGCTCTACATCTAAACGTCTTTTAAAGACCTCCAGGGATGGTGACTCCACCACTTCCCTGGGCAGCCTATTCCAATGCCTAACAACCCTTTCGGTAAAGAAGTTCTTCCTAAGATCCAACCTAAAACTCCCCTGGCGCAACTTAAGCCCATTCCCCCTCGTCCTGTCACCAGGCACGTGGGAGAACAGACCAACCCCCACCTCGCTACAGCCTCCTTTGAGGTACCTGTAGAGAGCGATAAGGTCACCCCTGAGCCTCCTTTTCTCCAGGCTGAACAATCCCAGCTCCCTCAGCCGCTCCTCACTGGACTTGTTCTCCAGGCCCCTCACCAGCTTCGTCACTCTTCTCTGGACTCGCTCAAGCACCTCGATGTCCTTCTTGTAGCGAGGGGCCCAAAACTGAACACAGTATTCGAGGTGCGGCCTCACCAGAGCCAAGTACAGGGGGACGATCACCTCCCTAGCCCTGCTGGTCACACTGTTTCTTATACAGGCCAGGATGCTGTTGGCCTTCATGGCCACCTGAGCACACTGCTGGCTCATATTCAGCCGACTATCAACCATCACTCCCAGGTCCTTCTCTGACAGGCAACTCTCCAACCACTCATCTCCCAGCCTGTAGCTCTGCTTGGGGTTATTGCGTCCCAGGTGGAGGACCCGGCACTTGGCCTTGTTGAACTTCATGCAGTTGACCTCAGCCCATCGGTGCAGCCTATCCAGATCCTCCTGCAGAGTCTTCCTACCCTCGAGCAGATCGACACACGCACCTAACTTGGTGTCATCTTTTATGGATAAAGGATTATTTTTGTTCTTTAAGTGATAAAGAAATATGGGTTCATCTGTTTTTGCCACAAACTTGCTGAATGACCTTGACCCTTGTTTAATCTATCGTCCCCCCCTTCTTTCCTATTTATAATGTGGAGACACTTCCTTACCTTTCAGGTTGCTGGGAAGGTAGACTTGTTAATATATGTGAAGGTTTCTGGAACTACCACGATAAAAGCACTTTAAATGTCACAATTCATTTATATACCTATCTCACTGACATCAGGTAAAGACATCCATTGAAAGAAAGGACATATGTAAGTCAGCGTTTTGACAGACCTGTAACATCACGAACAGCTATTTAGTTCCAAAATATTTCATCTCCAGAATATTCTCCCTTCAACGAACAACAGAGCTTGTGAATTCTGCAGCAATTACTTGTTCTTTTGCAAAGCATTCTTGGGGGTTTTATTTTTAGATATGGGAATAAAATGACTCAATTTTTCCCCTTGTTGTCTCCTATCTCAGCAAGCAATAAAATGTCAGCACTGTGGTAGGTAATGGGAAGGAAAAACACCTCTATTGACTGAACAGAGTTATAGCTGAATATTTTCATGAACACTCCATTTGTGCCTTAAACACAACAAACACTGCAGGTAAAAGATATCTGAGATAAAGAATGAGCTGAATACAAACAAAATCATTCACTAAATGGGAAAATGCCATTATTTAGAAGGGAGAGGTCTACAGACCACAGCTATTTGCTGTACTTTATTTTGCAATACCACATTTGACAGGATCAGGTAAAAGATGAATACCACTTTTGACAAACAGGAAGGTATGCAAAAGTAATCTACCCCATCACTGAATTTAAACTGTGAAGAAACATGCTTGAAAGAATGCTATACCACGTTTCCTAATTTGGATGAAGAATACAATTAGAATTAAAGAGATGAATTGTGGCTCCTGATTCTGAGAGTTCAGCTTAGAATTCCAGGATGTATTAAACATGCTCCACGTATTAAATCCTAAGCAAAACCACAGTTCCCAAAACTCACTCAGACCAATCATGCCTATAATTACCATGAGCAGGTTGAAAAGGTACCTTAACCTTACAATTGCAAAATGAGCTCATCTAGGAACTAACTCATGTTTGCAAACAAATGCAAGAGCCTAGTGGTAAGGGCAGGAATTCAGTTGTTGGCACCTGCTACTCCTCCTGTCTACATAAGCAGCTGACCACAACCAGCTTCTGCCTAACTCATGGCCAGCCTTTTTGATGTATAAAATTATTCCCTGGCTCCTTGCTTTTGTTGAGTCTGTCCTCTCTTTGTGATTTTCCCATCTATTCTTTCTGACACTCTTTTTCAGCTGTCTGTGGAGTCAGCGGCAGTAGCAGAGAAAGAAGAGAAAGCAGCTCCCTCAGGCCTGTTCCCAAATTGTTGCATAAGATGGGGCTTTTACATGTCTGATTATCAGCACTCAAACTGTTTTAACAAATCTGCAGCATCTTGGAGAAAATCCTAGCAGGTCACTTGTGTCTTTCATCACAACTGTAAGCCCTTCAGATTGACCATATGGGTCACAGTTCCAGTCTCCCTTTAAAAATTGCCTAGATGGAAAGTGCACACTGTCCTTTGAGACTGAGGGTTGACGAGGTCTGTCAACAGCTTTGAAATTTCCTGTCTGAATGCCTGACCTAACCTTTTCAATTTCTTTCATGTAGCACCTGAGAGCTACACTTTAGAGATCAGAATAGATCTTGCCATACATCATAGCTACCATCAGGTCCTTTGATGAAGAAGAAAAACAATTTATACAGAAAATACAGAATCCAGGATTTTCCTATTGGACATCTATGATGGCACTAGCAGTGGTTTTTCCCCAGAGGCTACATGCCTTCAGACTTCTGCATGGCTCCATTCAACTCAGCTGGGCTCTATGTTCGTGATCAAAGGAGTAAGAAAAAAACAGCTAGCTGGAATAGCCAAAAATTTCCTGGCATGTGAATGTGGATCCTGATCACACAGCAGAGGTGGCGTAGGGGGGGCTGCACAAGTCTGCACGGCTTCTGCCTTCCTACTGAGTTGTACTCATGGAGTATGTAATTAATTGTTACTGTTCATTTGTTTGTACAAATCAATGGATTTGCAAGTGAGTGCCACCCAGTGACAGTTTAACAACTGACACCAGACAGCTAAGGCAAAGTTTCCTTCTGAACAGCAAAAGGAACTTTATCTTTCAGCTCAGCCCAGGCTCACTTACCGCAGTTGGTCTAAACTGCACCATCCGTCACTATGTGCCTGGGTACTTCGGGAGATGTTTATTCAATAGACTATAATTAAGTCTTATTTTGTTCAAAAAGAAAAGTAAAAAGACTTCCTTAGTTTTGGGGGGAAAAGAGGGAAAGAGCTTCTGGACAGAAAAAGAAATCTGTTCTTTGTTTTCATCAAGTGCTGCTGAACCTTGCTGCCATCAGCTTCCTTCTGAGGCCCTGCTTTTCCACTCCGGAGAGGAAAGTAAGCACATGCTTAGCATGTGTTTTGATCCCTGCAGTTGAAGTCAATCACACGCTTAAATGCTCTCCTGAATCAATGCACTCTCCCACATACAAATTCTATAACATATTGAAGTGTGTACTGCCATTTCCATGAACAAGCATATTTGGTGCAAAAGCTTTTATTAAAGTTGTGTTAATATTTTATTAGCTGTTAGATGGAGAAATGAAGATACACTTTGCACTTGCAACAGGCAGATCTGGGGACTCTGTAGGTGTTTGGGAATACATTAGTTGATCCAATTTTAGTATTAAGAGTCACAGAAAAGTTTTCAAGTGAGTTAGAAAACAAGGAAATATTAAGAAAAATGGAAACTTTTAAATTGCAAAAAAATCAATATAGCTAAAGCAGTAGTTGAATACAGTTGAAAGCCTTGCTACTGAATCACTACAATCCATTCTTATTGAAAACATTATATATCTTCATTTAGAAGCAATAACTCCTATTAGGTTTAATTACTTTTCCCTATAGCTAAGGGATATACAGTTTCTGCACCTGATTCACCAATGTATTAATCCAGTTTCATGCCAAAATAACTGCATTGAAATTAATGATATTATAACAGCAATGAAGCAACACAGCATTGTCTGATAGTCTGCCAGTTCAAGGACTGCAGCAGCAATGATTCCTAATGCTCTTTATCTGTTGAGCCAGGTGGTAGAAGTATGAATTTCAGGCCCACAAACTTAACCTCAGCTTTCTGAAATAGCCACAAAAAGCTACAAAACCGTGAATTCTGAGCAGGGAAGACGGTAATCATCTTATATTGATAAAATGCCTTTCATCCAAAAATACTTAAATGCAGTAAGCAACTTTTCAAACTATATAAAAGGAATAATTTTACCTGTCAGTGAAGTGGGAGGTAATAGTTATCTAAGAGTGTACAAAAAACATTACATTAGAGCTTTGGACAGAAAGGTGAAATTCAGCCTTGTGCTTGCAGCTGGCACAAAGCCTACCTACTTCACCCAGCTGATACAGATTTAAGGAGCTAGAGGAAAAAAAGTAAGAAATCATCTTGAGTACCTGGGCAACCAGTTAATAAGTACTGACTGAAGCTATAGTAGGAAAACAATTCCTTTATTGACAAATTCCTCTGGTTGTATGTCTGAAAGTAGTTTTGCTCCTTATTACCTCCACGAATGTTCTGCTGGGAATTTAATATCTCACCAGTCCTCTGCACAACACGTATGAAATCTGCTCTGACCTCTTGCACGTTCACATGCCTGCTGGTATGAAACCATTGACTCTCATAGTTCCTTCTTTCTGAAGCCTCTTCTACCTTCCCCTGTTTCTTAAACACTTATTGCATTCACCGTTGTCAATAACCTTGTTTGGTCCCATACAATTAATCCTGAATGAGTAACGAAATCCACACAGATCATATTTGTAGAAGAAAAAAT
The DNA here is from genome assembly GCA_011076525.1 of Nettapus auritus. Lineage (NCBI taxonomy): Eukaryota > Metazoa > Chordata > Aves > Anseriformes > Anatidae > Nettapus > Nettapus auritus. Next base: position 50,728,168 of record CM021769.1, on the reverse strand, counting down.
TAAGAGATCACATTCAAAATAGAATGGATGCCCTTTGAACTGAGATCTGAAAACATGCATATGTATTAGAAGTAACAGAGATGCAGGCAAGGCTTCTGTTCATTACTTTAGCTGCACAGTGATTGTCTTACCAACATCTGAGGTTATAACAGGACACTGGATCTGTGACAATAATTTCAGTTATAATGCATTGGCATAAAGACAACTGCTCTCTGTCGCTCTTTTTCCAGCACTAAGCAGCTCAGAGGGTGTTTCATTTAAACTGTAAGAGGTCACAGTCCAAGAAGCATGTTGCAGCTCACTCAAGCCAACATTTGTGATCACTGATCTTCTCTGAGAGCAAACTTCATAGCCCAATCATTGAAAATCTATTTTTCTAGGTCAGTGGAGGTAAATGTATTGCGAGAGCAATCTGTCAGGGCAGAGATTTGAGGTGGAAAATTGTACTTCAGGTGCCCAGTGAAACCAGTGAAGACGTTTTTATGTGCTGTTTTGCTGAGTAAGTAGCATTTCTGAATATGTTTGTGATTTCAAAGCCATGTATAGTGATCGACAGTAGTTAACCCAGGGCTGGGGAAGGAATGAACATTCAGCCAAAGGTAATTAAGCATGAATCCAGGGACAAGGGTGTGCATTTCTCATACATGAGATCAATAAAAACTGTTGTGTAGATACAAAGACATTGTTAAATCCTCTTTTCTGATTTGGACCTCAGGCCCTTTATCCCTTACAACCCCTCCCATCCCTACAGTGCTATACTAGCTTAATGAAACAGAGCCTTCAGTTTTTCTGTATAGACCTGTGGTACTTTCTGTTGCTATTGCCTTTGGCATTTTTTCAAATGACCTTGACCAAACTTTCTAAAGTAAACCAAAATTCTCTACCCATCCCTATCATATTAGCTACTAGTCTTATCAGTTTGGTTTAATAACCTCTTGACTACTGTTTACAGCTGCTTTAAATAGACTGAGTCCACTTGGAGGTCATCATATAAGCAAAGGGCTGTGTCTGTGTATACAATCATACATTTAGGAAAGTGTAAAAGCTTCATGACCTTCAGTTTAGCTTTCACAAATTGAAGCAGTACTCCACAGCATAAGCCACAGCTAGTTTAAAGCAAAATCCCATTTCAGTCTTCCTTAACTTTGGCTTGGAATATTCATTTGGCCTTTTAAATTACTTGCTGATGAGGTCTGAAGGTATTTAATTTCTCTGGGCCTCTGCCTCCTCATCTGTAAAGGAGAAGAATGAAGAGCTTTGCCTTTCTGCATCAGGTACCTGGGCATTTGCCGATTGAAACGGTTATCTAACAGTTGGGACTTATTACTGAGATTTGATGGGCTACTGAGTAAGAGGGAGGATTAATTCTTGATGCTGATGGAAATGAAGGTCAAGATTTCTTTCCAAAGAGTTAAACCAGCAATCTCTATCAAGAAACTGTAAGGGAAGCTCCTTTGATATATGCACAAAGAACACCTTTCCTAGGATACTCTGTGAGTCATGAGTCACTGTTGCAAGCAGCTTTTACCCCTCCTTCAGACCGATGAGTTATCAGCTTGCAGCATCTCCTGAAATACATTATACTATGTGAAATTAATACACGCTGCCTTTTTTATTATGACTTATAATTGATCCTGGCTTATTTATAGCATATGAAAGTAAAATGCTGTGGACTGTGTCCTATCTGTAATTACTTCCAAAGGCTTTTATCAGTGCAGAGACCTAGCTGTTAGAGAAGCTATGGGTACATTTCCTTTAGGGAAAATATAATCTTTTCCATTCTAAACCTAATTCTTGCATTATATCATTGCTGTAAATTGAGATGATAGACATGATCTAAAAGATGGTCAATGCAGCTGCCATAGTTTTCTGACTTCCAACAAATGTTCACCTGAAATATTGTCCACAGGCTTAAACCAAAAGGACCACATGGAAAAAAAGTAGGAAAACTGCAGTGATGGTAAAAAGCAGTAATAAATCTCAGAAGACACTGAAGCAAGAAAACTAATGAATTTTTCCTTAGTGTCCACTTGTTTTTCATATAGATTACTGGATCTCAACCTCTTATAAAAGTTCCTGTATCTTTGCTATCTTCAATGTATTTCTCTTGTACTCACTAGAAATGTTTTCTTATTCACTTTGATCTTGTACAACCTGTAATAGAGCAATTAAGTACCTGCAAAGCTAACCATGCTGTCACATTATTGGATTGACACTATTTTGGATTTCTTCCAGGTAGCACATTCATGAACATCCATGGACTCAAAGGTCCATACTCCAATAAACTCTTACAGACAATCTTCCCAATAAGACATCTTCTCCAAGAATGGTGTTTAGATTCAATTTTTGGATGGGACTACTCCTCCAGACTGGAAGAAAAATATGCTGGAGATAATTTGAGGAGAGTAATTTTTTTTTTATTCCCTTTTCTGAAGGGAGACAGGTCAATTCTGAGCACCTAAATAAGAGATTTAGAGTGAGTTTTATACAGTCACTGTGTTAACTGTTTTAATCTGTACATTTACTGAAATTTAGACAGCAGTCCTAATATAGAAAAATAAGCCCTGATCCAGGAATTAGCAGAAAGCAAGTGCAGTTCTGATTCTCTAGTCAGTAGTGTAGCACAGTCCTTTTGCTAGGAGTTCCTCACCAAAACAAGGATTACCATCCTGAAGACACTGGAGATAATGGTACCAAGTGGCTTCCCAGAGCAGACTACAGTTTTGATCCAATATCTACTTAGGATTAAAAAGATGTGTGAAATTCCTGGCTGAGAATTAACAGAAGTGTGATCTGTTGTGCATTAAACAGCCTGGTCAAATGAATAAATTCCATATAGTCAGTAACGTTTACTAGACATTGCTGAAAAACAGATGTGGTGTTAGGTTATGCTTTTAGTTCTGTCTAGAAAAATGCAAGGAAATTGTCAGAATACCCTTTAACAAGTTACTGTACAGAAAATACTCCAGTAAAAGTAGTGTTGTTTTCAAAGTGGTAGTACAAAACCAAAGCAAGTCAACATACACTTGTTTCCCCTATGGACACTGACTGGAGGCTTTAGTAACTAAGCTAGCTTTTTGCCTTATCTCCATCAAGTTACTGATGCTCTATATAACCCCAAATACATTTCTTAGAAATCCTTGAAGTAGTGATACTACTTTCACTTGTCCTAGAAGTTGTGGCTTTGCTTTGTGAATCAAAATTGCTATTTTTTTTATTTTTTTTTTTTTAATTAAGATGAATCAAAGGATAATAATGAAAATAATTTTTCCTCTCTCCCTTCTTACAGTTCTTTTGCTTTTGGATACTCCACTCACCTTCGCTATCTTCTAAAATGTCTAGACAATGGTATTAATGACACATCAGCCAGGAATATACTGAATTAAGAGGAGGCCCAAAGGTGTAGCCTTTTCTACTGTCAGCATGAACACTTACATAAGTGCCAAGCCTGTTTTACAAGTAGACTTCTTGTACATTTTCCTTTACAGAGAAATAACAGGAAAAGATACATTTATGGTGCATAGTCTACTTGGTTTTCTCAAAAAGGCACTCCCACTAAAATCACACTTTGCACTAAAGTAAGACTACCCAACTCACTTGACAACTTCAAGTGAAAATGTTTAGTTAAACCTTCAAATGCAAAGCTAGCATCTTCGTTTTGTTACCTCGCTGCTAAGTACCTTATAAAGTACTTGGGGATATTACCAATTGGATTTATTTTATTTTTTTTTCCAAAATGCCCTCCAAATAATGTGTTAATAGTATGCATTGTTTCCTGCTCAGTCCTTCCCTGTTGTTTGCTTACTAACACTGTTAGATCATGGGTTCTTGTTTATTATGACTTAGACCACAAAGTAAAAGAACCTATGTAATGGCATGAAATAGATCTGCATGTGACATTACTGTACTTTCCTACTATATCAGAATCTTTGTCAATGCAAACAAATGTTTCATTCTGCCTCTGGAAACTAGCAAGTTGTTTCTTCAACAGTTGAAAAATCTCCAGAGTGAATTATGCTTACAGTCATTGTTCTATTCTTACAGAAACAAAGCCGCCTAAATCCTTGGACAAGAACAAGATTGGAGGGAAGAAAAACTTGTTTTTTATTGAGTTGAAAAAATGCATCAGAGAAACAGTCTTCATTTAAAAACAAGACGTGAAAGGGAACAGAAGAAATTAAGTTTTAATTAAGTTTTGTGTTCAGCAAGGTTTATGTATCTTTCACCACCATAAATATCAATTTTCTCTACTGCATCTCTCAGCGTAGTTTGTGGTGATTTTGATGAATATGACTAATTGTCTCAATGGTTTTATCTGACATGAGTGCTGCTTCCTTATTTTCTTACATAACACCTTTGGGATATCATTATCCTATTCCTCCTCAAAAGGACAGTAAATCAGAGCTATTAGGCATAAACCCTTTGAGAAGTAAAGGACTGTGTATTCAGATGAAGGAAAGCAGGCTGTTTATAACAACAAGAGGCCAAACTTGTCAAAGAGTACACATATGTACACATGCATTGAAAACGTAAGATGTCTTCAGTTCTGTTTGACTAAAAAGTAATTACCTCACCTTACCTTTTTTCAAGAAAGATCTCAATTTCAAAAGACAGCTTCACACTGTATTGGACTATAGTCAATTGGATGGTATTATCAGTATTGCCAGCTTTCCATTGCATATTTGAACAGTTTACTGGCATAATTATGAAGCTGGCAAATCAATGTATCTTATGCAGTTGAACCTGTGGCTGCAAAGCAAGTCTATTGATTCCAACAGTTATTCACAGTTTTCCATGGGATAAAATCAAAATATGACCCTTTAGGATTTCATTAGTGCTCAACTACAACAAAGTACAACCAGATCTCAGTGAAAGCTGGAGTAAAACATGCTTCCTCCGCCCCCGCCCCCCCCCGACGTACAGAGTTAGATATGCATGTTTTAAATCTAATTTCATTACATATGTAGAAAATTTTAAAATTTATCTTGAAGTCTAGGTAAAGCATTTTATCCAATTGTATTCTCATCCAAAACAAAGAACAACATAGCAGATAGGTTGGCTAAACAACTAAAAAGGACTAAAGTAACACAAGAAAAGATTTGCAATAGAAGTCCACAAATGACCTGGACAAATTTAAAAGCTGGTTTGGAGAGATACTGAGAAAGAGGGATGCAGCTGCTGGTAACAGGTCATAAAACAGACAGGGAAATTACGACTCAGAGATGACTTCAAGAGATGCAAGGGACAAAGCAGAACTTGTATTCTTAAGATGTCATCAATGTTACAACTTCCTTCATAAAGACATTTGTCAAAAAATTGGTAGGCTGTAATATTAATGCAGAAATATAATAACTGATTAGGATGGTGTAGATGAAGAAAAGGAAGGACTTTTGCCTTGTACATCAAGGATGCTTACCTCAGACAAGATAAAACTCTTTAGGAGATAAAAACAGGTCTCATTATAGTAGAATTCTATAGGTCAGTAAATCAAAATCATATAGATAAGGCCTTTTGTGAGTAAATAACAGGTTATCTATGCACAAGACAAAACAGTAACATAGAATTTCATGTACACAGATATATTGGAAGAAAAAAATGGGGGGACAGAGGATGGAAGTACAGTACTTACTGTAACAAATTTAAAAACAGACTTCTCCCCAGGTCTACCTGGAACACTTCAGTTAGCTGTACTAAGCAATAAAAATGTCCCTTTCCCCCATATATACAATTGAACAAGTTCTTAAACTGCTCTAAGAATTCTTCATAGATAAAGAACATGGAAAGATGCCTGAGCAAAAATGATAGTGATAACATTTGATAGCCACAAGGGAAGGATTGAGAACAAAAACAATGGACTTTAAGAAAATCAGTGTGGGTCTGAATCACTTCAGTGAATGAGAGCTGAATGATAGGTAGCACAGAGCTAATAGAATGTTACGCTTCATGTCTTTATTTTTTCCCTTCAGAAGCTCAAGTCAGCTCATCCTGGTGTATTTTACACTAAATGACTTGGAGTGGGCTGCAGCAATTGCAGATTTTTAAAGTTATCTTTAATAATTCATGCAAGACAAGTAAGGCATCAGAAAGACCAGAAAAGGCACATCTTCAAATAGGAGAAAGGAAAGCGGTGGAATAAGGCTAGAAGCTTACTACCAGGTTTCCAGGATATTTAAATGAAATATCAAAATAATACTTGTAAATATTGGAATTTTAGTAGGGAAATGAATACATAGCAAGCATTTGCTAAAAATATATCAAGTTACATCTACCTACATACCTTATTTAACAAGGTAATAGGCTTTTGAGGATAAGAGAAAAGTACCAGAAGGCACCATAGTGAAACTTGAGTAATAGCTCTGATACTCTGTGGCTCTTAGTTAGAGATGAGAAAGATGTGCTAGAATAAGCTGTCATACAAGTATAGAATTGATTAAAAGAGACACTTAGAGAGTTATTACCAGAATCAGCTGCTCCCTGAGGAACAGTGAGTCAAGCCTGATACCACAGCCAACAGGGTAAGAATCTCACCTGCCAGGATCCAGCCCTGCAGCACCCAAGGAGAACAGGCAGGCTAAGCCAAGTCTAGATCAGCAGGCACATCTGTGGCAACAAAGCAGATTCACAGCCAAGCCAGGAAACCAACCCACAGACCACACCCAATGAGGGCAGCCAGGATTAGACACAGTCTGAATTCACACTATGGGTTATGGACAGCAAAACTCTCAATCAGGCACAGCTACAGATGGTTTCTACTAGCACTCATCTACTACATCCCAAGAAAGACATAAAAGCCCCCTAGCTGAGCTTAAATAGAGCCCCATTGCCTATAGGCCCCAGATGAGGCTGGTTTGTCTTGTTAGTGCTATTAGGCTGAGTTGTGCCCTCAGAGCCCTGACAGTTGATAATGCTCTCTGTCAAAATGGTAGGAAGTAGTCTGTAGATGTAGTCTTTCCTGTCCAGTGTGCTGTACCTGAATGACTGAAAAAATAAAATCCTTAATTAAAGTTGTACATAATACTTCATGATGGTGATAGGATGAGAACTGAAATGTTTCCTGACACACTAGAAGAATGGTTTGAAACAACAGAATGCAATTTAACAAAGCCAAGTGCAAATTTCTAAACTGTTATGACTAATCTAAAATAGCAATCCTGAGGTCTTGCTAAAATCAAGACAGAGAGGAAATCATCACTATAGAAAAATGCATAGAACAACATAGTACGCTGCCCCTCAGCTTAACGAGTGCTAACTCCTTGGTATTATTAGCTAATGTAACAGCTATCTAATAGAGCAAGGTGTCCACAGAAGCCCTAACCTCAGTTACCTCTTTTAGACTTTTAGAATTATCTTGTGTCAGATAATTTGCAACCAGGTAGTAAATAGAGAAGTCTGAATTTGAAAAAGTCTAATGGCTGGTGATTGCAACTAACAGAAGAACAGTAAGTGCTTAATTTTAGGCTGTTGTAAAAAATATTTATTTATTTTTTTGTTTGTTCTCTGAAATACTCTTTTGGACAAAACCACTGTGAGGCCAACACCACTCCATGTTGCCCTCTACCTCTGTATCGGTGCTCTACTTAAAAGGCATACGGAGAGTTAAATTCCAGTTTATTGGTCTTGTACCTGCCACTGTGCTGTATTTTTGATAGTGCCACAACTTTCCATAGTGCTGGCACTTCCCAGACACAGGAATAAATAGTTGGTGTTTTTCTATGCCAATGTTCTGGCTATGTGAAATGACAGAAGTGTGTAGTAGGCATTCTTTGTATGTAGGAAAGCCTTGTATGTGCTGCAATGCAGAATACTAGCAGCTATAGACATAACTGGCTAGGGTTAGTTGCATGGGAAACGTACATTTTTATTTTTGTCTCAGCTGTTTTTTTGAAAGATGTCAAGGCATCATGATACAAGGACAACACAGTCTCTGAGCTACAAGAGTTATTTTTGAAAAGCTGTTGGTAGAGGAGGGGCTTCAGTCTCCTGCATTGAACAGCTTGTACCATTATGTATGCTACCACATTAATTTGTATTACCCAAATTGCTATAACTATTTTTAGTGCCCAGGAAGTTTTCTCCATCCTTCTTCATAAACAAACCAACCCTGTCTAATAATAAAATACTTCTGCAGTCACCAACAAGTGCATTCTGAATTCTCTTGCAGGGGAAAATCTGAAAACTCCTACCCTTCTCTTCCAGACACCCCCGTACACAGAATATTAATCACAACTGTGTCATTCCATTTGTAATGTTTTGCTCTGAGGACATATAAAACTACATTCAAACAAAGCTCAAAAGATGAGCTCTAGGGATTCTTATGGTAAAAACAAGCCTTCAGCAGAATTAAAACTGTGATGCATCTTGCATTGCAACAGATGAAAACATTCCAGGACTACTGCTGAGAAAATGCATGAAACAGAATAAAATAGACTATGAGTCACATAAAATTCTATTTAAAAATTGCCACACTATTTAAAACTGATTTTTTATTTCTGTTGTTGTAACGTACAATAAGCAGTGTTGTTTCTAGACCTATGCCTTCAGTTTCAGTGAGCACAGTTGGGGAACACAGTAAGGGTAAATGTCACACCATCTGGAACCTGCAAGGCATTTTGGCTCCACACTCAGATTGTTGTATAGTGTGTTTAAAATAAGTAAATAAATAAATCTTAGCAATTAATTGCCTGTGATTCTTTTTCCCGTTATATTGCTTTCATTTTATCCATTCCCCAAAGTCAGTCTAATTCAGGCTCTAAAGCATGCAAGGTAAGTATATATTGATAATATATATTAAAAGCACCATTTGATGTTTTAATAATCTACGTAAAGTCTATTTTTAATATAGGGGAGAACTACTGATATTGTTCAGGTATAAATGCATCAGGTCTAATGGATTTAATGCTAATATATAGCAATGATTAACCTGGACAATATATGTAAACACTGCCAGGCTTCCAATAAAAAAAAATATATATATATATTTATCACTGCACACTACTCTGAGGTGTAGAAATAGATTAAAATCTTGAGGAAAGATGCTAATGAAGAATTCTTCCAGCAATGGAAGACTGCTGTTTAATACTCAAGGCCTTAGGGATCTTAAGTTTGTAATTTACCCAACAGAAACAGACTCCTCATACTAAGGGACTTTGTCTGTGTCCTTCTGGACAAAATAACTCTTCTGAAATGTTGTGTTATAAATGCTGCACGATGTCACTGCCCTATGGTCTGTAAAAATAACATATATATATATAAAAAGAGCTCATTAGCTCATTTTCTTCTTTTCCAAGACAAGTTGGTGCTATACATATAGTACTTTATGCTAAATAAAGTATATTCAATGCATCTCAAATAAACCACTGTAAAACTAACACAAATAAAACTTGCACATTTCCAGCTCTCCTTAAATCATAATTACTAATATTATAGAAAGCATTCTCACCAGGTTCTAAATAGCCAAGACATATCTGCTTTCCATATGAGGAAACTACTGTGAAGAACTCAAGATTCATCATTCCAAAGTTTATTCCTACTTTGTGATTTCTTCGTTTCAGAACTCAGCTCAAGGTACTCAGATCACAGCATAAAGCTGTGGGCCCCTCAGAGCTCCCGTTGGAGTTAATGGGAGATGGACCTACTCAGTAAACCAGCAATTTGTGTCTCAAATTCTGCACCCTAGGTTAAAAGCTGACTCAGTAAGAAGGCCAAATTTCTATTTCAAATTCTTCAGTAAAAAGTCTTTCCAGTTTCTGAATTTGTCTATTATGTGAAATAGACTAGTCTGCCTGTTGCATGCAGGTGTAAACTTTCTTGGAGATACTTTATAAACCAGCTCCAAGAAGAACTTGCATGAGGCAAAATTCTACTTTAAGATATGTTAAATTTCCATAGCTAATTTTATTTCTAACTTTTGGAAAAAAAAAAAAAAAGATATCTGGGGAGAAAAATAGCTAAATGTCAGGGGAAGTTATGCATTATCTGTACACATCTTTATTAAACTTCCAATGTATACTTTGAATGCCTCATTCTATTATTTCCTCCAGTGTCTTTTCACTTATTATTAGAATGAAGATAGAGATATTGAAAGGCCAAAAAGGTACAGTTGTGTCCCTTTCCTATTGCCAACAGCCTTAGAGTTGATATTGCTTTTCTCTAGATTTCTCTTCCACTTATGTCATTTTTTTAGAAGTTTAACGTGAAGGAAAATGTGGTGCCCAGCTATTTGATGGAGGAGGACAGAGGGCAGGCGTCATGTGTTGCTGCATGTTGCATGAAAAAACAGGAGTAATATTTACCAAGTCCTAGATAAAAGTGAGTTTAAACAAAGCTCTGATAATTAACCAATTTGAGAGCAAATGAGTCATTGCACATTGAGGCTGGTGTTGATAATGGTGCATTGTGTTTGTGATAGTGTCTCCCTCAGCGCTTTTCAGTGCTATTAATGCAGTCATGGAAATATTTTCAAGAATTGCTTTTTATGGCCCTTGAAAAGAGAAAGGGGGAAAAAGTCCGCTGTCCTGGTTTCAGTTAGGACAGGGTTAATTTTCCTCCTAGTAGCTGGTAGGGTGCTATGTTTTGGATTTAGGATGAGAAGAGTGCTGATAACATGCCGATGTTTTAATTGTTGCAGAGCAGTGCTTACACCAAGCCAAGGACTTTTCAGCTTCTCGCTCTGTCCTGCCAGCGGGCAGGCTGGGGGTGCAGCAGGAGCTGGGAGAGGACAGACCCAGGACAGCTGACACAAACTGGCCAAAGGAGTATTTCATACCATCTGACGTCATGCTAAACAATATATAGGGGTGGCTAGCTGGGGTGGGGGGGGCATCTGCTCGGGGATAGGCTGGGCATCGGTCAGCGGGTGGTGAGCAATTGCATTGTGCATCACTTGTTTCGTACACATTATTAGTAGTAGTAGTAGTACTATTATCATCATTATTTTTCCTGTCTTAATAAACTGTCTCTGCCTCAACCCACAGGCTTTGTTTTCCTATTTCTCTCCCCCATCCTAGCAAGGGAGGGGGCAGGCTGAGCAAACGGTTGTGTGGTGTTTAGCTGCCGGCCGGGTTAAACCACATTTGCAAAACAGCAGAACAGATCCTGCTGCAATAGAGTTAACTCTGAAATTTGGCTACCACAGTTTGGCTACAGAGCAGGATGTGTTCAACTTTTTTTTATGCTATGCAGATTATTCATCTTATATTTCAGATAGTAAAATATCGATAAAATGCTGAGACTGCAGCAGAGGCTGTAATGCTCTTGGTAAGCTCTGTTTACCAAGCATCATCATCTCTGAAGATGTTTTCTTCTTTCCTTTTTGATTTGAACGAGAGCTAAGAGATGTTTTTGTGTTTCAAACCAAACAGGAAGATCTATATAACTGTACATAAAATGCACTTCACCTCTTGTCCAACTCTAGAATATGTGCTTTTCTGCAGCTAGTCTCTCAGTGACTCCAGGAGGTGGTCTTCTATTTAGCGCTAACGAGGGCTGTAGGAGGAAACCTCCAAAAGCATTTCTTACTCTGCCATCAACTCCCTATTGTCTGCGGGTGGATCACTTGGGGCATGGCTGTAACATGTAGCCAAGTACAGCACGGAGATTCCAAGATGTTACATTCACATTGTACTGCTTAGGCAGGAGCCGAAAATCATGAAATCTGAAAGGAATCTGGCCACATTTGACATTGCTGTGCCAGGCCTTGTAAATTCAGTCTTTCATCATTACAGCTTATTTGTTCAGAGGCTGTGTTGGAAATACTGTTTCTGGTTCTCAAGCAGCCGTGAACATTGCTATCTCAAGGAGGTATGTTTCACACTTCATTGCACAGTGCAGATATGCCAGCAATCTGCCTGAGCCTTGAAATCCTACCTGTAAAGCAGGGACAATGGTTTGACCTATAAACTATAAAGATGCAGTAAGTAATACATTTTGACAGTACTGTAAAGTTTCCCCAGAGCTCAATATAGTGATGAGGGCCAGATGAATAATGCAGATGTTTGAGCACTGATGCAAAACTGCACAGAGTCCTAAATTTGATTCCTTAGAGCCAGTGGATACTGCTGAAAGCATCACTGGTTTTGCCAAATTCTAAGGTGAGTTAAGGGCAGCACCGGTGTCAGGGCTGGGAGGACACTCACAAGCATTAATGTCCCAGATCAGCCTCACCTGGGATCCCTATCCACCCCCCTCCCACCACCACACTGCCCATAGGCCCATGGGCTCTATTTCAGCTCAGGCATAGAGCTTTGCTTCTTTTCTGAGCTGTGTGGGTGCCTGCTTTCACCCGTGTCTGGGTCACTCAGCCTTACACCACAGCCCTATCTCATGCAGCTTTTGCAGGGGCTGGGCATGCCTGGGGTTGTTGTAGGTCTTGTCTGTGACTCAGCCCCTGTGGGTCAATGCCCCTTGGTATCAATCCCCACAGCTTGTGAGGGTATCTCCTTGGACTCTGCTTGGATCCTCCCAGCTTTTGATGAGTTGCTAGACCTTGCTGCTCCTTGACAAGTAATGCTAGGTTCAAGAGACCCACCCTATCAGATGCCACGTGCAATTATTCAGCTGGCTGCCTCTACCCACTTTCAACCAGAATTGGTTGGGCTGCTTTCTGTGGACCACTGAATGATTGAGAAATGAGTAAACACCAAAGACCCTGAGAGAGGTAAGACATCAAGGGCTTCTAATACTCAGGTTTTGATGGTACTGAATGAGAAATAATTATTCATGCTCTCAATTTTATGATGAGCCAGGATTGTTCCTTTGCAGGGGGATTTTATGAGTTTGATTGTGTGGTGGGGAAGACAGAAAAAGCCTCCTGACTTTGGATACGAGTAGGTATTTCACCAAGTGTAGTAGATGTTGAATTATGAGGATTCTGCAGGATAGAAAGTTGACATTAGCCTGCTTGGAGCACATGGAGATAAAGCACTTTCAGCTTCCATTTCAGCAGCATGCTTGCAATGATATTGCTGAATGCTGAAATGGACTGACTCTCTGTTGTGCTGTAAATATGTAGCACATACAATAGGTTTTACATCTTCAAGGTGCTTTAGGGACATAAATTAACCAGTAGAATTTCGATAATACAAAAGAAGAAGAGACAGAGATTAGAAAAATCAGAGTTATATCAGCAGCAGTGAATAAATGCTCCACCTGTTTTTCTGATACAGTCTCAAAGACAGCAAAGAACCAGGTAAAATATAGCACTGATAAGAAAAGTCTGTCAGTCTTTAGGTTAGTTTGGGATGATAGCATCTGGAGGAAGGAAGGTGAGAAGGAAATCTAACATTTCTACCATGATCTCATAGTGCATTTTCTGAAAAAGAAGCAAGAGATTTTTAAAGTTGGTAAAAGTACTGGGAATTTAATTCTTAGAGACTAAAGATCTTTATCCACAGAAAAATGTGGTGTAGAGTTGCACTACAATTTACTTACAATTAATCCTACATTGTATATCACTTTTAAGATAAAGACACATTGCTTATTCATTTTCTGTTCATGAAACTACCGATGACAGTGGTTTGATATTATATCAAGACCGCCTAAATATTTTGCATAGTTCATCAGACTTCTTTATAATGGTGCCTGATTTTTGACTTAATCTAGTCTGAATTCCAGATCAAAAATCAGGAGGTAAATTTTTCTGTCTATTTGTTATTTTATGGTCTTACTGGTGGGAGAAGATAACAGGTTTAGTGGGGAGTACTTGTTTGGTGCTTGTTTACCCACACCATGGATATGACTTGTTCTAGCGACTATTCCTTCTGTTATAAGAGAATTACCTGCATTTGTGTACACATAAACACTTCAGTAAGTTAAAATTTATGTCAAAAGCAGATATTTGCACCTGCCCTCTTTTGTACAAAGAAACAGTTTCTTGACTCAGTTTCTTGACAGGTTCTACAAGCTGATGGATGAAGTTAAACCATAATAATTGCTCCATTGATTTTAAATAGAGCACACCCTGATGATTTAATGGAGACCCATTGCCATAAAGTCCTATGATTCCTACTGTTGTTTTTTTCTATGCCTGAGCTCTTATTTGCTTCATCACTAAAACTAGACAGAATATTGCACCACAAAGCTAGCTCTTCCTATCAGACATCTAAGTTTCTCCATCTGGTATTTTATGTCAATTAACAAGTTAGAGCATGAGTGACAGACGTAGAAATGCTAATTGGACCTTACTTCCCCTTCTTTCTGGGGACTTTAAAAAGTGCATTGAACGTGTTAGATAGTCCTTACAGTTTCTCTACAAGGTATCAATTCCTCCTTGTTTGCTCATTTTGCACAAGAGATTGATGGGAATTAGGTGTGTCTGTCTTAGAGCCTCATACAAGATGAGGTTAAGTGATATCTATTCTGTAGTGGCATGCTTATACACTGAGGGCTTTTTGCTGCACATGCTAAACTTAAAAGCCAAACTTCCAGGACAGGGTTAGTGGCAGTAAAATATAATGTTGACTTAAAAACATAATCCTTGCTATTTCATGAGTTTTGCTGTGTTTCTCTATGTAGTTGCTTACCTTTGAGTGTAGCTTCTCCTTTGCTAGTCCTCTACTTTGGTTAACTTTCTTTCTAAAGTTATACCTTCTGGATTGCTTTAGAAGGGAAAGGTCTTAAGTGTGCTAAATTCAGCAATGTTCTATAGTATGTATTTTCTGCTGCAGTAGTCACTTTGTCTTACTTATCTCTCCTTCAAAGGCAGCAATCTCATCTACCAAATGAGGAAGTGACTTCCCTGAAAATTTGTAGAGGTATATGCATCTTCTCTGAACAAATACAAAAATCAGACTGCACTGGCAAGATAACCAGGAGGATTAAATGTGTACCAGCTTACTGTTTCACAGGAGAACTTCAGACTTGGTCTCTAGCCTTCCCTCAAACAATCTACTTTAGGATACCAACTCTAGACCAAAAAAGTTTTCCTAGTTCCTTTCACAAGCTATGTGCAGGGAACTGCAAGATGGCTAGAGAGGTGACTAGCACAAAGAAAGATGATGTGCTTTCAGCCTTCTCTGAGATGCCCCCAGTCCTTGTCACTGTCTGTTTTTCCTGTCAGACAGATTTAGTGCACCGAACTTATAACTCCTGGTAAAGAGACTAGACATAAACCTTCCAGTTTGTTGCATGATGGAATTACTCTGCTGTAAACGAGCAATGAATAAATGTACTAAAGGAAAGCATCACTTTTTGTGGGTTCACAGAGTATACAATAAAAATATATAGTCCCCTAGTTATAAAATCTATCAAAGTTTTTCAACAGTCCCGTATTTTTTACATGCCTTCACAACTGCGAGCAGCTGCCTCTACATATGTTCCTTGATTTTATGCCCACATTACAATGGCATCAAAGCACTTCTAGCTGTGCAGGCACATTTTTTATCCACCCCCAGCCTTCTGTTGCTGGGACAGTAAATGCATTTGATGGAAGAGGAATGGGGGCATGAGGGTAATATAGAGTATGTGTCACAAAGCCTCTAATAGAGGTTGACAGGATTAAATCACAGATATTTCCTATCCAAAATATGGCGCAGTGTCCTGTGTTAAGCATTCTGTCAAATAGATTCACTCTGGTAGGTATGTTTTATAAGAAGCCTTGTTTACCTTTCATGATGGGGTAGAACTTTATTTAGTGCCTATAGTATAAAAATCTCAAAACTCTTAAATTGATTTTCTGTGATGGCCACTTTTCTCATAGCTGAAGCATAGGCACCCCCAAAGAAGAACACAACGGATGCTTTTTAGGGGAGTATAGGGGGATCCTTTTACGACACTGAGAAATCTGGGGACCCTTTGGTGGCATGTAGTGCTCTCCTTACAGTGGAAGAGCGGAAACAGTGTTCTTCAGATCTCATTCACACAGGTTTTTAGTAAACAGACTTGATAATGCCTGGAGTGGTTCCTTCAAATTGCTGTGTAAAGAACAGTTGAAACAGTTGAAAACAACTGTGTAAAGTTGTAACAGCTTAGAACTAGAAGCAAAGGCATTCAATCAACTGCAGGAGAGACTGGTGGGCAGAATGCAAATTTTAGTGGAATTTAATTTGCACAATCTGGGAACATCCTCCCTTTTTTTTTTAAGGAAAAGTGTCAAGTAGCCTGTGTAGTTTCACAGGCAGGGTTGATATAGAAATCCAAAAATACAACTAAAAATTATTCTGCCTCAATCTTAATGTTTTCAAACTTCCTATTAACTGTTCATACTCAATTTGTAAACTTTGAAATTGTAAGAGAACAAGTATGCAATGCTATGCCTAAAACAAATTTCTGACAAAAGGAAGTCTTGATTTCAGGAAAATAGTTGAAGTATTTATTTAACATGTTATATAAAAGCTGGCTATAATTTCAGTCCAATTTATAATTACTTTCTTGCATGTTTCCAAATCACTGCATTTCTAGACTTTAGACAAAACACCCTAATTAATACTTCTGGACCACTATAAATGCTAAACACAACTGGCCCCTCATGACTCTACACTACAAACTCCATTAGGAGTGTAAGGATTTTTTTCTGCCCATGTACTCCATGATGGCAAACTCAAGGCTTTGCCTAGGTTCGTTTTAAACAACTGAAGTAATGAAGTTTTACACATCTCTTCTTGGAGATAACCACAGCCTATTAGATATCTCTGATAGGAAATAAGTCTCGCAGTCCAGCTTAAACTATAGCTTCCATCTGTTGACAACACCAGAAAAAGAAGGGGGGTTTATCTGTCTCGGTATCAGGTAAGTAGACATGTTCTCTTGCACTTTTATAGTTCTATAGCAGCATTTCCTCCACCAACAGAATAGGCTCTGCATGTATTTACATAAACATGCATCCATTTTCTTCTTGTCAAGTGGTTTTTGTTCAGCTTAACCAGATGCACAGACAAATGAATTGGGGCAGATCATGTCTCAGATTCCACATGATACAGGGAGTTTGAGCCATTGGGGGGTTTATATTCACCAGTGTCAGGAGAGCAGATACCCACAGATTAAGTTGTTCTGCTGAGATGGGTTCCCTTGTGAAGTCTCCATCAACAAAAGACTGAGTTAGGAGTGAGGAATACCAGCACTTTGATACCACTCTGCCTTCCTTTGCTTATCTTTTTCTATGGATGGAATATAGCAAAAACTCGTCTGAGTGATGTTGGTGACATCTAGACTGAAATTACATCTTGTCATTGAGTTTCCATGGATAGAAACATAGTGGGTGGGACAGAGCATGTACGGCAGCAGGTTCTGCTGTAAGCCAAACAAATTTTCTGCTAGTGTTCCATGGCTGAATGTTTGTCTCTTTATGCCTCTGCAGTAATAGAAAATGGCTATATCCCAGCACAAGTCTGTCATGGATATCCCCTGAAGGAGTGTGTTTTTTTTTGTCTCACAACTGAATTCTGATGATCTTTCAAGGTCCCTTCCAAACCCTAACATTCTATGATTCTGTGAATTCATCCCCCCATAGGGAATCCCTGTATAAGGCTTTAATCTTGCAAACACATTCAGATGTCTTTGCCAATTTTTGCTATGTGTGTACCTTAAAAGAAGTTAAGGATAAAAGGATTTAAGGGAAGGAAAGAAAAAAAAGTGGTAGCACAAGAAACCTAGTTAAGTTACTACTACTGAATCTCATCTCATCTCATGAGCTAAATAGTACATTAATTAAAGCAGTATTTACAATGCATTACAGACAAAGCTAATTACTGGTGAATGTGAGCTAGATGATGCTCTTTCTCAGGGAAGCTTTTCCAGGATCAGGCCAGAGCACTAAATCCTTCAGCGACCTCATTTATTAATTATCTTCATAGTCTTCTTGCTTGTAATGATTATCTAACTTATTACTACCAAAGAGGAAAACAACATGAGGTAAAATGGCTAAGGCAGTGAAGTGAGCTATGTGCAGGATACAGATGTGTAGAAAAGTACTTGTGTATTGACTGGTGCTAGGACAGTTCAGACCAGGGCAGAATCTGTCAGAAGGCAGAGGCTGTGAATAGGTGCTATGCAACAGCATTTTTGGCCTTGGGAGGCCTTCCTACCACAATTAAAATAGTGGATTTCTTAGCCACATTCATCTTAAAAACATTTGAAGGCTTTCAAGAGAAACTGATAAGCTATATGACTACCAGACAAACTGAGAGAAACTAGTTTAAATATATAATTATTTCACCCCTAATTAAATATGGTACATTGGCTTTCAAAAGCCAAATCAAATAAGGTCAGAGCGTACAGGTATTTCAGTATTCTCTGAAGGAGTTATTGGCGCAAGGAAGAATCACATGGTATACTGATCTTTCTGGTTTACTGGACCCTTAAAAGAAATTGAACAAGTTTCTTTATCAGAGATTCTGAAATTAAGCAGCCATAGGTAAAATTAAAGGTCACACAATAATTGTTCAAGCAATAGGATATAACAGGGAGGAATGGGCAGTGTTGCTAGAGGAAGGAGCTCACCCAGTGGAACCTTTGCCATGCCTTGTACTCCTTCGCAATTAAAATATAACTCTCCCCAAAGAGAGAAGGCAGGCTTTGCCTCAGAGAGCTTCCTGAGCCTGTATTGTGAAAGACAGTTGCCTGAGCTAGCTTTAAGTGAACCAAACTGTACATGGAGAATATTACAGTCCCATACAGATACTATCTTTGATTGTGAAAGCAGTTTGACTGCATTAATATCACATTTTAACCACGTCAGTTCCGCTTTTCAGTTGAATGTTACTTACCAAGGTGCAATGCCACGGTGAGTTGGTTATATAGCTTTAGACGGTCTGTGCTAGCCACAGGATTCCTGTACTAATTTCCTCTGCGTGTGAATCATGTAAATTTGGTGAACAGAAGGCCAAGACCTCCTTCTCTGGAAACTTGGGACCCACAAGATTATATTTAAATCTCTAAAAATCTAAAATGAAAAGGAAACACTGGACAAATTAGGGATAAAATTACAAAGCAACTAAGAAACATCCCTGGTAAGCTGTTTTTGAGTCACACACATCAGTCACTTGAACAAACCAGGGAACTGGTTTCTTATCAGTCAATGCTCCTCAGCTCCGGTCACCCCAGGCACATGCTGTAGCTGTCAGTCATGCTCCCAGGGAAAGTTTTCAGGTGGTGAGAAATGTTTGCAAATGAGAGGCTGAGAGGGACCTGCTGGTCACAAATGGTATTTGGACAGTGCTTGGAGAAGGGCTAAAAGTGGGAACAAATAGAAGTGGAATTAAAATTATTTTTACAGGTCTGGGAGCTGAATGACTGAATCTTTCCCTGAGCTGTGCAGACATACCGGGGCAATAAAATATATTTTCTAGCCATGACGTACTAGAATTGAATCATCAACAGTGAAAGCTATTTTATTATTTTCTACTTTCTCAACCCCATAAAATTATTACCCTTTTGCACTGTCAGATATTAAAATCATATTAACGATCAGGAACTGTATTAAACTGTCTGAAAGTGAAATAATATGGTAGGTTAGAGACATTTGAAGGTTAGAGGCAGCCCTTGGGTGTAATTTACTAAATCATAATCTACCTGCCTGGTACTCTACAGATAAAGCAGGAAGCATTGTTTCTGGGAAACTAATTACCACTAAGATATATGGTCCACTGTCCCCAAACATACACACAAACAATATCCTGTACAAGCTGCTGTTGAAGCTAGACAGCTGGAATAGGGTAGTCATCCAAGCACAAACCAGCCTGACAGACAACTTGCTTCATTACATTGTCACAGTTGTCTTTAGCACAGCAATAAGGAGTATGTTGCTCCTACTACAAGCAAAGGTATAGGACAGGGAAAGAAAAAAAAAAAAAAAAAAAACCCACACCTTTGTCTAATGATCAAAGCAAGAACCAGAGATACAGCCTGTTGCCACAGTAAAATAGTTACAAGGAGAAGATTAGGTGACTTTTATTTGAGAGGTGACTGAATTCCCCCTGTCAGTTTCCCCCCCTTCCCAGAGGAGTTACTTCACCAGTGGAAACAAGACTAGCAGCCAGTTCTCACTCTCTGTTCCATAGAAGATGTTTCTGTGTCCCTTCCCGTATATTAATGAAACAAGTATAATTACTTTTTATGTTTAGTCTTCTCTAAAGCACAAGTGAGCTTTTAATCCAGAGTCTAAAGAAATTATCACTCAATTGAGCTCTCATGGAAAGGCTGTACTGTGATAGGCATGTTATAAATCATGTAGAAAGGTGGGGCACAAATCCTTTCTGAAATTTTATCTAGTTTATCTAATTTTTCTCATCTTGAATTGAAGAACGTCTAATCTGCCAGACAATAAAATGAAGACAACTTTATTAATGGTGTTTATAATGCAACTGATTAAAACATTTCTCTAGAATTTAAACTTATCTTAAAAGTAATAATTCATTTGGTATTTCTTAGGGAGAGCATAGTGCAGGAAGAAAGAAAACTACTGTGATATTTGCCTACGTATTTTTAGATTTTCTTAGCTTCTGCTCCTTCTTGGGTTTGTAAACTGAATAATAAAACTTGTAAGTATGGATTATTTTACAAATAAGGATATTTTACAAAAAGCTTCATTCTACCTACAGAGTCTTCTTAGGTCTCAGCGTTGTACGAGATCACGAGTACCACAGGTGGTACCTGTAGATAAGCTTACCACAACTGAATTATCTGTAGATAATTATGGTGCTTTCTAAGTGACAGTTAAAATGACAGGTACATTCATTATCATCTTATTTTTATAATATAGAGGTATAAATATTTGAAATACTTTGCTCTGTAATTAAGTCAACTATGGAGATAGGGCAGTGAGTGAGGTTTATTGTGCTGTTCAGGGACAGAAGAAACAAACTTGGATGTAAGTAGTCAGGACCTTTCCTATACTGGAAATACATAGACTGACAGGAAGGACTTTGATACATCTGTAAAAGCAGAAATTCCAACAGTGCTCTACTTATCAATAATGTCCTTGCTTATTTTGTAGCAGCTGTGGTGGACTCCACTCACCGCTCACCTAGTCATTCTTTCCTGGAAAAGAATAACATTATCTACTGGTTCTACCTTGTGTACCATGGGCCCATTCTGTAAATCTGGAGTTATCAGAAGACAGTTACACATTCTCTGCTAATAGAAAATTTCAATATTATAAGGTTGCTGCACAGAGATATAGTTAAGCATCTTAAAAAAATACAGTGAATCACTTTTTAATGGGGAAGCATGTCTCATTACATAGTGTACTTGGGAGTAAACTACAGGTAGTGAGGTGTAAGGTGTAGATAGATTAAAACAAGGGTCTTCATTGTTCTGTTCTGTCCAGCAAAGTTCATGAAATCTCTCTGAGATGGCATGTAGTGTTTAACAGTTGTGAAATACATTTGCTTTCAGTAATCTCAAAATAATTCTAAAAATAATGGTCTTTCTGGGTAAGCTTTATTTCCTAGTTGAAATTGACAATTTAAAGTCCAGCTTCATTAGAACACTTAGAATGAGAAAAATATTATGGCACTTTTCTCTTTCATGAATATAATTGAATTAAATCCTGAAGTACAACTTCAGATTTTATTTGGGTTTTAATTAGGCTGAGCTTCCACTGAGTTCAGTAGGAGATTAAAGCCTCAGTTCAGATAATACCTTCTAATTGCATGTATACAGTAAATGGATACTCTAATAAGTGTTTGTAAGATAGGTGCGAGAGATATGAGCCTGTGTTTGATTTCTGCTTCAATTCCTGCTGTTGAAAGTCATGCCTCAGTTAAATATGCAAATTATTTTTAATATATGAAACAATTCATAGTTAGATGGATATTAATAAGTCATTCCAATTCATGAAGTATCATTTGTGATACAATGGCATTTGCAGAGAGGGTTCAGGGACAATTTAGCCATCTGTGAGGAGTGAAAACACAGTGTTTAGGACTGAGGAAAGATCCTGGTAGTCAGCTCACATTTGGGTGAAAACCTGACATTGAGTGCATACTTTCCAGTCAGGATTAGGATCCTGGGAGAGACCTGATCACACCATGGAAGAGAATGTCTCTGCCCACAGAGGTCTCTGGCAGCAATGCAACCTCTGCCACCAACAAATCCAACAGCAAGGAGGTTGGTGGAATAACAGTGTGATGTATGTAGGGAAAAAGCACTGTATATTGGATCAAACATCCAGACTAAGTCATAGTGGCCTGGCATCTGTCTGAATGAGACATACTTCTGCCTTTGAGATTGTGGTCTACTACTCTTGTCTACAATGACCAGAGTGATTACACTAACAAACTCTGCCCATGTTTCTGCTGCATTCAGAATTCTGGTTTTCCCTTTTCAGAACGCTTATTGGGCAGATGCCACTTGCTAGCTGCTGCACTGCGCCCTCAAGTAGGTGCTTTTCCACAGTGTTAGTTCAGTAATGATGCCAACACACATCATCTTTACAAAGAGCAATTGGTATCTTATATATTGACAGTGACAATATAAATCTGAGCTTTCATTACTGGGAAATTATGTGAGTCAGAATCATCTAATCTTTTGAACATTTCATTTTATGCTGCTTCTCTTATTATCAGCTAAACATTTTTCTAATTACACTTCGCTTTAAATATTGATGACTAAGAAACAAATTATCAGTACCAAATGACTGTTTTCACTATGTACCAAATCTCTCTATAGATTTTTTCCTCTGTGGGAACATACATTTTTGGAGGATTTTTACATTCCTACAAAATTGTAGGTATTCCTTATGTGAAATAAACTGCCTTAAAACTCATTCCTGTTTAGTTCAATTTAGAGAAAGGTTCAAGGCTCTGTTAACGATTCAGTGTTCAGAAGGTTGGAAAGGCTACTCCAAGTGTAAATAGCATCTCATCTCCCTCAAATCATACTTGCAAGTCATGAGTTCTGTCAAATATTTAGTATTGTGTATTTGTCAAAAGTCTGTTAATGCAACATGATTAAAAAAAAGTTAATTCTTTTTCCTTTGCACACTTAGGAAAGAAAGAAACCCTTCATGAAGAGAAGCCTTACTAAAGTACTGTTTGTCTACACAGTCCTGAATCTGTTGAATTTACCCACTGTCAAAGAAATGATAGCAAAAAATATAGTTATCAGCTCTTCCTCTTGGTCAGTATGTTTGCTACTTGTCAGCAGTACAATTCTCTAGTTGAGATATAAACCATGCCCTTGATACAATGAGGTGCTACCAGCTCTGATGTTTGAGCCTTTCTCTGTCTAGGAGTCATGTAGAGTTCATCTCAGCAAGAGACTGCACTTCACAAATTTTGCAGGTAACATCTGCAAAATTGTTAAAAACCCCAGATGAAACCAGACATGCTGCGGACTCTCCTCTTTGTCTTTGAAAGGGATTCCAGGAGGCATTCACAGCCCAGTTTGCCATTTTGCATCAGCACAGCCATCCCGGTGCCACGTGACCTGCAACATCTGTTCCTTCACCAATTAGACCATTTCTTAATGATAAATTAAAAACAGTTCTAATTAAACACTATAATGGAACTATCAATCTGTGTTACTGAGGCAGAACAAGGATGTAATTAGTTATTGATACAAAAAGATTTGTTTAAACTAGTTTGGTGGTGCTATCAGCCACCAAAACAAGTTTATATAGAACTTGAAAAAACACACCATTGTATCTTTCTTTTGAGCTAAAGATATACATGGGAACACGTTGTTATAACCCTCCTAGTCACTTGTTCCACATTCCTCTCTATTTTAGATAATAAATTTGCACGTTTGGTTGTAATATTCTTTCTTTTGACTGGTGATGCATTGCTTCCACTATTCAGATAATCTATTTAATATATATATATTATATTCACCACTTCACTGTCTAAGCAGCCTTTTCTGTAATTATTTTAAAAGCTGGAGAATAAATCTATAATTCAACATTTACCAATCCTTGCCACCTCTGTTACCAGAGACAATCCTGTTTTAAATCCAGAGGAAATCCTGCACAGCCAGATTAAAAAGAAGCAGGGGAAGCACTATGACAGTACATGAAATGTCGGGGAGATTTATTTGAATGGGATATTAATATGAATGTGTTGTCTTTGTACCACAAGATCTAATATTTTTTTTTTGTTGTTGGGGGGGGAGGGGGAGGGCGATGCTAGTGCTAATGGCATTCAAATTGCAAAGCTTTGACAAGACTAATCAAAATCAGAGGTCTTTATGGAAATAGTTTGAAATGAGTTAGCTTTAGTAAATCAGGGTGCATTTTATTTCATTTTTATTTCGTAGTAGTTATTTCTCCTTCAGTATTTGCTCCAAAGCTTTCCATGATCTTATGGTCAGATGAGTCTTGACAGTTACCCATGTAACTTTACCCATATTAAGATGTTTGGACTGTGTCTTAAGCAAAAAGCACCATCTTAAAACATGTGTCTTCTGTGTGCACCTACAGCACTCACATAGGTGAAACTGTGTATCAAGGAAAGAAGCAGAGAAATTCTTCCAGGACTAGACTGGTTGTGGTTTGTGATCTCTGCTGTAGTTTTGTCTGTCCACCCATTTCTGCTTCCAAAGCAGCAGAAATTTGTTCAAATGGGAGATAAAGATATTGTAGTAGTGTAGCACTTTTACCTGAGTTGTTCTAATCTCCAAACAGTATTTTCACCATAAATTAATTTTATCAGTTGATTAAATAAAAGGGAAGAGTAATCTTGTTGTAGATTGTTCCTTGGTAAATGTAGTTAAAACAGATTTAAAAATATATATATATTTTTTTCTGTTTTGGGGTTTTTGTTTGACTATTGTAATGTGGACTTATGCAACCTTCAGACTGCTAGGTTTAGCATAAGGAGTCTAATAAAAACTTGGACATTTAGAAAATATAAAATTTTGGAATAGATGGGGGAAATGGCTTGTAAAAATGTAGGCAGATTGGATTTTTTGTTCCAATGTACAGTTCACTTCTGTTGAGATGAACGCTGTTTACTACTCAGTTGTGTCCCTAATGAAAAGCAGAAACTGCTCCAGACCACTGCTAAGTGGAGTTGTTTCAACTGCTAGTAGAGAACAATTCACATTTCTTTGTACAACATGGAAGGCTATTAATAAACATCTCTTCCACCAACCTGAATTTTTTCAGTTAAATCAAGGCCAAGCTCTTTTTGTCATATTTCTCTGTCAATCTGAAGGAGAATTGCAACTAATATGGGAAATTTCAGTTAGAAGTGAAATGCTAGGCACAGAATCTTAGCTGTAATCCATGTATATAGACAGCCAGAGACTGACAGATGCATCATACTAAATGTGTGGCATGGTCAAATCACCAGCCTGTTCACTGGTGTTTATCTATAAAGCTGTGAGACTGTGACTACTTTGGCCACAGACAACAAAGGCCTGATTTAAAAAATAAATAAATAAATAAATTCATTTACCAAGCAAAAAGCTCTCATTAGTTTTTCTTAAAAATCAGTTAATCTATCTGCTCAATATCTTGCTTAACCCACAAGTGTTCTTGTCTATGGGAATAACTATTAGCATGTTAAAAGAAGCACAGACTATGTCCCTGATGCTAACAAAGACCCTGCTTTAATGTATTTTTCATTTTGTTTTGCATTCATCTCCCTTCACTGAGGTTTAACTGAACCTATGTTGAAAAAAATGACATGAAGAAAAGGTCTATATATGGCTTAGATTGAAATGAAGATTTATGGTCTTATTTCTTTTTTTATAATTTAGTTCCATGAAGTTCATTTTCACTACTTTTAGATCTCCGTGTACAGGAGTAGCAAGAAAATTTAATGCTGGTAATTTTACTCTGTCACAGCTTAACACTTAGGTTGTGATGAGAAGCACTAAAGAATAACCAACCAGCTAATGTTTCTGAGATATCATTTGTTTTATTCATATGGAATATATTTGTGCAATAAAAACTGTGTTTTTTCTTGCCTATTATAGGGTAGTTGGTAGAACATAATAGTCTTTCATATTAACTGTGAAAACAGAATCTACAGTACTTTCTTTTTATTCAGTTGCTAGGTATAGTTTGCTATATGATTCCCTTCAAATTTATAATTGTACTTGGAGACAAGAAAATAAGGGGTCCTCTCAAACACTATAGAGGAGGGTGTTTGAAAGTCTCTGAAGAATGCTAAATGGGTCGGAAGACAAGATTTAGATGCAGACAATGTAACATTTTTTGAGGAGGGGACGCAGTCTATATCAAAATGATGCCAGTCTATTTGCCATCTTCTGGAGTCGGGATGTACAGGCACAGCCCACTGGTTAAGGCTAAAGGTCCAGGATTCCTAATCATTGGAAGCTGATGAGATTGTACTCATTTCTAGTTATCTAATCTAGCTACGCTTTCATGTACTTTCTTGTGTTTTTAAGAAATGTTGATTTTGCCGTTCTAGACTCTAACTGCACCCACTGTCATTATTTTGCATGGAGATAAATTGTGTTTACTTAGTGTCAGCTTTCTGGGGAACTGCCAGTTCTTAATTCTCTTTTTTCTTAAATGTGCCTTCAGTGACATTATACCTAACATTTTAAAGTTTTCTTCTCAAAGACTATTTTTTGTCTCTCATTTTTCTCTAGACAGTTCCAGAGATTTTAAGTTCTGTCATTTCATGGCCAGTCACATTCACATTGCCTTCACTTTCATATATTCTCACAACTTGCCTGGTGAGTACAATCCAGTCAAAGAAGCCATGTTTTCAGGATGGGCTGTATCCTAGTCTTTTTTAAACAGTTGGACTTAGCCATTACTACCACATCCTGGAGCCTGAATGGCTCTATTGGTTGTGTGTGTATCCTTACTAATCTGTATCTTTCTTGTGGTTTACTGCAATATTTTCACTATATATTTTTTTTTCCATTTTATTCAAAGCTTGACTGGACAAGGTCCTGAGCAAACTATCCAAACTGGCTATGCTCTAAGGGAGAGGTTGAACTAGATGATCACCAGCAGTCCCTTCCAATATAAATTATTCCATCATTTTTGTGATTTATCAGTACCCTGATACTTGGAGGATGGACTTCATCTGCATTCAGATGAGATGTTTGCACCTATGATATATAAGACAGTTTTCTCTTTCTCCTGTCTGAACTTAGTATACCCTTAGGCATTCTTTATTTCAGGCATATAAATCATTGTACCAAATCTCTGCTATGCCAATTAAGTCACCTTGCTCATATGTTAAGAATTCTAGTTTCTCTTGTTTAATCCTAATTTTCTTTCATAACTGTTCACACATTCTAAAATATTTATAATGGCTCAATATACATTTACAATATGCATCTTACACAGTTTGAACTAGTAGTTTCAACACTGTTGTAGTCATTGCAGATAAACAGGCACTTGTAGGGAGCAACTTATATGTTCTACTTTGATATGAGATAAATCACATTCCAGGAAAGCTAATCTTCATTAGATTCGTTTTCACAGATAAAGGTAGCCTAAAGTGATGGATTACTTGAAAAGAAAAATGGTGCTGTCATTCATCACTTTGAGTTGATAACCTCAGAGTCTTGAGCATCAATGATGGAAGGGTGGACCTGAGTTTTTTTTTTTTTGTGGTGAAGATGAGTACAGGAGATGAGTTTAAAATTGTCTTCTACAGTCATAAAATGGTTGAGGTTGGAAATGACTTCTGGAAGTCACCTTGTCTATGACCTGTGCTCAAGCAGGGACACCCAGTGCAGTTTGCCCAGGACTTTGTCCAGACAGGTTATGAATATCTCCAAGGACAGAAACTCTACAGCCCCTCTGGGCAACCTGTTCCAGTGCTCAGTCTCTCTCACAGCTAAAGAGCATTTCCAGATGTTCAGAAAGAACCTCCCATGTTTCCATTTGTGCCCATTGCCTCTTGTGCTGTCACTGAGAACCCCTAAAAGGAGCCTGTTCTTTACTCCCTAACTTCAAGTATTTGTACACATTGAGGAGTTACCCACAGAGCCTTCTCTTTTCCAGGCTGAACAGGCCCAGCTCTCTCAGCCTTTCCCCATTGGAGAGGTACTTCAGTCCCTTAATCATCCTTGTGGCCCTTCACTCTGCTCACTCCAGTAGACATGTTTCTCTTGCACTAGGGAGCCCAGAACTGGACTCAGTGTTTGAAGTGTGGCCACACCAGAGCTGAGGGGAAGGATAATCTACCTGCTGGCAACAATCTTTCTAATGCATCACAGCGTAGCCGCCTTTTCTGAAAGTGCTGGCTCATGTTCAATTTGGTGTCCATCAGGACCCCAATGTCCTTCTCTGCAAAGTTGTTTCCCAGCTGGGCAGCCCCCAGTGTTTATTGATGTATGGGATTTATCCTCCCAGTGCAGAACTTTGTACTTCCTCTTGCTTGAATTCATGAAGTTCCTACCAGCCTATTTCTCCAGCCTGTTGCAGTCCCTCTGTGTGGCAGCATTGTCCTCTAGCATATCAGCTACTCCTCTACTCCCTCTGGAAGTTCCAAATCTTTGCCACCTTTTTAATGTAGTGAGAAGCATAAGGATGATTTCTAGCTGGGGTTATACAGATGTTCTGGAAATTGGTGTTTCCTACCCAAAACCAGTCATGTCATAATTAAAATTTCAGTTGGGAAAATCTCAGGCAAACAAAACCTGTCTCAACATAAACTCTGTTTATGCAGCAGATGTCAACAGCCACAAAGAGTGCTGACATAAAATTCCTATAAAACAGCATAAAAAAGATGCTATGAGAGGTCAGCAGGAAAGCTATACAGGTGTTTTACTTCCACTATGCTAATTAATTTTTAAAACTTGTCTTTAAAGTAATAGGGCTACTATAAGTAAGCAGTTATTAAACCAACCCTCTTAGGAGATGTATCCTTTTCACCAATTTATGCTGCCTTCAAATTTACATGTGCTATGTATGTAGGAACTTTGAGAAAACACCATTTATATAAAGTGTCTATAAAATTAAACTACAAAGTCATACTGAAATCATACATTTCCAAAAGAGAAACAATTACTTTAATTTTGATACTGTTTTCTGAGTGAAATGTACCTGTGATGCAGAGGCCAACTAAATTTTTTTTGCTGTCCAGAATTGACTGGAAGAGCAGCAGAGGGATTCACTCATACCTCACCTAAAAATCCTCTTTAAGCAAGACCGCTCATCAAGTTCTTATTTGGGGAGGAGAGCCTGGGACATACGCTCTACAGGTACTTCTCCTTTCAGGGGCACATGCAAACTAGCCATGCATCTATGCCTATGTGACTTAGATGACTAAAATGTTTCTGCTAACGTGTGTGCTGGCTTTTTTTGTGTTGTGAGATGTGATGTTCTATTGGCTTAAGGTCCACAAGATGGGCTCCATGCAGCTATTTGTAAGGTAGGGCTTGCTGCTTACCAGAACTGATGGAGATTTCAGGGCCTCAAAATGCAATGTGAGTGGCACAGAGAAGCTTCAAGTGTTATTTCTATCAAACAACTCTACTTATTAGTCTAAATTCTTCTGCCTCCAGCCCCTGCATATTCAACTGTATTTGGGGCTTAATTATATTTTATTCTACAGAGGCTGAAAGGAGCAAGAAGCTGCAACTGAAGGTTTTGAGCGACTCCCAACCCACACACACTGACAAATACACTCTTCTTCCAATTACCAAACTTCCTACATTTATATTCTTTAATCTTTCTAATAAAGACTTCTTGGATGATAACTGCCTGATCAAATTCCAAAAGTAAATCTCAAGAGGGTAAAGAATTAATGTTTTGTTTCTTGACATGCAGGAGTCAGAGTCCTTCCTATGTATTGATATAAAAGCAAGAAGGAAGTTTTTTTCTAGCCCTGCATTCCACTTCATCCATATGGGTCACTTGTCAGCTTGCAAAAGCTGTGGGAAGTTCACCACTCTCTTCGGCCTCTGGGTCAAAATTTAAATTGTTCAAACAGAAGGAAAATATATTGTTTTATTCAGTATTTTCATAGTGCCTAAGCATACTATTACAGCATGATGAATCACAAAATGGTATCACAAATATTCTCCATGATAAATGTGACAAGTTTACTCAGCTGCTATTCATTGGGTAAGATTATATGTTATACCCTTCACCAATCAGACAAATTGCATTTTACTAGCAATATGTTCATGCATCCTGAAGGCTTTATGAATTTATAGGCAAATGATCAATATATTTCTCCTAGGTTTTGTGCCATTGCTTGCCATTCATCATGAATTTCACCAAAACCTACAAGTGAGTATTCAGAAGGGAAATGTTTTTGAACAGATGTGAAGGCTGGAATTCACATGGTTAGTGATTTGTTGAATGTGTGGATATACCAAAAGCAGCAACAGAGATCGTGATTAAATTAGAATCCCTCCCCATCAAAATTTCAGACTCAATTTAACATAAAGAATTATTACATCAATTCAGATTAGATGAGAAAAGGTATCTACACTGGGGGTCTTAACTTTATATATACACATCTTGGAAAAAGGACAAATTTTCTGTATAGTGGTTATCCCTTTATGTCAATTGCCATATAGGTGGCCTTTGGAGGAGAAAAAAAATACCCGGAGTAATTTATGTAGTGGGCTCAAGTATAGGACTTCTGTGTTGAGAAACATAGAGGGAAAACAGCCCTAGAAAAGCAATTCTGCCCTTGTTGGAACAGGGGATAGTTTTCATACTGGAGTATTGTTGTTTTACTAACTTATGGAACTGTAGGTTGCAGCTGATAAAGCAAAACATCAGACCCTCTGGAGGCTCTGTTAGTGTTTACAATCAACTGCCATTATTATATTCCCTGCTTCTTTTGCCACTACTAAAGCCTAAACTATGAAAAACTAAGATTATAGAAAGTACCCACTCAGGTAAAAGGTTTTTAAAGTGCTGGATAATATTCATTAGCTGCAATATTCATATTCCAAGGATGATCTATGAAATATCACTGATAATACTGGGAACTGTGTGATCTATATTGTTGCAAGCCATAGAAAACAGCACCATAGAGGCCTGGCAAAGAGTGTACTATGAATTAGGACCTGTAGCTGTACCATGAGGTATGTTTTTGCCACTATTATTTATTGCACATCAATAGTGGGGTTGGAACAGAACATAGATGAAATGATTTGGCAATGCTAGGTTAACGGTTGGACTGGATGATCTCAGAGGTCTTTTCCAACCTAAATTATTCTCTGATTCTAGATAATGAGGCTGAAAAGACAACTGGTTATGTTGCAGATCCACAGTCTAGTGAGTAACCAGAAGATAAATTTGCTGCAGAGGTACCCCTCTTTTTCCTGAGACATGGTCACATTAGACATTAGGTGGCTAGATCAGCTATATAGCTAGAACTGAATGATTTGGCTGATAAGTAGTAGTGGACTGTACAGAATAGTAGGAGGTCAAATTATGTATGAGTTCCATTTTTGCATATTTCATTAACAATAAATTAATAATAGATTTCAAAAGCATGCTATAGGCAGGAATAGAGGGGGTTGTAGATAAGTCTCCCAGATGTAAATAAAACAAATTATTTTAAGCCATATTTCTACGCAGTGAGTTGTCATTTCATCTTCATAACAATTGAATAAACATCGTGTCCTCGTGTTTGCTAAAGTACTGGAGTTTTGCTTTGGTAATTTTCTATATACTTTTAATTGAACTTGTGGTCACTCACAAGGGAAAGATAATAGATTTAGTTCTGTGCAACTCTACAGAGAACAGGGCAAAGTGGTGATTTGGACAGTTCTGAGACCTTTTGTATTTACAGCTATAACAAACTGCCAGTGTAGCCTCTGTTCCATTGTCTCCACTGGAAAGAACACTGATAAATCTCAGAGCAAAGCTGCCTAGAGCATAATGTATGTTGAAATATAATTCCCTTATGCTACTTCCTCTGTCATTCAATTCCCTTGAATATATGGGAATTTACATGGAAAATTCATGGCAATTAAGCATCTGATGTTCATTTGTGGTTTGGAAGTCTACTCTGATAATGTCATTTGTTGTCATAAAGCAAATTCTCTGCTTGAGATAAGTACAGCCTACCTGAGAAATTATTTAAGCCTCAGCGAAGTGAGTAGACATTTCTATGTGTTGAAAAAATTTGGGAAGAGGTCGTCTAGTTCCTGCAAAATTCAGAATATGAACAGACTGAAAGTATTCTAATTTCTTTTCTCCTAGAGTATTGAAATCCTTGTGATAACTCACACCTTATCTCCCATGACAAAACAACCAGGAAGACATGCCACATGTACTTGAGTTCTCCACAAAGAAGGATCGGGCCTGTTAGTCCTTTGAATAGAAATGACTTGGGAGATCACGTTTCCAAGTGCATTGGTGCTTTATTAACTTTTTGGCTTATAGTTGGAAGTGTTCTAAAAGCATTAACCTCCTTCTGCTACACACTATCTTCACTATATACTCTCATATGAGATTAAAACGGATTAAAATCTGTCATATATTTTCATGAAGAGACAGTTCTTAGACTATTTTTTTCCACTCTTCTTACAGTTCTGAATGAGGATATTATAACATTTTTTCTACTTATTACAACTACAACAATGCCTTAGGGTCCTCACCTAGACCCCATTGTTTAATGCAGTGTAAAAGCACCTAATATTATTTTGCACTCCCCATCTTAACTTCGTGTCTAGTCGTGTGTTCACTCACCACTGAATATCACCCATATGCCATGTCTGAAATGTTTTTTTTTTCTAGTGCTTGGTGAAGTAATTTCTGGACATATGGCTTGAAAGTGATTTGGAAATCCATATGAAGGCACTGTATAAATCTGACATCATTATCATTTGTTTAATTTGAACATGCTTTTCTGATCACTTCTAAGATAAGGTTGTAAAGTGGAAATACTATTCCCCCCCCCCCCCCCCCCCCACTGAAGCCCACACCATTTCTTCCAAGACAGAGAAATAAATGCTTGCTTGTTTTAGTCTGGTTGCTTCTGACAACTCTACAGTAAATACGGATCAGATCAGCTACTTGCAGAGGACAGGGCACTGTATTTCCTTTAATTCTGTCCTTGTTTTAAAAAGAAATCTGCTTTTGTGGAAAAATGACTTGACGTGTAATGCATGGAAAGTGAAAAGCTGAACTTGTACTTGAAAAATGCTTCTCTTTCTTTGCCATCACACTTCTGATATATAAAAGATGCTTGCAGAGCACTGAACAGAAGAGCCTGCAAATGCTCTGGAAGAGTCTCTGCTCCACGTCTGCTTGTGCAGACAGTCTGGGGCAGTTAAATGTGAGTGGGAGCTTTGGGACAGAACTCAGCAGACATTTACACTCAAAAAAGAAAAACAAGTTTCTTAATTATAAAGAATGGAATGCGTAAGGATTCTCACAAAGAACTTGGCTTTGGTCAAAGCTTTATTGCCTGAATTATTGCACTGTTTTAGACTGACACTTGATAACTCACTGGAAATGACCCGTGTATCTCCTCATATTTCTAAGAGACCTAATTCTCTCCTTAGCTAGATTCCCGCTGAGGTGAAAAGAAGCTTTCTTGTTACATGTATCTTACTGAAATAAAGTCCCTGTTATCCCCTTATTTAATCTCTTTAACACAGGAAAAGAACCACCAAATATGTATTAATTATGTATCAAAACTCAAGATCAGTTTAAATTCTTCTGAATTATCTGAAAATGGGAGGAGAAGCTAATTATTTTTAATGTGAGATTTTGAAGCAGAACACTCTAGCTCATTTCTTCCAAGTGATATTAACACCCAAATTCCACTCAAAACAAGAGAATAAATCTAAAAATAATGGGATATAGTAAAATCAATATTGATTATTAGGAGTAAAAGTGTTTTATGAGAAACAGTAAGAACCTTTTCAGATCCCTTAGGAAAAAAACATTGTAATAAAACTAGAATAAATTACTACAATCTAATCACCTTTTAACTACAATTCTTTTATGGAATTTATGTTATCAGAAGTGCTGTTGCTTTTGAGCACAGAGCAAACAGCTGGTGCTGCTGAATGCAGTTTCAGAGCATGCAGGAGTGCTGCTTTGACTATCTACCTTACTAATTAATCATTCACTGATTCACTGTTTTTCTCTCTGATTTATTTTATTTTATTATTTTCCACAATTACACTTTTTCCTGAGCCTTCTATCTCCTTCTGTCCAACCTGAGGGAGGGGAGGGGGGAGATTAGGAGGGCGAGGTTCATGTCCATCTGCTGGCCTTCTATAGCACCTACTCAGTTCTAATCACCTGCACTAACAAATTATGAGTTAGATTGCCCTTTGCAATATGTGTCTTGTCCCCTTGCCCTCCTTCTGTGGAAGGAAGCTTGGAACTCTTCTCTATTGTAGGTGTTAGAGAAGATGCATACATTAGAGAAGACCGGTCAAAGAATTAAACCTTGCATTTGGATTGGAAAATTCAAGGGATGTGGTGGCCATTTGTTCCTGGGAGAGCTCAAATACACTTTTACACTGATTTCCAACAACACAGTTACATCTGCACATATGAGCTTTGCTATTATTTTTGCAAAGTGTTCAAGGTCCAAGCTGTCATTTGTTCTCAAACTCTAGATATGCCAGGCCCAGACAATTGAATGCTTCTCACAGAAACCATGACCCTGAACTCAATTCAATATTTTATACCGAGCAATTTTAGTGAGCAAAGGACAAATCTGATGTGCTTTCAGTAGCCTGTGTTGCTAAGGAGACGTGTTACAATACTCTACAGTATTAGGTATGTAAGTGCACAAAAGCACTGTGTGTTGGTCATCCTATTGCTATCAGTTAAAGAGGTAAGCAAGGTGTGAATGTGAAAATCCCATTTCTCACCTATCCTAACTTGACTACTTAAAATCTCTTTGGTAAGCATGAGCCCTTTTGGTCCAGAGACCTGTGATTAGTTGGTAAATAAAAGTTGCTCCAAAATAACTTTTTCAAAATCAAGTATGAATTGTTTTGTTCCCTCCAGTACTCCCAGCAGCCACAGTTGTTGGGTACTGTGCAATGTTATGTCAGAGAGAGATTCAGTCTGCCCTTGACCAAGCTAGTCCAGAATGAGAGTTGGCAGGAAAGCACTCAAGCTAGTTAACACCACTGCACCCATCTTCACTCTACCCATTGAAGCCTGAAGAAAAAGCTGTGGAGGGTGTCAATGTGACATACGAAGTACTGATATTACAGGGCATTTTGCTGTACATACTTCTGACAGCATTGCTGAAGTATGAAATTCTGAAAGAGTAATTTGTATTATTTATATCAAAAAAGATCTTTGTTATTTTTACTGACATGTTGTAGGATAAATTGAATATTCAGTAGAACTGTTGTTTACCTTCAGCTACAGTTCCTTCTCACAGGACCAAATACTTATCCGTAGTTGAAAAAAATGATGCATTTCTTCTAGTCTGTTTTCTGGCTATATTGTTTGTATATATTCACCCTCAGGGGTGTGCACAAGTATGCATACAGCTGCAGGTAAATCAGTGAAAGATATGCCATATTATACATTTGTATGAGGCACCTTCTGTCTGGCTTTTGAATCCTTATATAAGGATATCAAAGTCTTGTGAGCTGCTGTGGGAAAATATGTTCCCAGTATATAACCCTATCCTGGGGGCATTATCTGGTGTAGAAATATATTATCTGGTGTATCTTGTCCATAATTAGTGCCGGGACTATATCTATCCTTATGTTGCATATCCACGCTTTGGCTCATTACAGTCATGGGACAACGAGAGAAATATCTTAAGTAGTAGAGCAACATTTCTGAATTTTGAAGGGTCTTGCTTTTTCAGGACAATAACTGGATCAAATTACTTAAGTTTTTGTTTGTTTGTTTGTTTGTTTTAAATAAGCTATTTTTCTTTGAAAACGCAATCTCATAAAATTCAAGAAAACTCTTAGAAATCAATAGATTTTGACATATGTGTTGAATGGGAATGTAGAGATTTCATTCTGTTTTCATACTACTAAAATTGTTTAAAAAATTATGTCAGTGATGTGCAGGGCTTAGTTTTAACTTCATGGTTTAGATATTATTCCTTTTAGACTTCTTCCATATTTAAATATTTATCTTAATTTTATAACATAGATAATACATTATTTTAAATTGCATATTGTATGTAAAATTTTCTCTTAAATTATTTCAACAAAGTAGTGAATTGTTATGATTGAATGGTTCCAGATTTCCTACAAGTATTTTTGAAATACTGTCTTCTAGTCCTGATGCTCAATTAGAAAAAATGGAACTATGAAATAGAAAGGATACGTTCCAACCTTGCTGTATAAATAAGCCACAGATTTATATATTAAGTATCTACTGGAAGTATATGGGAGAAAGAACTAAGTCAATTAATATCAATCTGCTTCAGTCAAGACCTCAAAGAGACATAAAGAATTTTGAAATCCTCACTGAACTTAAAGAGAATCCTGCATGACAAATTTTAGTGTGAGCAGTATTTATTCTTTAGGTGTATTTCCCTCAGGTTTGGTACCATTTTTTATGTCCCTAAACTAACTCAGTCAAAACAAATTGCATCCCACAGTCCCAATCTGTGATTCCCAAGTAATAATCCACCCTTGAAAAGAACTGGGAAGCTTCACTATCGACTTTGAATCACTGAACTGAGCAGAAGTCATAGACAGCAAGAATCTTTCAAATGATATGAAGCAGATACAGAGAGGGACTTTGAGGTCCAAAAAAAGATCACTAACAACACTACAGCTAGGCTTACAATTTTTCAGGCTGGAGTCAGAAACGTATTACTGAATGGAATGCCAAGTCTGGATCCATACCTAAGACATACTTTGAGTGTATTATTAAAATATTGAGTTAGTTCAGATGTTATTTCTGCAGTGAATACATACAATTTCATGTTTACAGATTTTGGACAGTATCACTTTGATAAACCAATTATTTTCATGTAATAATGTAATAATCTATGATAGATTTGAAAGAGGTCCACCAAGTGTGTGTGTGTTTATTCTTAGACAAAGCAGTTTAGTCTCTGTGGCATAATAAATGTATTTTGGAAAACATGTCCATTGGAAAACATGGGTATCAGGCCCATCTGGGTATTTGACATGATGAGCTTGACCCCATGGACTTTTTACCAGCTTTCCTGAGAGGATGCTGTATGTGCCTATTGTACCTGAAACCCTGCCCTCATCCACAGCATCATCATTCTGCGCATTTCTGAACTACATGTTTATTGTGATTGTGATATCAACCAAAATGCAGAGACTATACAAAATATACAAACTTTCCTATACAAAATGCAGAGACTATAATGAACTTTATAAAAGATGAGTCAATGCATCTGTAATTTTCAAAATTTCCAAACTACATTTGATTTGTAGAATAAACAGGCATTTTAAGAACTTGCAATAGAATCTTTTACCTATTGTAACAATGGTAGCATTGTATCAATGCATACAAAAAAATCTCAGATCAAGGCATTTGACTTAGATGTAAGTGTAGTTTGACATAAGTGTAATTATCTAAATATCATGCTTCACAATTCCATAAAAATTGTGTTTGTTGGGAATTGATCTGCTCTTGGAAACAGCT
The DNA here is from genome assembly GCA_011076525.1 of Nettapus auritus. Classification (NCBI taxonomy): domain Eukaryota; kingdom Metazoa; phylum Chordata; class Aves; order Anseriformes; family Anatidae; genus Nettapus; species Nettapus auritus. The sequence goes on along the minus strand of CM021769.1, from coordinate 50,690,757 downwards.
ACACTGTCCTTCACACAAAAAATTACTTATAACAGAATTTAAATTGTCGATGACTTTCATAATTGTCTTTTCTTATTTTATATCATTTTGTAATTACATTATTATAAAACACTAATCCTTTTCTACTTTGAATGGTTCATTTATGCATAATATTGCTCAGGAGTAAGACCAGCATCTCTCAAATAGTACATTACTTTTGTGTCATTTTGATACTCAAGTTTGGTTCACTGAGCTTGTAATGGGGAATTACCTGCATGTTTTCAACATTAGTGACAGCTGAAGACAGGAGATCATATCCTGGAAGACTATTGAGACTATTACTTTTCATTTGATTTCTTTGTAACTGTGGATTATTTAACTTAGGTCAACAATCTTCTCAACAGAATTGCCTACTTACTACCTTTTTTTTTTTTTTTTCTTTTTTCTGCACCTCTATCCCAGCTAAGTGAAAGATGATTTCCATCTACAAATTGTTCTGTGTCATGTGTGAGAAGTAAAACTAAAATAATAATAATAATAATAATAAAAATACATTCATAGTCCTGTTCCTGTTGGGCAGGTTGTTATATCACAAGCTTCCTACTACTGACACAAAAGCTGACCTTTTTGGTGGTGATGGCAGAAAGGTCACAGTCTCCATGATCTCTAATTTGTAACCATCTTTTATCTTCCTCTGTACTCTTGATTGTCTGCTTTGCTATATATATTGATATATTTGTAGGATTTCTTCAATATTCCTAAATTTCCATGAGATCAAAGAAAACTCTACCTGTGTCTTCCACGCTACTTAGTTTTGATCATGATTGCACCTGGAGAGAAGCACTATTGTCTGCAAGGAAAAGAGAGCAATGGAAGTTCCACCTCCAAGTCCTAGGATGAAGAAAAAGGACTACAGCTTGTTTCTCAAATTCCTGCAAAGTAGGAAGCCTATGCAAGGGAAAAAGCCTATGGCTGCTATACTATTCCATCTCCTGAGGATTAAAGTGAGAAAGGAAGGACTTTGCTGCATCAAGAAGAGGACAAGTCCTCCTGAAATTGGTGTTATCATCAAATGGGAACTGCTGTGCAGAAATTAATCCTGTTTCTTGAAAAAGGGTAATTCACACAGTTGAAGTTTATGCCCTGAGGTAAAGGATGAATATATATTTATTTCATATAATTGGTATGGTAATGTTACCCATTGAAATATCTAGGTCTCTACATCTAGCTAAACCTCATAGAGCTATAATAAAATAGCAAGTAGAAAAAGTGGTCATTAGCAAATTGGATTTATGTTCCTAAGGACATGATGTGCTGTAAGTCACTTGTCACATCCTAGAGCAGTATGTGAAGTGTGTATTGGATTATTAAAATGACGTTTACAAAATCACTCTGTTTTGAAAATGACAAATCCATCTCCAATTACTTGGAAAAAATAGGGTGAGTGTTTATAATATACTCTGCTGATTTATTTTTTATTTTTCGTAAAAGAAAAACCTACTGCCCTGTCATTCCTAGGAATAATTATTATGGCCTCATCTACAATGTGACATCCAGAATGTCCATCAGAGTACAGTGCAATGCTGTGCACCACTAGGAAGTGATGCTTGATTTTACAGTTCAGGCATTTATATTAAATTGCATTGATTTCTTCTTTGACTCCTGCATTAATAATACCTTGAGTGGTTTTCTTATAGTCACCCAGGAAAGTTTAAATTTAAAATTAATGACCAAGGGTTTAAACTTTAGTCCCTGTCATATTAGGAATTACACTGGAAAACTTCTGACAGCCACCCTATGTTTGCAGAAATCTTTCTGATGACACCTTGTCAAAATCCCTAATTTATTCTTGCTAGTTTTTCATTAAGTTGCTGTCTGCAGGAAATAAGTTTGATCACAGCAGGAGCCCAAACCAAGGTTTATTTCGGAAATCCTGAGCAAACACTCAGAGGTGTTACAATTATAGATATAGGTGCCCTTCTGCCTCTGCCCTATGTCTTCGGTGGGTGGATACATCCCTGAAAGTGAAGGGCTGGAGGCAAGTTTCAGGCCCTGATGCTAGAACGGGCTGGTTAGAAAGACTGAACTACAAGACAGTCTGTGGGAATTTGCATGGCCTGTTGCAGCCAGAGCCACTTCAAAGTGCCACAGTCTGACCTGGCAACAGTAGCATGTGACTGACAGCCAAAGCAGACAGTCTGCAGAGATCTTGTGTTGCCCAAGTTCAGCATGCCCTTTGGCAGGAAGGACACTGACACTCTGAGCCATGGGCAATGGTGTTATCAGGGAGATCCCAGCATACTCCTTAGCCTGGGGCTGAAAAAGGGACTCTCTTAAATCCCCCTGTTGACGTGAATAGTCACCTCTACTTCTGTGGTAGAGCCCAACCATATTCTCCTTTCTCAGTTTAAACTTCACATTTAATAGAAACAGTTTTTATAACAAATATTTATCTAGTTGGATAAACTAGGTAGCAGCATTTGGTTATTTTTCCACTGCTGCTTATATCTGTGGAGTTCCTCTGAAATATTTGTATCATTGTAATCAAGAATTAGTAAAACAAATTCTTCATAGTGTTACGTTTTGGGCCTCAGTGGCCACTGCTTTTTGTGGCTCTTGACTTAATAAGGAATTTTCAGGCAAAATAGCCAACTATGAATCTATTTATCCCAAGAAAACAAAATTTCATTTCCACAAGTGACAAACCATATTTCATAGGCTATATTATGCAGGGTTCATACTATTCATAGGCTATATTTTTACAGGTTCTGACTTCTGTGTTTGTTTGTTTGTTTGTTTGTTTTTTAAATGCATTTATAGTACTCCCAGTCCATTGGCGAAAACTTCACTGAAAACTTCTTGAAATTTATACACCTCAAAATGTCTGCCAATACCAGGTATATAACAAAAAGAAAACAAAAACACATGCCTATATATAATATTATCTAGTTGCAATCTCTTGGGGAAGTAAGAAAAATGATCTAGAATTAGTACAAGTTTTCTAGTTGACACAAACAAATCTATGCCTATTTTGCTTCAGGGAGAAATCTTTCCATGTGAGACCAGTGTAGCTTTTCTGCTGTGTTTTTGGCATTTGTAACACGCCAAGCCTGTATCTTTAGTGTTATTATTCATACAAAGTTTCTGTATCTTTTTATTTTATTTTTTTTTTAAGATTTTTAGTCCCTCAATAACCTTCAAGATTTTTTTTCATTAGTTTGTTCCAGTAGGCGATGTATCATGATCAAAGTAACATATCACCTTGTGCTAGAGCTTTGATTTGGGAAATGCCCAGCCAATCGGTGCTAATAGCCTAAATTATCCTCCGAAGGTTTTTAACCTGACCTGTTACTTTGCAAGTCACAGTGCAAACTGGCATCTTTTCATGTGGCTGTTGCCAGTTAAGTATGAATTTCCCATCTCTGCCATCTCTGTTCTTTTTTTTTTTTTTTCCTTGTTTGTGAAGACAATATTGATGATGATCTCAAAACTATCAGGCTTTGTCTGTGAAATGGCTCAACTCCAAAGTACATTTTTGCCTAGAATTTTCTCTGTGTTCCCAGGTTTTGTTTTGTTTAAACTCCGTCTTTTACCTTTCAGCTCCCGTTTGTCCCCCCTCCCCCCCCCCCCAAACTTGTGCCAGGAATGTCTAGGTATTGGCTTTCTCCCAGATAAACTAAACATGTCACCCTATTAAACCTTTTTAATCTCAATACCACCAAAATGTTATATATTCCAAAGAAACAGCCCATGGGCCAAAACAAATCCAAATAACAGCCTTCAGTAGTTCCCTAAAGGAACATTTAATATTCTGAACATGAATACTGATAGTAAATGGTCACATGGTGATGCATCCATTTTAGACAGTTGTTTGGTATTGGCCATATGGTCCCAGTTTTCTTTTCTTGGTTATTGAAACATTTTCTTCTCTACATCCTTCTTCAATGCTTTGGGGTCTCTGTACAAGCAAAGCATTGTTTGTTTCCTCCTTTGCATTAATCAAACGTGTCTTCTATGGTGGTTCCTCTATTTACAAGTCAAGAAGGTTATTACATTTTTTTGACCCTCAACTTCCAGGTAACAGAAACTCAAGGCACAAATTGTAGAGTGGCTGTGCTATTCCAGCTTCAGTCCTCAGTCCATTAACCATATAATTCTTCATTCCCTGAAAGATGACTTCCCACTCCTCCACCGTTCTCAGCTGAACTCTGCACTGTGTGCTTGCTGCCTTACAGGGGTAAGCTGGCCCCTGACCTAAGTTTTACTTGTTTACTTTCTATTGCTGCCTACTTTCAGTACCATCTTGCTTCTGGCTATGTATCAATTGTGTTTTTAAGTTGAAAACCTCTTACAGGCTTAATTTTTGTTAAATCAGTTACTCATTAAATTTTTGTAACAGAGCCTCATTCATGATCCAAATTTCTACTCTGGAGCAACAGGAAAATATTTCCCATATTAAGTCAACTTGTTAGAGTCAAAAATCATACAATGTCTAATGGTCTTCCAAGAACTCATTGCTTGTATATTAAGGTTTGACTCTTCCCACTGTATTTCCTGACAGTTTCAAGTTTGTTTTTTTGTTTGTTTTTGAAAATAAAGCTCTATTTTTCCATTCATCATAATACTATTTACAATCTATTTGCTTCAGACACAATACAAGGTTTAGTATAAAATGCTTGATAGTTTTTCCAAGGCACCAGCTTTAACTGCTTTTGCATAGTAATACGTGGGTTTGTCCAGCCATTCTCCAAATTTGTGTTTGGGGTTATACAACATAAAGGTATTATTCCCAACATTACACAAATTCACATATGAAAATAAATAATACTTTACCAGTATTATACAAATTTATTATTTACAAGTTTCTGTGCTGTGAGAAAGAGTTAGATGCAAGGTGTTCCTCTAACCAAAAATAAAAGACAAGAGATTGTTATGCTGCAGAGTCCTCCTGCTACCTGAAGGTCTCAAAGGTTTCAAAATTAAATTAGAATTTAGAAAAAATGTTAGAAGAGATTTCACTGTTCAAATATTTAATGATACCCTTTTCCTTTCATCGCTTGAATTCTTCATCTTCTCCTATGATTGCTAAATGCCTTGCTGACCTCTGTCTTTGACCCGTCTCTTAAGTCTGTGTTCCTAATCCTGTGCTACAGTACCTTGATGATTAATTGGCTTGTCAAATCAATCACTATGTGTACTCATCTACCATTATTAACCAATTAATCACTTCAGCAAATAAGATGTGAATACTATTCTATCACCTTCAGACAATTCTAGAACTGAAACCGAGAGTGGCCTTTACCTTGCATTCAAACCTGACCCTATTCATGCACACCAACAATAATACGAAACAGATTACTGATAAATTTGGTATTTTTACAGAGACTGAAATCAGTCAACCAACAGCACATTACATTAAGACCTCTTAAAAATGAGCAATGTCTACGAGAAATAGCCATTTCCATTCCTACAATATCATTACATCAGCGGGATACCTCTGAAAGTGTCTTGTGTGACCTTTTGGAGATGGACCCTCCTGACTGTCTGTCTTCCAGTTCTAGGTGCAGTAGTATGCCTGCTTGAGGCTTCATTCTGTTTCTATTTTTCCTGAACTTTCTTCCTTGTTCTAGTCACTACTTCAGACTTGTTTTTGCCTTGATGTCTTATTTCAGTTCCGCATCAACTGTTGTCTCTTATACTCCATTCACACTCTTTATCTGCTCCCACTAAGGCCAGTCAACAATTAGGATGTTACAAAGATTTATTGGCAGTCAGCTAGATCTTCTATTTTACCTTCAAACTAAATAAAACACTCAGCTCTCCTCCTCCGAGTAATTAGGCATTATTCTTATGTTAAATATATTTGGAGATGAAGAAGAGAAAATTTTTGGTTATACTATGTCCACAGTAAATCTATTCCCTTCAGTGGCAACATTAAAGACTCGTATTGTAGACAGCGGGAGAATTTTAAAATACAGATTTCATTTGAACTCAGAGGAAGGCACAGGACCTGCTTAATCTATCTTTTAAACTAAATATCTCATCTCAATTACACTAGTACAGACCTGAGGGTTTGGGATGAGAGAATGGTTACTCCAGATTCAGACAGACTTAACTGGCAGCAGTTTAGGGCTCTTTTTCTTCTTTTGTGTAACTAACAAATTACATTTTTACTAGAAAGATGTCTACTGTATTTTTGGTTTATTTGCTGGAGGAGCAAGAGGCATATTGCTTTGATTCATTTTTACAACCCTTCCTAAGAAAGTTACTTATTTCTGTGGTTATATTTAGGCTGACATTACAATTCGCAAGAGAGTGTGTGAAGTTTCAGAAGAAAGATGTTGAGAAAGATGTTACTGAAAAGCCGAGTCTTTGCCATTAAACAGCATGAACTTCAAAACTGGGGAAAAAAAAAAAAAAAAAAAAAAAAAAAAAGTTCTACAGATTTTCAGTAACTTTTTCACATTCTAGGAAAAAAAAAAATAAGCTTCAGAGTTCCTGAGGTAGCCAGATTCCTTTGTTAATATTAAACATTACACTATAGAGTGTTGCAAAAATATCTATTGCTTGTTTCTGTTCCTTACAGAGGAGCTGGAGGGATAGATACATGTGCACACCAAATTGGGAATGGCTGTGGGACACTGGTTTGGATGAAACTGTAAGACTAAAACAAAGACTGTATTTGATGAATCCTGGTGAATACAGTGTCTATACTTGACTTCTGTCTTCATTGAATGGAGAACCAGCAAGCACTTCTCTTGATGTACACTGACAAATTACAATAGCATTTAAAGTATGATCACACCACACTGTAAGCCAGGTGGTTTTGGATTCTTTAGGGTCTGGCTAGAAACTCTTAAGGTAGAAATACAAAATCACTACAAGTTCCCTTTTATTTAAAAGCTGAGACACACAACTTCTCTGTTACTTAAGGCTGTGATGAGCTATATTGCGTTTGAAATAAAAGACTTGCCTATTTATTTATTTATTTAAATCAAAAACTTGTGCCCAGCCCAGAGCACCAGCATTGCATTACAAATTAATAGGATCTGCAGGAGCAATTGTATTAGAAGGTAGAGAATGAATAGAACTGACTGGCAATGGTTGGCATCAACACCAGTTCTCAGAAGACTACCTCTAGGAGTTCTTCTAACCGGTTCTTGGGTCGTGGTAGATGGTTTCATCTGAATTTTAGGAATCCCTCAAATTTTGAGAGGCAACCTGAGTGTATTCCCTCAGGCATGATAAAGCAACAGCAAATAACATTCTGTCAAATAGCAAACAATAACAATAAATACATAAATAGATAGATACCAGCCAATTTAATAAATAATGAATATAAAGTTAATGTATATTATTCCTTTATTGTTCCAAGGGCAAAAGTCTATTCTGAAGACTGATAGTAAAATCCTATTGGCAATGTTGGGAGGAGAATGTTAGAGTTGTACATATTTTTCTTTCTTTCTTTCTTTCTTTTTTTTTTTTTTTTTTTTTTTTT
>CM021769.1:50667059-50683180 GCA_011076525.1 Nettapus auritus | reverse complement strand
TTTTTTTTTTTTTTTTTTTTTTTTTTTTTTTTTAAAAAAAAAAGCCTCAGAATTATATTATTTAAGCTATAACATGAAACGTGGCAAAACTTTGAAATACTGTGTTGACTTGGGAAAAGTTTAATTCAACTTTTCTTTGCATTATATTTACACATTATAGCAAAGGTTTTGATATATACAGTTTCATATATAGGACCTTTGCTTTTTTCAATACCCAGAATTAGCACGCTCTAGTACAGAGTCAGTGCTGTGCAAGCAACCACACTTCTGACATTTCTTCCATTTAAATTTATCAACAAACACGGTGCTTTTCATGCAGTTTATCTGCGTATCATATTAGCCAGATGAGAAATAAATAGTTACTGTGATGCCCACGAGGGTGAGTATCTGCTCCATTCCAAGGTTTTCAGCTGTGTTCTGTGATCTATGACAGGGGGGCAGGAAACAGTATCCTGTCTCCTCTAGACCTTTCTGTTCTCCTTATAGTGCCAGTTATTTCTGAGGATTTCTATATCAAGGGCACATATTATACATGCTGTGCACTGCATTCGTTCTTTGCTAACAGCTGAGAGCCCACACATAGCAAATTAGCTCAAAAGTCTTTGTGAAAGCATTTATTGACCTGATTTTCTCAGTTACTTACAAGGTAACATTGTCTTACGTTTTACATAAGAAAATTGCCACCTGAAAAGTCAGCTAGGCCACCATGCAACATAACTTGTAAGACCTTAGTAAAATAATACTTTAAAAATATGAGCATGCCAGGAATAAAATAAGAGTAGGATAAGAACAAAGTAAGAAGTTTGGAAGAGCACAGAAAAATGACACCAAATCCTGTCCATTGGTGTTATATAGGACTGACAAAATACAGTTTATGTCTTTAAAGACATCATAGAGGTCCCTTAGAACCTAAGGATAAAAGTTCTGGGAGAAAAAAAAAAAAAAATTAAAAATGGATCCAATCCCTTTTTTTTTTTTTTTTTTTTTTTTTTTTTTCTTCTTTTTCTTTTCTTTTTCTTGTAGAGTAGACTTTTAATAGATTTTTCTAAGCTATATTTATTTATTAATATATATATATATAAGCAGTGATTACCAGTGGTCTGGTTAATACAATATTGCATTTATTATTGTTAACTCAACATGTTTAAAATAGTAAATTAGGCTACAGAAATCATTATTGAAAATGGGGCAAGAAATGACCTCACTATGTCCGATTACTACTTCACCTCTCATAGCAGAATCAATGAGAGCTTAAAGAGTCCTGGACAGAAAGCTGCCCAGTTGTCTCTTAAAAAACTTTAGTGATGGAGAATCCATAAGTTCTCTAGACAAACTCTCTGAGTACTTAACTATTCTTATAGGAGAAGGTTTTCTTAATGTTTAACTTCAGCTTCCCCTGCTGCAATTTAATCCCATAAAACTGGTTTAAAAATCACGAGATTTTAAAAGTAATATCCCTTGGGATCTTCATATTATTTGCCTTTTAGTGTTTGATCCTTTTGGATTAACCTTTCCAAATGTCTCTTAGCATCCATGAGAACTTAAAACTTCTGAAAACTGAAAGTTGAATTTCTTGTGAAATTATTTGACTCTCTGTGCTGAGATTTCAAGAAAAAAACACCCCAAAATTGCAGACCTTAAAATAAAAATGCAAGAGCAAGAAATTTTCTGCAAGAAACCTGTGATGGTTGATGTGCTAGATTCTGCTAGTCTCCATTAGACTTTGCTAAACATTTATATAAATGAATACAAATTTAAGGCCTGTTTTAGGTCTCCCTTAGACTGGTGAGGATGAGAAGAAGCAGTGTTAGTGAAGAGTAAACTGACATAAAGTAAGAACAGATCTCATTTTTGAGAATGCAACATCATTTTTCTTTGAAAAGAATCACTGTTTAAGATGTTTTCTATGAACTCTTTCCCTAAAAAAATGTGAGGCAAAAATAACCACACTGTGCATATCTAAGAATTATTAAACCAGATCAGCTGGAACAAGCACATTTGGGGCTAGATTAATTTTTGAAAGTATTTCTAATATTAACTAATTTGTTTTCCTGAAACCTATTTATTAGCATTAGTGGAAAGAGGCAATCTAACTCTGCTCTGTCTCTTGGAAGTTATACATCTCTAGAGTTTGTTCTCAGAGCAAATCATTGTAACTTTATTTGTTGTAGGTAAGGGAGAAAAAATGTAAAAAAACAATAACTAATAAACCAAATTTCAGTAACACTTGAAATATGCAGCTGTTAGTCTGATTAAAAGGATGCTTCTCCCAGTCACGCGTTCGTTATACTGTCAGAGAAGTAAATTCTCAATGTAGTGCGTTTCTCTGACTTCAGCAATCCCTCAGCTCATGAGTGCTGTGTGCAATACTGTCTTTGTCTGACATAAGATTGAAAATGAAGGGCTCCGCTTAGATTTTCCTATGCCAAAATTACTGTTTTGCGCATCTGCTCTTGGGTAGTAGACTGCAACCACTTCTTTGAGATGCTTGAACACTGTTGCTACCATCTAGGCATTAGCTACTTGTGAACTGGATTACTGCAATACATGGTACATGAACATATATCATAAACCAAATGAGGCAGTGCTGATGCAAGAGGTGCAGAGTTAAAACATGGTGTTTTTCAAGTACGATAGAAATTATTGAGTTTGACCCATACTCTTGTGGCTTTAAGCCTGAGGAACAGGAGGATATTTCAATAATGTCATGGCTGACATCAGCAAACATACTGAAGAACCTGGGTTTTAAAGGATTTTCTATCCATAAGTCCTTGGAGTGGCCTATCAACTACCAATTTGTTGACCTTCAGGACAAACTGCAGCACCAATCCTTTTGCCACGCACTAGATGCCCCTAGGGCACAACAAATGGAGAAGGTGAAGGGAGGTAACAGACTAGAAAATGGAAGAAGCCAGTTGTTTTTCAGGTTCTGCCACTGACATACAATGTGACCCTGAAGGAGTCGTTTTTCTTCTTTGTGCTTCTCTTTCCCTCCTTGTTATTTGTATACACAACAAAAGCCAGCTACTTGACCACTTACAATAGTTATTTTTGCTTTCTGAATGGCTACCAAACAAATAAACCAGTGACAGAGAATGTACACAGACACTCCTCAAAGAATTTCATTATTCATTCAATGAACCTTGGTGCTCTCTTGCCCTAATAACATTTCCTTGAAATATATGCTCTTCCAAGTATAAATCTGATGCAGTGAGAGGTGACTGGGATATAGACTGAGTTTAAAAGATTTTATATCCATGTTGGAATACTCCAAAAAACAACTGGTCTGATGCACTTTCCGTGATACATCCTCCCAGTTTCTGACAGCCAGTAATCCAAAGACTTCTGCTAGAGTCTGTATTCACACTATTATGTCTTCCTTTTTTCACCCTCAATGCAGTTCTGTGAGCCTGTATTGAAAATGTTCTTGTTTTTGGCTTCCATTATGAAAGGAAATACATGGTATATGTTGCTTTATGTAGTGAGGAGCAGAACTGCCTTTTAATATTTTACATTTCCTGCCTGATAATTTCACTCATTCTGCTCTAGTTCATCCTGTATATGACCAATACGTAATTGTTAACTTTTGACTTCTCCCTTACTTCCATGATTTCATTGTATTTCCTCTTCACTCATCTTTTTTTTTGGTCTTGTCTCACCTTTTTCTTGTAGAAAACACTACCTTTCTCTGTATCTTCTTACATTCTAACACAACTCAATTACTTAAAATGGATTTATACAGTAGCATAGTTTTTTCTCTGTGGGAGCATTACACAAAAAGAGTGAAGCCCTCATTTTGGATCAAGTCAATGCACATTACAGTAGCAAAAAACATTATAAAAGCTAGTGTTTGTATTCCAAAAAGATAAAACTTTTGGACTGGGGTCAATTGGACTTTGATTTCATTTAGACTGCTTTTGGAAGAAGATGTATTGAGTTTGTTCATATTACTGCCTACATTTCCAATAGATGGCAAAATTGTTTTGAGCTCTAAGTTTTCGCTTTAAAACTAGTGTTGGTGTAAATCCAAATAAATAAATGAAATAAGAAGTGCAGTTCTTTTCATTTCTCAGTCCTCAGCATAGTGCTCTGTTTTGCAAATTACTAAAATACATTGATGCCAAGGTTAAATTATTCTGTGGAAGGGTATTTATTCTATGGAATCCAAATTCTTGGAGGTGTGCCACAAAGACTATACTGAGAAAAACACACAGAGGGGTATTTTGGGAGGGAAGATAATGGTCTGAAATTCATGTTAAAGAATCATTCAGATGAAATATAACTTCACTGTACATTTTTGCACAATTTTGATGCCCTTGAAGCTTGCCCATTACCACATAGCTGTGGAGTCAGAGAGAAAAGCAACAGTTCTCTTTGTGTTTCAAGTTCACCACGATTAAAGAAATAAATCTGAATAAAAGGCAAAACTGACCAAGACAAAAACTACCAGGTAATCCCACTGTATGAAGATCCTAACCGCGTTAAAATATATACACACAAGCACTCGCACTCACAATCATGCATATAAAAGTGACACCTATACAACAAAATTATGTGGAGAAGTGGACAGGATTACAAAAATGTGACAGTCTCATTTGTGCTATAATAAATCAATGCCCTCATCTTTCATGAAAAGCATACACCTAAGCTGAAGGTCCAACACAGACAGTATGTAAAATGAACGTCTGTGTTCCTAAGCAGATGCCTAGCATAGGACTGTGCTGGAAAGCAGATTTGATTGCTACTGCCCTACTGTGTCCTCCTCTCTACCCAGTACCTTCTTTGAGAAAAAGGGCATAAAGGCATAATGGAATAAAGACACCGCTTGATGTTCTCCCCGTGTGTTTGGCTCTTCCTTAGCTGTAATTCAGAATCACCAGCAAAACGTATAAAGCAAAATCAGATGCTCAAAGAGTAAGAATCTGATTGATTTTCATGGAATGTTCTAAATGTTCCTTTTCTGCTTGAGCATGCCTTTGACATGTACCAAGTAATAAGCCATGAAAAAACCTTACACATTACAGGTCAGGTTAGGGGTTCATTGATAGTACTAAAACAGAAGTCTGGCTATACTGAATTTATTCACAGACCATGGTTAATTAATTCCCTTTTTGCTGGAGGTGTCCACTTTAGATTAGACATTAATAGATTGCAGGACTGCCAATAAGGATTGCTTTGCAGGGATACTTCCCAAGCATTATGTTCCATTTTGTGTTAAAATAAAATAAACCTAGATATTTTGGCAAGGAAATCAGTGGTATGGGCCACTAGTGCTTCTTTAGTACAGAAAATTCAAATACTTGTAGTATACTACTTTTTGGACCTTTTTTTTTTTTTTTTTTCCCCACAAAAAAAAAAAAAAAAAAAAAAAAAAAGGAATGCAAAAATCACCAAGACTTACACTTTATCACTCATAATGATATGACAGAGGCCAACTTCTGTGACATTAAACAAACAGAGAAACATTAGTCTGGAAAGGCCCCAGCAGAGAAACAAAACCCCTTCTCTGCTGGAGCTATTAAAATAGTGAGGCAAAACCTGGTATAGGCCAACCTCCTTCTGTACAGGCACACTCCATTTGGTATGAAAAATCGCCCAATTATACTCCATTTCAGCATGCAGAAAAATGATCCAACTAGGTAACCATAGATAATAAATCCAACATGTATAAATGGTCCCAGTGCAATTAGTTGCTAGACTGAGGCAATTTAGAAAAAAAAAAAAAAAAAAAAAAAAAGAAAGAAAACTAACGGTTAGTTCTAGCACTCACTGAGGAGGGATCTAAGACACTGGTGTAGCATGACTATATCCTACTTCGAACCCCATTACCAAGAGGAGCAAAAGAAAAATAATTGGACTTCTTGCTAAATGTGTGACACAAAATGAAAAGCTCCTATCTAGCATAAGTAGACAGGAGAGAAAACCATAGTAGATTTGCTTGACATATCCTTCAGAGCTCAGAATCACAGCTAAGCAAATTGGACAAAGAGATGTTTCCTGAAGGGGCCATTCTTTTTATTCTTAAGCTTCCAGCCATCCTCATCACTTCTCTGAGGTACCTGTGGCCTCTAACTGGCAGAAAGCTAGGATGGTAATCTAAAGTTATAAAGCAGCTCACATCCTAAAGCACACATGGCAGTTGCATTCCTGTAACTAGAAGCTACTTTTTCAGTTCTTTGAGTCAGCCTTTCTGGATCTCAGCAACCATCCAGCTCCTTACAGTTGACTAGGAGCTGAAATGTGAGCTGGCTTCTTTTTAAGGATAAAAATTTCCTAAACTGAACAGCAAAATAAAGGATGCCAGAGTTTTTATGATGTGAAAGAGAAAAGGTTTTTATGGCTTCTTTCCAGGTTTTTTACAATTTGTAAATCAGTGATGTGAGGTATTTTCTTATTGTTTTGAAGATGCTTTCCTGCCTAAAGATTCTTTTCTGAAAAGGAAAATATTATGACGTCTGATCCTGAAAATACTCCATAGTCATGTACCTTAAAAGGCACACGCAGTGGTACTTTAAGATTACCTCCACCTAACAGACAGGAAAGGAGAACCCTGAAGAAGTGATGGGTTCTGTACTGCACAGCAGTGCTTAATTAGATCTCGTTACATGGTTCCCAGTTTTGCTTCCAACCATGCTCTGAAGGGATTTATTGTAGACAGCACAGCAAACTGCAGAGATTATTGATAAAGGAGCAGGGGCATCAGGCTCTCTTAAAAATGGAGTTGGCATCTGGATTGTAAAGGAAATAGAACCAACTCACAGATTCTGAAAAGCACAGAAGAAGCAAGAAAACTCTCAGGGCTACTCTTTTCTGACAGCTCTTGATGCTGGGTGACAGCAGATGACCTAACGTATGAATAGCTGCGGACCTTTTGCCACAGATCTGAGAAAGCCAGAAATAGAACGAGGCAGAAAAAAGCCTATGTGCTGCATGATGATTAGCTAGGCAGAGGGAGTCTGATGCTTCTGTTTAAGTCTAGTGCTTTTGAAGGCACATGTTTAATGGTTCAGATCTGCTATGACCCCCTGGAGAAACATTGGCATTTCTGGGCAAGCGCTCATAGCCATGCTTTTTATGAGCTGTCCCAGAGTAGTATTTTCAGTAGCACATCAAATGGTACTGAGAAGTTGGATTATCAGAATGTCTGAAAAGGTATAAACTTTGCCATCTATGCCAGCAGTGCAAATGATGGACATGTACACATGCAGAGAACTGTAATGTCTTAGTACCAGATGTGCTGGGGTCCTCAAGTTAGCTGTAATCTTGCCCCTGAATATTTAGTAAGTTCTAATTCCCTTTTGATGGGAAGCAGAGTACTAAAACAAAAAAAAAACAGACTACCAAACAGACTACAGTCTAGTCTATTTTATACACAGTCCACTGTATGTGTTATATCTAATGATTAGCTGTATTGCTGATGACCTCTCTCTGTAGTATTTTCTCTGAAGGCGGAATAACAGGTAGTCCCCTTTTCTTTAAACTTTGTTTAAAATCAACATTAGATTTTCTCGTGAACTGCATTGAAAATGCCATTTGATTGTCCCATTGTGATGTAGTTTCCATGGACACAGTAGAAAAGAATGTTTTCTAAATTAGTAGGTGTCTTAGCTGATAAAATTTCAATGTATAAACATTCTATATTCCTTGTTTCTCCTGTTGGGAACCATATTAATTATCCTGATAAAACAGATCAGTGTACTTTATCTTAACATATTATAGCACTTTCACAGATGGTGGTCACTGTGCTTGACTTCGTATTTGAACTTTCAGTATCCTAAAGGAAATTAGAGCTTGGTTTCTTTTCCTTAGGGGGATGGGAGAGGTGGGGGGGAAGGGGGATGCTCATTCAGTAAAAGAAAACCCACAGCAGTTAAGACAGTGCAGACCATATGAGGAGTGTAGATTCCACTGGGAGAGTTTCTGTCTGTCAAAAAAGTGTTCTCCATGCAGATTAGATCAGTATGCTTGCAGTAGCCCAGATAGTAGCTCTTTCACCTTTTACATTTCACATTTGGGGATCCACTTCAAAGCTATGAGCAAAGTGTAGTTAACAAAATTCTTGGTAGCTTGACATAAAAAAGCTGAATTGACAGATTCTTCCACCCCATACATGACAGCTCCTGTTTTGGTCAGTTTATAGAGACTGAACTAGTCATCTTCAAAGACACCTGAGCCTCTGCAGATTGAACTACAGATAGTTTGGTAGCAGGAACTGGAACAGGCTTGAAGACTTGCAGTCTGGATTCAACGGACTGCCAGGCCATTTATGCATATATTATTGTATTTTCCGTAGCATAACTGCTGCAAATGTTTGTATGTAACAGTGGCTTGATCACCCTGTTTATTGATGTTGGATGCTAGCTTCAAAATGATGTTACTTGCATGAAGTTGTTTCAGACAGACTCCACACAGTCTCTTCAATGTCGCTTTATGCCATACATTTTTGCTATGCTGCTGCTTCAGCCCATATCTTATTGGTTATGTTACACATTCCATCATATCTATATGGAGCTACTTGATGAGGAAAGCTGAACACACCACAAAATGTGTTTAATTCTTTAAGATAAGCTGGATTTACTACGACTTATATAACCTGGTCTTTTTTTTTTTTTTTTTTTTTTATTTTTTTTTTTATTGCCTCCATTTACACAATGATCTGAGTTACAGAGCTCACAGCTGAATTTTAGAAATCAATGGATAATATTTTCCTGTTTTGTATTTCTACATACTAAGAAATTTTGGTAATGAGAAACATTCTTAACATTTTCAGAATCCTTATTATTTCAAGCAGAATTATAAAAATATATAACTAGAGGAGCTATATTGCTGTACAGATATCTGTCCTTTCAGTGCAGATTTTTTTTTTCCTCACTACACTTTAGGATGAACTTTGAAGTTCTTATCTTGCAAAAAGAGCTCTCCTATTCCTCAGAATATGTATTTTTATTGGAAAAGAACTTTGTTCCATTTTTTTTTTTTCTGTCTGAATTTACAACAGCAAGTCTCTACTTCTTCCATTGACTGACAGCTAGAATATTTAAGGAGAATAAAAAGCATAAATTGATATCACACCAGGCTGAACATCTTTAAAAACTAAATTTGATCTGTTTTTTAGTCATCTGTTGTGATTTTTGGGAGACATACTCTGATGGCACTCTCTCAGTGACACAGTTTGATTCAATTACTCTTATTCTACCTTTTTTTTTTTTTTTTTTTTTTTTTAATATATATGAACTGCGATTTTTTGTTTGTGCTGTATTAATCTGGGAGTCTACAGATAGAAACTGCTGGGGTGTTAGATGAAGCTGACTTGGAGGAGATGAATGCTACATGACCAGCTGCCAGAAATGCCATAGAGGTGTTAGAGGCATAGAGTAGAGGCTATGAATATGTCCCATCTGATAATTTTCTCATCAGATAGAAACTGCCATAGATTTAGTCATGTTGATTCATTTCTAACCACTTCAGTGTTCTTCTCCTCATAATATTTTGTTTTCAGACTAACTGACATGTTTAAGGCACAGACTAGGACTGCAGCCTCTTGAAAGCATTGTTATGGAGTTAAGGACAGAACTTCCTGAACACTGGTGATATAAAAAAACCCTCCAACATCCTCCCTATAATCCAGGCAACACTTCAGGGCCAAGGAATACTATTATCAACTGGGCTGCAAAATTAATTTCTCTGAGAAGCCAGTATCATCACAATATTTATAGAATCATGGAATCATTAAGGTTGGAAAAGACCTCCAAGAACATCTGGTTCAACCATCCCCCTACCACCTACTAAACAATGTCCCTAAGCACCATGTCCAACCTTTCCTTAAATACCCCCAGGGACGGTGACTCCACCACCTCCCTGGGCAACCCACTCCAATGCCTGACTGCTCTTTCTGAGAAGAAATGTCTCCTCATTTCCAACCTAAACCTTCCCTGGTACAATTTGAGACCATTCCCTCTAGTCCTATCACTGGTTATCTGCAAGAGCCCAACCCCCAGCTCCCCACACCTTCCCTTCAGGTAGCTGTAGAGAGCAATAAGGTCTCCCCTGAGACTCCTCCCAGACTAAACAACCCCAGTTCCCTCAGCCACTCTTCACAAGACTTGTGCTCCAGGTCCTTCACCAGCTTTGTAGCCCTTCTCTGGACATGCTCCAGGGCCTCTGCATCCTTCTTGTACTGAGGGGCCCCAAAATGAACACAGTGCTCAAGGTACGGTCTCACCAGAACAGAGTACAGGGGGACAATCACCTCCCTGGCCCTGCTAGATACACTGTTCCTGATACAAACAACTGTTACAGGGAAAGAATCCAACTTAATTTCAGTGGTTACTGCACTTAACGATAAGTAATTTCTTGGAGCTGCAGACAGCTTTTGGATGAGTTCTAAACTTACAATGGCTGCAGTTAACCAGATTTACAGGTTCCTGCAGGAATAAATGAAGTGTTGTGAATAACTGAATCTCTGTAGCTAAATTATTCTTCATGTTTTTCTAGAAGTTTTAAAAATTAAGAACTGATGCCTCTAGTCAAAATGCTAAACACATTTTCCTGAATTTCATGGTAAACTGAAATCTTTAAATATGCTTGGTTTTGACCTTCCAAAGCATTAGAAATAAAAGCTCATTAGGGATGGAGACAAATATTAATTAAGAAATCACATTAAAATTGAAAAAAATATGTTTAAAACTGAAATACTAAACATTAACAGTCTGATTATTTTTTATTGTAACAAGTCAATAAAAACCAACCTGAATTTGCATTTCTTCAGCGATGAAAGAGCTGAGGATGTTTCTTAGCTACACGCTCATCTAGGTTTATAAACTGAAGAGTGAATCCTATCTAAGCTTGTAATGTATCAAAAAGCAACTAGACAATTTTATGGAAGAAAAATTATGTAGGAACTATCAAAAATAAAATTTTCTCCACTAGTTCAGAAAGTATTTAAGCCATCTGCTAGGTTTCTGAGACTTAATAAGAGAGAGCAGCCTCACCTGAGGCCCTTCCCATACCTGTTGTGCAGCAGATGACCCTTGCTTTGTCCTGATAACATTAATACTGGGTGTTGAGAATACATTAATGGTGTAAATTACTTTTCTTTTATGCCAATATCCCTCCCATGTTATCTTGCATTTGCTATGGTCATAAATAGGCTGTTGTGCCAGATAGTCTTCTAGTCTTTTTAGTATTTAGTATTCTTGTACTGTACTCAACTAAAAGTTCAGGTGCAGCTGCTCCATGGCAGGTAGCACTGCTGTGTTTCCAGTTAACACTGTAGTAAGTAGAATGTGACTCTAATTCGAAGTCAATTTAAGAAAATCTATCAGGACTGCAGATAGATGTCTGGAACAACTGGTAGAAAATCATGTTTTGTGCAAAATCCATAGATTGATGCTAATAAAATATTCTTAGGGTGTGGTAGGAGACAATAGGAAGATAATTATCTTTTTGGATGATTTGAGAAACAGTATATGGGTATGAGTTTCCTTCACAAAATTACTAACAGAAGCTTCTAGAGTCTCTACTTTTCTCCCCGTGTAAAATTTAAACAGGTAATGGTAGAATTCCTGTTAATCGTGTGGTATTTCAAACCCTTAAAATAATTCTATGAGCTCTTTCTTATAAGTTTTGTTACCTAAAATTTTCAGTCCCTTTTCTCTTTCCTTCCCCACACCCTCAGGATGAAGGTGTTGGTTTGCTTACCCAGAAATAATAAGGCAAAACTGAAAAGATTCTTATAAGGCAAGTAAATGAGTAATTTTATGGTTAAAATGCTTATACTTAAATGTATGCACCTGGCAAAATATGGGTTGGACTAGACTGCAAAATCTTATTTTACTTGAATGCACTCTTGTTTTTAACTATAGCTCTGTTAGAGATGATGTAGTCCACACAGGTTGGTTTGTAAGAGCTCTGTTGGAACCCTTCCTTTCTGGGAAGGCACATCAGAGGGCTCATCTGCAGTCACCTGGTTCTGCACACAAATCTTAGCTGTGGTTGCAAGAGTTCTGTATGAATACTAAGGAGCAAAGCTTAATGAATCCCAACAATGTCATTATGATATCATTGTTACATAGCAAATCCCTATACATAAATACAGCAGTTTGTGATCACAATCATTTATAAATAATAGATAAATCCCAGCTGTGATAACAATGGAGCCTACAGAGACTCATTTTGGTAGCAACTTCGGCCTTGCTGAAAGAAGTGGAAACTTAAGTTTTGTTGACCTCAGATGCAGAAAAGTCAATCAGTCATCAGTATTGTAGCTGCTTTAAACATTTCATTAAAGTATTGAGTTTTGTTTTTAAATTATTTATTACCTCTACCAAATGTCTATTTCCATCAATTCTTCTCACATTTTCTTTGTATTTTTCATTGTATTTGTTGTCATCCTTTTGTTTTAAATAACAGAATGAAAAGACAGAAATGGTGGGATTGCAATATAAATTGGGAAACGCCTTTATAACAGAATTAAAATCAAGAAAACTGTGTGTTTGGAGGAGGGAAACAAATCACAGAAGACTGTTCTTGCATACAAAATGAGGAAGGAAAAAAAAAAGCACTGTTTCTCTCCTTTAGAAAGGAGAGACTAAGTTGTTGACTTTCCATCCTAGCAACTTGACAGCTGTGTATTGTGACAGACTGGCCAAGAGGCAGGTGAGGTGGGGGAGCCCGCAAGAGACGTGGAGTTGGCTATCTGTGATCTCCATCATGAGAATATTGATGTGACTTTTTTTTTTTCAAAATATTCTACTGACAATATTCTGGTGTATTTCCACAATTCCCGGAGAGATTAAATAAAGCTTCAAGTGGCCTAGAATATCTTCCCTATGACTAGTCTGTAACCTTAGGATCTTTAATCTGGAGCTCATTTGCTTTCTCATGGGACTGAGCTCATGTGGACAGCTAGTGCAGTTCACAAGATTTAAACAAGCCCATTTCAAAAGACAAAACCTTACAAAGCAGTAAAATCAGATGCAGTAATTCCAGTTGTTTCAGCAGGACAGCACTGCCTGCAGTTTGAGAAAGGAGGAAAATGAGATTTCAGTTGAATTTTTTACTTTTTGATACCATTCTTATTGTGGATGAAAGCTGTTTTATTGTTAATGCCACCCTTTTTTGTGTCCTTCTCCACTCCTTGCTAATACAGAAAGTCTAGTTCTCTATAGTCTCTCTCATACAGATGTAATTCAATTTCTTTCCCTGGGAGAACTAAGCACAGATCTTATTCTCTGTCAAAACTGAAACATAAAGGATTCATTGAAGTGAATCTGGGT
This sequence comes from Nettapus auritus, assembly GCA_011076525.1. Taxonomy (NCBI): domain Eukaryota; kingdom Metazoa; phylum Chordata; class Aves; order Anseriformes; family Anatidae; genus Nettapus; species Nettapus auritus. Next base: position 50,669,903 of record CM021769.1, on the reverse strand, counting down.
CTGCCCGTCTTTCTTCATCAGCCCCAGAATTTCTTTTCTCTGTCTGGGAGCAAAGTGGTGATAGTAGGCTCCAAAAATTATGGCCTAAGCTGAGTTTTATTTCTACATATCTGTTTATCTATCTGTAAAATGGTGTGTAATAATGAATTAAGAAATGTGCATTCAAGACTGGGGAGAAAACAGTGAGTGAACTTTGTAAGCAGCCTGCTTCTGAAGTGGGAAAATCCTTTGCCTGAATTTACCATTAGTTAAATTATTACGTTAGAGTGATTTCATGTTCCGATAATACGACATTAATTTGTACAAGATCTCCTCTGCCCTCCATGACCCTTGGATTATTTAGTATTGCTCTAACGTTGTAAGTATTTGAAGTAATCTTTGCAGGTTCCTTCAAATCTCCAGTTCAGTATAGTATTCAAAAGGCTAATGCAAGTTAATTCAGAAGGTTTTAGTCAGAACAGAACACTTAGATCACCTCTACTCTTTCATCTTGACTTATCTGCAACTGTCCAGCCTAGTTTGCTTGTCTGTCATTACGCTGTCTTGAGACAGCAGTCTGTCATGATAATGTGCTTGGACTGGAAGGTTAAAGATAGGTCTCGGGGAGCTGCTTATTTTTTGAGATCTGGGACCACCTTACAGGACAGACCATCTTGTAATTTCCAGCCTCCTTCAATTTTGCTATTTTAGGCAATAGATGGCGGTATTGTACTAAAAACATTGGCAACGGAAGGTGACTTCAGGGTCCTGCTGATGGTGCCCTGAGTTGCTGCTGTGAGAAAAGCGCTCTTCTTCCCTCCCCACTGCCCCCACAGCCCCTCTGATCCCCACTCTGCCAGAGCTGAGATGCTGCTCTGTGCCCTTCCCTGGACTCGACGCCCTCTTCAGTAATCGCATCAGGGGAGAAGTAGGATCATCCCTTCTCTCTCCTTTTGGTCTTCTCTTTGTTTTCCAATGATTAATAGCTCCGTGTGAATAACAACAAGAAAAAAGTTACTTTTGTGCTCGTGTTATTGAATAGCAGACAGATTAAATGCTGCATGGTGCTGAGTTGCCTAATGAGTGTATTTACTTGAATTTGTTTTCATCTCTGTGTGTTTTTTATGCTAGTAGAGAGACTCCATTAATCAATAGGTTTTACAGGGGACTATGTATTTTAGCAGCAAATTGTCAGGTACAATTCTTTGTGGCTTAGTTTGTCCTCCAGCACTGTTTATTTTTTTGTTCCCTATTAATCAAAGTAGCAGAGGTGAGGACAGCTGAGAGAACTTGTGCCGGATGTTTCTGTTCATTTGTTCCGTGATTTGTTAGTCTTCTGATTCGTCATTGCCTCCCTGAACTTATTCAAGTGGATCTATGTCATCACCCCAAGGGCTATGAGAATAAAGTGCTGATTCTTAATTTCTACTGAGATGAAGTCTCAATTTTGCAATAATGAAAGCCCCTATTTTGCAGCATTTGAGTGTTTTCTCAGTAGCCTCCTCAGAGACAGGTCAACCTTGTTTAATTTGGCAGTAGAAGCAGTGAGGCATGGATGTTAAGTGTCTTGCCCAAGGTCACGTGCAAACTCTGTAGCAGAACAGGATCTAGGACACTGGCTCCTCACCTCTCTGTTTTCTTTCTTCCCATCTTCTTTCTCCAGCTTTAGTCAGAAGAAAACTTGATTTCCAAGTTGAATTAACTCTTAAAAGTTGCAGGCAGAATGCTGGCTCATGTCCCAGTGATATAGTCACTGATCAATGCTGATCAACCACGTTTCCCAATTGAAAAGACTGAATTTCCCTAATCAAAATTTCTTTATTTATAAGGAAGTCTACAGATAGACTCCAAAGGTTTCTTTGCATCCTTAATGTTTTTCTGGGTGCTTTATTCCTCTCACTCTCAAGTAGCAAGTCCTGTAAATGAAGGAAATTCCAGATTTTGAAACAGAACAGTCATAGCAAAACTTCTTAGAATTTGGGCTTTCTTGAGTATTTGCAAAGGTAATGAAATGACAAGTTTCTTTATTGAACAAGAGAGTAGCCAAATATTTTGGGGATAATCAAGAATTCCAAAAATGTGCAGTGTTTTTTGCTACCGTTATAGTTTTTCTCATAACCTAGTGCATCAGCCTCACTCCTTAATAGCAGAGGAAAAATAACAGCTCACTGAAACAGTCCATTTGAAAACTGCTTTGACGTAGTCAGTGGAAAATGTTGTGTGGGCTCCTGCAATGATACTGCTCTCTAAATCATTCAGAAACAAAATGAGTAAGGATGATTGGTAGGATTCAAACGCATGGCTGTGGAGAGACTTACAGTATTGTGAAAAAGTATTGTGCTGGAAGTTCCAATGAACAAGAAAATAGGAAGATTAGAGTGACCAAGTGTACCTATGAACACATTAGGTTTACAAATTAGTATTTTTACTCCTGCTTTAGCTGCCTTTTTGCCTTTTAACTACATGACCTCCAGTTTTGCCATATAAAAACCATATTAAAACAATAAGTGCCACATGACTTTTTCAATCTTTCACAAAGTCAAATGATTATTTTAAAAATTGAAGATACTGAAAGTGTTCAAATATGTAACACATTTCAGATCAAGATCTTCTTGCAGGCAATCCCCAAGCAGATAAAAGCAATGTTTGAGTGTATTAATCATTGCAAATTACCTGCTCAGATGTAAATGCCAGGCTGAAAGGCTACCGATGTGGCTCGGTAGAAGAAAGATTAGAAGTGTTTGGAAAAGTGAAATACAATAGGGAAAAGGAAAACATTGGAGGAAGTCACTTCTTTTAGGGAAAAGCACAGAGAAACAACCAAAACATTGTGCCTATGTGTAGGAGTTAAAAAAGAAAAAAAAA
>CM021769.1:50590860-50666959 GCA_011076525.1 Nettapus auritus | reverse complement strand
CAGTCATTCGGAACTGGACTGTAAAACCTACCCTACCTCTTCAGCAATGATCAATAATAGATGCATCAGAGCAAGACACAGGATACTTGTTCAAGCACTGTTTGCTGTAGTATGTGCATAATGCTCTTTTCTAATCCAGGGCTAGCTAAAGATAAGCTTTTATCCTGAGGAGTATAGCCTGAAATTTATGATATCTAGTAGCACTAATGATATTACTCCATTTTTATTTTTTTTAATCCTACCAAGTTCTTTGAAATGTAATGTTAAACATGGCCTGATTCTCCATACCTGCAGTAGGGCTTTTCATTAAAAATTAAGCATGTGTATGTTTATAGGCTGGGCCTGAGGTCTTTGAGAGATCAGAGCTTTGGAAAGCAGTTCTGCCATAACTGACTTAAAGGTTAATAATAAAATGGATAAGAGGTAGCAGAGTAGCATAGCAGACAAGGAGAAAAATGGGATTTTGCACAGTGTATGTTCTGGCAGGACCTGACAGCCTGAGCACAGCTGTAGCAGTACATTACATTTCTTAGCCATATTCCGATAGATACTTTATCATCATGTATCAAGAACTGTTTTGGCTTCCTCACCTCTAACAAAGAACAACCTATGCAATTAGTAAATATATATATATATATATTTCTTTTTTTGGTGAAGAACTCTGGTAAATACAAAGTGCTTCATATTGGCAGTAAATGCAACAGAACAATCATCCAGGAGATTTTCTGAAGGTCACATTGATTTAGTCATTTATAGCCAAATTGGACAAAAGGGAGGAGATTGTCAGCACCAGTCTTGCACTGGGATGAAATTCAGCCATAGATGGATGATCAGAACAAAACTTAGGCAATCAAATTTTGTTGGGGGAAGGGGGGGAGCTAATCTGGGGCAAAGGGATTGTGCAGCATTTTTATGAAATTCATAAAGATTTTCAAGAAATATAGCCAACAACTGACCTGGAATTATGGAATTTTTCTTTCATTTCCATTAAGTGATCAGGGTAATATTAGAGGGGCTAGTGATTGGACAACAGCTACTGCAAGAAGAAAGAAGCCTGCAATCACTGTCTAGCAGGAAAAAAAAAAAAAAAAAACCTTTATATTCTTCTTACAATGCAATCAGTTGATGCCTTCACTAGAGGAAAAAATACCTTTTCGTATTATGTGTATTGAGTCTTATGCTTTGCTTTTCCTCTCTTCATTTAACATCTGATTTCAACAATCTACAGAAAAACTGGATGGTACTAGCTGTTATTAGGTGATAAATGTCAGTAACTATTGTCTGCCAAAAAGTTCAGCCCAGCTATTTGGTGAAGCATGAAATCATAACTATCAAAGTCTCTTTTCTAACATTGTATCAGGGCCTCAGGCCTTCCTATTGTAGGCATATTTCCCACTTGACTATGCAGCACTAATGAAAGACATTGTATACCCTACGGGTTCCTTGCTATTCTGCAAAGCATCCAGATGCTTTGCCACCTCGTCTTGTCACCACTGAAATTTTGCAGAGGTACACACCATATCCTCCCCCTCTCCAATGTAATTTCACAGAGTATAAAGAAACACTGATAATGTGAAATGCCTTTCCTCAGGATAATCTACTGGTATTCCAGGCAGGTTGACATGTTTGGGTCTCTGGCTGTTAAAACACACATCAAGTTTCTGCAGAAGGCAAGTTCTACAGGTATAAGGATGTGGCATAAATTACAAGGATAGAGACAACAGTTACAATGCTGAATTGATGAGGTTGCCTTTTTCCTTGACTAATGTTTATGCAGTCTGCCAGTTCTTGGCACTTATTGGCCCCTGGAAGAGAAAGTCTTCTTGATTTTCTTACATCAACAGCAAAAAATATATGCAGAGATAAAAAGTATGATAGATGATAGCATGATACTGACCACTTTCACTCATGCTAGAGGTATGAATCTTTACTGTAAGATGAGATGAAACAGTAAGTGCTCTAGGATCTGTCCTTTCTGTGTAGTTTGGAAAGTGGCTGCCATGATGGAAGATGTCTTCATGGCCTGAACACAAAGTACAATTTTGCAACTTGGTTTCAGGTATGACTGTTCAATCGCTTTATATGATGTGAATTTACATATATGGAACAGGGAGGGATTGTATTCCAGGCAGAAAAAAAAACAAACATGCTTTTCAATAGCATTTAGCAGGTCAGTTAATGGCCTCATTCATCACAATATCAATAATTAGTAGTGTGTTTTTATGTTCAAATATCTGACTACACACAAAGTAAAGGGCAACAAAACTACCAGAACTCTTGCAGTTTGCAAACATGATGATTACTCTCTTGAAATTCATTAGTTTACAAAACTGATGGACAAAGTGTTATGATGTGAAAAATAAGAATAGATGTGCTCATGGAAATATAATTCATGTTTGCAAGTGCAGCTTCTGGCTTGATCCTACACTTCATGAACAAATCATTTGATTTGTGCTTCTAATTTATGCCCACTGAATAAAATGTGCTTTTTCCAAAGTTTGTTTCCAATCAGAACTTAAATATACCGAAGCAGGCTTTGTTTATCACTGGTCCATACATGTTCTAGTACTTCGGAGTTTCATTCTAAGGACTGAGTGGTTCAAACCATAAGGCAGTTAGAAGCTTCCACCTAATTTGTTTTATATAATAGGGGCAGTTTTAGGCCTGATATAAGTCATTCTAACAACTGTATCAGAATGCATAGCATACTGCCCTTGGCAATGTATTTACCTGTTAAATTCTAAGGGGATGAAGGGACTGTCTCTCCTAAAACAATGCTAATTCTTTTACAGATACAACACTATCTGCAAGAATAGAGAAAGAAATTGAAGTTATAAATTGCACTAATGCAGGAATCAACATTTGTGAATTAAGTGATTCTTTAAATGAAAGATACTTTCTCCCTCTTTTGCAAAAATATGACTGAAAATTGACCACTGTTGATCACTAACTCTTATGGATCAAAATAGATTTGATTAATAAATATGATTATCTCAGTTTTACAGACGAAGGAACAAAAATCTTCAGTTTCAACCAAATCATGGAATATGGTTACTTCTTACACTAAGAAGAATTCATCATGCTGCTGCTTTACTCTGATGTAGACGCAGTGGCACGGAGATCCCTATGAGATTAAAAAAAAAAAAAAAAAAAAAAAAAAAAAATCCTTGGAATTTATATTTCACCATGAAATTAACCTAATTATCACTTCTGATTTGTGAGTAAATCTGCTTCTGGCAACAGTTACTATTTCCACTTCAGTACCCCTTAGTTGTAGGGCTCACCTTTGAAAGCATTTTTGCCAACTAAAATATCAAGAGCAACAAAAATTGGTCCTGAAGCATCCCAGAAGACACGTATCTACTTCCTCAGTGAGTGTAGAGGATTCTGTTTCATAAGCTGAGCCAGTGGGGTTTTGATGATTGAGTAATCCTTCTTAGCCTTGTATCCTGCAGGGAAAGGGGCTTGGAACAACATCTAACAGCTCACAGAAACTAAAAGACTGACTCACAGGCAAAAAAAAAGATGTTCACTCGGATACTTCTCTTTTCTGATGTTCTACCTTGTCTCTTAGCGTTTTACTGTTAGAAGAATAGAAGTGGTATATTACATCCCACAACCCACAACATTACCTCCCCCAACATTCCCTCATGTTGGTCCTCTCTAAGATATTTATAGAAATTCCTGAAAGATGAAAAATCCCTAATAAAAGATGCAGTGATTAAAATGAATGAATAAATAAATAAATATAATCCAAGAGAATAAAATAGACTCATTTTAAATATGAATGGAGAAGTGAAAATCTGTGGTAGTATTATACTGTTTTACAGCTCAGATTCAAAATTTGGCCCAGATAAAGTAAAAAATACCCAGACGCCATGTGTCATTAACAAGCTATGTAAGGAGTTTTTATGTGCTGTTTTTCCTCTCTTCTCCCTTTTCATCTTAATCACTTCAATTATTTTCACTTTTGGCATTAGCAAAGACAGAAGCTGGCTCAAGAAAGCCAATAGTTTATTGGTGATGTACTTCAGATTCTGTCATGGTCCTGAGAAGAAGTGAAAACAAGTTATGAACTTCCTACTTGAATTTGGAGACAATTTAAGGGTATTGGATATGAGACATAGCTTCTTCCAGTTTTCATCTGATCCCCCTGAAATACTAGAGGAATTCTTCTTTGGGACATTTATTATTCGTTAGTAGTGTTCCAGAATAACAAAAGCACGTAGTGAAGGAAATCTGCCTTCAAGGATTATTTGTAGCTGTTTAACCTTCTTGAAAGAACATATCCTTTAAAATGAAATGATTTCATGTTTTGTTCTCAAAAATGTAGCTTGTCAACAATATAACTAGTAAATATAAACTTGGTTAAGGTTTTGATGGTAAAACTTTTACATTAAAAATTGTATTCTTATCTGAGCAGAAATTCTGACAGAAAGACACCTGCTTTGGATTTTCTTTCAAAAACTTATGGGGGAAAAAAAACAAAACCAAGCACACCACATCTCTAGAACCTATTGGTTTATTTCTAAATTTATTTTCGGTTTACAGCAGTTTCCAGCTGAAAATTAAAGTTTACTATTGTATTTTGCATCAGAAATGTTGGCCAAAAGCTTTCAGAATAAATAGAATCAACTATTCTTAAATAAGAGGAAACAGCTTCATAGTAGCTTCATATCAACCCTTATAAATGATTGTCTATTCATTTTGAATATAATATTTTATCTTTTTTTCAAAAACAAAAAAGGGGGGGGGGGGTGAATTTTGATGAATATTAGTGGTTATAAGCTAGACTTGGAAATGAGGAAAAATTTAAATGTTCAGGACCTGGCCAAACTAGCAAAACTAACTCCCCGAAGCCTAGCATAAAAAAGCATGACTATGGTAAATATACGGTTTAAGTATGGACATCTGAAAGTGTCTTGGTATGCTGGAAATGCAAGAGGAAACAGCAATCAAGAGAGAGCAGTAAAAGCGACTTAATTTCTTAAGGAAATCTGAGCAATTCTTTGACTTTAGCTGTATTCAGGTATACAGGACTTTTTTTATCACATGCTAGAGTTTATAGTTTATATAAACTGCACCATACAAATGGTTAACTCTTCTGTGCTACAACACATTGCAACACTCCAATTAGTTTTTGTGATTTTGAGAACAAAATCCAAGGGCAGCTGAAAGAGTACTATGATTTTATTATTATTATTTTTATTTATTTATTTATTTTTTCTTTGTCTCTAATATATTAAGAAGTAGCTTTGGGAGAAACAGTACTGCATTTGTCCTTGGAGCATCAACTTTGGCTTTGTTCTTAAAGGCCTATTCCAAGCACAGGAGGGGAATACTGCAGTAGCCAGCCAACAATGGCATTTGATTATTGGCAAATTGAAAACCTCAGAAAAATATTCAGTTCATGCTGAATCTGAAGAAAAATGTAGTGAATGAAAAAATAAAACAAACAAACAAACAAAACCAACCCAAAACCTCAAAGCAGAAAAATCTTTTGAGATCACCTTTCTTACATTTCCTTTATCCAAAACAAAATAGCTTGTGAGTTTTTATTTTAAACAAATTCTAAAATTCTTTTTGCAACAAAGAATTATTGAAAAGTGTCATTGCCAAATGCCTATTGAAGCAAATGTTTCAGCAATCCTAAAAATAAATGAGTATTTCTACATTTTTTCCATATTCTCCCCATTTTTCCTATCTGAAAATATTCACAGAAGTTAGTCTGGATTTTGCAAAACAGTTTCTATGGGACTGACTTCATTTTACAGTTAAAAAGTCTGTTATGATGTCTTATTGATTGAACATCAAAACAAAGGAAAGCTAAAAATAAGCGTATTTAGTTAAAACTTTCCAAGGTTAAACAAAGACTTCTTATTGAAAAATAGAGCAAATCACGTTCAAGAATAATGTAAATGAGCAGCAGTACTGTACATTTGTAAGTTGCACCTAAAACTGAGTGGTGGTTAAGACTATTCCAGTGTATGCTTCTGTGGAAAAGGCTGTTGATTCCATTAGAGTTTTCGCAGCACTTTCTTTCCAGTTGGATGTATTTAATTTCTAATTACTGGGAGAGTTTGACTGACAGATAACCAATACAACAATATAGTTGGTAGAATTTTTCCACATTGAAAATGCATTAGTATTTCAATTACATTCAATGGTAAAAAAAAAATAAAAAAAATAATAAAAAAAAATGTACCAGGTAAATTTTTGCTTTTTTTTTTTTGTGTGTGTGTGTGTGTGTGTGTGTGTGTGTGTGTGTACAACCAGCCTTAGTAAATAAATGGTATAAAACCCTGTCCCCTGAACCTCAGCCCTTCTCCTTATGACCAACAAAGTCACATTTCTTCTACAACTTCAGGCCTTTTTTAAGACTCAAAAAGCAGAAATCTTAAACAAGTCTGTGCTTGCCAGTACAAGATAAAATTTCCATCAAAACTTTTACAAAGTATTGGCAAAGATACTGTTCCTTGCATATCAAAATTAGCAATTCTGCTAGCTGCTAAGTTTCATTGTCAAGAATTAGCTAAAATAAAGCTTGCACACGTCATTTATCAACAACAATGCAGTGTAATTGGAAATCTATGCTGAGGAAGGAATGTTCAGATTAAATAGTTAAAAAAAAAAAAAAAAAACATTCCAGCACAGCCTTTTTAATTGCACTGCTTCTATTATCCTGGATGTATCTGACTGACTGATTCTTTTCCATTACACAAGGAATTAAAATAATTTTCTCATTGAATAGCAAAAACATGTATTGAAATTTAAATACAAATATCTTGATTCTAATTAGCAAGCAAACTTTATTGGATGAACTGTTAGCTACTGCATGGAAAGTTAGTAGATGAGAGTTACTTAACTACATTTGTCTGAACCTTCTATAAGGAGCTAGATATACATATTTAAATTAAAAAATGTGTTAATAATCAGACCTGGTACTCCACAGCTTCTTCAAATTTAGGAGTTTACCACATTCAATAAATACTGTCTCCATTTTACAGAATATAGAATGCAGAAAATAATCAGAATAATCAGAGCTATGAATGTAACTTCTGATGACCTCAGCTTTCACTTCTGTATCTCCTCTATCTCTGCTTGACAAAACTTACTATATTTAGATTGGTAAGCTGAGTTTTTTGAGTGAAATAATTTATCAATCATGTTACAGCTAGGATGTGTGGGGCAAGCAGTGTCTGAAGTTCAAATCTCCTACTGGTTCATTCCAAGGAAAACATGTGGACCCTGTTATCTGTCATGGAAGGTCTGAATTTTTCTCTTGTTTCTATAATAAAGAACCAGCACTTTTAACTAAATGGGGAAAAGTAATTTATGAACATCTGATGAAGAAGATACAGTCTGACCCTTCTTGGTATCCCCAGAAACACACACATCTACCCCAGGGAACTGCAGAAAATGTGAACCTTGATTAACAAAGCTCCTGATTAAGTGCTGTGAATAAAATGAAATATTCATGTAATTTCTCTTTCGTAAGCTGCTTTTGGAAATTCCCAAGATATCCTACCAATAGCCAGAGGAAGTTTACACTATATTTTGGATAAAGAAACTCTGATTTAAGACAGAGAACACTGTTTATATCCTTGTTCTGAAAGAAAGCTCATCAGGGAAAGAGGGAAGCTGAATCACAGCACAAAGGTGACCAGTTACTGCTGTTTTTACAATGCAAATAGCATCACCCCTTTCTCCTATGCCAGGAGAAAGCATCATTTTCCTTTCATTGTGAAAATGACAGGGAAAGTGGTGACTCAGATGCCAGAGAAATCTGTTCTAAATATATCTTGTGGGAACAGTGCATATTAGTCTGAGATATGGGTGCATATATATGTCTCTTGTTGTTCCAACATTCTATTTAGTCTACAGTTTTTCTACAAAAATAATGGAGAAACTCCTGCTATTGTTTACAACATCTTTGTTTTATAGCAATATTTTTAACTAGTGTGTTCATCCATTCAATTAACAATTGAGCAAAGAAACATTCCACAGGCCAATGAGCAAGAAGTAGACCTGGATAGACTTGTAAGAAGTAAGTAGACCTATTGCTCATGTAAATTGGTAGTACAGCAGTCCCTGAGCTCCAGTTGATCTAAGCACTGTACAAACCCAGCAAGAAATTTTAACAGTAATAAGTTCTGAGAAAAGCTTAAATTTCAAGCAATGGGCATGTCTCCATTTCATTGTTTACTGGAGAAAAGCTAAATGATTTGACCAGGTTCATCAAGCACAACCTAGACGGACTCTTTTCCCTGTTTCCTGTGTGGGAGAGAGAAGAGGAGGAAATCAACATTGTTAATTAGATTAACTAATTTTTACAGACAGCTAGAATCTAAAGGCAAAAAACAGCCTTAAGTATGACTCATTTTAAGTCATTTTCTTGTCTTTAATGTATATTTTAAAGGTTATAGCAATCTCCAGGGTTCTGTTTCTAATGATAAACTTAATTTAGGGGATTAGGTAAAAGCAAAATGGAGGGCTTGTTCTGCACTTCTTTTTCATATACTGAGTACCACTGTATTAACTGAGTAGTGTCAGCGATGCGTGCTTGAACCAAAAGTCACCTTGGCTCAGGTCATATGTCTCAGATTAGGCATTTGGAGATATAACCATCCCATTCACTTTTTCAGGACAAAAAGAAGATATGTGGGTAGATTTAAATGACAAATTAGTGTTAGAATGTGAGTTCTGATTATCCCGGACTTTATCACCTAACTTTACTCTCCTAGTGAGCTTACTTATGATAGGGGAGATGCTGGACCCAGTTCTGACTACTTTTACATCATTAAAGTCCATTTGTGGAATTTCAGCCACTGAAAGCTAGTGAGAGAACTGTCTCTTTGTGCACTTCACCCATTTAGTATGTACCTCCATCAAGACTGTATTTTCAAATACAACACTGTCATCAGTTACCCTGCAATAGCCAGGCCTCCTTTAATGTGACAGAGCATACACTGACTATCCCCCAGTTAAAGGGGGACTCTGCCAGAGTCCTTGAAGGAATGAAGAGGTTTGTTTATAAATGACTGATGAAGTATGGTCTGCATGAGTTAAGACCAAGATCTGCAAGGGACCTTGTCCCTTAGATTCAGAGGCACATCCTTCTTCCTTTAGGCAGGAGGGGGCTTAGACATGCTCATATAGCTCTGCTGTATTTTCCTATCCTGTGTTGCTGTCTGCATATTTCTTTCCAGGGAAAGAAGAGGTGAAGTCCTGCGAAGAAGGTGGAAAGGAAGAAGTTCCGGCTTCCCACCCTCCAGGTACACAGAATGGACAGATACAGGATGGGCAGCCAAGGCTTTCATGGCCTTTCAGTTTTCGCTTCTGTGGCTGGGGACATGAAATAATCTTTAAATCATCCTAGGATACTGATTATGGTCACAGAGACGAACAGATCCCAAAGGAAGCCCTTGAAAATTATCTGCACCTTCCTTTTTATATCTTTTAATCTGGTGGAGTAAAGAGATATGAAGTTATCCTTGATATGCAGGGAGTTCTTAGATAGTCTTTTGGCAAATAAGAGTTTTAAAGCTGTATTGATGATTGCACCCAGTAAAAAGGGTAGTTACTGCTTTGATGTAAGAATGAAAATGTTTCACCTCCTTGCAGAAAATGAAAGCCAGCTTGAACAGACTAAGGGTAATGTGCCTTATCTTGCCTCAGTCCACCCTGCATGTTCATGAAAAACCTTTCCTGAATATTCCTGTATTCATCGAATTTTTCAATTTTACCTTTTGTATGTACTATGCCATTTTGGTGGAGACAAAATTGTTTCCAAGGGATACACTGACACTGCTCCTCTGTGCAAGGAGAGACACTTAGCCTGAGCCTGCAAAGACGTGTCACCTGCAGTTACAGTAGAAGCCTGTGAGGAGCTGTTATAAACTCTGTGTGCTAGTAAGTGTGTACATACAGACACTGACCATTGCGTTCTCGTTTGTGGAGATGCGTAAGTGTCATAAGGTAGTGTCTTGTTCATCAGAACAAGGATAGATGAAGGATAGAAAGACCAGGGAGAAGGAGGTGGAGGCATTTCTGCTGCACATGCACAAAGGCTGACATTCTATCCATAATTCCCATTCCCTTTGCTCCTGGTGATATTACTGCCTGCCACCATTGCTACCAGTTTAGTCCTCATTTCAGATTGTCTTTAATATACCTCAGGTATTACAGGGATGTTCAGCTACAGCTACACAGCTTGAGAGATATACTGAACTGCTATGTTTATTTTTGAGTCACTTTAGAGGAATGGAACATACTTATGTGGGTTTTATTTTAGCAGCCATAGGAGGTGATAGAAACAAAGAGTGATATTTGACTTGAAAAGTTTCAGAATGCTTTTAATCATCGTCCTCTGTAGGATCTGATCACTGTGAAAAAGGACTGTGGGGTTCTATAACTATTTCTATAACAATGCTACATCAGTATTAACGTGGAAGGAGGTTCTGAGTGTTCAACAACTTCAGCCTTAACTTGGACAGTATATTATGGCATATATATATATATCTATATAACATAAGACATGTTTTAACACTCACACCTTTTAATGCCTCTATTAGATAATCCAAAATCTATGGGAGATTTTCATTACATATTTCTCATTATTCTCCTATTCCTGTTTCAGATATCTTCCTTAGCTATCTATGAATAAGTGCAGCCAGGCATAGAAAATAGGAAAGAACAGTACATTTCTGTGACCTATTTACGTACTACGTAGAACTTTCTCCACATAAAATTTAATAAAATTAATAGAGCAGTAAAGGCTTTGTGAAAAATGTCAAATCAGGAAATAAAGGAACAAAAAGAAACAACAAAACAAAGAAAAAAATTGCTCCGGTGTGTGTTACTGTTTTCAACCTGTGTGAAGTTTTCCCTAAAATTTGGAGAATTTTTAATTTCTTTTTCTGCAACACAGTGCTCCTTACATGTCTGGGAGTTGAAATAAGGACTTTGTTCCCAGAACTGGCTATTGGTAATATACAGCCTGTGCCCAAAACCACAGGCTAAAATAATAGAATGGGGAAAAAAAAACTGTTACTATTCCTCTTTGTCAGAAAGAATAAATTTATCTCTTATCAGTCATGAATGCAGCAGGAGAAACTGAACATGTCTTACTGCTGCAATTCATTTTTTCTAGTCAGATAAATAAAGGATTAAACTTATAAGTAAAAGCCACAATAGTGTTACTTGTAGTAATCAGCCTTCTTCTGTGGGAATTGCTAGAAAAACAAATTTCAGTGCAACATTAAGAACTTTGTGAAATCAAAAAGTGTTTTTTTCTTCATTTAGAAATCAGGATCTTTCTGGGGGTGAATGAATATGTGTATGGAAAGGAAAATATCCAGGCAAATATTTGAGAAATTCTAAAATTAATTATTAAAGGTTAATACAAACTTTTAAAAAATCAAAACAAAGAAACAAAACAAAACAAAACAAAAATAATCAAACAAACAAAAACAACCACTTTGGGACACAGCTTAATGCTCAAAGTTTCTTAAACCTTGGAAGTTGATTCTTAAATGGTTTCTTTTCCCATTTGTCCATGTTAACAGTACCACTGCTGTCAATTGGTTCTAGGTATGTGGAGTAAGATACATTTCCATTTCTGCCTAGCATGTTACAAAGGTTATTGTTGAAAAGCCAACATTGATCCACAGTAATTGAATTTCAGATATTATTACCTCTAGATCAATGGTTGACATTTTAGCAACAGCCATAAAACTCTAGCATACAGTTTGAGAAATATGTTGCTAACCCCGTGTTCCGTGCAAAGCATATCTCAGATATTATAGCAGTTACCTTTAGACAAAACAGATTTTTTTATTTTTATTTTTATTTTTTTTTTCCATCATAATTACTACACAGACCTTCAGAAGCATTAATGCGACGTGGAAGAGTGGCACTGTTTTTTACCACTGCTCAGTATATCTTCAATCCTCGTGAGAGTGTTACTAAAAAAGATTTTTGTAAAGAAGAAAAACATTTACACTTTTAAGGAACCACAGCAGTTAAGGAAATCTCCCATTATTGAGACTGGAGCATGGTCTTCACAGCAAGAAAGTTGTCTCAGTTAACTGACCTCACAGGAGATGGAAAGCTATAGTCACATGCCTTGTTTTGTCAGAATAGCCTGCAATATATTCTCCAAGGCTCAACTGTTACCTAGACTAGACAATGGAATGCAAAGGAAAACAGTGTCTTTTGAGAAATGAACACTGGCATCCACTGACAGACAGAACTATAATAAAAGTTTAAAATGTAATGTCTGAATCTTACTTTCCTTCTAAAATTACCCTGTTTGATGAGATACAACAGTGATGTTTCCTAATATTGACTGAGAAGCAATTTCCAGTAACAGTAATAGATTAATCTTGACAACATGTTATTCAATGTCAAAACTGAGCCTTTGGCTCTATCTGGAAGAATCTTTCTGCTGTTTGGGGAAATTAGCACCAGAGAGAGAGTCAGGGTTAAAGCGTGTGTAAATGTGTTTATCAGGCTGATGTGTATCTGTTTTCACCAGACCAGAATATAGGATTAATTACTACAAAACTGGCAAAAGGTTGGAAACCAATGGGATTTTCTTGATCACATACTAGTCTTAGCAATACACAAAGCCAGACCATCCTTGAGGGAATTATCAGAATGGAAGAGGCAATATCTGCTACTTGGGAACATAAGAAAAAGAAAGATTTCTTTGCTTTTCACACCTAGTTCTTGTTATCATAGTCAAACATGTAATGGCTTTATTTCACAGTTTTGTTGCCTTTATTAACTGAAGATGCCATCCACACTGAAATTTTCGCAGGTACGGCACTGAGGTCTTCATAGTCACTAAGATGGAAAGGCTTAATAGAAAGTAATATTCTGTTGTTAAGACTCTGCATGTCTTCTAAATCTGATGGATTAAGAATATATGGAATTGTTTTCTGTTCCTGCATACACAGAAAGCATTCTAATTGAAGACTTGTGGGATAATTGTATTTGCAATTCATACTGAGTTTAGTTTCACAAGGGTTTTTCCTGTTATACTTTTTCCTGATAGTCAGTAGTTATTTGCTCCTATGCTTTCCAAAGAGATGCTACAGTATCTTTAAAGAAATTAATTCTTTCAAAGTCTGTAGGCATTTATAAAAAGTGAAAGCTTTGAGGTGAATGTCTAACGCTGGAACTATACGTAAACACTATACCCAGACTGAAGACAAACTCACAGTTTAAAAGATCTGAGTCCTGATGTGACCTTCGTGAATAACTTTTTCATTTTAGAACTCAAAAGTTACAAAATAACTTTGCTGAATACCATTTACTTGGAGATCATTTAAGTTGTACGTTTTTCATCTGACATTCGGCATTGAAATATCTCATTTTATATGAAAATCTAGTAACTTGGTTAAATTACTTAGTGCTATAAAATATATCAACATAAAAAGTCTAGCCACGTACAAATATAACAAGCTTTCTAGTGCAGGGATCGAAAAGTCTATGGCATTTATTACAGAACAATGCAACAATTCCACTTCTTTATTTAAATGAAATACAACAGCATAAAACTTAAATAATGCTTAGATTTTCCAGTGACAGAAAATGGAAAGACAAAAAGATGATTTGGCTAATAACTACATAGTTGGGCAGTATTGCCTGGCATAGGAACACACCATGCTTACATACCTGGCTTACGTTTAAAACAGAGTAGAAAGAGAGGGAAGTATTTTGGCACAATGATGTAAAAATACAGTGCAATTCTTTCTAATCGCTTGGTATGCACTCACCCAAACTGTGAAAATACATGAGGAAAAGAATATAACAGACTCATTTAGCCAAAGAATTTCAAGAGGGTGAGAATTAGTCAACTCTGTTGCTCTGCTTTTGTTCTTCAGGTATTTGCTACAGATAGATGATAAGTAACCAGAATAGAAGCCTAATAAAACCTGTGTTATTTACTCTGTAATGTGGTTCTACTTCCAGGAAATGTTTTCTTAGAATATTGATTAGTTTATTTATTGTGCAAGCTTGGAAAATGCAAAATGATTAGACATGGAGCATTTTTTTTTATTAATTTTTTTTAATCCCATCCCTGTCATTCTTTACAACAACAGTAGCATGGTCCTAGTGGTATTGCCTACACCGGTATGAAAAGTAAAGTTTAGCCATCAGCACAGAAAAACAATCTTGAAAGGCAACTTAACTGCATTATAATGAGGGCTGGGAAAAACACAAAGCTTTCTACCTTCACAGTGACTCACAAAGTTTACAAAGAAACTTCTACATGCGGGAATAAGGCTGTTTAATTCTGTTTAACACACAGAATATTGCTAGGTAGATCAACTGCAACTCCCAATGAGTCCCAGCCCGCCCAAACTGAAGACAGTGGCAGAACTCCACTTATCTTCACAGTATTTCCGGATTAATTGACACGCCCTTTCAAAACAGAAATACATTGGCATTGTAACATGTCTGCCACACAAAGGATCCAAGCACCTGAAATCCACTTCTGTGAGCCTTTTAGAGGGCAGGAGCACTGACTGTACAAGGCAGGGTAAGGAGATCCATGCTTGATTTCAGCATGGCTTTCAGCACTCCCTTGGTACGTTCTCTGACCTTGGGCAAATCTTTTTAACTTTCTCTGTTGACCTTTAACTTCTCACAAATACAGTGAGAACCTTGTAAGAATGGAGCTACAGTTAAAATGCAAAACATTCTTTTACCTCATGAAAAATATTCAAAACTTCACTGAGATACGGATAATAAAGACAACTTCTGACAGCCAGAAAACAAGCAAAATCCCTTGAAAGCACAGTTTGATAGAAATTTACATCTTGCTTGATGATTCATTTGAGAGATGAAAGCTTTTATTATAGGAAAAAAAAAAAAAAAAAAGATCTGAAAAGAGAAGTCTACTGAAAAAATAGACCCAAAATCTTCAGTCCATGCCTTGCTCTTCTTGAGCTCTAGAAAATAAAAGATTCTAAACACTTCTTTTATCAGGCCTCTTAAATGGAATAATTTAAGGGAAAAACAAACAGCAATTGTATGATTGTAAAGCGAAATTAGCATTTTGCTCAAAAGGAATGGCAATTAGCAGTGATGACATTGTGATTTATACTAATTGAGATTAAGTCAGACAAAATGGCAACATTAGTAATCATTTGAAGTACTGTATTACTCATTATACTGTGCTTTGTAAACATCTCTCTTGAAATTAAAAAGTAATTAGTAGCATTTTAGTCATTTAATTCACTATAATTAGGATTTTAGGGAAACTACAGCCCTGCTGTTAGAAGCCTTTAAGGTTTTGAATTGAGGGAATGATCTTTTATTTATTTATTTATTTATTTTTCCTTAAATCAGCTTTTAGTGGTGGCTCATTTTCTGTGGTTCTTTAGTCCACAGAGGCAAACGGTATCATTGGCACTACTAGGAAGGTGTTCACTAGAGATGGCCTGGAACAGACAACTTAATGCAGTGATGTGAACTGACTGACTTACAGGAATGCTAATAGATTTACTGGGCCAAATCCAGATCTCAGTTCAAAGTCATTCTGGACAATGAGTAAGCAAAGCTACTGCCAAGGGAAACTGGGTATGTCCAGAGTGAAACAGGTTGTTATCTGAGCAGCACTAGGGGCATGAATTGGTCTGTTTCACAAAACATCCAGTAAAAGGAGACACCAAAGATATACATCCACCAAGAGCTTTAAACAAGCAAGCAAACACCTCTGAGGGCAAGGTGCACCCACAGATTTAGCCTTTCTCACAGATATGCTGGCAACGTATGCAGCGTATTTGACACCTACTAGTGTGGGTAGTCAGTTAGTCCAAGGAGAGTGTGAAACCCATACCCTAATGCATCCCCTTAACCTTCACAGAGCTTTTCTCTTAGTTGTGCCTCATGACAGTGCATTCACAGACTGTGAAAAGAAAAAATGTCCCTAGTTTACCTTTTCTGACTTATCCATGCTATCCATTTACTCATACAGAAACCTGGAACAATTCCGAGTTTTCACCAAAATCTATGTCAATGTCTATACAACACTTTGAGTACACACATTGATAATTACAGTTGCTTTGTATCCACACTTGTTGAGCTACAAGTTCAGAAAGAATCCTGAGGAAATTTTAGAGAATATTAGAGGATAAAAGTCAGCACTACTCACTTACTTACCCTTCTTTTAGTAGACTATCTCTCATTTACCATTAACACAGAACATGTCAGGGACTATCTTAGAAAGATCACAGGCCCTTCGATATCCCTGCAACAGAGAATGGGATTTATGGAAAGTTGTGAGATTCTTATGGAAAGCCCTTGTCCCCAGCAGGCCTCCCGGTATTTTACACGGAGCTATCATGACGCAAGCTGCCAAAACGAGCTTAGGTGAGTTAATTGGCACCAGATGTTTCAGTCTGTTACCGGGTGATTGCGCAGCGAGCTGCTCCTGCCCAACACTGCTAAAAGACACCTTTGGGCATCCTGCTCTGTTGGCTGGCCATTTTTTCCAGGATGTCAATGATCAAGACATATTCAGTCACTTCAGGTGACAAGTTGCATGTTAGTCACATGTGGGGAAGCAAGAGTTTATACAAGGTTGATAAAGGTATATTTTACACTAAACTTTGTTCCCACTGCAAGTTCCCAAGAGGTGCCTAAGGCCACATCCCAATAGCTATGTTGGCTTTATGTTGCTCTCTTCTGTTGTTTTATAGCAGCTTGGAGAAAATAATGTGTCTGTTAGCCATAACAAGCCATAACAAACTGGAAGATAGGCCTGGTCAGAGCAGGAAATACATATCTCATGAAAAATTTTGGAAATCTGAAATGTTTAATTCTAATAAAAATAACCTAATCTGTATTCCAAAGAAAGTGGGAAAACACAGAAAGATTAGCCTACCAACAGCTCAGTGGCTGCAGCACAATAGGCATGTTATTTAAGGGGTCCAAAACAGGACCTTGAAACAAGTTCAACAAGAACCAGAAAGCAAGTGGTGCACATCCAACTCAGACCTTCAGGTTTAAGAAGATGTTCCATTTATCTGTCTCTCCTGTTGGGGCTGTTTCAGTGGTACTAAATAATTTAGCATTTACTTGGGCAAGAAGCTGACTCACTACTCTGAGTCATCCACCTGGGAAGGGAAAGGGTTCAGGACTTGCAAACTGGAACTAACAGGTTTCTCTATCGTCACTGAACTCCTGAACAACAAAGCTGCCGTATAACAGCGATGACCTCCTTTCTAGAAATTATGTAAAAATCTCTAGATCAGTAACTTTTCTTTCTTTCAGAAAAAATAAATATATCTAAGTCAAAACTGCAACCTGCTATATTGAAAATATACTGTGATCTTGATATATACTAAATTATATAAGGAAAAGAAAAGATAACTGCAGGACTGCAGAAAGAGAAAGAAGTTGAAAATAAAGCTCTGTCACCAAAGGAACATTAAAAAATGGTTGAAAATGAATATATAGGCCCACTGCATTCATTATAAAATAATTGCAATAGTGGAACCACAGCGCTTGCTATCTTGTCTTTTTAATTTCCAAAAAAAGACAGTGCTTGAAACACTGGTGGAAATTATAATATTTACCACATTTAAATATTTGCTTGCTTAATGAAGCATTATGGTTTCTTAAAAATATACCCGAAAAGCATCATGATAATTGTCTGTGACATAAGTAAAACACACAAATTACAAAAATCAGATTTTGTTTTTCACAGAAGGATGCAGAAAAGGAATTTGCAGAACACAGTAGCACTGGGGGGAGGGGGCGAGGGAGAAGAAATTGCCTGTCAAGCTGGAGGGTGTCTATTTTGACATTACTTCTAAATGTAGAAAACTGGATTATAGCAGCAGATTGTTATAATATTTGGAGCTGTGCAGCCAAACTAGTAGCAGGCACAGTAACTAATTTATTCTAAGAATCCATTCCCCCTTCTCTCTTTACCAACTGGATTGTTGTCACAATCTCTGCTCTTTGTTTTCAGTGTCATCCATGAGGGTTGCTACCACTGATCTACTTTTCACTGTACTTTTTATAGAGCTTTAGTTCATTCCCTGTAGTCAAATTTCAAAGGCTTTGTTCTGTCTCAGTCTCCACTCCTCTTTTATACAGTCCTTGCTTGGTTTTCCTTCTTTTTTGCTGTTTCTTCAACATATTTCTAGTTATGGGACAGAGTGGAAGAAAGAGGGTTTAATCCATGGGGGTTCCTAGGACTGGAATCACAACCTTATGCTATTCTCATTTTAGATGTGACCCCTGTTTACAGTGCTATTACCCCTTCATGGTTTATTCACAAGATTTTTTTTATTATTATTATTTTTTAACTACCTAATTCTGCAGCTTGGCTCTTCATGCTGATATCTGCTCTTGGATGGCTTGACATTGATTTAAAAGATCACTTGTGCAGAATCAGATTCCTAATTAATAATTGGTCAGAAATTTTACAGTGAGCTACTTTGCCAAGAAGGGAAGTGGAGAAGGAAATGGTGCTATGACAACATATTTTTATGGCTGAATTGATTCTGATCCCTACAGAAGCCAAATGACCTGGCATATGTTAAAAATGACAGTTTACACTGCCTTCTGGGATTGTTCTGGTTAATTCTGGCTTTAAGCCATGAAAGAATGTCCCTCTGCCAAGGGACTAATCCACTTCTAGCAGTTCTCTACCTGATTTTGCAGAACACAGTTGGAACGGAATGAGAAGTCGGTATGGAGTATTTTATACAGATCTGCTGGATTTCCAAGGACGTTAGGAAGGCTGGGGAACAGCATAAGGGGCTGCAAAGGGGCATATTAAAATAGTTTTCTAAAAGAATGCAATATTAAAACCCTCATTCTATTGCTGCATTATTTTGAAAGGAATATTAGTATATATTTGATCCCAATGGAGGAGGTGGATTTTAAGTGTGTTGACTGTATATTAAGGTTACATAAGAAGTTTTGACCTGACATTTGTGTTGTGTTACTGAACACAAATAGTAAATACTAACTTCTACATACCATCCAGTATATTATTTAGACTTCTTTTCTGCATTCTCTCTTACTTCAAACTCATTTTCCACCTTTTGTTTCTTTAGAAGCTTGTTTTTACCTCTTTTTCTTCTCCTCTGTGATAATTTCCCATCTCATCACTAAGTTGTCCTAAGCAGAACACAAGCTTTCCAATTTGTAATCAAGCTACCAAGCTACCCCATCCACCATGTCCAAGTAGCTTCAGAATTAGATAAAATAAATCCATTTATCTCTTTCCTCATTGTGAAAGGACTATTGAAATTCTTCCTGATTATTCTGAAAGATTGCCTTCCAGAACGAAAGAAAGAATGGAAGAAAGGAAGGTACAAAACCTGTAAAGTTGCTGCTCTTATGTGTAGTAAATCAACAATCACACCACACAGTTGCAAACAAGTGTAGAAAAAAGGTTCACTCACTAATGGATTAAACCTGAATCTCTGCTAATGAGTGTCTGGTCCAACTGTGACAATGTTTTCTGTCTTTAGCTGCAGGTCTTTGCGTAGAGACATAATGCCAGGAAGACTAAGGCTCTATGATCCATCAGGGTCATTCCTCAGGATAAGGTATTTGATAGCTAGCATATTGATAGTGCATTGGAATTAATGAAGGCTGACATGCCACTTTAATTGACACCATTTGTTTCTGTAATCACTAGCGATTCTACTGTCCAGATTGCTCTACTACTTCCTCAAGCTCCAGCAAGGCACTTCCCTTCTGCTACACAGGTGTTTTTTCTCTTTTTTCTTCTTCTGCTAAAGACAATAATGATTGGCAACTTAATAGCTAAATAAGGAATGCAGAGGAGGATGGGCCCCAGGGCCCAGATCACTCAGGGTTTTAACGATCTTTACCTCAAACTGTGTGTTTCCTTCATGAAAGTAGCACTTCTGTAAATGTCAATATGCAAACGAACTGAGGGTTCAGTTTTTCTCCAGTGCTTGTTGGTAAAAGTGCCAAACCCTTGTGGCACCTGCCAAATAGACACACGCAGAGAGAAAAAATAAATACACAGGTCAATGATAGGGGAATACTGGGAACTCACCTCAGAAGCTGCAAATTAATGGCATTGTATGAAGGTAGGGGGATCATGCATAGCTCTTTAACAAAGTGTCATTTTGTGTTAATCAAAAAAAGGAAATTAATAGTTGATATGTAATCATAGTTTTGTGAGAGATAATAATGTCCCCTTGTCTTTCACTCCTTTCCTGACTAATTCTTCTTCCTTTAGGAAAGTTTTTTTTTTTTTTTTTTTTTTTTTTTCTTTTACATCACATTCACCTCTCTTTATGTAAGGAGAGCTGGAGACAATTCCTAAGTCAGGAGCATTTCTAGGTCAGCCATGATGCTTTGCTTTATTTCTGTCAGCAAAAAAATCGTGCCATCTGTATTCTAGCCGGTACACTAGTCCCGTCTGGTTTGAAGTGAACAAGGCTCCCCAGGCAACAGTTATTAGAAAGAGGCTAGACTGTGCTGTTTCCATGTTGCTTTGAAACAGGCCAAAAAAAAAAAAAAAAAAGCCTGCCCTATCCTGCCCTATCCAGCTTTAATAATGGCTTGAGAAGGAGAGCTTATATCAACAAACTTTGGGTATTTAAGCAAGACTAAGGGAGTGGGCTGTATTCAAAAAATATCTCAGGATCTAAAATTCTTTTCTAAGACTGTAGCTATTTCTTTAGAACAGCCAATTTTTTTGAGACTTCCATTATATAAAACTTCTATTTCTGTTACCAGTAAAGTTTGCTGATAGTCTATTAAGCACTGTGTAATTAATCTGCAATTACAGTGATGTTTAAAAACTGTAAACCAGGCAATTATACTTGCTGCTACAGGAATGTATTGTCAGTACAAGTACCAGAGCATATTAGTTCATTCCGTCTCCCAAAGATTCCTCTGCAGTTCCCTTAATTCCTAGTTTGAAGTATTCATGGTATTACTCAGTGATGTCACACAGCTAGCATCCTTCGTTTAATTAGCAGCTGCTTTTTAGTCATGGGCAAAGCTCGGTCTTGAATGATGTGATAACTAATGTTGTTTTTAAAATAATATACAAATAACACCAAATTCTACTGATGAAGATTTTGTTTTCCAAAAGAAGTGTCCTATTTTTCTTTTGAAGAAACTGAGGCACAGGGTTGTGAGATTAATTCCTAAGATTTTCAGTAATGGCAAAAATACCAAGTGGCAGAATAAGGAAGAGAATTCATCTCTCGAATTCAAGGGCAATGCTCTGTACACCTGTGTTCATTGTGAAGTTATATTTTTATTTATGTCAAATACTTTGTTCAATCACAGGAGTAAGTGTATAAATCTTTGACAGGAAAAGATGTTTAAGAAAAATAAAACTTGGCCAAATCCTGAATCCTCCTCCTCTTTCCCACAGTAGATGGTAGCGACATGCAGAGACAGTCGCTCATTTTACATTAAGTACTCTGTACTTTTGACAGTGGAATTTATTTCAAGGAGGTCTAATCCCTTAATAATCTAGAAATCTGAAGGAAATGAATATTTAATGTGGTGTCTCTCTAATCGCAGTCAAGATCAGAGCAGGAAGAAGCTCTTCTGCTTATCACAGACAAGAAAATCCCCAGTCTTAAAATTCTTTTAAAGTTTTTCTGCTGGACCCTACCAATCACAACACTGATCACAGAAAACAACCTCTAACAAAAATATTATTTAATCTAGTGTTATGGAGTTCCACTAGGTCTCTTTAAAAAATGTAAACAGAATAAAAGGAGCACGTTATACGCTAATTTAATAACTGATAATGACAGAAAGCCCACGAGGGTTAATTAGTTAGGTGGATATGCAGGATTAAGCACAGACAGATGGAAAGAGTGGTAGATTTGAAAATATAAACAAAGATGTAATGAGGTGTACATTGCCCCATGGAGATAAAAGATAATAGTAGAAAAATGTAGGAAATTAGACTCGGGGATTATGACAGAGAAGGCAAAAGGGAAAGCATGACACAAACTCTTAAGCTACATAGATAACAAAATAACAATAACATAATAAATAAATAAATATAAAATAAAAATATAAATAATAAATAAAATAATACTGTGAGAGGAAGGATAGTCCCAGAAACATAGAGGTAAGAAGTAGCAAGAAATTACTGCATTGAAAGCCAAAGATTAAGTACAATAAATGCAAAGAAGATACCTTGCTATCAGGGATATTGTGGAACAAATAATGCCAACAGAATGAATGCAAAGGCGGAAACTACTTATCAAAACGGCTGCAGAAAACTCAAGGATAAGTGCATTAATATTCTAATTGGTATAACTTTTTTTTTTTTAAACTTACTAGACTTGTATTTTTTGTCGTAAAGGGGAAAAAAAAAAACCCTTTCCTAGAACAACTGAAGTGAATAATAAATAATTATTTCTTATTTTATTATTATTATTATTATTATTATTATCAGTACATTGATAATTATCATTATCAACGATAATGATGTACAATAATGTACTTATGTACTTACAATTATTATTGTAATGATACAATAATGTAATTATTATCAGTACATTGAAATCTTATTTTCTCTGGGATATTTGCAGGGAAGTATACAAACTAACTTGAAATCACTGAAATTCTTTAATTAATAAAATAAAATATTATTAATAAAATAATCTCTTTGACTTGGAAGATATTTGAAGACTGATAGGCTCAAAAATTGTGGCCAAAGAACAAAGGCCGACATATTCTAACTTTGGAAAGGTCCCTACGCAAAAATGGGTATTCAAGAGTTCAGGTAAGCAGGTGAGGGCTTTGCTCTAAATTGTGTTTATTCTGGATAAATACTGCTTCATTTATGAAACTTGTTCAGCTGAAAATCACACACTAGCCCTTACGAGTTCAAATGAACTCAAGTATTCTGGGGTCTGTAATTGAAAAACCCCATCTAGAGAAAGTTAAATAGCTTTTCTTCCAGAAAGCTAATGACCTAAACTTATGCCTGGATGTGGTTAATGGTAACACCAAACTATGGGGATGATGTAGAAAAAATGCAAACCAGTAAGAACAGAGAATAGAAGTTTTGAGGAAAAAGGATGGTTGTGATCAGGGCTAGGGTATTGCAGGAAGGTTTATGACAGCTGACACACAGCACAGGTAGCATGGAGAATAGGACACACATGGTAAAGATAAAGTGAAAAGGAGGTTCTTCAGGTAGCAATATGGTAGAGTGGCAACTGAGCCACTGCAAAATAAAAAACTGGTGACAAGGGAGAAGAGGACAAAAAAGACACTAGTATTAGATTCCATCCGCTTGGCAGAGACAATGTCTTCTCAAAAGTCTATCTTCCACCGTGACTACACGGGTTTGTTTTCCCGGTCTACTGACACAGAATTGTTTCAGTGGCAAGGGGAGTGACTCTTTTCACACTTACTGTGTCTGGGAGCTCAGCATCTAGGAGAGAGCACAGAACTTCTTACAGTGCCTTTGTAAAGCCACAACAGTTCACAGACTCTTACTGACCTTATTTTATTTTCATAGCAGGACCTACAGGAAAGTGAACAGTGCATCAGCTGCTCAAGGATGTGATGGGCTTCTTGCTTGTTTTCATGTTATATTGATTAAAACAGCAGGAGCAGCCTCCCAGCACAGCCTCTTCAGCCAGCTGCTCAACCTAATGGCAGGAAATGTATGAAGCACTTCCAACAAAATGGATGCCATGGAAGGCAGATGAAGAGAACCTGTATTTAAACCTTTTCAAAAAATGTTTTCTCTCTCTTTCCCATGACCTTTTCTGTTCTATTCTAAGTCATTGTGCTATGCAGGTGTGATTATCTGATTGACAAATTTGGTGCATGCCTTTTATTTCTTTCAATTCTCAGAGCACACAGAAGTGTTCTTGAAGTGAACAAATCATTGCTTTTGTTCTTCAAAATAAGGTAAGGCCTGAAGCCACTTAGTTACCTCTTCTCGTGTTTGCCCAGGAAGAAAAAAAAACAACCTAGCAGTCCTCTGAAGGTGCAAGTATCTCTCTCTCTCTCTCTCTCTCTCTCTATAATATATATATATATATAAAAGACCTGATAGAAAGACTATCAAACAGAAATAAGTAACACATAGACTCCCTTTGTTGTGTACCTGTTGTCATCATGAGACAACACTCACTAAACAACATATCTCCTTGAGAAAATATGACAATTGGAAAAACATCAACCTGGTAAAATTTTGCATGTACTTCTGAATATTGAATAGCTTTTGAAAGTCTAAGATTCAGTTACTTGGAAAGTGTTTTTCCAGCCTACTGGAAGGCATTACCCTATGCCTCCCCTAGAGTCTTACTTCTTGCTCACTTTTGCTGTGTCACCTTTGATTTATCACCTGCCAAAATTGGGGAAGAATGGAATGCAGTTCCTGAGGCAAGAATCAATACACTTTTCACTCTGAGTGGCAATAGAGTAAAACTTTGGGGACCACATGTCATCAAAAATGTTTGTGTTGTAATGGTTTGCTTATTGTGAAGTACATTTTCATCTTTAAAATGATTTTTTTTTTTTTCAAAATGCATTGAAAAACTGTAACAAAAATTTGTATAAAATAGCAAAATGATTTTGAAAAAGATAAAAACGAGGAAGTTTTAAGAGAAAGGAACAATGCAGAAAGAAAATACTATGCAGGTGATTTAGGAAACATTTCCAATTATTTTATTTGTATCTTTACTTAAGCTATTAAAACTATAAATGTATGTTTGGATGAAAGCTTTAAAAGCCTCTGTGGTAAAAATACAGCACAAGTACAAGGTGCAAAATCACTCTTCACTGATTTCCCTCGTATGCCTTGCAATAACATACTTTTTCTGGGTAGACAGCATGGATTCTCCATTAGCAGTAACATCAAGACTACGTGTTCCTATCTCTATTACAAATTCTGCATTATGCAACTCCTTATATTTTTGCTTTCACTAAAAATTGAGGCCACTACAACTTTTTTTTTTTTTTCCTTTTCTTCAACATAATTTCTTCTGTATAATGCCATCTATTCACAGAGTTCCTACATGTTCCCTTGTCCTTTCTTCATCTATTACAAATTCAGTGCACACTGAAAGCTTTGTGAGAACTATCCTCTTTGGATCATATCTGAGTCAAACTGGAGAACAGTTTCAGTTTTTCTGTCAGGTACGTGAACTCTACTACTCCAGACAGGTAGGGAGAAATTACAACTGAGCTAAATTTCGCTAAAGTCACAGTGGATTCATTTGCTAGAATGTGTCATGTATGTGTGCATATATATATGGATGTTTTCCATACATTTGTACCCAGATGTAGTTATTGAAGTGGAATTCAAATCTATATGCTAGTTCAAAAAACACGTATTTCACAGACCAATTGGTTTCTAGAGCCCTGACGGAGATGAACCATTATGAACACTCATGGACTGATGCAGTTAAAGCAAAGACAAAGCAGTTTGAGTACCTGTTGTTATTAGCTTTTTCTCACAATATCCGATAGCATTTGGTATGCACAGAGAGCTCAAAACTTTCCAAGGTTAGAGGACAGACTGAAGCAGGGAACTTGTTGACTTTGCAACAAGTCAAGTTGCAAAGCATCTTGTTTGTCCTGAAACTTTATTTCTTCTAGGTGTTTATTTAAAACTCCTTGAATGCAAAAGCCTCTTAACGGGTGGAATATCATAAATATCTCTGTTAGAAATTCTGTGAAGTCTGTGCTCTTTAAAATTCATTCTACATGGATGATAAAAATGAATCATAATATATATATATATTTAAGATGCAAGCAGCAGAAAACATGACTCAATCTATAAAGCAGAGCTTACACAGTATCTTAAGAAAAAACTCCTATGATGTACTATGTATACAATTCAAAAGCTCTATACTAAGCAACTTACTTAAGAGTGAAAGCGAGGACTTTGAAATGTTTGGGCTAACCATCCTCAAGCTGACCCTTTTGAGTCATTCTAGTCTGCTGATGTTGTCCTGTTTTGAAGGCCACGCTACAATATTATTTCTCAATCAAGTGAGTAGAGTGTGTCTGTTGTAGAGCAAAGGACAATTTTTAAGGTCAACAGCAGACTAAGAGAGGGCAGAAATCTAATCTTAAATCATAACTCATTTTGTGTGGCTAATAATGAAGTGATCCTTTAAATTCCTTGAAAATAAAATCATGTTCTTCAGTATAATTTACTTTTCAATCTAAAACCCAGGAATGGGCTAAAGTTTCAGTTTTTTTTTTTTTTTTTTTTTTTTAGTTTTTTTTTTTTTTTTTTTTTTTCTGGTATTACAAAATACTCAGTCATTGCAAGAAAGGTGATAGTCCAGGATGTTAAGAATGTGTTTTACCTAATGAATTTAGCTCTTACTTTGAAATTCAACATGATGGATGTCTTAACAGACCCAGATTTTGGAAGGATGCTTCAGTTTGGTGGGAAATCTCAGGACTCCATCATATATATATAGCCTTATAATTTGGATAAACATTTGGATCATAAGTGTCATGGAATATGTAACTGTTTCTACTTCTTTGGCCATCTATTACTGCAAGGGAAAAATGGATTGATGCAATCTAAAATTAATTTTATGCCACATGTTCAGTTACCTATAGCAAAATTCAGAGGAAAAAAAAAAAAAAAAAAAAAGTCTACCAAATGTGTAGAACTTTGTTATTATTCCTTCTCCAAAGAACTATTACTGGAGTAGAATACTGAAATAGATGATAAACTATATATACATTTTTTTTTTTGCTCTTTTGCATCTTCAGAATATGATACTAAGCAATATTAGACAGTCACTACATACTCATGATACCAAAAAGAACCAGAACTTCATTGCTCACAATTTGATTTTATAGTAATCTAAAGAACAAGTTTCCATCAACTATAGCAGGGTTATCTTTGAAATTATAGTCTGTTAGATTAAATTTAGAGCCAGAAATCTGTCAAGTTTAAAACAACGGCACTTGATTATTACTTTAGCTAATACATTCCAAGTTGCCAGAACCACTTAATACATATATTCCTCTTGCCAAGACTACTATGTTTTACATATTCATTGTTTTATTTACCTGCAAGGGGGGAGAGGAAGAAAGAACTGAAAAGCATAAACAGATTTCAAGTTTATGTACAGAAAAAAAAAATCGTATTAAGATATTATAATAACAAGAATTCATTAGTAACAACAACTTTACCCAATTACTCAAATCCTAAAAAGCTAACAATGTAAAGACTTTGAGAGAAAGTCTCTCAAATGCAAAATGTCGATGGCAGTTCTATAGAGACGGGGGGTTTTGGGGTGCATCTGTTGTCACAGTTTGCCTGGAAGAGTTGAACTAAATTGTTCAACAGTATTTTCCCTATTCTAACCTTCTTGACAATGTCAGCTAGTTCTCATCTTCCATATATAATATACAACTTGTTATGCATTAATTGACCTGGGTCACCAAGACTCTATACTGAAATTTTGATTGTGGGGTTGATTCTTTTTTTCTGAAAATATGTTAGCCTTCCCAGTCTTTCACTTAAGATTACTTGTTTGTAATTTATTCTTGCTTTATTCATGATTCTACAATCTTATTGAATGCTCTAGGTATGTTCTCCAGCTAAGGCAAGATGTTGCTGACAACCTTGAGTAATATGTGACCAGTTTGATTTATATATTCTCTTACTTTTCAAGATATAGGAAAACATTCAGTCTGATACTGCTAATAATATGAGTGGTCTTTTTGATTTGTGGATAAAGCCTATGTATTGAGTCAAAGATCCCAAAGAACATACCAAAATAGAATTATTCTTGATTCTCAGATAAATCTACATTGGTTATTTAACCAGAGTAGCAAAGTTAGTCTGTTGAATCGATACTGTGTGACCTTTACCACATTTGTATCTCTTAGTTCTGATGCTTCACTTCAGAGATTGGATTTTGAACAACAATGGTTTATATAGATTTCATTGTATCTCACACATAGCATTTGGAGCTTAAATTAAGCTAATCACATTTAAAGACAGCACGGTTTCCAATAGTGGTTTCCAATTGTTAGTTCCAACACTTAGTTTCCAACACTTTCCAACACATTTTGTTCCTCAAAATGGGAAAAACACTGATTTTTTTAAATTTAGCTGAAAATATAAATTTCTTTAATGTTTTATTAAAGCCTGGAAATCTGAAACAAATATATTTTTTAATTTTCTGGAAAATAAAAATATTTTTTACTGCAGTATCTGGCTTATTCTGGTAAATATATATTCATATATGTAGGTCTCTTACCAACACTTACCAGACGCACTTTCTGAATTTCTTAAAATAAACATAGCTAAAAAAAAAAGGTCAGTTATAATCAACATCTTTCTTATTCAACTACAGTTGCCCAACCAGGACCTGCCGCATCGATTTCTAAAGCAAGAGAAATTAGGAGGACTTTTCCCAGAAGAAACCTAGTCAGTGAAACCCTGTCTAATTATTTCCCCAGGGTCAAAAAGGCATTTTATTGAAATGAATGCAAATAATTATACTGCATATTGCAAAATAAAAATAAAATAAAATAAAAATCAGGGTACCTTTAACTAAATTTGAACTCATCCTTTTATGATTGCTCCGATGGCACTTTCCTAAGAGGAAGATTGGTCAAAAGGAACTTCCAATTACATCTTTCATTTTCCTTCTTAACATCCTTAGTCTTTTTAGTGCATTTAGTAAATATTGCAATGAGGACTACATATATTCACTCTTCTCGGAGAATTAAGTTATGGATTATACAGATGATGTTTCTTGCTTCTTTAAGGGACATTCTGGGACCTGAGAAATAATGCCCCCAACTAAAACTCATTTATTTCTGAAAATGATAGCATATATTCCAAAGCGAATTTTAGTTTCAGTCTCGATTAAATGTATCACAGAAATTCAATGTGTTATTAGTAAAAGCTTTGATTTCCAAATGACAGTAACTGTTGATATACTGGGGAAAGGAGAAATTCAAGTCAAGCTGACTTTTTTTTTTTTTTTAACACAGATGCTAATATTTTTAACCCAGAATGGAAAAATGGATGAAAAAATGTTTAGATCCAAGCAGGACTTGGGATCTAAAGAGATTCTCCCAAAAGATCTAAAGACGTTTTTTATGAGATTAAAATAAAAAGGAAGAAAATGAAGAAATTGGAATGAAGAAGATTAAAAATAACAACATATACATAGTATAATGACATCAGGAATGATAAAATCCTGGAAAAACAATGTGAAATACCAAAATGCTCATGTTATTTTTCAATGTAACCCAGATGAAAGAATAATTAATCTCAGCCTGGGTCAAAGCTACATGAAATATTTTTGTATCCTTCTGGCTACATCTATACTGTTCTTGTGGTATACTTCATGGAATAATTGCTGTTTCCTCCAACCAATTACCATGGAGCAGTGTGCATCCTTGCTGTTCTTAGCTAGCCTCTTCTAAAATCTCTTTGCTACATCTACACTGCAGAGTGCTTGACATTACTGGCTGAGAACATATTCCGGAAGCTACTGTGCCCACTCAATGTGAACACCCTTCCGCACGCCACACTTACCATCTGTCTGCCTTTGCATGCCACATGTCTGCACCATCAAGCTTCAAAAACAGCCATCCAGAGCCAAGTTCTCCTCAGTGGTCCTGGAGACAACAGGCTGCATCTCCAGTTGCCACTGCTGCATTCGCTGTGTGACAAGTGTCTTGTCACACATTTTGTCAGGTCTGCCACTGGGTCAGTCTTGTCCTCCTATATTCAAGGTCAGTCTTAGTTATAGCACATCAATGACCCAGTTTTCTCTTTCAAAAATATCTCTGAACAAAGCATCAAAGCATGCAGTTGTTGTCATGTGTGAAGATGCACAATGTAGCACAGCATTTCAAGGAACCCAAAACCAGATACAGCACTCAAGATATTGTCTTCTTGATTGCTGAATGGAAAGATCTCTTCTCTGCACTTGTCTTTGCTGCCAGGATGCACTGCTGATTCACATTCAGCTTGCTGCCCACCAGGTCACCCAGGTCCTTTTCTGCTTCACTCAGCCCCAGCCTGCACAGTTGCAGAGTATTTTTACTGCCCAGGAGCAGGACTTCATACCTGTTTTCACTAAACTTTGTGAAATTCCTGTCAGTTCATTTCTCTAGCTTCTCCAGGTTGCTCTGAATAGCAGTGGCTCCCCCCATTTTTAAGTCATGCACAAACTTGCTGAAGATACATTTCGTTCCATCATCCAGGTCAGTAATACAGTCCCAGTACTGACTCCTGAGGGATGTGATCCCAGTGAAGTCAGAGGCCAGCAGCTGTGCCACACTTTTAATGCCTTCTATTTATTCCACGTGCTATGCACAATAGTGTGCAGCCATTTGAAATCTGTCCTGAACTGTGCTGCTTTTACAACAGATGTGTGAAGGCCTGCCATGTCATGCTGTGCCTCTAGTCCTTTGTTGCCTCACTCATCTTCAGAGTCTTCAGGTTAGTAACCTGCTTTGCCTACCGAGCAATCCTTGTTCCTCAGAAAGTTTGCCTGCGACACCACCCAAGTAGCCTGGTGCTGACCAGCTGGATACATTCACTTCCATTTCAAATTTTGCCTTCACGTAGAGGACTGAGAAGGGTGCCACCGGGCCACCTGCCCTTCGCCTCACTCCTACAGTTTCTAGATATATTCCATGTTAACCCTGGCAGCAGTGGTGGCCACACATAAGAGGGGAAAAGCTGAAGTTCAAGGTCTAGTCAAGCCTCACCATCTTTTCTGTAACATCCCTGATAATGGTCCCTGGTGGGGCTTGCATGCGGGTGGATCTGTTCCCTGCAGGAAAGGGTGTCCAAAAGCCGCTTCCCCTTTGTGCAGGGACCGGGAAGCAACCCCAGCACTGATGTCCCTGAGCCCCAAGGCACCTGAAGCGCCTCCCAGGTGGGCTAGCACCTGGGCAGGGCGCTGCCCCCGTCGCTGAGAGAACCGACCCTAAAATGGAGACCTCAGCCCTCACGCGCCGGGCTAACGGCTCTCAGCCCTCACGCGCCGCGCCCTGCCCATCTCGTCCCGTCCCGTCCCGTCCAGTCCCCGGCCGCCCCGTGCAGGCGGCGGCGCTTTTCCCCCCCCCTCTTCCCCCCCCCCCCACGATGCCAGCGGCCGGGGCCGCGACAGATGAGCCCGGTTCTTGAGCGCCCGTCCGGCCACTGCCTGGGGGCAGCGCTGAGGAGCCTCACGAAGGTTCGTCCCGCAGCTGCTGAGGTGTGTTGCCCCAAGGGAGACACTGCCTTGGAAGCCTGCCTCGTACCTGACGGGGACTGTGGGGAAGGACAGCTGGAGAAGCCAGGCTTGTAGATGGGTTTGTGAGGGGTGTCTGGTACCAGCTCTTTTCCCTTGTGTGACACATGCTTGAGGGGTACAAGGAGGCTGCAGGGTGGTCTGTCAGGGGCTGCTGCTGGCTACCTTGTAGTCCTGGCTTGGACCAGGAGCTCCTGTTTTGCTGCAGGAACAACGCTTCCATGGAGAAGTGGTGTTGGACAAAGCTCCTTGTCTTTTCTTCCCCTGATGCTCGGCTCTCCTAGGTGTTTGAGTACAGTTGGCTCATGTCTGCCACACATCCTCACTGGGTGTACAGACCTCTGGCCCTTCCCCTGCGGGGGTGCCATCGTGGGCAGCTGTGTCCCCTCAGTCATGAGTGGGCAGCCTACAGTCTTGCAGAGGACAGAAAAAGGGAATTAAAAGGATGAAGGAAAAAAAAAAAAAAAAAAAAGTTTATTGTGAAGGGATGTGCAATTTCTCCTTCACTAAATAAAATGTGAGACCAGCAGGGCTTGTTTCCTGATAGTTTGTGTGCGTTGATTCTGAGATTGCATCGGAGAGCAGGGGGAGACAAAGCCTTTTTTGTTGCTCCATGCAATGATATTTTGAAAAGTCATATATTTAGTTTGCTGGTAGCTGCCCTTATTGTTGCATTGTTGAATCTTTCAGTTTTAATTTTACAGATCCAGTCCAGCAAGGGATTTCACTTTAAGACAGAAGTGTCTAGGTCTAGGCGTTCACTAGCCTCACCTGTATTTGTTGTTCAGTATCTTACAGAGACAGGGACACCAGCCATTTTGTGAAAAACAAACAAACAACAACAACAAAAAAAAACATTACACACTTTTCATTTTGCTGACAGAGTTTCCATCTTCTGGGTCACATTGGGTTCTCATCTCTGGTGATGTTTGCTTGAATTCTCAATCATCACCATCTGAAGAACTAAATGAAAGGGCTGTTGAAAGTGACCTGACTGAGTTGGAAGATTTGTAGCAGATGAGAGGGACACCTATTCCCTCAGGTCTTGGTCACAAACAGTGTCATAGGCCAAAAACCTATCTGTAATGACTGTCTTGTTTTCATATACAATATAGTCTATTTCAGATATAAATTTGTCATTTAACCTTATAAATCATGTTTTGCATTTCAGTCTCATCACTAAAGTTTTCAGAGTATTTTGTGTGACATTAATGATCAGATGCTGTGAGTGACTGCTATTACAAACTACTACATTCAGAGTATGTTTGCATATATATTGACTTAGTATAACATCATTCTCTCAATTTACAAAACTTCACGTAGGCCATCCATTTACATTTCAAAAGTGTATTGATTCTTTAACAGTAAACACATTTGGTTTAGTTTATAAAAGTTTGTTTGGATTAAAAAATATTTGTTTGGCATATGTTGTTTTAAAACTATTTATTGAAGTGTTACGTTAGCACTACAGTTTTATTTATCTATTCTTATTTATCCATTCTATTTTTCTGATTTATCAATTTTTTTATTATTGTGATCCTGTTTGCTTTGGTAACACAGAACAGCATCTCCAGAATGGTTGGATAGAAAGGAGGGGGAACCAGGATGTTTTGAAATGAGCACAGAAGTTTAACACCTCAGCAAAGTGGGGAATTGTACTGGTCTTGGCTGGGACAGAGTTAATTTTCATCATAGTCACCTATGTGGCACCATGTTTTGGCAATAGCTTTTGGCCAGTTTTCTTACTTTTACCCTTCTGATTCTCTTTTGCAAGGGTTAACTCACAGCTTGTAATTACAAAGTAATTTTTGTAAGTGCTTGAAGCCAAGCAAAAGCAGCAGATTATCCACTTCACAGAATTCTTTGCATAAAGAAAGATCACAGAGAAACACAACTAAGAAATAGTCCCTGCATATCTGTTAGCCTTCCACTTGGCTCTCAGATGCCCTTGAAGCGTATGCATTTTTGAGCTAAACTGAAGTAAAACTTCCTTCTTTCACCAGTTCTCTCTCTCTCTCTTTTATTTTTTTTTTTTTTTTTATAACTAGACTCAGTTAATCGTTTTTCAACAACTAAGGGTCAAACCAGGTTAAATAATCTTGCAAGTAGAAAACTACTGTGCTTTGCTGACCACATTTAAACTGCTCTCCTGAATTCTTTATGTCTTGTAGTTCAACAGGTGTGAACAGTTCAAGTCTACTGCACTTTCTGGGCGGTTGTGCATTTCCATCATTATTTAAAAAGAAATCCTTCATTATCTCTACTGATAAATATCATCTCTTTTTCATTGCTTTTGTTTGTTTCAAGATTTTTGGAACAGTATTTTTCAACATTCTCTGCAGATCCATCAGATGAAGAAAAAGACTTGACTGAAGTGTCATTTTTCAAGACACTTAAGCCTATATCAGTCACTGGGATCCACCACAACTGGAACCCAGGACATATCTGTTGTCTGTTCCATGTCCTTGTAGTGCAGTTTGATGCACAGAGTAAGCTGAAGGGAGCACACTGTGTTATCCCCGATGTGTCAAAGATACATAGTTATGTATTACATTTATGTGTCATTAGTCCTCTGAGACAGGAATGTAAAAACTAGAACACTGTTTATGGGAACTTGTGCTTCCTTTTTATCTGCCTGTCCACTTTTGCTTCTTCAGGTTTTTTTTCAAAGTTTGTGGCAGGAATATTAAAAGAGTATATTGACTCTAAAATGGATCTTCAAAGAAATTATAAAGAGTTCTAGGTGCTTGTGATCATAAAGATTGCATGAAAAATATAATTTCACAGCATTGTTTCATGATCTTTAATAAAAGAGCTTGATTGCTTTTCCAAAAATATGGCTACAATCTAGCACTGCTGCTAGGAGCACATATATATGTAATGAATCATGTAAGTGAAGCTAATAGCATGCAATATATGGAGCTGTATGAAAAAGCAGTTGTTTCATTTCGATGTTGCAGCCAGTTCTCTGATAACTGTAGCTTCTATTTAATATTCACATCTTGAGAAGCTTCTAACTGTTCAGTGGCACACCAAAATACCTTCTTCCCCTTTCTCATATGCATGATGGACTTTCCTATGACAACAACAGAGAGGAACAGAGAGGAGGACCCAAGATTTATTAACATTATCTGTAATTAAAAATGATGCAGCATTATAATTTCATAACCTTGGTAGTGTTAGAAAAAAATACAGTTTTTGCTAGGAAGCTCTTGATTACAACATTACTATTTAAAAAATGATGAAAAAGTAATTTTTAATTTAACTTTTTAAATTTATGTGCTGTGAAGAGTTAATGGGTTTGTTTAAGTAGATATGTTTATGACATGAAATACAAAATTTGCACATGGATCATCTTAGAAATGGTCCCTATGGAATACTTAATTACTCTTAAGTGTGTATTTTTTCTGCTCATATATGTCAATGATCTTCATTTATAAGTTCTTCTAAGACTTTCAGACACATGCAGGTAATTTTGTGACTGCCTTACTTGATTATTTATTTTTATAAATTTATACAACAAAAAGCAAATTTTGAACTTCTAGACTTCCTCACATTCTCACTTGCTACATAGCTATTTTTTACTAATTCACATGGGCTACTGATGTAGTAAGGTAATATTCAGTGACAGCAGTTAACAAATGGTCCCTAAATAGAAAAAAAAAAAAAAGTAATGTATTATCTAGAATAAATAATGGGTGGATTGTCTTCGCTAGAAATGTAAGAGCTCATCTGTAGCTTTCCATTTTTAGTAATAAAATTAAGATAATCGCATCTTTCATATATTCAACCACAGTAGATTTTTTACTACTCTTTCTTACCTTTGCTAAACCATTTCCAGTATTTCCACCCTATTTTCCCTATTTTTCAAAAGGAAAACTTTAGGGAAATTTTAAATGTCTTTAGGTTTCACAGAAGATGTGAGAATTAGCTAATAGTTTAAAAGTATTTGTATACAATTTTTGGATACAAAGGTTATCTTGTTTCTGTAGTGATGCTGAGCTACATTAATGTACCTCTCTATAGTGTTTTTAAGTGTCAGAAGTATAAGGAACAAAAGTACTTTAAAAAGAAGAAAAGAAAAAGAAAGGGAAGGGAAGAGAAGGCTAGGAGGAAGAAGAAAAGAACAAAAAACCTCTATCTCCCAAGACTGCTCTGTCTTATGATGTTCCTGCAAAACAATTGTCAGCATGACTGGTGGATTGAAAACTTCTAAAACTGTGTGGAAATATCATATAATCCTGTTTCTAATTTAATGGAAAATGGAAACACTGAAGAGATTGTCTAGACTGAATTCAATGAAGGTCTTTCACAGCAAGAGAGAGAAACCACAGCAACAGAGACTGAATTTCTCAAAAAGCAAGAAAGAAAATAGATTTTCACTCTCTGAATTATTATATGATAAAATAAGTCAGTATATTTAAAATGAAATAAGAGTTCCTAAAAGTATATAACCCTCATAGCCAAAAGAACATTGTAGATTTTTATTTTTTATTTATTTATTTATTTTTTACTGCATGGTGGAGTGCCACAACATGGCATATTCTATTCGAGTTTAACATGTTTTTTCTCTCAGTATGAAATAATACAGAATAGAAGTTCACTCATTTCATCTGGGTGAACCTGCAGTTGCCTTTTGAATCTCATTGTATAAGCTATGCAGAGAAGATGCCATTTAAAACTTTAATTGCCAGTGACAGTTGTG
This sequence comes from Nettapus auritus, assembly GCA_011076525.1. Lineage (NCBI taxonomy): Eukaryota > Metazoa > Chordata > Aves > Anseriformes > Anatidae > Nettapus > Nettapus auritus. The sequence continues at coordinate 50,630,998 of CM021769.1, read as the reverse complement.
AAATATTTACTGAGATTTACTGCTTTCCCTTTGTGATGTACCTTCACAAAATGACCCCGGTGGCTTGCAAGCATATTGTATAAATGACAATTTAATGAGGGCTTGGAGACTCTGAGGTCTCCGAAGAACACTTCATTTTGAAATTTCCTTTTTATGGAGTATTTTATGAATAAATCCTACTAGGAATTCCAATGAAGATAACCTGGATCTTTGGCCAGACGTGTTGGGAAAAATGGAACAAAACTTTTACATAATGCTAAGAAACCCTGGTAAATTACAGATCCGTAAATCTAATCTTGTAGTTTAACTGACATGAAGAAGAGTAATAAAATGTAAAGAAAAAAGTAAAAAAGGTCTCAATTTGTAAGATGTAAACAGACCCATGTATTCTGCAAGTTGTTGGCAAGACACTTAATCACAGTATTTGTGATTCACAGTAAGAATAATAGTCCGGAACTTAACAAGTATGCTGATAGCTTTCCTGTTTTGAAAAATGCCTGCATAATGCATAATAGATGTACTACATATTTTAATACAAGGACTTTTTGAATTCAATTTTTGCTGATACGTTACTGCAGTCTCTGTAAGAGAGACTTGAACTGCCTCACTCGCTTTATTGCTTGTTAACTTATGAAACAAAAAAATATATGTCAATACTATGTATTTAGCTACTGATCATATTTAGGAAAAACTTGTTTTACCATGGTCCAATATTGTGTGGATTCCCACTTTACTGAGGTATTAAGCTTCTGTGCTTCTTTCAAAGAACCTCCTGTTGTGGATTAACTCTGGCAGGCAGCTAAGTACCACACAGCCACTTGCTCACTCCTCTCCAGTGGGATGGGGAAGAGAATCAGAAAGGTAAAAGTGAGAAAACTGTGGATTGAGATAAAGGGAGTTTAATAGGTAACGCAAAAGCTGCAAGCACTAGCAAAACAAAATAATTAATTTGTTTACCATTTTCCATCAGCAGGTAGATGTTCAGCCATTTCCAGGAAAGCAGGGTTCATCATGCTTAACGGTTTCTTGGGAAGCCAAACACCATCAGTCTGAACATGCCCTAATTCCTCCTCCTTTCTCTCCCTGGTGGAGCAGTGTGAGAAACAAAACACCTTGACTCTGTATAAGCACTGCTCAGCAATAACTAAATCATCAATGTGTTATCAACACTGTCCCCCTCCCCCTCCCCAGATCCCAAATATGGAGACTATGATGGAAATTGTCTGTTCCAGCCAAGACCAGTAGAGTACCAAATTTGTTTTCTAACACTCACAGTTAAGTTGGCTGCTCTGCTTGCCACTCTCAAAGCATTAGTGTATATGTCACGGAAGTCAGTTGTATCTATTTAGTACTATTTCTCATCTGATCTCCATTTTACTGTGTGAATACTCCAGGATTACTAAGAACAGAGCACGTTTCAAGGGTTTCTAAACTCTACTGTCTATAGGGTGATCACACCCAGTTCTTACAAGTTTGGAAGCTACTGTTTACAGTGGAATGTAATCAGCCAACAACATTTACAAAGTTATCATCATTCAATGCTTTTCTCTGACACAATGACAATAAATCATAATTATTGAAATTAAAACAGAATCAGTTCAGCATAGGATCAGAGATCAGATCATGCTTAATTTGGCTGTAGTGGTAAAGTCTAGCACTTATGGATCCTTCCATTTTGTTTTCATCAGTGTTGAAATTACTAGAAGCTGAAAGGAAAATACAGGGATTTATTTTGCCTTTTGTGAATTCCTGTGGTTACTTCATCGTCCTGAAATTCCATATTATAGTTATAGTCACACATAAGCCTATCTGTAATGCTCATTCCTGTTACCTAATACATGCACTGGAGTTGAACATTGGTTGTCCCTTACTATCAGTGATTGTCTATATAATGTTAAATTATAGTGTAACAAGGACTGTTTTCCTCATTCTGAAATGTACAGAGAGACAATCAAAACAAGAATGCATGGAAAAAAATGTATTGAAATAAATGCTTTCTGCTGTAACGAGACAGCATAGACAGTGATTTAATTTAACTGACCCAAAACCAGTTTGGATTTGCACTAGAGAAAGATCCAAAAGGTTTATTACTTCAATGCATCATTTAAAGTGGTAAGGGGAAAGCAACAACAGCAACAAAAGTCAGTTGCTATTCTTTGCTCAGAAACAGAAAGGCAAAATTTGACTAATTTTGGGGTTGTTTTTTTAATCTTTTTTGTCCAAGGTGGAAAAATGATTGCACCCTCATCTTGTTAAGGAAATCTGTGGATGGTTAAAATTTATATAGATTTGGAAAACAAATAAATGGAAGAAAAATCCATCTGGAACTTCTAAATAAAGAATCTCCATCTCTACTTGCAAAAGTTCCCAGATGGTAAACTGCTGAATTTTGGAAGAATATTCAAAGAATCATTCCTTATCTTATTGCTGTATATGCATGCTTTTGTGAGAATACCGTGTATTGTTTTGTACAAAGAATACTGATTTAGAGAGGCTTAACAGTATTTTCTATGTATTTGTATGTGATTTGGAAAAGGACAAAGAATGGTAGGGTGACTAACTTTGCTCCTGACACTAGATTTTCAGAATAGTGTAGATAAAGCCTTCATCTTCACAAGACTCGATAAACAGACTTTATAAAACTTGGTAGATAATAAAATATTGAATTCAGTTTAGATAAATATCAAATAACATCAAACAAAAATAAGACATCTTCATATGTAAAATGATGGATTTAAAGCTGACCATTACTACTTAAGAGTGTGATCATGGGGTTATGAGTGAAAGCTCCATAAAAGCATCAGTTTAGTGATAAACAATTGTCAAAAAGTCATCAAATGTTACGAATTACTAGAAAAGAAACTCTTTTTCAAATATCCAGTAGAAATTTTGCCTCTGTGCATGCCAATTAATGTCCTTTAAGTTTATAAACCTTACGTCTTAAAACTAGCCACACTTATAACAAAATTGTTCTGTTTTACACTTTTGAACAGATGAGTTCAGGTCTATCAAAATCTGCTTGGTGACTTCAATTCATCTGCTGGAACTACCAACAGCGGGAGCAAAATTTTCAAATTAGAACTTTCATCTCTGCTAAATGTTGCCCAGACTGTAGGAATAGCAGCATGTGGCTACTGTCTGACCAGACAAGATGGAGATTGCTGGCTAGTTTGCCTAGTAGGTTTCAGGAGTTGGGATATGACAATTCTCTATCAGTCTGGGATCTCCTAAATTTAAGCTGGTTTTCAAGGTAATATTGCAGTGTAAATAACTGGATCATACAGACTTCTGTGCAAACTTGAGTGCGAGGTAACGTGGTAGCACGGGCACATTGTTTTTAGTCAGCAACAAAATTGCTTTTACGTTGTTGAACTTATGTTTTTACCTATAAATATAAATCTGGCGCTATATCCTGAAGAAGCACTCCATTGTTAATAGATATATTATGAATATGAAAAATTTTGCTGTCTTTCATTTTAGATGTTTTCAAAGGGAGGCTGTAGCCATGACACATATGCTCTGATTCAGAATATTTGTGCCTATATTAAAACACACTCTCCTTCTCTATCCCACCCTTTCACCTGAATTTGTATCACAGATGGAGGAAAAGCAACAACAGAAAAAAACGTGCAAAAGATTAGGAAATTCAGCTGATGGTAGTAAACAATATTTTGTGTCATTCATATTCATTTCATACACAAACATGTTTAAGGATTCCGATTTTATCAATAAGTAGATAATTCAGTATTCTTAGATGTTAACAAATTTTGATTTGCTCTCAAAGTTTATATCACAAGAACACAAAGATAAAATTTCAAACTCATATGTGCAGATGGGTGTATAATTCCTCCACTATTACTCTGATTGTTGTTCTCATACTATTAACTTAATCACCTTGAGCTAATATGGCACTTCATTGCTATGGGAAATCAATGGGACAAAAATTTCTCATGCTACTATGAACTGTTGATTTATTTACAAAGACTAAATATCAGATAGATGGCATGGATAAAGAGACTAAAGGAAAAAAATAACACATCTATTTTGGGGAATCTGCTAAATTGTTTGTAAAAAATGATGTAGTGTATAGGAAAGAAAAAAGCTTGTCTATTGAGTACCTGTAACCTGAATAAAACTTTATTTCAACATAATTATCGGTACCCCTACATCTGATACTGTCTGCACACTTCAAACTTGAGCAATGCTTTATATTGTCTTCTACTTTGGTAGTAACTGCCAAATTGTGCTCTCCTTGTTTATTTATTTATTTATTTGAAACATGATGTAGATCTTCTCTGTTTTTGAAGTTCAGGGAATGCTCTAGTCAGCCCGTATTTGACTGTATTCTAATATCACCTGTTTACTAAAGGAGCAAGTTTTCATGTACATGTGAGTGTATGCTTCTGTACCTCAGATCCTTTCATTAATTTGATTTTTTAATTCTTGTCACCTACTAACAGGAGGCATCACATGCTATAGATACCACCCATATTCTGACCAAGAGGATAACCAGCCTGAGGAGAAAGATAAGAGGAAAGTTCTTGATCAGACTGTTTTTCCAGTGTCTCTTGAGGTAATTATGTAATTATACTAAATGACATAACTGTTAAGGAGGGTGAGAGTCATAAAGTGGATTTGAGAATTAATCTGGAGGTCTTTTTTTTTTTTTTTTTGGGGGGGGGGGTGGGGAGGGTGTTGTCAGAATAAAAATAAATTCCCTGAAGACCTTACATCTCCCTCATCCCTTGGCAGCTTCTTTCCAGCCACATTCCAACTGCAGCTTAATGCTTTGTCTCCTAAAACAGACTCTTAGCCTAAAACTAAAATTAAATCTTGAGACATAAGGCAAAGACCTCTTACCATTAGCGAGATGGTCAATTCTTGGGGAACAACGTTTCTAGTAGATTACCCCTCCACTTGTCTTCATGTCACAGCCTGATTCCAATCACAACTATATATTCCTTTTCTCTCAGCATTGACCCTGAACTTAACATTGGTCTGTGGCTGGCCTAAGTCAATAATACCCAGACACAAAAGAGTGATCTTATCAATATATATAAATTCCTAATGGGAGGGAGTAAAGACATGTTTGTTCTCAGTCACTGGTTAGGTAAATTCCCATTTCTTTCTCCTCCCCACTTGCCATTGGATACTAAACGAGTAAGTAAATAACTATCTATTTATTTATTTTTGTTGTTGAAATGTAAAGTGAGTGAATTTACACAGTCCATTTAGAAGTGCAGTACTAGTCCTCTTCATGGCTAGATAAGAGTTTGTATCAGCAAATTACTGTCACAAGTATGTTGGCTACTTGCTCACTCCAAGTGAGATTGACTGGGACTTAAATAAATGTGATGGTTAATTACATTTATTCATGCTATCAAGGAAGGACAGAAGTCTCCTTTCAAATTTACTTATCTGTGAAGGAAAATTTTTGGCTTGCATGCTGTCCATAATCCATTAATGCTTGTGTTCTATTCTGAGTCTGCTAATCCCATACCTATGAATGTTATAGGCATGTAGGCATGTGAACTAATTTGGCAAATTAGCATTATGGACAAAAAAAGAAGCCAACTACTTGTTCAAATTGTGGTGTGAAAAGTGATCAAGGTGAGTACATCCAGGAATAAGGATACGACGGGAATACTTGAAAGATTTGCTTTGGTTATAAATGCTGTTCAAACCATATTTTGGCAAAAATCATAGGTATGAGAGCAGACAAAGTTAACAACTTCTAACTCCTTAAATTTATTTTATGTAGAGCCTCTGCAAGAACAGGAAGAGTTCTTGGGCAGTTCTGAATTTACAAAAAGTACATTGAGTATTTAGGATGTTTTGGGTTGCTGTCTTCTGGAGTTAATGAAGCCCTTAATCTCATGTCACAGAATAGTTTATCGTGGCAGGCAGACCAAGGAATGAAAACAGTGAAACAGAAACAGCAGAATAAAATAAGTAAATAAATAAATAAATAAATAGTAAATAATAAGTTGCTGGGGACAAAATTGTCAGCAATTTAAAGAAGACATTTGTTCTGTTTCTCTGGATGAGACAGAGATAAGAGTGATTCCAGGAAAAGGAGAATCTGTATCAACTGTAGAAACTTTATTTATACACATATTATTGATTGGTCTCTACTGTCTGCAAATGTGAGTTGGGTACCTAATGTGGGTACCTAATGGAAAAAAAGTCTTCTCAAAGATCACTAGTGTACTCCCATTTGGATAGATACCTGCTTTATTTCAATCTTTTGTTCTAGGATTTTTTTTTTTTTTTTTAATTTTTTTTAAAGGATGGAAGTTAAGGAAACAAATCTGATAGGTTGTCATCTTTCTCAGCTTTCCAGTACTTCATGATATTCCTATTGTACTATAACATCATAGTTTCTTTTCTCTGTGATTTAAAATCTTATTTCTTATATATATATATTATGCAGTTTATTCCCTAATTAGTATAAAATTATACTCAAAGTATGATAATACAATTGAAATGACACAAAAAAAATGATTCAAAAGTCACATCAGAAAAAATGTCAGCCCACTTCAGGTAAATAACTGTTGTCTTCTTTCAGTTTTCTCGGCTTAATTTCAATACCCGGTACAAATATATAGCTTTATATTCCTAATAATTAAGCAATGAAAGATATTTCCTTTTATTATTTCAACAGAGCATGCTACCTTATCAACCACAAAGTGAAGAGAAATGAGTATTAGGGATTTCCTTTCTACAGGAGAATTCAGAAACCCAGAATGGGGCATACTGAGCAGTGAAACTGATACTAGGCTTAAAAATGACAGAGATAGAATATAATATTTTAATAATATGTGCTGTATAGGAATTCTTCCATCCAGCTAACTTCTACATGACTATAAAACTACCATAAAATTACAGCATACCTTTGGTCTATTCTGATGTACGGAAGTGGCTCCTGAAGGTCTAAGCCTACCAGAATTTGAACAACATAAATATAATCTGAAGTTTCTTGTCATTCTGTGTTCTCCCTCAGTAAGTTCTTCCTTTTGCACTCCTGTATTTTAATACTTGGGCTGGCTACATTATTAAATAACTGTTCTTGTGTTTTGACAACAGTGTACAAATCACAGGGAGGATTAAAGCTTTAAGCTGTCACCTTAGAAGCTCTCAAATGGGTTTTTAATCAGAGTAATTGCCAGCACACAGAAGCAGTCATAAGAACTACGGCGCCAAAGTGCTTTAAAATGGAGAGAGTGGAAAATTGTCAGTCAGAAATTTGACTGTAAGGATTTCTTAACTAGTATGCTAGTTCAAATATGCAGGACTTGATCCACCAAATGCAAAGTTGCACGAAATGTAATCATTAAATGCTTTTTTTGGGGGGGAAAAAAATGTGATAGCACCTAAGAAAGTGTTTCTTCTCAGCTATTTGCATTTTCAGTCTTTTAGAAGATTGGTTGTAATATTTCTCCTGTTACATGACAAATTGGGAAGTGGAAAAATCAACACACTACTAATATTTTTTTCTGATGCTAAGCCATTTGTCTGAATTTTCTAGGACACAGATAGCAACATTTTTTCCCCTAGTACACAAAAAGCAGCATTTTTCCCCAACAGTGGAATTTCAAAAGTGGATTAGCACCAGGGCACCAGAGTTAAGAACCCAAATCGTTAAAGAACATTTATTAACAAAACATCGCTGTGACCTTGCCATTTAGAGAATGGAAGGCAGTTCATTATGTCTCAGATGTGAACACAAAGCATATACTTTACTCAAGATCAACAGTGTGACCTGTGAAAAAAAAAAAATGACATTCAAAATGGAACCAAAGGCAGAGTTTTATTTTTTTTAAAATATATTTTATTTATTTTTTTTAACTTTTCCAGTTAAGTATCAAACTAAAATTCAGATGACAGGATTAATATAGGTTCATGATCCTCCATCTCAGAAGCCACAAAATCTCTTGGAAAATTTTGGCTGATAAGTAGCTCTCTGTTGCAAGGGACGAATGAAGCTGGAACAGCAGAGCATTTGCAGATGTGTTCCATCAGAAATTTGATATTCAGCTAGGAATCAGGATATAGGAATGTCATTAACATCAACAACAATCTGAATTTCTCTTTGCCTGCATACCTGCACTGTAGATGGGAGTGAGGACAAGATGGCTTTTCTACTGCACTGAAATCAAACTCTTCTTATATGTAAGGGCTACACTGATTCCTATATGATATTTGAATGTTTCTTCTCAGGCAAGTAACTACATATTTGTGAGACTGCATATGGTATTCAGTAGAATATTTTTTCCTTTGACAGAGTTGGTCTGTTAGTTCTCCACCCACTGCCAAATCCAAAGCCAATGTAATGTAACATCAGTTTTAGATAGCAGGTATTACACAAAGAGCAGAGAAAGATATTTAGCAGCTACTTTAGGACTCTGTCAAATCATTTTACTGCTTCCCTGAAGTTAAGTGTTTCTCTCTGTTACCGGATTCTAGCTTATTAAGAGTAGGAGAATGAGGGAGAGAAATATATACATAAGTAAAACGAAAGTCTCATTAGTCACTGGACTTCCTCTCAGTGGGTGAGGACAATTTTGTAGTGGTATTTGTTTTCATATCTGTGTTGTAAGCTCTCTATGTCAAGGACAATTTTTCATTGTTTGTACAGCATCGATACAAATTAATCAATGAAAGTGTTGTAGAGCTAAGACATTCAAAAGGAGTAGAGAAAGAAACTAGACCTACAGCCCAGGGCTTGTTGGTGTCTGAACAGAAGCCTAATGTACATCTCTTAATATTAGAAAGTTTCTTAAAAAAATAAATAAATAGAAATTATCAATTTACTCAGTCTTTTTTATGTTTCAAGTTGTATAAGCACAAATTCATGCCCCCTAACATCACCAGTCTTTTTATATCCTGCATTGCTTGAGGACACACACAAAAAGACCTCTCAAAATTGCCTGATGTAAATGCTAATGAACTGTCCTGAGAGAAGCATGGCTAGAGCCAGAGTTTGACAGCGATAGGTTGGATAATAAACATTAATGTTTTTCCTCTAAACTAAGCTGCCGAAGGTGTTTAGATCTTCTGATATCCACATTATATCATAACAGTCTAGAATGGTCATGTTAGAGCCATCCACATTCTCTGGTGTCTTATCAGATGATTCTGGCTTTAGCAGTTTGCCAGTAATAACAATATGCACAAACACACAAAATAGGTAAGTGAAGGTTAGCAGACCTATAGCTGCAAAGAACACTGTGTAGCAATATCAAATTTGTTGAATTTACACAGGAAAAAAAAAAAAAAAAAAAAAGAAGCTTGAGCTAAATTGCACAGTTTAGAGATAAGATTGCTGCAGAGGAACCTGGGATCTTTTAAAAGAGAAAATGCCATATGTCAAGGGTAATCAAATACATTCTTCAACAACATCCAAGTTAAAATATCATACCTGCCACAAATGATCTCCAGAAAAGTAAACAAACTGACAGAAGCAAGTTTTGCTTTTTAACTCCTCTCTGAGGCTGGCTTGTGACGTAGTTTAGAGGGAAAGTATCTGTTGAACACATTCAGCTCAATTAGATGTACTCAATAAGCAAAACAAACAACAAGCTACTCCTTTCCCCATGCCTCCCAAAAAAGGGTGTATTTTAGCATCTTAGCCACAGAATAATTTTTTTTTTTTTTTTTTTTTTTTTTTTTTTTTTTTGGCAGGCTTGTTCCATTTTTCTGGCTGTGCCAGCTGGCTGTAGTCACAGCCGACTGGACAGTATGGGCAGCCAGTACTTCCATATCTTATTTTCCCAGAAGATTTTCTGTCTCTGGACAGTCCAGGATGAATGTCTTCTGCTAGAAGTCTGTCATATACTGCAGAACAATGTAGGAGAAAAGTAGCTATGTGATGAGGGAGCTGCATAACTCTGGTTTTGAGTGCCTGTTCAAGCAAGTTATGTCTCTTGGTCTAATTCATGTTATCTACAGAATGCTGAATTTATGCCTAGTGATGAGAAAATATTTTCTTTAACAGGCAGTTTTCCAGCTACCTCTATAGGAGGTTAATGACAGAACAATAATCCTGCTCCTGGCACTAAGGGGACAGTACTTTTGATGATTATCCCAGACATGAGATTTCTGTCCCTCTGGACTGGAATCAAACAGTCTGGATCAGTTTGATTAGCGTAGCTTTTTATTAACAAATACCAAAATATTTATTTGTATAAGGGTGATGATAGAGAAATTCAATATCCCTTCTCCCCTGACTGTATGTATTCTGTCTTTTGCTGTAAACATCTAATAGTTTCCCTATCTAGGAAAGGATTTGACCTTACCTTTTTCCTTTCTGCATTACAATTCTCTCAGAATACAACACTGTACTATTCTGGGTGGACCATTGTAGGCCTCTGTCAACCTCCGAGCAATTATGCAAACCATTCACTGTCTCAAAGACATTTAATGCATATTGAAGAAAAAAATACAAAATTTGCAAGTTTATTATCTTTGTTAGATTGAAGTTCTAAGCCTACATAGTCAGTGTCACAACAGCCTCAGCAGGACTTACAACATATGTTAAGAAAATCAGTACTCACTCTTTAGTTTGCCTAGGACATCTCAAAATAAACATGCAGTTAAAAAAAACTGATAATATCTGAGCTCTAAAATAAGAAACTTTCTGTTGCATGGGAGGGAAGGCCTGGATATCTCAGAATGCACTCAACCTTATTCACTAAGTTTCATCAATTAGCAGCTTGTGCTTGTCTGAAGACTTAAACTTTACATCTGAATTAAGAATTATAGCAGGGAAATAAATGTATATGAAGGAGAAACTTTATCTGGGGACAGGAAACCTTTGCTTACTCATGTATGACTGTGTCTGATTGTTCTGATCAAAGACCTTGACAATGTCTGACCTATGTGACAACCATAGATCTGTGCTACTCTTAAGCAAGCTTTTCCTGTGGTTGAGAATGCAAAAGGTTATTTACCAACACCCCTTTAATAAAAAGGAATAACTCCTCAGTAGATGAGGATTTCAAATACTATCACTCCCACTTTTATCACGTCCAAGTGACACTGTAAGGCAGGATCTTGCAGTTATTCTAGTAAAATGGTAAAAATTGGTGTTCTGTAGCTAACCATCCAGATATAAAAGTAAACCTCTCAGTCCCTATCGCTCTCCCTAATGCTTATTTCCTGAAGTATTTACTCTATGAGGAGGAGATTGGAAAGAGAACAAGAACCATGGGTAAGTAGGGAAACTAAATAATAACTTTATTATTAATTATTATTATTTTAATATAGTTCTACAGTCCTTGTAGTATCATAGATCATCTGCAACTAATGTAATTCTGCGTTGTGCCCAAACAGGAAGCTTCTTAATTTGGTCCCTTGAAACCATCAGCTTTTCTTTCTTTTTGCTACCCTACCTCACCCTTTATCCATCCCACACTTCTGTTCCACAGGGGATGAAACTGTGGAACTGTTACTTTTCCAAAGTGATTGCAGTCCCTCTATCCTCTCAGATTAAGTTACTAGAAGCTGGTGAAAATTATTGTAGAACAACTTGCCTGTGTTTGGTAAGAGAAAAGATGTTAGTTGGGTTATAAACTTAGAGACTTCCCTGGATGATTTTCTTCAAATGTTCTTCTGTTTCCACTCTTGCACTCTGACATTTGTAGAAAACAAGCAGTTAGCAAGGTGCTTTTGGTCTCTTCCTTTTCTCTCCAACAGTATTAGAAGAAAGACAGAATGTTCTTGGGCAGGTGCTCTGGCCTTTCTGTTTTGTCTCCCCTGTCATGACTGTTGGAGATAAAAGCAGATCAAAACAAAAGGCTATCTATCTAAATATCTATCTAAATGCTCTTCTATGGCTCTGTCCTGTCAGGAGGAGTTTTCTCAGCATCCCTGGCAATAGCAAAATCAAGTCTTTGTCAATACATTTAGGAGACTGTCCCTTCTTCCTTTTGGCTTACTGAGTAATGGAAGTAAATGCTTCTAAGATAATACTAAGCCAGATAAGCTGTTTGCTGTGCTCCAACAATTAATAAAATAGCTAAATCTCCTAGCCTCATTCAGAATTTTTCTCTTATGAAAAACAAATAATGAATTGGGTAAACCTGACATTCCCCTCTCTCATTAAAAATTAATATTTAAAAGTAGCAGACGTCTACCCTTACTTTAGCTATACGTAGACATGATAGGTGAGAGTATAGAATAATTTGAATGTGTGGTTGAGCAAGATAAAGTCAGGATTAACTGTTTTTGAGATCAGTGCTTTGTTTCAGTTTTGTAAGAAAGAAACTGAAAAAACAAACAAACAAACAAACAAAAACAGAAAACTGGACTTTGTAGGAAGCTTGTTAGAAACTTTACTTAAAGTATGTAAAATCCTTGGTAATTTGGGAGTTTGGGATTTTATAAACCTGGCTTGGCTTTGTTAATCTAATACTTTAATCATCTAATTTTTCTTCTTATTTCTCAACCATAACTTTAGCACAAAAGATATTATCCCAACAGGATTAAATATATATATATATATTTTATATTTATCTTAGTATTTAAAAAACAAAACAAAACAAAAGAAAAAACAACAAAACACAGCAGTAAACCTGGTGATACAGGAGGAAATATAAATTAATTATAAACTGAAACAAATTAACTTTCATTGCATTTCCAACTTATGCTTATTAATTCATGGTATTTAGTCAGTTACAATCATTTTCTTAAGTAGATAGTATCAATTATTGAGGCTTCTGTCATATAAATAAGCATTCCTGCAGTTCTACATATTGAAGACAGAGTTTACAACTCCTAGACTACTTATGAGTTTTGCAGCTGTACCTTCAAGCACTTTATGTTTTTGGAAACATGGCAGTTCTCCAGGGTTCACAATAACATTCCAGAGCATTTAAATGCACTAATTTGATAGAAACAAGGGAAGAAATATAGGCAGAAAAAAATAATACACTTGTCAGTGGAGCAGTTTCCAACATATTTTTCTACAGAAAACGTGAGTGTTACATTTTATCACAAAGACACCTTTAAAAGAGTTGTATTATCCTAGGAAAGAACATATTAAAACACTGTTTAAATACACAGTCTACATTATATCTCCTCTACCATTTCCTGTTATCTCATATCCAAATGTTATTTGACCTGTCAGAATAGAATCATGACTGAGAATGGGATATCTGCTGTTTAATTACAGAGGAAGAGGCTAGCCAAATGGAACATAGACTGGGGTAAATGATAGGCTGAGTGAACTTTTTCTTGATTTACCTTACCAATTTATCTTCTTATGAACTACTGACTTGAACCCTAATTCTTCATCCTGAAAATGGAGGCTTGGATGTTAAATTCCTTATGAATAGTGCAAAGAATTCTGAAATCTTTTTTCTTGATACCACCCTGGAGATAGTTTGTGCCTAATGAAAATGTATTGTAGGCCTTAATGTAGTAATCACTATCAAAGTTGCACATTTTTAATCATTTAAAGATGTCATTTAAATATTATCTATCCTCTATGAATATTTGATGCTCATTAAGTATTCCTTGGAAAAGTAAAAATAACACATTTGTTAAAGGATTTTGGCAGCAGTAATATCACTAGAATGTTTTTTCAGTTCTCCTGAAATTCTTAATACATCTTTCTTCAGGCCCATCTCACCCCTAAGTATTTGAAAGATGTATTTCCAAAGACCAGGGAAAAGCTACCTGGTCAAAGGTGGCAAAATCAGAAGTAAAGCCACAGGACAAAGCCATGGGAAATGCTTCTAGCCTTTTTCTTCTATAAGAGAAGTCTGCTGTGAAATTTTAGATTAAGTAAAAGTATTAGATTATGTATACATTATATATATGTTTAATTAGATTAGGTTATATAAATGTATTCTATATTCCAAAGAGCTATAAAGTCTAAATAAAACTGCTTCAGACATCAGAAAATTTGAAAAAAGAGATAAAAGGACAGAACATGGAGGTCAAAATCATGGTGAATTTCCTATTAATTCCATCCACTTCCTCTTCCCTCATCCCACTATACATATGCACATAGATGTACATACACAAACACACAAGCATGAACATGTGCATGCACACGTGAGTACACACACACCCTTGGACAGGGTAATTTCATTTACTGATAGAAAGTGAAGTAATCCTGACTTAATCCTGTATCTGGCAGTAGCTATTTAAATCAATTTATGTATCTTTTTAGGCCTGATAACCTTTTGTCTCCCACAATTTTTGTAGCCTCCACAGGATATCTGTCATACAAAAAGTATTTTTTTTTTTTTTTTGTCATTTTAAAAAGTATTGCCCTTGTTGTATTTTGGTGCTATGTCAAAAGGGCTCCCATTTTAATTTATCTAAAACTGTTAGTTATTTTGCATAAGGTTGATGTGACCTTTGTTCATTCCACTGCAATGATAACAGAAGAAAAAAAAAAAAAAAGACTACTAGTCCTTCCATTGTCTCTTCAGTTACTGACATCTTTTTTACTGAATTATTCATCAGTTCCCTGCTTTTAAAATCACTTTCTCTGATAGATTTCCATGCCAAGCAGAATAACAGTGTTAAGAATTTCCTAGGTGTTCTATCAGTTAAGGATTTTTCCTGTTAAGGTTCTCAGAGAAGCTGTAACAAGCTTAAAACTTAGTCATTAGCTGTGTGCCATGTGTATGTGAATGCAGCAAAGCTGCTATTCCTTTCATAACCTTTTCTGCAGAGTCTGCAGTGTGAGTTAACAGTTATATTAATAAAGTCAGAGAAATGATACTTGTACCACCACAAGTCAGGGAATTTATAATTCAATGACAGTTATTGGCATGGTCATAAACTTCCTTTGCAACATGAAAAAAAGATGTATTTAGCAATTAATTAAGCTAGAGGACTTTGTTTAAATTCTCAAATAGTTTGCATTGCTTGAAGGTGCCTTATGCATAATCTGTTCTGATTCAAAATGAGATAGGAAAACAGGAGCAAAGTAGAGAGAGAACTGGAGGAGTGATGAAGCCATGGTTTAAAGGCACATGCATTATTCAAACTTTTTTCTGATACTGGCTTCAGAGGAAAATTGAATTAAATGTTTTTGCACTTTCATTGTTGAGATATGAAATAGAGCTTTGCCTGCCTAGAGTGGCAAGTGTATCTCATCAGAATGGTAACCAGCCATAAGTAGACATACCCAGCATTAGGTAAGTGAATACCAGCTTAGGCTTGTTCTTGTTGTAACTTCATACATAAAGGGCTGAGACCACAGAAGGCCTCATTTTCTTGGAAGGAGCCTTTTATCACTCATGTTTCTGAGAATCTGTTTGTTCTACATGTAAAAATGTATGAGTGGTTGTGGCTCTTGTCTTCCACCAGTGAGTGCAGCTACTGTGATGCTGGAATTGCTAGATGAACATCCTGGAGGGTGCTGTTTGATGTTGTTATTGAAGTGAGCTATACAAGGGCTTATCTCTGGATCTGAAAAAAGAGGCAGTTGCAGATTGGACAGAGCAATCCTACAGCAGTAAGAAGAATCAAAACCAGTGCTGGACACCATACACTGAAAGGGCAAAAAGCACCACAGTTCTTATGTCAAGGAACATAAGATAGAGTCTGTAATGTGAGTTAACAATTATATTAGTGAAGTTGGGTAAATGATGTTTGTACCACCATGGCTCAGGAAATTTATAGTTAAATGTCCTGGTTAGAGTGCAGATGGAGAAAACACATAAAAAATCTTGTTGATAACTCCATTTAAGATAACAGATTTAGGAAAAAAGGTAGCTTTAGTTAGGAGACAAATTGGAGAAAGCGCACCTGTTCTTCAAAGCTTTATTAAAAATAATTATTTTCTTAGCTTTAAAAGGATTTAAAGATATACTTGCTGACTGTAAAGTCTCACTGTTGTAGATTAACCCACTGGAACAGTGGCTAGAATCATTTTATCATTGTGCCCTAAATTTAGCAGATAAATAAATAGTTAATTTCACAGGAATGCAGATCCAGCACTTTTCACCAGAACCAAAGCACTCTAAACCAATTTAAAAATCACTCACATACCAAGAACCTGTCACCCAGCAAGTATCTCCTACAAGACATGTCCATTTGCAGTTACTTTCAATGTTAAAGCAGTGTGAAATCAGACCAATTCTGCTAAGAGAAAAGAAGCTGGAAAACATTAATACACCTTCAGGAACATGCTTTGACTGTATTAAGAATGAAATAGATAGGTTACTGATGCTTCAAACCAGTGTGTAAATATTTCAGTTAATACTTTGGTTCACCTATAATGGGAGTCCTGTAGGTTCACACTTGGGGTGAGGACAAAATAGACAGCTTTACCTACAAAAGACAAAAAGGCAGGAGGATTCTGCCATTTGAGAAAAACAATGCGATGTGGGGATATGGGGATAAGTAAGAGAAAATTGAAAAAAAAAAAAAAAAAAAAGGAAGAAAAAGGATATAAATGAATTCTAAAGCTCAGGAAGGCAAATAATTTTGCTGTGTTTTGAAATAGCTTTCAAATGCTTGCAAATAGAAGTCTGGTCTGGGAATTCTTTTGTTACTGTTATCTTTGCCCTTCTAATAGAAATAGCCACCTTCTAGTGGAGGATGATAACTTTCTTTAAGAACAGCAGGAACTGAAGATTAAAATGAGTAATTTTCTGACATCTTCTGAGATTACAGCAGCTGCTTGCTGTATTTTGTTATGAGTTACAGGTAAGCTCTAAGTGATGAAATCTGTACTACCTAGTGATTTGGTGCAGTGCTAGTAAATGAGTAGACAAAAGCAGAACATGTTGACACTCCTACACACCAGCCTTACAGACAGTTTGGGAGTCTCACCTGGGACCAGATCTGTTCTTGTCCATCAGATCAGTCCATGCATATTGATTGAAACTGTCCAAAAGACCAGTCTTTGTTTGAGAGCCTGCTGTCCCCAGGAAGGGCTGGAGAATGGTGCATGCTCAGAGCATGTGGTTATCACCACATGATTCTGGTTTAGCTCCTTTCCCAAAGAATACGTTTAACATGTATCAAAATTTGCCTGCAAACTGAACTGATGCAAGATAAATGATGTGATGTGATGTGATGTGGGCAAATGTTATGATTTTCACATCCCAGTGGAAAGCCTCAAAATATTTCTCTTCCATCTCTGTATTTAAAGCTCGTGGCAGTTTGTTGAGGGAATGACTGAAGTAAGGGGCTGATAATGGCAAACGAATCTTACACAGTTGTTTTCTCATTTTGACAATGTTTTTCCAACTTTTGTACTGGTGCTGGCATGATGGCAAATGAATTGCAAGCTGACTGAAGAAATCTTCTTCATATCCCTCCTGTGAATAGCATGCTCCACACCAAGTTTTAGTCTTTTGGAGAAGACTATGAGCATTACTTGGTGATGTTTGGATGCCCATACCACACAGGCAGGATCAATAATATGGATAATTTTTCTGAGCCATAGAATATTAACTCAAAGAGCAATTCTGTTGGGACAGATTTCCAAACCCTTTCACTGCTGCCTTTTTCAAGGAATTATAGTCTATTTTAGTTCATCCGCAATTTAACACATAACTGCTTTAAGTAAATGAGCTGTAACATGCCTTCTTTCCCATTATGTGTCTCCAGAGACATTTCTATTATCAAAAAGTTTCTCTCTACTTGATATTACCCCTACCATAAGAAAAAAAGAAAAATAATAATAATAAAAAAAGAAGTGAATTTCATTTGGTCACAGTAGCTTCTTGTGAGAAAACTGTTTTTCACTTGGATTGGAAATAAATCATGAGTCTTAAATTATAAGCAATAGTTCATAGTATAGGGTATATATTTAAACAGAGATAGTGCCAAAGATACAATAATGTTTTTCCAACATGAAAAGGCCTTTATCCCAAATTGCTTCTTGAGGCTTTTCAGGGAAAAAATGTAGCTACCTGGAACTACATATTAGGACATTTAATTTTGTTCTCCAGCTATTTTGTGGTGATAACACTTAGATTCTTTGACTGAAAAAAAAAATGCCTTAGCAAACTGAGCTAAAAGCTTGTTAGTAGTTCACGTTGTTCTGCCATGGTTATGGTACAGAAAAGGGAGTCAGATAAGTACTATGTTTAATTAACCAGCATGCTGTAGATTTCTGACTTCCAAAAGATACTTTTTTATAAGTGTATTTCACATCTTGCAATGATTAGAACATCTCTGCTGAAAGAAATGTGTTCTCAAAGTACCACATAAGGAAGTGTAGGAAGATAGAGTGAGTTGCAGCAAAGCTGGATGGCACCAGTGCCCTCCCTGGTGACACTACACTGCTGGTGCTCTCTCCTCTCCTCTCACCACAGGATAGGGGAAGAGGCACAAGTGTATTATCTCAGCTGTTGTGATAGATTAGGTCTGACATGCTGCCAAATCTTATGTGTATTAATAAGCTTCTCCTGCTGATCCCTAATGGCAGTCAGATGGGTTCATTGGTAGATTGTGGTGGACATTTAAATGTTTGAGCTGGGCAATTTGAGATGAACTGTCATAATTCATTAGCCCTGTTGAGGGAACAGTGCCAGGAAGTATCTGGCTGATGACTTAAGAGACACCTCGTAAGCAGAATAAAACCCCAACTCACTTAGCAAATCTCTGAGCAGTGCTAAGAGGTCTAAACCCAATGACCAATACAACATGCTGCTGCTTGTAAAAAGCCAGGAATTAAAAGCTGTTGTTATTAATGCCTTAAAGGATGGCAAACAATATGGTTCCAAATCACAGCCTATCACCAGCCGACAAACAGTGCCTGTCCTTTGCCTGCAGGGTGTATCTGTGTGTGGAAACTGAGACTGAAAGCTGATGAATTACTTGTTACAGGATTAAAAGTTCCTTTTTTTTTTTTTTTTAAATGTGTTTCTTCAGTCTCCCTGCCTCCATTTAAGTAGCTGGTTGCTGGTAGCAGTGCAGAGCTGTACTGGTTTGCAGGACTGAGTAAAAACTATAGACTGAAGGGCCAAGGTGACAGTAAGAAGACTGATTGATTGCTTTTGATTCCAGCCTGTCTTTTTTTCACTGTAAACGATGAGAGTTCAATTATTTTACCTTCTTTTATTTCTCAAGTAATACACAGCCTCTCCAATATAATGCCAATAAATCCTTATACAAACTCTCAGATGTTTTACTGTCCAGTAGAATGAGAATCACTAAATGCTGAGTTTCTATATTTAAAACAACAAAGAAAACAAACAAACAAACAAAATTTCTCTGATAGAAGGAGAATGCTGAAACTCTGAAGGAAAGTAAATTAGAGATTTTTTTCTTGTGGCATTTGATTTGATGACAAAATAAAGCTACTCAGAAAGTTAGCTCTTCAGAACTTAGAATCATAGAATCATTAAAGTTGGAAGAAATGCCAAGATCATCTGGTCCAACCACCCCGCTAACACCAATATTACCCACTAAACCATGTCCCTAAGTACCACACGCTACCATCCCTTAAACAGCCCCAGTGGCAGTGACTCCATCACGTCCCCGGGCAACCTGTTCATAGAATCATAGAAAAATTCACCATTCAGGGACAAGAACTGAGAATCAGCTTCTGTATTGTAGTATCTCTTCTTCCACACATCTTAGTCCTGCTGAAATATGATCTGTTTTTAATGAAGAGATGCTTTTTAAGAGAATTTTTTGTTGTTTTCTTTTCTGGATGATCAAACCTCTGTTTTCATCAACCCTCACTGTAATCACAAATATATTTTACACACTTCAGTGAAGAAATAAGTGAACCATTTTCCCCCAGCTCCTTCTCAAGATCTGTAATTTCCAGTCTTACCACCAGGACTGATTCTACTGGCCAAAGATCAGCCTTCATAAGTTCACAGGTGTTCCTTTCCAGTAATGTTTTCAGGGCCACTTTGCTTTCTTTATACTGCTGTAAGTCAGGTTTGCCGTGTAGTATGGCTTGCTGTCAGATGCTCTTCAAAGACTACAGAATAAATAATATTCCTTCAAAAAATATTTTCTTAAATTTCTTATCTCTATTCACGCATTAAAGATCTGTCAGAATAAACATCCAGGAACGTGATTATTTAGAGGAAGAAAAAAGCAACGCACTAGTCTTTCATATTTGGATACATGCTTAGGTCATTACAGGGAATGAATTTTGTGACCTTTTCTCCTACTTTGCTTTGTTGTGCAGAGTTCAGATTGAATGGTAGTTTTTGCTTTGAAGGTAAATTCAGTAAGTTAGCATGAGGGTACACAGCTGCCTGGTAACCATGGTGCAGAATAACAGAGGGCAGTGACTACTGGGACAAAGGTGTAATTATGTTGTGTTATGATTCTTTCTGGCATCTCTGAATCTATAAGTGCAAATGCACCCATTTGTCTTGTCTGGCTAATGCTTTAGTTTGAAATGGCTCTTAAGGAGTCCTCTCATCTACCATCTACTGTTGTGGCACAATGATTTTATATGGTTATAGGCAGTAAGATTTGGCCAAATTCAAATCTATAGCTTTTAGCGCAGTGCTATCCAAATTTATATTTAATAACTTTCTGTGTAATAAAAATGAGAAGGGGTATCTAATTAAGGCTCTATGATGATGAGTGTATTAAAATATTGTACAGAACAATTGTAGATCTTTTTATTGTAAAAAATATACTCCATGAAAAAAGGCAGAATTCTTTGAGTTTTTTAAATAGTTTTATAATAAATGATAGACACAAACATTATGTTGGCAGTTTATCATCATATTCTCTGCTTGCTGGTACTATGTTTTGCAGGAAACCAGACATACCTTGGGAGCCATGTTTTCATGGATTTATTTATTTATTTATTTTAATGCTGATTCTTAGAGTATCAGTATACAGGCGAAAGAAGAGATTATAGACTTTTATCCAGAAAACAGAACAAAATAAAGCAAAACAACATGTGTACCAAGGGCAGCGTGCTTCTTATTAAAATTCCCCAAAGCATAAAATGCTTGACTGTGAGTTGTAATGATGTAATTAATACAAAAGCATATCAGGTCAGTGTGAAGGTACTACATTAAAATTTATGTTTGATAAAAATAATTATTTTATTTTTAGTATCTTCTCTAGGGAAAGAGAACCTTATGTATACTATCAAATAACGATGTACACAGTGGGGAAATAGAAAAGTAAGAAAGACTTTCCTTTAACTTGTTCTATACAATTTTAGGTTGTGTGGGCATATTTCCAGGAGCCACCATACTTGTGGTTAGATATAACATTAATTTATCATGCACAGGTGAAAATGTGACATACTGAAAAAAAAATCAGTAAAATAAAGTTAATCATGTTCTTTCTTATTTGCAGTCAGAAGTGTTCTGGCTTGATTATGAATTTAATTCAGCTCATATCAGAAAGAATCAGAAAGATTCCTCCAGATAGTTGTTTAGAATGATATTTGGTAGTTTTGAAATCAGTTTCTAATGTTTGACTTTCCAAACTACATCAGGGTGACTAAAACTGATTGTTACCACTTTAGCATTGTCAGGCAAAAAGATAAAAGATGGAAATAGCTTATGAAATCAACTGATTTTATGTCCTGCAGATGTAGCATTTTTAGATAGCACTTCATAGTACTACTACCATAGAAGAATAACTTGTACTGATTCTCAGTTTTGTATAGATCTGTTATTCAGGACTGTCAGTTCAGAAGCACGAGAAACCATGATAAACATTTACAATTTAGAGTGTTAAGCAGAAATAGAAATGCTCTCTTTTGGGACTGACACTCTTAGAAAATAATTTAAATAAAAAGATTTAGAACCTGTTCCTCATCTAGAAGTTGAATGTGATAGCATTTTTGTAGACTCTAGGTTTAGATACACCGTGACTGGGTCAGCTTGTTCAATCTATATTGTACAAAAAGTAAACAGCACTGTTCAGGATAAGAACAGATAAGACTGTTCAAGAAAAGAAATGAACAGTTTTGTTGTTGTTGTTGCTGTTTTTTTCCTTGCCTAAATAAATAGAGTATAAATTGGAAAATAATTCTGACAGGTCAAAGGTCTTCCTCTTTCATTCTCTTCCGCCTTCAGATATGAAATACTACTACTGCATAGGCCAGGAATATCTGTCCTGCCTATTCCTTAATTATTTTGGCTCAGAGACTAGTGTTGATTTTTTTTTTTTTTTTTTTTTTTACATGAACTCACAGCATCCATTCATCCAAAATCTGCCACCTCATCCGTTCTTCTATAATCAGTTTTAGCTTTTAGTTCCTGATGCATACACACATCCAGAGTGGGCACCACTCCTCCATGCTGAGGGTTTTGTTAAGTTATGTAGATGTCTTCATAACTGTGTCTAGTACAATAAATGATAAAAGAAAAAAGAAGACAGGACTTTGATTTCTTCTAAGGTGTTTTGTTAGTTTGTTTGTTTTTGTTTATTCTTGAAGCATATATAATCTACATTTTATGTCTTTTCTTATCCTTCTTTTCTTTCTCACCTTCTGATATCCATTTATATCAATAGAGAAGTTTTTTGTGAGCAACCAGCTAATTTAGTTTTTACTTTTATGTAAACTTTTCAGCTTTAAATCAATAACCCCTTACCACAGATTATGACTAAGCATTCCAAAATTAATTTTCAAAGCAAATTTGCATCTGTCAGTTTTCTGACAGTCAGTCATTTTGTAGGGGTGTCCTGTCCAACTACACAATGGTGAATCAATGTTCTTTGGCATGTTTGATTCTCTCTGTCAGCGACTTTAAATCACATCTGACTATGCAACAGTATAGATTTGGGATGAAATATGCAAGTGTGTTCAATAAAAATCCATTAAAATCCCTTTTGTAGGCCTCAGGATTACTAAAAGCAAGTCAAATCCTCCTTTTAAATGACAGCTTAAAATCTCAAACTCTCTGTTACAGTATTATTCTAAGTATATACAATTCTATTTCATTCATTAATGAGTCAAACTAACCAGTGTAAATACTCACCATCTGTTATTAGATGGATTCAGAACTCCTTAGCTTTGTCATGGCTCCTATTTTATAACAGTAATAATGATTGTTTCCTTATATTCTGTGACAAATGCTTGTGATTTTAGAGCACAGAGGTCTGGTTCCTATTCATGTTAATGAAGTTCCAAGTGACCATTAAGTGCTGTAGAGTGATGGCTGTAAATTCCTAGGTGGCTACAGATTCATTAGAATGCAAAATTGTCACTAATAGGGCACCCAGTGAGATTGGTCCTTTTCTATCTTAAATGATGCTAGATCTAGGCACAACTCTTTCATCTATAATATCAAGAAATAAAAAGGACAGGATGTTCTAAAAAGAGAATACAGTCATGTATAGGATCCACTGATGCCTTTTCAGTGATTTTAATATAAATATTAAAAAAAATCACAAGCATTAAACAAGTCAAAAATTACATTACATGTCTGATGTGTGAGGAGTGCTCAAGTTTTAACTGCACATTGGTAGGATATAAAGTTGTCCTACTGTTTATCTTTCTGCCACCTTTAGCTATAAATATAATGTTTAAGGTTGTGAATCACTGTGTATTTTGTAAATATGCATTTTGCTTTCATAGCAGAGCTACACACTAATACAAAATTCTTGGAACTAATTCCTGATCTCCCTCACTCAAAATTTGTAATCATAAAAAAAGGTTCCCTTAAATTTTCTGTCACATTTGCATAAACTTAAAGAACTGTAGTTACTGTTTTTCAGGTGGAGAAAATCAGAAAGAGGAGTTAAAACATATACTATCCTTTGACTTGGAAAAGAAAAAATAAAAAATAATAATAAAAAGGTATTACTTTATATTTTTTAAAAAACTCTGCTTAACTTTTCCGGTTTTAATTTTAAGAGCACAGTGAAAGGATGGAGACTTATGTTGTGTGGCATAATGTCAGGGCCTTGAGGACGCTAACAGACCATACTGGCCCTGACCATCTTTCCCAAACCCTGACCATGGGACTAGGAGTTCCATTTCAGCTCAGCCTAGGGCCATCAGTCCCTGCCCCAGCAGTGACTTAGGGGTCATAGGGGTGTGGATGTCCAGCTCTGCCACAGGCCTGCCCTGCCTGGCAGTGATATGCCTATCCTGTCGTGTTGTGCCTTGTGTAAAGGGTAGTTATTGAAGAGTTATACTGTGTAAAACTGAAAAAATCAGTATCAAATTCTGCCCTGTGCCACTTTACCATTTGCAAGTCATCATAAATGATCTTCATTTGATCTTCCTTTTCTTTCTTGGTGTAAAATATATGACGCTGTCATAATCTGTTCACATCTCAGGTGCTACCTCCTCTTGAGAGAAGCTGTGTAGTTTTGGGGGTCTAATAGTTTCAAAAAAAAAAATTCAAAGCAGGGAGGATCAGGGTGTAGGATAATTTTTGTATTCTTATTGGAGACCTTTTTTCCCTTTGTGTTTGAATTTACAGTCAGACTGAGAGATCTTCCCTCTTTCTGTCTTACTCAGCATTTATACAATGTGGATTATGCCTAAATACCAAAGTGGTGTTTGATGTAGCCAGAAAAGAAAGGAATGAATGATAGCCCATTACCATTTTACATCCAGAGATCATTCTCAGAGTTCAGGGCTATACTTTTAGCCATGTCATAAAAATTACACAGGCACGACTAGTTTTTATAACCCCCTTAGGCAATGCTGAAACTATAAACACGATGGAAATGAAGTCTCACCATGTGTATCTAATAGCACCAAAGAGAGAAACTAGAATTGTTGCTGACACAGCATTCTGCTTGTATTAAAGGTTTAACATACAACACAACGCCCCCCTGGTTGCTTGTTTGTAGGATCATTAGAAGAGGTTGCGTGGAGGGACAGTGTCAAAATACACACTAGTGAGGTGTCTAACGGTACGATAAAATAGTGTATGTACTGAAACACTTCACTGAGTTCTGGTCAGGGATCTGGACAAAAGACACTAGGAAAATCCAGGTGTATGCATATACCTAAATCTTGATTATGCAACTAAAGGACAGCTTGGAATGGTGAAGTGGAAGTAGAAGTGATGCAAAACTAGATGATGTGTTTGTGTGTGTATATATGTGTATATACACATATGCATGTATCTATGCAGATATCACATACATTTTATGAAACCTGTATACACAGTTTCAATACCAAATAGATTTTTATTTTCCTCGTATTCACCTGATATAAGAAAGGAAGAACACAACTGCAGTCAGAATTACAGAGATATAATTGAATCCAGAGTATGAGAACTGGACCCTGATGAAATAGATGCAGTCATACATCACAACATCTCTCTCTTACTCGTTACATTTAATAATTCTGTTACTTTGTTACAAATGAAAGGTAAGATTTCTTCTTTTCTAAGAAGAAATTTTTCTTTCTTATCTAAGATTTCTTCTTTTAAAAATTAAAATATTTTCCAGAAAATGTAGATTTTAAAAAAAATATGAAATCTCTTCTAAACATCATCAGATCATTTGTCCTTGCAAGTATTTCCACTGAATAACTTTGACTGAGTTTTCTTTCTGGATTGGATGTACATTACATGATGTGCAGAATAGATTCTTTTCTTCAGTGGACTTCATCTACCATTTGTTGGTAAGCCTAATTTGTCTGATAAACATTCAGCAAAATTAATCACTTAAAAGTTGAAATTGCAGGGAAAAAAATTTATACCTTTACTGACATAGAACTTAGAGAAAGTTTGCCAATAACTTTTCTGGTTACTGGTTCAGATTTAGTGATTATCTTTCTTATATTCCCAGATGAAGATTTCTTGATGTCAGCCTCTTTCCTGTGCAGAACTTTTCCTATTGCTGACATGCCTCTTGTTACTTTCAATCCCTTTGCTTGGTTGCTATTATATCTTTTCTATCATTTTTTTGCTACTTGAGTTCCTTGAGCATTCAAGTTATAAGCCTCCCCCCCCCCTCCCCTTTTTATTATTTTTTTTTTTAATGACCTCTGTAATTCATGTTTTTAAAGTAATGTCAACCATGTCTCAGTTAACTATAAAAGTCAGTTTGTACTCCTGCCTACTCCCCTGGTTTTGATAATCTAAAATCTAAATTCAATACAGACCTAACTGTCCAGGTTTTGGCCATAAGATAAATACCTGTCACCTTGCCAGCCATACCAGAAAATTCTTGTCAGGTTGAATTATCAGTAAATTGAAGGTCAACCAGGTTTATTGCTTAATATTTATATTATAGTGTGTACTGCTTAATGATACCTTAACCTCCACCAATTTGCTTCAGTAATGCCACTTTCCTCAGTTTATATGTTTCCTGCTAGCCCTCAAATGTACCTAAGGTTTAGCATTTGAAGTACATTCTAATAATATTGATAATATTTTATATAAATGAAAACAATGTTAAAACAGAATGGGCGCACAATTTTGTACCTTATTTAAATGTGCTAAGAGGAGTTCAACTGAACTGTGTGATATCACCCATGACGTATGTGATTATTATACATGTACAGTGACCTCGTTTGGGTGTGCAACTTTTTTTTTTTTTTTTAGTTTTTTTTTTTTTTTTTTTTTTTTTTTTTTTTAATGGAGTTATCTCCCAGCAGAGGACATATCAGTTCATTTCGTAGCTCTCTAGAACCAGAAAGTGAAAGGTACAATTTGGATACAGCTAAGGGAGAGAATTTCAGACAAGAATCTCATATGTAATAGTATTGAAAGCACCTAGAGTGTCATAGTTTTCACCTGAGACAGGCCATATTTCAGAATCAGCCTTCTCTGTAATTTAGCATATTTTTTAGCCATCTTATCCATTCTGAAGATGGAATTGGGACTGTTCAAAATCTTATTTCTGTGTAATCGCTGTCAGTGTTTATTAAGCCTCATTGCAAAGACAGAGCAGGGCAGGGAAATCAGCCTCACTGGTGACAGTCTGCATTAAATAACCAGAGCTAGTAGCAAGCCTTATACTCCATTTGTATTTTATGACTAGGTGGTTTGGTTTTAATATAAATACCACTAAACAGTTTTGGAAGATCTTTAAAATCATGGCATCATAGCTGCTGGAAAATGGAGTCTAGAACTCAATTACATCTCTTTTTTATGTTGTCCTAATTTGAATCCCAGTTCAAATTAGGACATTCAAATTCCAGTATGATTTCTACCTTTTCCCTCTGAGAGACTGTGGAATCAGAAAATGTTGACAGAAAAGTGCAAAGGGCAGTTTGAAGAAGAATCTTAATCTTTTTCCTGGAAAACATTTCTGCAGTCATCTTCTACTGTAGCCACAGACAGGCTCTAGGAAACCCAGCAGTGCTCTGCCTCCAAGACTTTGAACTCAGGAGAACCATAAGAACCAGAGGAGGGCCATGAGGATGATCAGAAGGCTGGAGCATCTCTCCTATGAAGACAGGTTGAGGGAGATGGGGTTCTGGAGAAGAGAAGACTCCAGAGAGACCTTATAGCAGCCTTCCAGTACCTAAAAAAGGGGGTAGGGGGAGGGGGAGAGGGGGAGGGGGCACAAGAAAGCTAGAGAGGGACAGTTTATCAGAGAGTATAGTGATAGGGCAAAGAGTAATGGCTTTGAACAGAAAAAATAATAGGTTTAGATGAGGTATTTAGAAGAAATTCTTGACTATGAAGGTGGTAAGGCACTGGAACAAGTTACTCCAAGAAGCTGTGGACACCCAATTCACAATTCACAACTATAGATTCACAATTGCGGATGTAGAGGAACAGCCAGAGTGAATTTCCAGTGGCATTCAAATATTTCCTTTTGAAATTTGTGTCAATCCCAGCCATTTTTTTCTAAAGTTCTAGATGTCTCATGGTAACTATGCTTTGGGAAAATTCTTGACTTCCTTAAGCTTACCAAGTGTCTTAAATTGACAAAATTATTCTGGAAATCTGGTAAGAACAAATCCTTTGTGAAAGCTCACATGCTTTTAGTCAGATTGGAAACAACAGGAACACTCCATGACTATGTATGCTTCACTGTCTCCAGACTTGTAGTGAATGGACTTGTATGTAATACTGCTTGGCTTCCTACTACCTCCATGAGAGGTAGTGATGTTTACTTTGTAGTCAAAGGAGACAGTGCTGCAATGGGGACAGATGAGATAGGGATGCTAAATATAAAGGTGACTGTACAGTTCTGAGTGTGGTAAATGTATTATGCAAAATTCTGAGTGATGGCTTGATATATGAGTAGGTCTCTCATTGTTGATTTTGAGTTATTCGATGCCTTTTGAATACTCATTCTTCTGAAAAAGATCTGTTCTTTCTGTCAGCAATGTGCTCAGCTATATCCATGGGGTAGAAACAGTCAATTACATTTTTGGGGGAAACTGAGAAGCTAAGAAAACTTAAATGACTTTCTCAGGGACAAAAAATGAGTCTGTTCTACTTTTAGGAATAGAGATAGACATAGTCTTATCTGTTAAACCTTAGTTATATCCCATCTGTTTTGAATAGAAGGCCTTAAAAAGCCATGTCAGTGAGAACTTTTGCAGCAGTAAATAAAACATGAAGTGTCATATAAGATCTGAATTCACAGGTTTTATTGCCAGTGTCGGTGTCCAGGAGTAAAAGACAATGCCAGCATGTTCTATTATAAGGAAAGTTTATAAATCTAGCAGTTAAAAAATAACAGCTTTTGATTTTCACACATTTTGGATGCGCTCTGGGATCGTAGTGGGAGAACTAGAGTAGAGTTAGATTAGGTGATTATAGGAAGCTATTTATTTATTAAAGAGAAAACATTCAAAGATAGGGCTGAAAAAAGACTTCAGGATATTACTCAGTTCACCCATCTTGAACAATGCAGAGTAGATAAACCCACACTATCCCAAGGTAGAATATAAACAACAGTCAAATTTATTCTTAAAGGTAGTTTGCATAGGAAATTTCACATCCTTTCTAATACTTCTGGTAAGCTCTTCATTTTAGTACCTCACTTCTGTTATAATCAGAAAGGTTTCCTAAATATTACTTAACATAAATTAAACATATTTGCAATCACAATCATACTGTCAGGTTTCTAAGCACCTTTATTTAGAATCAAAGAAGAAACTAATGGGCTTTTCTGAATGGAGGAGGAGCCATTCAGTATCTATATGTCAATTAAATTTCATGCAAAATCCCTGAACAAAACTATCCTTCGTAGACCTTAATTAGATAACCCTAGAGGATGAGGTACCATGGGGTACAAGGTCATGGTAAAAACTGTAATTATTTCCTAGAGCTATTGATTTTATGCTAATGATTTTAAATGATGCATGTAGCTGTGCTTCTAATAATCTTGCCTACAATGGCAAGTGGTGTTTCAAGCTTCCTGTGTCACTTGGGAGGGGGCTTGTTTGGACAGATTTCAGTGTGTCTACATGATTTATTGCAAAGTTTGGTATGTGTAGGAGAGGGAGCTCAACATCAGGTTGAAGGAATTTTTTGACTTTTTGTTAGGTTACTGCAAAGAACCAAGGCAAACATAGAAAAGAGAAGGGTATGTAAAACAAGGCAGAACAGGATATCTCTTTCTACCCAGTCAGTACAGTAGGCCTTTGAAAACAAGATTCCAGTGGATGAGGCAGTTTCTCCTGGGAAACTCCCAATACAAAGCTCATCCCGGAGGTATCTTGTATTTAAGATTCCTTTCTTATTTTTATACCTTTCAGTATATTTTTCAGTATATTTTATTTTCTTGATATTTGTCTTCATGACTTAAGAACTATCAGCTATTCTCAAAATTTGTTTATTTCACAGTCTCTGAGATCTAAGAAGGCAAGAATAGATCTCTTTGAAATGTATGTGTTGTGGATATATTGATTTTGTGACTTGCAAAGTCTCCCAACTATCTATTGTTCAGAGATCTATATTTATACTATAAATAATTTTATACCATTCTTATTGATTGATAAAAGTTATAAATCAGGTTTTTCTGCTCTAGAGAAACAACTCTTTTCCCAGAAGAACTCAAAGAGATTCTGTTCATGCTATTACAGTTTGTGTATATCACAGATGGCAGCCAGAGCTTGGTATAATCACATAAACTGATATTGCTGTATTGCCATTTATTATGTTCAGATAATAGCTAAAAATGTGAGATCTTCCATAAGACAGGAAAAAAAAAAAAAAAAAAAAAAAAAAAAAACTAAATGATTTTAATTTGTATATGGTTCACATTCACCAACCTGCACTAAGACATTATGGCATTAACAGCCTACTTATATCAATAATGATTGCTAATTATATCTTATTATCTAATCATATTATTTGATAATAAAATATTATCTAATAATGTCTTGCCATGTTCCACAGACAAGCATCAGGTTTTGCACTAACTTTATGACAAGGCTGAAGATCACTTTTTAGTTTAGAGTGATAATTGTGGCCTGTACACTTCTTGTCTTGTTCTTCATTGACCACATCTATCACAATGATATCTCCCTTCATATGTAATTTTTATGCTAACTGAATCCAGAAAATGTCAGTTCCTACAATGTTTGCAGTAAATACTCTTTTAGAGTGCTTGAAAGATTAGCTAGACCAATGGAGTGAAACTTTCTCACTTTCTAAGCGTTTAGATTTCTTTGGAACACAGATGGAGCAGACTAGCAAGCAGTAGGCAAGGAGAAATCTTCAGTTGCTGCCCATGCTGTGACTGTTGGAAAGACTATTAAGGACTTCAGTCACTTTATCTGTCAATCTCGTACTTCCCACCAGTTTACAAGTCAAAATAAGAAAAAGAAACAGGTAAAAAGAAAACATATTGGAAAATAAGGGGGATAAGAGGAGGAACAAACAAACAAACAAAAAAGCAAACACCACCACTAAATTATGAGAGTCCTACAGTACCGATCACTCACCTGCCAGGTTTTCACTCACTAGGTGATCTTTGCATGCACACACTGTAGCTGAAAATATTTTTACTGTCACTTGGGCTTCACTTGCTTTTTTCCTTCCCACATTGCCTACATTCCAGTGTCTTGTCCATCTCTCTAACAGCTTAGCACAGTTTAATGTCTCCTCTGCTATTCTCACTAATCATCACCTCTGATTACTAATGGCACCAGGTCTCTGTGGGTTTTGTGCTTTGTGGCCAACTACTTTTAATTTGGTCTGCAGCAACCGCAAGAAATGCAATTACAGAGCAGACTGATGCTTGGCAATAGGCTTAGAAGTACATTCTTTTTTTCAGTTATGTTCTAATTTCCCTTTCCCTTTCCCAACACAGTAAGATTTCCAGTCTGGAAAATAGTTTAGAGAGATTATAACTCCACTCTGATTTAATCTGCCACTACAATGACAACACTTTAGGTTGATGATCAGAAACTCAACAACATGAATTGCTATTCTAGATGCATATTACTAACCTTTTATGATACTGTATTTACATTAATAATACTGTTGCAGTGTTTATGTGAAAGTCTTGATCAAATAATAAGTTTTGAAACAAACTGTAAACAATCTTGAGGCTTTCCTGTACTTTTCTGTTGTTACTAGACAAGATTGCTATAGTCTTTTTATGTACGGTGTCTGATAGAACTCTGGAAGATAATGTTAGGAAAACATGTTATATATAATTGATATTGGTTCTCACTGAAATTTACAATTTCTAGTATGTAATATGACTGTTCAGTGGTTTAAACAACACAGTGATATTGCATCATAGTTTCAGACAAGAAGAAAAAGCAACTTGTGTAAAATTCAAAATGCAGAGAAAATTTTCTGTAGTTTTACTCTTGGTTTTCCCAGTACTCGTACATTAATAAATGTAAATGAGCTAAAGGAAAAAGGCTTATGATTTTTAGGAAGCAGGAGTGGCTAGATGGGTCATTGGTCCTTTATATCTCTGTAAGCTTGCATCTCAGGCAGAACAGCATCAATCATATAAGGATTAATTTAGCACTCAAAGGAGTAGATTTACCAATCTAAATGATAGATTCATCTTTTCTCATTCCTCCAGCAGATTTGCTTGGAAGTAAACTGGGCATATAGAATATTGTTCTTCTTTTGTTTCAAGAGTTGGCTTATAAACAATGGAATATGATTATATTGTTTATATTTTGTCTCAGTTTTTTTAAAAAACCTTTTGATTCAAGAAAAAAAAAATTATCAGCAGCACTTTAAAATACATCCGAAGTTGTACAGATAAAATCATTATCTCTTAATTAAGAAAATTGAAACTGCAGCTTCTGCTGTACGTAAACTCACTGTTTTGCCCATTTGCCACAGTTTTTCCGATCAGACTAATAAAAAACTTGAGTACTCCAGCTGAGATCCAAAAGAGCAGTTGACTATAACACAGAAGAGATAATTTATGCTTTTCCTGTAGCTAATGTTTTCAGAAGATACAATGCCAATTTTCTTTTAAAAAGTAAATTCTCAATGGACACATTTGAGACACTCCAACAGTGTATGGAACATTAACCTTCTATACTCTTTCAGGAACTGGCTGTGGTTTGCTAACACAAATTAGAAACACTGTGACTTTAACACACAGATTATTGGCTCGATCAAATTGAAGAGATTTTGTATATTAGAAAGTGATCTGATGTAGAACACTTTTCCCCCATTTGCTTTTTGTGTTTTACAGCCTTGGGACTCTGCATTTGTATCTGGTGAACAGTACTGCTTCAATTCATGTCTAGAGTAG
Source organism: Nettapus auritus (assembly GCA_011076525.1). Lineage (NCBI taxonomy): Eukaryota > Metazoa > Chordata > Aves > Anseriformes > Anatidae > Nettapus > Nettapus auritus. The sequence continues at coordinate 50,598,463 of CM021769.1, read as the reverse complement.
GCCCAAAGCAAAATCCCCTTTTCTTATATCTTATTTGTCAGATTCTATTTTACTTTCATATCAAAGAATGATATCATATTAGCTCAATGTAACTTTTATAGCTTACTTATTGAAAAAAAACTTCCATGGAATATTTGGAGCTTCTGAAGAGCAAAACAAAAGTGGTGAACATTATTTTCTGCTTAGGTGCTTTAGGATCCTTAATGAACAGAGAAAATTCCTGGGAATTTGATGCTTTACATGTAAAAGATCTGTGCAGGTAAACAATTACTCTCTGCTCATACACCAACTTAGCCACATAAGTAGAAGGCCATAAGACTACTTAAGAATTTCCCCTTTGTAAATCCTTGCTCACTGCACCCAGTCACCTTCTTGTCTTTCGTGTATTTGAGATTGGAGGTTTAGGAATCTCCAGGAGGATTTTCTTCATCACCTTCCCAGGGACTGAGCTGATGCTGACTGGCCTGTAGTTCAGTGGACCTTCCTTCTTGCCTTTCTTGAAAATAGTGATATTTTCTCTCTTACAGTCTTCAGGAACCTCTTCCAATCACCGTGACCATTAAAAGGTAGTCAGTGCAGTCTTACAGTAACATTAGCCAGATCCCTCAGCACTTGCGGGTGCAACCCATCAGGCCCCATATGGAAGTCCAGTTGTTTTAAGTGCTTCCTAACATCATCCTCCTTCCAGGCAGGATAAGCATTCCTTGTTCCCAATTTTCCTTCTGATTTGAGGGATCTGGGATTCTTGAAGGCCAGTTTTACTGATAAACAATCAGGTAAATAATACACTGAGTAACTCTGTGCCTTCTCCATGTCACCAGTTCCTCTCCCCTGGTTCAGGAGCAGAACTTGTGGGATTTTTTCTTGCTGCCTTTGACATAATTTGCCAGATTCAGCACCAGGTCCACTTTGGCTTTCATAATTCTATCCCTGCAAGACGGCACAGCAGTCTATTTTCTTCCTGGGTCACCCGCCTCTGCTTTTACCTCTTGCATCTTCCTCCATATGTCTGAGTTCAGTCATGAGCGACTTACTTTTCTTTGCAGGCCTCCTGCTGCCTTTGCTTGGTTTTGTACTTGTCAGGACGGACCTCTCTTGGTTCTTGAGCTTGGATAATGTGATCCTTGAATATCAGCTAGCTCTCTTGGGCCTCTGTTGTCTCTAGAGATGTATTCCATGGGATTCGTCCAAGAAGATCTCTGAAGAGCTTAGTCTCCTCTCCTGAAAGACAAGGTTGTGGTCCTGCTTTTTGCCCTGCTCCCTCCTCTTTGGATCCTGAACTCCACCATCTCATTGTTTCTGCAGTCAAAGCTACTTCTGACCTTCATCTCTGACTTTGATAGGCAGGCTTGCCTATATCAAATGGATCAACAGGCTGGTACAGACCAGGCTGATGTGGTCAAACCTCTTTAGTACTAGTGATATTCTTCTGAAACCTGCTGAACCACTTGGTTGAAAGTACAGGGATGTATATCAAAGAATTGTATTTGCAGTCAGTGTTTTGGTAATAGATTTGTCCTCTCTTGGGCGTTCTTAGAAGCTGACTACATTTTTTTTTTTTTTTTTTGAAGTGCACAGCTGCATTTAAGTTGCTTCACTAAATCATTTGGGAAGTTCAGTAGAGTGTGACTTAACATCTGTCAGAAGAAAGATTGTTGATGTACTATTACTTGCTCGACATAAGAAGACACTTTGGCTGAAGAAACGGTACCATGTTTATGCACTGAATCCTAAAGATGTGCAAACGAATAAAAGAGAGTTAGCATTTTATTGCAGATGAGTAGAGACTTAAGTCTTATTCTCAGTTAAAAGTGGCTTGTTAACACATTGTCCATCACTCACCAATTTTCCAAGCTAGAGGAAGAGCTTGAAGCAAGGCCAGATCTGCTCATCTTCAGGCTGAATTTACATGACTAAGAGAGAAGTACTGGTGTGCATTTCCAGCTGCTGGGGACGAAGTAAGCAGTGCTACAGTGACCCAAAATATTCTTCAGAATATAGAGGAAGACAGTATAGTAAATAATTTTAAAACTGAATGCAATAATAAATTAGAAACTAATTCTGTGAAAGTTAGAGAAAATATAGAAAACATGGAAAAGAGAGATGGCAAGCACCTTGAAAATCATTGTCTCCCCTCACTGTCAGAAGGCAGGACCTATCTCATTCTTAACAACCATTACTTGTTCTTTAAAATCACCAGTGGGCTCCAAGCAGACTGAAGTAGTGTTGGTTATCCTTACCATTGGAACAGCTAGTACTTTCATAGTCTCTCTTGTTGTTTTTACTGTTAGTGTATGCATAGTCTTCTTGCCATCTCTGATAGCCTCATACTCCATTTCTCTCTTCACAAAATTCAACTACTGGATCTCTGATTATTTTAACCAAACTTTTTTTTTCTTCAAATGTCTGCTTCCTTAAAATCCGGTGTGCAAAACTAGAATGTACTCTGGAAACAGTAGCTTACAAAGGACAGAGAGGTTCAAATCCTCACTTCATACCTGTAATGTGTAATTTTTCTATATACTTTCTAGTATGTGCATTGGTCTTTGCAAGAGCATTATATTGTTGACTCATATCCAATTTCTGAACCAGTACAACCCTTAGATTGTCTTCTATAAAACTGCTGCTCACCTCGTCACTCTGATGGCAGCAATTGCAGTATGCTGTAGAATGTGTCATACATTTCTGTTTTCAGAATAGCATTGCAAGGCTGCAGAAGGAACCTTATCTATTTGCCCTTCACTGAAGACCTTGATAATATTTATACTAGGAAGAAACATTAAGTTGATTGCCTTATGATAACTGGTCAAGATTTAACTTCTGAATCCCTGTTGCTGATCCTTTTTTAAAGAATTTATTAAATGGTAAATACATGGAACCGGAAGGAATGTAAGTACTCAGAACAGATTAATTGCAACAAAAAATAAGAAGGTAGGTGAAAGGTGATTACTATACAGAACTCATTCAGTTGTAGTTAATTTTAAAGATACATATCCTACATTGTACGAAACACAGAAATAAAAAAAATGAGAAACAGGATGATTATCCTGTCCCCACATGGAGTATGCAAATAGGGGAAAACCCCCCAAACCTATCAAGTTAAATTTGCTTCAGAAAGCAGCTTTCCACCTGTGTTAGAACCTCACAGATATTACTGATCTTTTTATTTTTCTTAAGATCTTTGTACTAGGTGTTGTTGACTGCATCCAGCTTACTGGTTCCTTTATCCTTATAAACAATGGGCTTCAGGTTGTATGCGGATTTGAATTTCCTTCACTGTCTTGCCAGATGATATATTTTTTCACCATTTCCTCATCAAAGATTGAGTACTGTCTATATCAAGCATTCAGAAATTATAATACCAATTTTAAATTATATTAACTTTGAAAAATTAAATACATCTTTTTCTTTCTTTTCTGAACTAGATAATTGCTCTATATCTTAAGCAAAAATATGGGTTGCTTATTTGACCACTTCATTGCAGAATGTGAATCTTAAAAGAAGATTCTAACTACTGCAAGATTCCTGATAGGAATATGAGATTTGTCAACACTCGTGTCTGTCTTGGCCGCAGCTTATCACTGCTGCTGCTCATCTTGTCATCTTGGCATATTTTTATTTTTATTTTTATTTATTTATTTTTTTTTTTTGTGTTATCATCTTTCTAACATTCCTGAACTCAAAAGTGATGGTGATTTCCTAAGTATACAAGTTTTGTAATTCCTTCTTTGATTTTTTTGAAGCAACCAACTGAGGATGACAAGTCACTGACAGAGAAGACACTTGATAAGCTGAAACTGGTCCTCTCTGGCATGATGTAAAATCTTCCTCATGGCTGAGTCTAGACACCATTTTTTGGATCTTTCTTGATGAGCAGTATGGACAAAAAGGGGTATTGAGTCAAAGAGAGCAGCATCGCAAAGGCTGTTGATAGCTATGCACTGTTAAAATGACAAGTATTTATTTGGCTGTCAGTATAAAGTGCTGCTTTAACAGTCATTCTCTGTCTCCTGTGAGGCCACAGCAGAAAAGGCATAGGATGGATGGAATCAGCCTAATGGACCCTACACAGTATAAAGAAATGTAGGGAGTGTTAATAAATGGGAGGCATATAAGAGATGAATTAGGCTAAAATAAAATGGAAGTAGGAGCAGTGATTACAACACCAAACTAATTTGAGAAGATTAAATTAAATTTTTTGTCTTTGCGTTGGGTTAACCTTCACTGGCTTCCAGACACCCACCAAGATGCTCTCTCACTCCCCTTCCTCAGTAGGACAGGGGGAGAAAAACAGACAAAAAAGCTCATGGGCTGAGATAAAGAAAGGAAGATTGCTTACCAGATATTGTCATAGACAAAACAGATTTGACTCAGGGAAAATGAATTTAATTTATTGAGTAGGATAGTGAGAAACAAAGACAAAACTGAAAATACCTTTCCCCCACACTCTCTTCTTCCTAGGCTCAAGTTCAGTCGGGCACTGGAGCTGTGGGGAACAGGGGTTGTGCTTGCTTGGTTCTTGATACTTTGTCTCTGCAGCTCTTTCCTCGCACTTTTTCCCTCCTCACTCTCCTGCTTCACCATGGGGACCCTCCCACAGGATACAGTCCTCCACAAACTGCTCCACTGTGTGTCCCCCAGGGTCTGCAGTTCCTGCCAGGAGCCTGCTCCTGTGTGAGCTCTCCATGGGCAGCAGCTTCCTTTGGGGCATGTCCACCTGCTGCGATGTGGGGTTCTGCATGGGCTGCAGTGTGGATATAAATACAATGAAGTCTTGAAAAATGTCTTATATCTCAGTTCTTACTGAACTGAATTTAAAAGTACTTTCCTGCTTTTTAGGATATTTATAGAACTATTATTATTATTATTATTATTATTTTTGCAACAATGGCACAGGGACTAAAAGAGAGCATGACTTATTTGTTTTTTTGTTTTGGCAATTAAATCTTTTTGATAAAATACATCTCAAAGTTTATTGCTATCTATATCTTGTTTTCAAGTAAAAAATTACAAAAATCATTTGCTAGAGGCAAAATCCTACACACATAGGATTTTTCCACTTAGGATGTGAAGAACACAAGCACTAAAATAGGCGTTCAAATTAATATTATTCATTTTTATTTTTATTTTTATTTTTTTTTACAAGGTGTATAATTAAACATTTTTTCCATCTCTTTTTGCTTTATATTCACGTCAAAATGATAAAAAAAAAAAAAAAATCAAGCACTACTAGATTCTTCGTTTCTTCCACCTGAATGATATAACCACTGTGTGCCACCACAAGGTCTGAGGAAGCAGATGCAGCAGTTTCTGTCCCATGTTTGTGTAGCTCTGTAACAGTAGGCAACAAATGCTGATCTGGGTCATGGTCGGGTCTATGAATCTTGTAAAACTTGCCCTCAAGCATGGTGGACCAAGTATAGAAAGAACTCACATATTTGATGTGGTTAATGTAAAGACGCCTACAAATTCCTGTAATGTGAATCTTGTCACATTTGAAAGCAGATAAAAAGTGCAGAAAGACAGGCATGCACACAGTTCTTCCTCTGCTGGACTTCTAAAGCTCAAACCATATTCTGCAGAAGACTTATGAAAAATCATCCTGCTTCATTGTAAATGGTCTTGCCCTGTTTAAAATATGCTGTTATGTCAAACAATTCACTGAAACAGTGACATCTGTGAGGGTAGTTAGGAAATGTAGGACACTGTACAGCCTCCCTGTAGAGAGCACTGGCTCACATGTGCCTCTTGGAGAAGAGGTCAGTTGGGACTGTCACTCATTTGTCAACGGAGCTTCTCTTATTCTTTCCTGTTGCATGTTGTCTAAAGTTTATATTATTTATATTAGAGTCTCAGTTAACACATCAGCTCTTTCCAGCTGTTTTTCTTTTATGTAAGGATAGGCACTAACGGCTCTGATACAGCTGTGATAACTATGTGATACCTGCTTTCCCTTTGTGGTCACTATAAAAGAAAAAAAGTTCCATTGACCTCTGGAAGAACTGAATTGTGTTCTTAATTCTTCCAATGCCTACAACTGTAAAATTTCCAGGACTTATCATGCCTGGCCTGAAGCCAGGATATAGATGATATCTATGGACTTCCCATTGCAGCTCAAAGTAACAAAAGCAATTTGAATTCAGTGATGCAGAAATTATGAGTGATTTATATGCAAGATAAGCACCAAAAAAAGTTTTGGATGTTTTTTTCCATTTCTTTTTGTCTTTGTAATCTTGGACTGTACATATTGCATGGAAAAAGTTTTTATCACATCATTGTTGAGCCTCCTTTTTTTTTTTTTTTTTTTTTTTTTTTTTTTTTTTTGAGATAAGCAGAAATTCCAGCTTATTGTGTAAATTAAAAAAAAAATGATACAGAAAAAAGTAAACTGAGATTTTTAAAGAAGGTTATGGCAGAGTTAGAAGATGTATCATTGCCAGATTCAGAGGATGGGTGTTTCTTAAGAAATTTACCACATTCCAAGTTACAGAATTCCACAAGTTTATGCGAGATTCCTGTCAAGAGAAACTGAATATGTAGGTCTATAACATCATTTGTTTCTTAGGCAAAATGAGGACAGGGCATCCCAGCAGTACATGCAAAAGTAGATTTTGCTGCTCTGAGGATTCAGAGGGGAGAATTTGCAGTTTTGCAGACCTTCCCCAGGATCAACTCAGCATGGTTTTTGGTCACAACTGCCTGAGGCAGACTCCCGCTACACAGCAATGCTCCCTGTCAGCAACCCATAGGAGTTGGAACAGATTTTACAGTCTTGTTATTTGCCATCCTAAGCATGTGTTTTCAGTTGCTTAATGCCTAAAGCTGTTTCTGCATTAATGTTGTATGGTTGTCTAACCATACCAGGAAAAGTCAGGCTTCTAAAAATTTAAGGCACTTAATTTTTTATTTTTGGTATAGGTTCAAGTACCTCTCTATCTCAGGTTCTCATCAGTTTTATGTATATCTGTTACTTTATTATGTGGATTACTGAAAATCTTCAAAAGTTGTAGAATTAAACAGTCTTAAAGCATTATTATAAACAGTGACAGAAATGCTGGAGAAGAATTGTAGCCAAGATTATTATATTTTTTTAAAGTTCCTAATATACCGAGTATTTTACAGAATAAACACAGACATGGCTTTTGCCCCAAGGAACCCTGTATATTTTACAGTCTTAACATGAAATGAGGAAAGGATTGAATCAGGACATTTAAATCATATTTTGGCTTCAATCCTGCTGTTCTCTTGGTTAGTGAAGTCAGTATTTGAAGAAAAGAAAAACATTATGCCATTTATTTTTCTATCCCTAGCTAAGCAACAAACTCTTGAGTATTTTAAGAACATATATATGACAATAGCCTCCAGATATGAAGGCTGTTAACAAGCTGACATGGAACACTTCTGCTTCTACATGATACAAGTGAAAGTATTGCAACGAAAGTGCAAGAATATGAATACATTTGGGAAAAATAAATTACAGAAGTTGTTAGTATGACAAAAAAAAAAAAAAAAAAAAAAAAAAAAAAAAAGAATAAAGTAAAAAAAAAATTTTAACATATAAGCTTGTTATTTATTTTCTTATTTTTTGAGTAGCCCAAAAAAA
>CM021769.1:50553338-50590760 GCA_011076525.1 Nettapus auritus | reverse complement strand
AAAAAAAAAAAAAAAAAAAAAAAAAAAAAAAAGACTGCAAAGTGACAGTTAAATTGACTGAGACAACCTCTGCATTTATTAAGGATTTTATTATGGTGTAGCCAGAAAGTCTACATGACACTTGCTAATTTGTCATTTCAAAAAGGATTTGTTTAAGAAAGCCCACCTGCACACTGACTTTCAAGATCTTGATGCTGGGTTAATTTGAATTACAGATAGATTGTAAATGGACATTTTTAAATGCCTTTCTGGTCAGAAGAATAACTGTGTGAAAATGTTGTTATCCAGCAAAACAAATCTATACTTTGTATAAAACCTGACCTCTTTTCTTTCGTATCTAGAGTATGCTCATACTAATATTTACACTGGTTAACAATAAGAGATTTATGTTTAGGTTTTCTCTTATTTTCTGCTAGGAAATACTCATCAAAACTGTGGATTGAATACAGCTGAAGACATTAAGGTTTTAGTTATATGAGTGTTAGAAAAAAATATATAAACTTACTGTTTTAAAATCTCAAAGAGATGACAAAGCTTATAAATTTCCAAGTACTCTGTAGAGCAAATATGGCCTACTAGTAATCCACCAGTTTTATAGGACAAAATGGACGATCCCATCACATCATATGTCATGAAATCAAAGAAATGCCATGCTGATTAAGCTGACTGTGACTATAGAGAATTCTTTCAAAGGCACATTGGATCTGGACCTACGTGAAGTGATCACTTTCCTTGTGCATCTGGATAGCTTCCAGGGGTTAACTGTTATGGAATTATTATGGGGCTTTTTAGCAGAAGGTGACTGCACTATTAAGTTTAAATGCTACTGAGGGACCTAGTCTCAGTAAATTTGTCTACTTCCATGTTTAGCTCACCTATATTTCTGTGAACCTAGGAAACTGGGACAATGAGTTCCACAGATTTATATGTACTGTGCAAAAAAGTATTTGTCTTATCACTGGTATTGTTTCCTGACAATTTTCCTGAGAACCCTGTATTTCCCATGCTACCCACTTCTTTTTCTGCTTTCCTTTTAACATTTACAGCCTTCTAGCATGTAGTCCATCCCAGCTGTCTCTTTTCCAAGTGGAAGTGTTTTATTTAGTCATTCCTTATATTGTAGTTGTTTTCTATCTCCAAGTCTTTCTTGTTAACCTCTTGTATATTGTTTCTAGCTTTAAAATAATGTTTTTAAGATGAGATGACCAGAACTGCATGAATATTCAGAATCGGGAAACACCTGACACAAAATGACCTATTTAATTGCTCTGCTTTTTAAAAAGCTAAGACTTACCATAGTAAAAATTCATCCTTTATTTAATTTCATCGCCTTTCTGAGCTTGTGCAAATAGCTTAAGGACTTTGTGACTTTGTGAATGGCTGCTGGGATATAAATGAGGTGTTAACTCTGAAGCATAATGGCAATATAAGCAAAGCTCCTCTACTGCTCACATTAAATCATTTTAGGATAAATACTGAGATACTTTGGTAAGTTGAAAGAAGGCAGTATATAAATCAGTATTTTTCATTCTGCAAGGTGCATTTTAAGCATAATATTTTTTAATATTTAATTCAAAATGTATTTATATGCCATTTAATAGGTATTTCAAGATATTGTCTGATTAGTTGTAGGTAGCTTACACACATTTCTCATGCTTCATTTCATCTTTTGCTATTAGTTAGCATTTTGTTAGCTGTTTCTCTGTGTATTTTAATACCTGCATAGGAGCCTATGCTTTTTGTAAGTGTCATTACTAAAAATATTAATTCTTAAAGTGCTTCTGACAAAACAAAGAAAAGCATAAGAGCTTCTTTCAGCATCAGTGGCATTACTTCACAAATGCCAACATTAGTGATACAACAACAGTATCACGTAGGAAGTGTGCTGAGTTTCGATTTACTCTATAGTAAGACATTGGGTAACAATTTCTTCTGTCACCTAGGAATTCAGCTGCTAACACATACCATTAGAGTCTATGCACATTGTTCTGCTTTTCCTCTTCTTTATTTTGTAATCACTTGATTTACTTTCAAGCATCCATGACATACCTGTTTATTTGCTTTGGAGAAGAATAAAGGGAAAACAGCTAACAGCATCACAACACTTGTGAGCACTGAGAATGTGATTTGTAGATTTTTCCCAACAGTTCCTGGATTGTGGTTTACCTTCTCTGTCTCTCTGATGAAAACCTACTGAAAGGCCATTTCACAGAGACAGTGACAATGGATTTTTTATGCCATCATTGTTGCCAATGTACATGGCAATCCATCAACTCATTTCATATGGTTATCTACAGGACCTGTGTGGTCTGGTAGATATGACTCAGCTACTTTGTTTTTATGTAATGCAGAATAAAGTAAAATGCCAAGCTGATCTTTGAAACATCAGCTTTTTCTTTCCAGTAGAAGCAGATTTGTCAGCTTCAGATATTACTTCTGGCGATCTTTGGGGTACGCAAAACAATTTTAGCATCTGCAATTTATTTATAATTGTTGCTCAGGTGCATTTAGTATTTGACATACATTATGTAGTAAGTAAATTGAACAGCTTCTGAGATAATTTTGCAGGGCAGCTCTACATCTGTGTTGAAATGTAATCAAGTAGCTTACAGAAAACAAAACAAAACAAAACCCAAATCCATTATTATATATGTTACCTTTGATATAAAGAGATGTTCTAATTTGAAGTTTCCTTATGCTTGTTAAGATCAAGGTGACACATAGCTGCAGCCATGTTACTGACTCCACTTTGGAGCTGTACAACTGTGCTAAATTGCACACAGTAATGCTCCTGTCACTGGTGACTCACTTCAGTAAATGAAGACATGTACTGACATGTACTCAAGCTTGGATGATAAGATTTCGTAAGCTGCATTAGCTCATCTTCATCTGTCAGTCCAAGCTCTGGCCATCCTTGTCTCTGCTGTCAGTCTGGACAGACATATTTGTCCGACCTCAGCAGATTGCCTTTTATCTAACTGTCCAAGTATTCCCAAACATGAGCTGTTCCTCCACTTTCATTTCTCACCTACCTGCAGTCAGTCCCCAGCAGAGATCCTCCCCCATGTATGGTTTTTCCTTTTTAAGTTTCTTCTCCATATACTTTGTGTAATAGAAGTATTGTGCATTCTATAATGGATGTTTATAATGAAGTCCAGTGAATTTCGGTCATGAGGTAGTCTTTACCTTATTAGACTGAGATAAGTATCATGATGTTCTTTATCTTTCCATTTCAGAGAAGAATTCAAAGTTGGGTGTCTTAGATTCAATTGTTTTTGAGCAGTAGAGGAATCAAAAAATCAAGAATAGTAGTTCTCTTGACTTATGGCACCAAAATATCAGTCAGCACCTTGACCCAAAAATCTATTCCCATGTTTGTTTTTTGTTTATTGGTAGTTTGTTTGTGTTTGTTGTTGTTGTTGTTGTTTGGTTGGTTGTTTTTTTTTGTTTTGGTTTGGTTTTTTTTTTTTTTTTTTTTTTTTTTTTTTTTTTTGTTTGTTTGTTTTTTGGCTTTCCTCTCTTTCTATTTATATTATTTATTTATGTCTCTCTAGTATCTGCTTCATACTATGACAATCAGATCCTGTTTTATTTTGCTAAATTTTTCGTGCAAATATGCTAAGCATTCTACAAATGATTTTAGACCACAGCAGTTAAAAATAACCTATTTATGCAAATAGTCTTTGCCTTTTCTGTTAAGATCCTTGATACTCACAGTTTTAAAATCATTTGTGAAAAAGTCCTTTACAAAATAAGTGCTGCTCTAATATTAGGAGATATTGGGACTATCAATAACTAAGTCATTCAGATAAAAGATCTAAGTGTTATTTTCTGTCCTTAAAATTACGTGCAATGTGCATTTTTTTTTTCATGATTTTTTTCCATCATTTGGGAATACCCTCCTTCCCTCCTCATTGTATATAGCACCAGAGGAGTGCCTGATGTTTTACTCTCAGCAAAGAAAAAAACCTATTTTAAGGATTTCATAGTGTAAATATATAATACAGAATATTATTTGAAATTAGAAACTCTGTTTCATGGGAAAGATAGGAAATTGGTCTGCATCTAATTTATCTGTATGCCAAGTATAACAATGATCAAGCAAAAATTAATGTCAAAGGCAGTCTTAAAGCCTCATCATCTAGTTATAATTAGATGCCCTTGATGGAGCACATTTGTATTTTGGCTCAAGTTGATTTTTAGAGAATATGTCAAGGAAAGTAAGGAAAATATTTTAAGGAAAGTATCAAACACTGTTAACTAGTTCCAAATTTATTATCACACCATTCTCTTTTTCTGAGTATATTCTGTGTTAGTCCACTTTTTCTTCTACTATCTTTTTCATATTTCTTATCACCTAACCTCCATTTTCAGAAAAAAAAAAACAAAAAAAACCACACTTCTCATTTAGTAGCATCTCTAGTCTCGTTAGAGCCTCTATTTTTATTTTTTATTTTTTCTGTGTGTGTGTGAAAGAAACTTCTTTTATTTCCATTTCTTATGTTCCATATTAAGACAGTAGTGTTTGCTTTAAATAATAAAAGAATAAAAAAATAAAAGAATAAATGGAGTGGAATTCTTTGGAAGGCCTTCCTGGATTTACTAGTCTTTAATTGTTTCATAAATGATGCTATCATAGGATGCCTAATAAACTTTTATGTGACACCAAATCCTGGGAAGAACTGTAGGTATATTGGGAAAAGGAGTACAGTGCAAATGATCTGTCTAAATTAGGGCCTATGAGAAAGAGAAAATTAATGAATACAGACAGGTACACCTGTATTCCTGTTAAGAAGTCAGTAGTAAGAATGATCAAAGATGTAGAAAATAAGACCTCATGTAAAGTTGTGAGATAGTCTAGAAGAAGAAAGAAAGAATGGGGATATTACTGTCAGAGGTTGCTACAGAGAGGGAAAGAATAATCTGCTCTCCATGATGAGTAATGAGCTTAAAGTGTAGCAAGTGTTTCAAGGTAGATGACAAATCTTTTCTAACTCTGAGGAAAGCATTACTTCACAATAAATGGTCCAGAGAGATCATGGGATCTTCCTCAGCAGATGCCATCAAGAGCAGGTTACAAAAACGCTTAAGAAGAATGATATAGGCATGCTGATTATTCCATCAGTGAATGAATTAGAGGATCTCTGAAGGTTGTTTTCTTCTTTCCAATTTTATTATGGCATTCATAGAAGCAATTCCTCAGACTTTTCCCACTTCTGCAGCCCTACACATTCTGCTTTTAACAACTGCAGTCCTGTAGATAGGTCTGCAAAAATGGAGGCAGAATTTAAATGGTTTGTGTTGGAGAATTTGGGACAGGTTTGGGGGAGAAATCTTGGCTTTAGCAAATGAAAACATAACTGTAGAATGATGTCAAGTAGCTATTAGTATTGTGATATGAATCATAACCTCTCCTACCAGAGCCATTCATCAGTTTCCACACACCAGGATGAAATATTGCACTGCATTGGCTTTGACAGCCAGTCTTTGTGCCCTAACTAGTGCAAAAAATCCTTTTTTTTTTTTTTTTTCCTGTTTAATGTATTTACAAAATACTTTGAAAAGCCTTTTAACAAAAGGCTTCTGACTGCTCAGCAATTTTGCCTCTAAGAAATGAGAGAGAATTTGATGTTTCTTAGTGGTAGTGATATAGCACCAACAAATAAGAAGCAGAAACAGTGTCAGCTTAATGTCTATTACAAAGAGAAATGTAAATGGAAAATTCCTTTCCACTGCTGCTGCCCCTACAGGAAAATGCTAGTGAACTGGATGTCAAGTCAGGCAATCAGTGGTGATGTTGACTACTTTTGTGTTTAAGGACAATAAAACAGAAAGATTTTTCCTATTGAACCATTCATGCTGAGTTTTAAAGTACTATAGAATTATGAATAGTACACTGCCAACCTTTCTTTCTTACCCTCTAATACTGTTTAATTCTAAGCAGATGTGTTTGAATACTTTTTTATTACACCTAAAAATAAACATTGTAGGCATAAGTGAGCGTTATTGTCAGAATTCAGCACAGAGAAAGAAAAGAGGAAGAGGACAGCACAAGAGAGACCTTGATAGGTTTTCTGTTACCTACCCAAAAAGAAGCGTGACTGCAGTTGGAAATTCTTGCATTTTAAAGACCACAGGATCCCTTATTATAAGTGAGATAATCTTCAAAAAGTGTGAGATCTGAATCAATCCTCAAACTGTCTGTACTTAGCATTTCATATGTGACTATTCATCTGTATTGAAAAGTTGTAAAAAAGCACCCAAACAGTTACAAGCCCAAAGGACAAAGTGTAGTCAACAGCTGATAGAAAAATCAGAATGTAAAACTCTCTTTCCAGAGAAGGTTATGCTGGTGAATACACTGATCCTCTTTCTCAGTCAGCATTGAACTAGATAAACAACATGTGGTCAGTAACAATACCACCTAATGAACAACCAGAGGCCCACCCCCAGTGATCATAAAAATGCTTTGGCTGCATTTTCATGAATACTACAGACCAGACCTATGTCTTGAGAAAATAGGGAAGCTAATTCTAAGTTGTACTTCCTTTTCTCTCTAATTTCACTTGAAACTACTTCTGTCGTCATATTTGACACTAAATTTCAACATACATTGCAATGCAATAAACAGCTGCACCACAGATGCACTGCAATTTACAGATGGATGAATTGAAGTGATTTTCCCTCTTAGTAGACAGGCAAAGTTGCACATTCATTAGGCAACCTCACGCTAGATCAGCCTCATGGGAAACTCTTTTAAAACACCTACTAAGGACATTGCTAGATTAAGGTGTTGCTTTAAAATTTTGGGAAATAAGAAAGGATTCCTTCTTCAATGATTAGTCTTTTCTTGATTGTCTGTAAGTAATGTTAAGCAAGGACCTTTTTGAGGCTGTATACAACAAAACCGAGTTGCTTCAGCAATTGTTGATCAGTAATTTCTTCCCTAGAATACTCATCTCTTCCTTTAGGAAATTTGTGAAGTTGTAGCATCATGAAAATTATGAACAATAACATTAATGAGAATTGGTCAGGGAAACAAAACATAGATCAGCAGCATGCTCTGCTAGTGTCAAATGGTGGTAGGTCTTCAAGGTAAATTGTGTTCATTATTTAGCCTGATCACAAAGAGGTATGGTAGTCTACTTTAGTGGTAACTACTTTATTACTACTGAGGAATTTGCACTCTTAAGTCACTGTATATTCCAGGTACCAACTAAAATTCAGATGATGTGTCAGTAGTATTTAAGTCACAGGTACCTATACTAGTATTTTAAAGAGTAATCTTATTTAAAAAAAAAAAAAATCACTGATGAGAGAAGACCCTTTCATAGATGTCATTTTATGGTTATAGATACCTATATTTTTTATTACAGATAGGCTTTGCACAAGCACATACATAAAGGCTCTACAGATTGCAATACAGATTGCAAATTCCATAGTACTTGATTGTCACGGACAGTTTTGTAAAGATAGCAATATTAGTTTGGATTTATTTGCAGTTCTTAATTATTACTCAGATCCTAATATAATCAGGGGGTCCATATACTAGGGAAAAAAGAAAAAAAAAAAAAAAAAAAAAAGAATTTGCTGTAGATCTTATTCATTGAGGATGACTAAGAGTATGGGTACTGCCACTTATTATGTTGTATGTTCCTGGAGGCATTGCTGTACCTGATCCTGTGTAATGCTTTTAGCTTCCTTGGAAGGCAATAGGAGATGCTGCTCTATGTAAAACTCATGAGCTAGTGTCTATGCAAATGCCCTCTTCACATTATACAGTTATAATACCTTAGGTACACCATGTGCTGCATCTAATGTGTTGTATGCTGAATAAATAGTGGAGTAGTATCTCATAAAAGATTGGTCAAACTTGATAAAACCTGCATATTTTATTCTTCAGATTGTAACAGATACAGACTAACATGCTGCTAGATTTCCTCACCAGGGATGCATGACCAGCATGAGAATGGGATAGCATGCTGGGTTTGGGAGCTTTCAGGACAATATGATTCCATCATTCTTGAATCTCAGGTTCAAGCTCTGTAAATTTTTATGTTAGGTCATACAAGAGCTAAAATAGACTACTATGCTATTTACTTACTTTAATATTTAACTTTGTTGCGGTCTCAGTGAAACTAAGCAGTCATCACACATCCCAAATATTATACAGAACTGATGAGCCCAGACCTCTTCCCACTGACTTCTGTTGAGAAGTTTCAAATAATCAAAATATCAAGTCTGAGCAGGAAACAGAAAAATTACTATCTGATGCAAGCAGATGATTGCCATGGGATGTTTATTTCTTAAACTAGCTTTAAGATGAAAAGGCTGTTGACACTGTTTAAAAGTTCACCAAGCAAAGATTGTGGGAAAAAGAAAAAAGAAAAAAGAAAAAGAAAAAAAGAAGCAGTATTAAACCTTATTTCCTTTGGTTGGAAGGGTGTTATGGTACAATAAATAACAATAATTATTTTGTTCTGTCTTGTCAGAATGTGCTTTGCAAATACATTACTTTGAGTTATGTTTGAACAACAAAGGCAATGTTGTCAGCATCAACCAAGGCTAACCAAGGCTTTATGAAATGGAATTAATACTAGACAAAATCATTTCCTAATGGGTTCTGATACAGCAAAATTTTGTTTATGCCAGAATATGAGTTGTCTTCAGTTCCAATTACTTAGAACATGCTTCCCTGCAGTTCTTATGATGTTCCTTGTTAGGAAACACATTTCTCTGGGGGAAAAAATATAGATCTGCCTGTTGGTGATTCCTGTTAGCAATTTATTTGATGTAGAGAAGAACAGATAAGGAATGGTGGTGAGAAATCATCTCTCTTATTGTTTGTACTGAGTTGAAATTAAGCTATGAGCTGTGATTTGGCACAAGACTTGTTTGAACAGTCACGTCTATTTTTAACCCATGTTTCGGTCTATATTTCAGGACTAGATTTTAATTGTACCCTGAACTTATCTTTCAGTGAGTCAGTTTCCATGTGGTAAAATAGGACAATAGGACTGGATGAAGTGCTCCAAAATTAAATGACATGACAACTTTAAATACAATCTATATCTCTAGTATAATAAAAAAATCTCCATTTTATTTTAAGATGTAAGCCCTAAAAATGTTTGTTAAAAAATAATATGTGAAATACTTGCTATCTTCCTACAGTGCTTGTATAAAAGCATTGTCTGTTTCATATGCATACATGAGCATGCAAGAATCTTTATTTCTGAGCTACCTAACTATTGTAGTGACAGAAGCCATTCAAGCCCTAGATAAAGATCTTAAACCTTTAGGGTTTTTGCTGTCCTTCTAAATGGAAAAACTGTGTAGATAAACTGCTTTTGATGTACTTTATTGTATTTTAAGAGAAATCAGTTTGGAGAAAGGGCTAGGAAAGTAGAATAGAAAGTAGATTTACTCTGCTGAGCCTGTGGATAATGGGGGTTTTTGCTTGCTTTCTCCACTGTCTCAGAAGTGCTGCAGTTCCACAATTTGAAAAATAAAAGGTGATAGAAAATGTATATAAATATGATCTAGCTAACTAAAACATGGACCATTTTGTAGGGCAAATATAGAAAACTGATTTATCACTGTACTTCTTTTTACTTTGAGTCAACTTTTCTACTGGTGAGTAGCTTTCATAAGTACAAAGCAGATGTTTTGTGAGCTGTGTCCTTGGGAACTAATAAGGCTTCTTGAGATTGTTTTGAGATGTAATTTTTTTTTTATTTTTTATTTTTATTTATTTATTTTTTTTTATTTAACTTCAGATTTCTGTGAGCTTTTACATCAAGTCTGCTGGGCTTGTTTATACAGGTAATGTGCACTGAGATAGAGCCTGGCCTTTTGTTAATCCATGTGGAATGTACAAACTGATAAAGACATTGAGTTTACACAGCAAATCCTACTTCTGCAATGTAATAAACTAAGAAGGTTGGCACTTAAAGGTGTTCTGGTTACTACTCAGAGGAAACTCTCATGGTTCTTTTCCAAGAGCACAAACATGTATGTTGTTGTCTGGTAGCCATGTGAAAACCCTAAATATAGTTAGGCAATCTTCTGTTCTGAGGAGAGTAGCAGTGCACAGGGTATGAATAGTCCCATGTCTTCTGCAATAAATGTTCTGGGATGCCCTGGTAACATTGTGAGCATAACTGCCTTACCTGACTGAACGATATGTCTAAAAGAAATGAAATGAAGATCATGGGAACTCTTGTGGTTTCTAGAGCTGGGGAAAGAAATCATCAGCATGTCTATTTGTCACAGATCTAGGCCTTCCTAATTCTTTATGTGCGCACTAATTTATATCTGAAATGAGAAATTGGGAAGCTCAATGCTCCCTGACTAGGGAGCTGATACTTCTACATTCTGACTATCCTGAAACACCACTTTCTTTCTAGTTGTCCTCATTTTGAACTTTCCCTTGGACATTTTTGACCTTACAGCTTGAACAGTTTGGCCTGCCCCTGGTATCTCAAGTCTTGATGATGGAACACGACAGCGGTTTGTTCCCCAAGTAATCCCGTCATGCTTAAGGAAAGTTCTTGATAGTAGCTTATTTCTTAAGCAATCCCATCACAGGGAATATCTTGCCAGCCAGTCCTTAAGAAAATACAGAAATTTAGTTTAAAATATTAAACCAAACAAATAGTATGATCCCATTAAAAAATAAAACAAGAAAGCATTAAGTGAGAAGAGGAAAAAGACAGAGCTGAATGGATTTTTTCCATTGTAAACTAAAGTACAGCTGCTTGGGGAGGAGGCCCGACGCTGGGTTCTTCTTGCAGTAATTAGAAAGTCAGTGCTGCCAAAAGCTGTTTTCCCATCTGCCACTCAGTTTGTTCCTGAAGCCCCTCCCAGAAGGCTGATGTTCACTGACCCTACTCAGCCACGAAACTGACCCTGCAACACATACTGCAAACAAAACAATCCTGGGAGAAGAAACTGGGAGAGAGTTTCACCATGAGCAGCTCACAAAGCATTTGAAAATCTCAGAGAAAATAAATAAATAAATAAATAAATAATGAACACATCAGTGTTAATGTTTGCCAGGGAGGAATGGTTGTTCTTCTCACCAACTTGGTAGTCCTCCTTGCAGCGCTATATGGCCTTTTTTGGTCTTTTTTATCTGCATAGCTCTGCTCTAGAAACAGATTTAGAAAGTTTTGAAATCAGTCAGATTTTGGTTTTGGAAAACCGGATCTTGGTTTTATTTTTAAAAGGTAAGGTTCAAGATTATGAAGAAAAGGTACTGATTAATTTCCATTTGGTGTAAGGGAAAAAATGGACTGAGTTTGGCACTTATTGCAGAGAATAAGGGAGAAAATTGCTCCTTATCACACCTTATAATCTTAGAAAAGTCCAAGACCTCTTTTTTTCTACACGTGCACAGTCTTATTCTATAATGTAATTCATGTTTTAACTGGCCTGATTCTATACATGTTAGAAGATGAAATTTCTGTTGCAATACTCAGTTGTCATACTGATTTCTATATTTCCCATGTGGATTAGAACCACTTAATGAATATTCTGTACATGGAAGTTAGACTGATCACTTTTAACATTAATATGATACAGTGAGGCAAGGGAATATTCGATCAGTGTTATGAATAATACTTCCAAGGGCTGTTTTGTTGCACATGAGCTTAAGTTTTCTTAAAATGTAGGGTTCTCATTTTTGGGGATGCTAATACAGAGAGCTATTATTTTTAAAATATCTGATAAGTATATATTATTGCAGACTCATTAAGAAAAAAGCCATGTAGTTCCTTGGTAGTAAAACTACTACAGAACTTAGTAAATATGTAACATTGTAAATAGTACAAAACCCTATAATTTGGCATGTAGATCATTATTGATAGATTTTAAGCAGGATGTAGTAGGTACGAGTCTCATGGAGTTACTTACACACATTTACACATGGTTGCCATTATCGTGTTTCACATACATATTTGCAACAAAAAATTAACTGTTGTCTAGCATGCACAAGGAAACCTGTCCTGTACTCATGCAAAGGTCTTCTCTCAATCTGCATGGGGTTTTCAGTTTTGCAGTGTGTGACAGGTGGACTTTTTAGAGCTTTAAAGGAGTGAAACATCCTCACAGTCAGCTCCAAATGTTTCAGCACTCTGCAAGTAAATAGCTAGCAGCATGTCATCTTTAAAGTGAATAGTTGATGGGATTCTTTAGCTCTGCTAAGACCAAAGTCTGTTGCCAATACCTCAAATGGCAGAACTTTGTTGTCTGGCCACCAAGAATGTACGCGTGAGGATGCTGAACCACCCACTGGGTGAGCTGGCAGAGCTTCCCACCATGTTTCCTTGCAGTGCTACGAGAGGCACAGCCACTGGCACAGCAGTGCAAAGAGATCATTGCAGTGTGCTGACAGTCACAGCTTGCTAGCCACTATTGGAAACGTTTCCTTAACCTCACTGCTAATCAACAGCACTGTTTTTAGTTGGCTTTGAGTCTTTTCAGGTGCGCAGATGAGCTCTAAAACTGAAAGTTAGAAACGATGCTGTGACCATTGCTCCATCAGATAAGCACTAGCCCACACATGACACTTAGTATTACAAATACAGAGGGAGATAATAAACCCCTTTCCAAGTGTTGGAAATCAGCTATGAAGAGTGACAAAAGTAAAGTGCACGTATTTCCTTTGGCCTTTCTTGCCTCCCGTTTGCTCACATCAATGCCATGATACAAATCAAAGCACATTAACTATTGCCATATCTTCGGATACATCATAGCCTCTGTAGCTAAATACTAATAACCTTTTCTTGCTGAGCAAGTGGGTAAAATAACCTACAAAAGAAGTACTGGTAAAATGAAGAACAATTAGTTATAATGAATAATTTGAATATAGTAGTATAACATGCTTAAATGTGTCACATACAGACGAGATTTCGTTGGTTGGATATTAATAGCTGGCATAAGATTGTAACACACTAAGTGTCTAAGAGATTTCATGTTCAAAAGATAGAACATGTATCTGAGAGCCAGGATTTCTGAGTTAGAGATTTACTAGTAGCTCACTACAGGATTCTTAGCACATCAGCTAATATCTTTCAGCTCTAGTTTAATCCTGTGCTAATGATGAAAATCATGTATTTAACTGTTCCAAGAGTCACACAGAGCTCTGAAATAGACTGAAGGTGCAACATTACATGGAAAAAAAAAAAAAAAAAAAAAATTGTCTGTCTATATGGATATTAGACTGGCTGTTACAGAACTTACTGGATGCTTTAAAGTGGTACAGTGTTATGGAGTGTGCTGCATGTAGTAAAATAGAAATAGAGTGTAGCTGAAAAAATGAGATATCCTTCATAGCAAAGTGCTTTTAACACTTGTCATAATGGATATGTCATGAAAGAAAATGTTTATGGTACGTTGCAAAAAATATGATGTTTGCTAAACCAGCAGTAAAGTCAACCCAAAATAAATCTCCATGCATGATACGGAAACAAAGCAACATGAATATATGTTGCAGAAAAGTAACAACTCAAGAAGTCTGGGCAGCTTGATTTGTGACATAATAAATGTAGAGGATATTAGTAAGATTAGTGTATAGGAGTGTTAACAGAAATTAATAATATGCAGTACCAAACTGGATTGTTTGCTGCACAACAGAAGAATGCTGGTCTAATAGAGAAGATAAAGTAAGTCATAAAAAGCAGAATAGTTGCAAAGTATTAAATAAATATATTGATGTTATTAATAATAATGTAGTGCAGGATCTAGTGCATGTTCTTATTAAGCATCCTCATTAATAATCTGAACCAAAGGGGTAACATTGTTATTAATTAAATTTGCTGTTGCTGATGACTTTGTATGCTTGTGAGCATTCTCAAGGGATATTAAGGTACCTGAAAGGATTAGGAATAGGAAAAGAGATTTAACTCAGAGTCATTCTGGGAAAATTCACATGGTACATGTATGCTATCTGCACTACACAGTTAACTGAAGTTTAGGAATTCCTCAGACATACATAAATACAAACGTGCATGGAAGTCATCCCAAAGGGGGGCTTCAGTTGCAGGGCAAAGCATGAGAAGCAGGAAACTTAAACAGTAGTTTGTGATGGAAGAACCTGTTGAAAATGATTTTAGAACACAATACAGATAGATTTGTGGTGTATTTTGGGCTGAGCAAAGATAGGCAGCGTGTAACGTGGCAGGAATGTATCTATCTCCAACTGTGTGGTGCCATCATGGCCTTACCTTCTATATGTATATGTCATTTGAGTCATGCTCAAGTAAATGGTTTGGGAAAAAGGACATGATTCTTGAATATTAAGTGATAACCTGAATACAAAATTATAAGTCAAGTAGATTGTTCTAGGGAATCTGCAAAAGCACAGAAACAACCAAGAAATCAAGAAGTTCACAAAGCAATGAAAGCCTTATTTACGAAAGTCTGAAAATTACAGGTAAATTTCTGTAGTGCTACTAAAGGAAAAAGGGCAAATCTCTGTTCCATTCATAGATGAGCCCAAAATTATGGTGTTCTCTATGGGTGTATTGCTTAAGCCCATGACAACAGGGACTTCTTTACACAATCTGTTGTTATTAAACAGGGAAATTATATCACCCAGTTTCTTAAAAAAAAAAACACAAAGCTGATACAGTTTGCAAGCAACAATCCTTAAAGTGGTAAAGATAGATCAGTAGATTAAGATGGACTTGCACAACTTCACCAACTTCTTTAAATATCAGCAATATTTGTATCCATCAATTCCAAGTATCTATCAATACCTTAACGTATTAATGATTAATTATATTTAAAAACAAGGAAACAAAAACTTTGAAACAAGCCTCACATATGTTTGTATTTTCATCTTTCATACAACTGAAATAAATAATTGTGTCTTAAAATGTTGTAAGACAAACATCAAAGCAGTTTAAATGATCTGTCAAGAGTTCAATAGGAAATAATCAAGTATTTCACAGTAAATATTCAACTGATATTTTCCTCTGGTTTAGATCTGTGCAGTTATTATGGTACAAAGCATGTTATGCAGAATACTGATTCACATGTTGCACAGAAATGTCAGAATCAAACCCCTCAGGGAATAAAAGAATTTCTTCAAAAATAATCTGGTTTATTTAAAGAGAAATGATATGCCTTCATCCCTTGTAATTTTAAGAATATGTTGGCCCTATCAGGTTCAGAAGTTAGTTAAATCTTCAAGTAAATAGATCATAAAGGTGAGCATTCAAAATCCACCATTTCTTACAAATCCTGAGTATCTGGTGCTGACCTGCTGATGAAATAGTTTAACTGCTATTATTCTGCTGTTATTGCTATAGCACCAAGAGAGAGGAAGGCACCCACTATATTTTATTCTTCATTCTGTTATCAGAAATAATTAACTGTAAGACATTTTTTCACAGTAAATAATTTATTTGCTGAATTAAGTGCCCTACTCATGAATCACCACTTAGACAAAATGTGTTATGTTCTCTCCAAACTTGTTAAATCCACAGTTTCCAGTCATGCAGACTTTGATGCAGATCACGGTTGCTTATGTAATAGCAAGTGTTTTTTTTTTCTTTTTTTCTTTTTCCAGTTGTTTAGTGCTGGATGGGTGAAATTTTTCTCAGGCAGGGTGAGCATTTCTCATATTTATATTCTGTATGGTAAATGGACTTTGCAGGTGAATAAACATTGAAATGCCAAGTTTAATATTCAAATACAAAAGCCATGTACACCAACATTTCAAAAAGAAATAATTAAAAAGTAAACTTGAGTTTGTGTTCTTTAACATTTTTGCAGTCTGCTCAGTTATAAATAAATGAATATGCTTTGCTCAGCAGACCAGAGACATATTTGTGGAAAAGACAGTAGCAGCTTGAATCTGAAAGTTCTAAAGAAAGTAAAAGTATAAAGGTCCCAAATGTCACATTTAGTGTTGCACTGCACGTAAAAACAAAATACTGGTGTTCATGTTAACAGTGACTACTGTATTTTTTTCAGGTAAAAGAGTATATATCTCTAAGGGATTATACACTCAACTAATTAAGGATCAGAATCAGGAATAGATTCTGAAATAATTTTCTGCTCTTCCCCTCAAGATAATTTCAGAACTGTCAGTACTACAAAATGAATAACAGTAGCAATGTTATCTGCCACTAATTATAGCACTTACCCATACTGTGATAGTAAAGATTGCCTTCTGCAATGGTAATAGCTAACATTTGAGTGATGCCTTTCATCTCCCCAAATCCCCAGATACTCTGCAAATTAGAAACCTGATCATTCTGGTAAATCCTTGGTGAAGGAGGACCAAAACAGAAGGACAGTGTCTACTTTATCATCTCTTTGTCTGACTATTCTTGGCATCTGTGTCTAGATCCCACATTTGTTGCTGGAGGTTACATTATTCAAAGAAACAGAAAAAAGCATCGTGACATTAGGAAAAAAAAAAAAAACAAGTGTGCAAACCACACCTCTAAAACCCTGCATATTTATTTATTGATGAAGAATGCCCAAAACATTTATTTTCCCTTCCGCCATCTTTGCTTTTCTTTCATATATGTGATTTTCATTTACCTAATTAGACATGTAAATATGCAAAACTCCTTGTTGCAGAGACGTGGTTTACTATGCATATTTATCACACTTTCCAGCATTAATTGTACCCTTACTATTCAGGAGGAACTCCTATCAATTTATCTGAGACATTTAGAACTGGGAATTTGGTAAACAGAAGTTCTTCACTAGTCACAGAAGTGCAGTAACTCTGACAGCCAGCACAGAGGTTAAGAAATTATATTAAAGAGCTGTTTTTCTAGTTCAAAGTGACTGATGAGAAAAGGGTTTTTCTGTCAGCCCGGATGTGGTTACTTACAGTGACATCTGGGCAGGGTGGCACAGTTCAGACATATGCTTTGATGGAAAGGCTGAGGGGCCTTTCCTGGTCCCAAGCAAGGAGAACATTTATTTTCAGGCTCGACTGTGACTCAGGGGTAGGAATGTGAGCACCTGTGGGACCGCTGCCCTGCAACACAACTTGTCGTCTTCACAAGCAAGGTTATTCACCTTGCCAGATGAAGGAAAGCACCTTCTGACGTAGCATTTCTTAATATGGAAGAGGTAAGCCTTCACTTTTGATTTATCTTTTCTAATGTTAGACCATATTTTCTTCATTAGCCAGTGAGACGCAATATGGAAGAAGTGAACATTCTCATTCATTGCAGATATGTTAACATGCAAGTAGCAGCTCTGAAATTCTCACAGATCTTGAGAGAAAACCCAAAATCAGAGTGTTTCCAAATTTAGACACTGATCAGAGCACTGGCCCAGCCAGCACGTCACTGAGGTAAACTGTTGAGACTAGTTTACCTTGACAGAATATAAGCAGCTGCTTAAATTGAAACACATATTTAAATTAAGCACCTGCTTAAATGATTTGCTGAAACAGAGTTTCTGATGCTCTCCCTGGGAGAACCTTTCTGCCCTTCTCAGCAGCGAGCATCAATAAGGAGGCCTGATTACATTATAAAATGTCTAACAAATACGGGTTAATGCTGGCTTTTTAGGTCATCACTGCTGGGAATAGCAAATACATTTTACTTTTCCAGGTGAGATTAATTTCTAAATAAATGAGGTTGCAAAATACCCTACACAGCACCTGTGGGCTGCTCTACATTTATGACTGGAGAAAAATGAGGATAATGATACTTTTTAAAAGCTCACGGTCTGAAATGTGTTGCAATATCTTTAGTTTATTTCTTCTCATAAAAAAGGAAAAATTCCAACTAGAAAGATTATAGGTAAAATCATGTGAAATCATTTCTTCTTGTAGCTCTGTTTAAAAAAAAAAAAAATGTTTTTGTTTGCTTTTTCTTCTTGTGTTATTACAATGTACCATTATGAATATGACTGAATTATACAAATAGAGGAAGACTGACCAGCCCACCTGAGAACAAACTGCTAATTTTCACTGTTCAGAGCTCTGTAAAAAGAAAAAGAAAACCAGAGAAAAAATGTGTGTCTGCTTTGCTAATCAGTGAAAGTTATTGACTGATAATTATACAACAAAAACTGTGTTATATGTTTTGCTCTGGAGGTTTTGAGCATTGCTTACCACCTACTAGTATGAGTATTTTAGAAAAGCTTGCTCTGAAATGACAGGGACATTGTGGAAGATGTTGGTAGTGGCCATGCACTTGTGTTTTGGGACATTGAGAATCTCTTTCTTTCTTTCTTTTCACTGCCTATGCAACTACCTTCCATTAAAAGGAGGTTACTGTCCCTCCCTGTATTATTGGTGTTGTTATGAGAATAAATAAATAAACACAAAGTTGCTGTCACAAAAACATGGAAAAGGGCACTTGATGGATGTGGAGAGAATAGAGGGGAGACTGCCTGTCTTTCTGTGGGCTCAATATACACTAGAACAGAACGTATCTACTTAGGACAGATTAATCTCTTTCCATTTCTAAACCATCCCTAAACGAATCTTTGCTACTGGTAAAAACAACTGCTGTGTGACATAGGTAAATATTATCAGCCCATTCTATATATTGTGTGCAGACAGCCTCACCAAAGGTCAGTGCTAGAATTAGGATATAATCAGGGTTTCTGTGCTAAAGTGCATTTAACTTTGTCAACATTAAGACTTTCTAGTTCATTGAAAATTAGTGTGCTTAGAACTTCCTTAAAAACTACAATGACATATACAAATATAAAAAAGTTACAGTCCTTATAGTCTGAAAAATTCAAGTATGATCCAAACACATCCAGGTTGGACAGGAGCAAGAAGACAGAGAAAAGTAGATAAAAATGTTTATTTTCAAAGTGAGATTTGGAAATATATAATTTAGAGATAACTCATCTGAAAAATTAGCTTTGGAATAGTACAAATCTCCTGTTTAACCCATTTCTTAGTCTTGTACCAGAACATTCAATCTTGAATTAATTATATGGAATAAAAATAAACTACAATCCCAAGAAATGTAGTTCTCCATTTTCAAAAATACCAGAGAGAATAACCAGTGCAAACAGTAGAAGGGAGGCTGGAAGCCATTATATATGTCATGGCAACTGGCATTTCAATTTTTACAGTATACTGCTAACAAGTTTCTATACCAATACACTGTATTTGTCCAATGCCATTTACAGAAAAAATAGAATTTGGAAAGAATTTTGTGAGCAGGGCACATAAAAGTTTGATATCATAATCAAGATTGTGAAGGTAAATGTCTGCATTTTCAAGTGTATGATTAGAGTCCCACATGTATTTATTTTTTTGATAGGAGTATGTTGTGGTTTAACCTGGCCAGCAGCTAAACACCACACAGCCGTTCGCTCACCCTCCCCCCTCCCTCTCTGGGATGGGGGAGAGAAACGGAAAAGTGAAACAAGAGTTGAGATAGAGACAGTTTATTAAGATAGGAAACAATAATAATAATAATAATAGTGTATATGAAACAAGTGATGCACAATGCAATTGCTCACCACCCGCTGACCGATGCCCAGTCTATCCCGAGCAGCCGGCCCCCCCATCCCGGCTAGCCACCCCTATATATTGTTTAGCATGACGTCAGATGGTATGGAATACTCCTTTGGCCAGTTTGGGTCAGCTGTCCTGGGTCTGTCCCCTCCCAGCTCTTGCTGCACCCCCAGCCTGCCCGCTGGCAGGACAGAGCGAGGAGCTGAAAAGTCCTTGGATTGGTACAAGCACTGCACTGCAACAACCAAAACATCGGCATGTTAACAGCATTCTTCTCATCCTAATCCAAAACACAGCACTCTACCAGCTACTAGGAGGAAAACTGTCCTAACTGAAACCAGGACAGTGTAGAAATTATTTTCACTTTTCTGCTTCTTGCTACATTTAGCATAATTTCAAAACGTGATCAAAATATGTAAGTACAAAAAAAAAAAAAAAAAAAAAAAAAAAGAGGGAAATAAGGAGAAACATGACTGTTTGTTTCAATCCCTTATTAAAACACTGAAGGTGGAGAAAAATGGCCTTCTGTTGTTAGCACTTTCTGACTCTACACTCATCTACACTCATATTTATAGCTTTGCAAGAATTTTTATGGACCTCATTAATGGCTTTTCAAGCACAACAGTACATGACTTTGCTTTCTGGAGAATGTGGCGAGATAACTCATTTGCAATAGGAGAAATATGGGGGCTTCTGCAACCAAAGATATCAGCAGCCATGTTCATCTGTGCCATCGGTTTCTCCTGCTGAGAGCATTCCTAACTGCCTTGGAGCTGTGAATAGCTGCAAGTCTCCACAGCCCCCAGTGCAGAAGTTTTCATCATTTCCAACAGTTTTGCTGAAGTCTTCTATAATATGCATTTCAGATTATGTACATAATGTAGTTACCATAAAGGCATTTTAATGTATCATGTTTTCCAGTCAGTTATTACATCTCTGACATTTTGATTTCTCCACTGCCTTATATTCTGAAGGATCAAAGCTCTATCCTGTTTTTCTGTTTTCTTTTATTATTTTTATTATTTTTACTATTTTTAAGTCTGCCTATGTTCATCAAAATAGGCTGGTGAAAGGCAGTGTGCTGAACTGGCTGTTTATGGAGGCTGTCTTATATTTCAGAATCCTACATTCAGGATTGCTTTTGGTTGTTTTATTACAAGAATGAAA
The DNA here is from genome assembly GCA_011076525.1 of Nettapus auritus. Classification (NCBI taxonomy): domain Eukaryota; kingdom Metazoa; phylum Chordata; class Aves; order Anseriformes; family Anatidae; genus Nettapus; species Nettapus auritus. Next base: position 50,570,131 of record CM021769.1, on the reverse strand, counting down.
TCTCAAGGCCACAGACTGCAAAGGAAAAACTTCCTTTGTAAGCCAATTATAACCTGCTGTAGCAATGTCTTTCTGTGTGGGCACATGGCCAGAAGTGAGAGCTTAGAGAAACATAAATGCCTCAGCATGGTGTTAACTTTGAAGCCTAGCAGATGATTATTAAATTGCCCAGTCGTGGTACTGTTACTTGCCCTGCCAAAATCATCCTCACTCCGTGTACTGTTTGGTGTCCTTTATCTGGTATTTAGCTTGTAAGGTGTCTTGGGAAAGGACTGTTACAAGTGTGTCCTACATGCAGTAACTCTTGATCCTAGCAAATATTGCAACAAAAGTATGAATAAAAGTGTGAACACTGCAGTGATAGAGAAAAAGGAAGACGGTTGAGGGTAGTAATTTTTTTCTTTTAATTGTTATGAGGTTTATAGTCCTCTCCCTCTGTAACCTGAATGAGAGTAGTTCTTGTCTTAATACAGACTACAGTTGAAACCAAGATAATTAACACTGATTGGAGCCTACTGCTATAAGGCAGGTAAATGAGCTAAAGTGTAAACAAATATAAGTTTTTAAGCTTTTGTTTGTAGGTTTTGTTTGTAGGTAGGATTTTTTCTAAGATCACTGTATTAGGACCGCTTGTGTAGTTTATCAGCAGTAGCTCATCACAGTGCCTGAAGAGTGAAGAGCTGAAATTGCTAGAGCTTGTGGGACTCATTTTTTGTTTCCAAATGCTACTCTACTCATCAGTGACAGGCAATTACTTCTGTGTTAGAACTGAAAAATAAAAGTAAGAGGATGAGGTTAAAATGCAAGAGGATCATATGTTTAACTAAAGGGATAATTTAATCCTCATAACTTGAGTGATAACAGTAAACATCAGACTATGCCGTCTTATTTCTTTTTACATTTTATAAATAGCCGTTATGGGAAAATGAACTCTATAAGACCACTTATTTATGTGTTTCTGTTTTGCCTCTTCTCATTTTTGTTTAAGAAAATACAAGCCTGGCACCTTGCACATCTCCAAAATTAACTTATATGTCAGAGCTGAGATCTTGGTCTGTACAGAAAAGCTACCAACAGTAGAGGAAAACAAAAGAACAAACAAAAACAACAACAAAACACCACTTATCTATCCAGTGTTTATGCAGAGGTATTTAGAATTTCATGGGTTGTATTTTTTGTATGATACAATTTATATCTTATACAGAATATAATATAAATCACTGTGGTGAGGACTGCAGCTCTTAATTTGTCATGGAAATTAATAAACACTATTTAAAGCAGAGCAGTTTGTTCAGAGCAGCCCATACGTTAGCTCACTTTTCATCGCCATTATTACATATACCATCCACTTCCTGCCTGCCTGCCTGCCTTTCTCTCTCCCCTCCCCACCTCATCCACTTTTGCTGAGGGAAGAGGTGAGTGGTTTAAAGTATTCACGGTGTACAAAAATGAGCAAATGGCACTTCAGCTACCAGAGCTCTCCATATTTGTAGCTCTTGCCTCACAGTTCTGTGTCCTTCAATACCAAAAGTTCTTTTCTCAAAGAGTTCCGATAAAATCCAAGTCCAGACTCTAATGCATCTCTTCTGCTCAACAAATGTGTATATTTATCATATGAGGATATAATTCTTAACACTTGGATTTACTTCTTTATGGAACTAAGCATCAGAACTTCACTATTACTGGAGGAAATGACAGGAAATTGAGATTTCAGGCTGCTTTCTGAGTCACAAAATCTCAATTCAAATATTCATGAGTCTATGAGGCAGGTAAATTGTTCTGCTATGTTATAAAATCTGTCTGTGATCATTCCTTTATGTATGCATGCAACAAACATTTACTGTCACATCATGACCCAGGCAAAATTAGTCATTTGTACTTGAACCAGCTATTTCAAACTATTTGTGAACATTGCATTTACCAAAGAAAATTCAACATTTTATTTTTTATATTAGTATTAAAAAAAAAAAAAAAAAAAAAAAAAAAAGTGTTATGATGTGATTTTTACAGTGATAACTTTTCCTATGATTGCTTGGATTTTCTTCATGGAATGAAAGACAAGTATTTTGAGAAGAATGAAAGTCCTTGACTCATCTTAGCAAGCCCTAGGAGGCATGAATGCTGTTTGCCTTTTTCCAATTGTTTGTTCTTTCTTTGCTTTTTCTTTCTGCAGTGTTTTGGCTGGGGCTTCAGTACTTTTGCCCAACCTCAGGCCCTCTTTGAACTCAACCTGACATGAAACTGCAGTTGTAATGCTTTCAGATAAGAGCATGAATCAGTGTCTGAATCTGTCATGTTGAACTCTAAGGAATCCAACATGAATACTGTGATTCATATTACAGCACATGCCAAACAAAAATGAGATGCCTGTCATGATGCCGCATTAACATCTTGTGACATTGCACTGCTCTACAGTAAAGCAAGCCTGCTGTGTCCCTATCCCGTAATCTTAAGACCACTGTGTTCTAGATTATTCCTGTAGCACTGCAAAAAGGCTATCTTCCTTTATGCTTTATGGCTTTCAAAAGTAATTCCATCCTTCCCACAAGAAGATTATTTTGAGAAAAAAGAAGGTAGTCTTTTTTTTTTTTTTTCCTTCACATAGCCAGTTCAGCTGAAGTTCACCCCTAAAGAGAATTATAATTTTATCTCTATCTTCATTGGTCCTCCCTTTCCCTCTTTTTAGAACAGAGGGTTTATATATATATATATATATATATATATATATAAAATTCAGTCTCATATTTTGCTAGAATATGCTTCCTTTCATTTGTTAATAAGGGTCAAGGCCTCTGGATTACATACTAAAGCCTCAGAAAATAATCCTGACAATGCAGTGTGCCTCAGTCTGATCAATCTGACCTGTGCAGTGGCATGTACTTCATTTCCAAGAACTGTTAACTATGAGGCCCTAAATATAGCCATTTGAGTGTCATCACTGTTTATTTTTATAATTTTTTCAACCCTACTTCTTTCTCTTTTGTGTTTGAGTTTACAAACAAGACCCTAAGTATCAGATTTTCCTCTACATTCCTCTACAAATTTTCCTCTACAAAATCTTTTGTAAGGGAAGTAGGTGTTAAAAAACCATGGGAGATAATATCTGGGAGATATTATTAGCACAAATCATGTGAAGTTAGAAAACTGATGAAAGATTGAGATATAGTTAAAAAGAAAGCATTCTGCAATTTCTTCGGTGATAAATATTTTAAGAGTCAGTTCAAATTGGAGGAGATTTTGGTGGATCGTTGCTTTCTGTGAATCAGCTTCCCTCTACAGGTAGAACATTACTTGCTCCAAATATTCTTGCTTCTTGGGTGAGTAAATCACTTCTTTCATTCTGTACTAATCAAAAAGAAATCAAAATAGAGGCAATGCACCCTTGGGGAGGTGATCTGCTATTAAAGTCTTGAAAGAAATTTCAATCATAAAAGCAAGAAGCAGCTTTAGTTTGCTCTGTTACTATAATAAAATCATTTTTTTGGTTAACATAATTAAAGGCCCACACCAGTCATTAAAGACACATCTCTCAATCTAAACAGTTCTGCACACATAATATCTGACTGGGAAGACCAAATAGCAGCTTGAAATTGATGACTCCATTGCCTCTGGTGGTGAATTTACCATACTTTTAATAACATCCAGGCAGGACTGCATGTAAAGAAGTGAAAAGCTGTATCTCATCACTTCCTGCTTTCAAGATTTTTGCCAGTAAGACCACTCCTGGAATATGAGAGAAGTATTTCCATGTCCCCAGTCCTAAGTGACATCTGAGGCATCCCTTTTGCTTTCAGTTACCTTGGAACAGACTTCCCTGCTGAAAAATACTATATAGCTCAATTTATGAAGCTTTAACCTTTCCATGTTCTGCTTCTCATTCATTTTAGCTGATGAAGTCTCACTTTGCAATAAATTTTTCAAGTTAAATCTGTTGAGGACTTGGTTGGGCCAAAGTATCAGGCTTAAGAACATCCACTACATAAGGCTTGAGTACACATAACTATGTTAGTGCCCAGGGAGAGGGGATGGCTAGTGTCTTCCTCCAACAGGAGAGGTTTTCAGGGTTGCACTTCTGGCTGTTCTTTGTCCCACAGGCAATTTGGAGCACAGGCATAAGGAACTGCTCATGGATTCACGATTCTGGCAGTGACAAGTGGCTTGTTCTTGGCCACCATTTTTCCCCAGAGTCTTGTCTGAGCACATGATCAATACAGCTGAGAATGATGAAAAAGGCAATCAGGAGCCAGCTGTCACCATCAGAATAATTTGTCTAGCCTAAAGTCTGCTGCCAGAAGGCATCCCAAGAAAAATGACATTCAAGAGCAGGTGGAGAGCCAGGTAAGTAGACCTAGTTGACCTCCTATAACCTCATATAACTCATATGAGTTATAGGCTGAGCATGCCCAACATTGGAGTAGGTGCTCATTTTCTGGCCTTCACAGAAATTATTGCTGAAGCACATTTCTAAGTGTTCCCTGCAGTTCATGTTTGTCTTTAACAGCTAAGAAAAAAAAATACAACAACAACAACAACAAAAATACAAAAAAAAAAATCTATCTCTCCCATGAGAAATGTTCTTATTTCCACATCTGTTTTAAATCAAATATCAAGCTAAAATGTTAAAATGTCAGAATATCTTGTGAAACTGGCCATTACTTATAACAATATCAGTTCTGACCTGAAGAAGTCACAATTTACATACAATCACTTTAATAGCTTGTTATAAGTGTACACATAGTTGTCCATGTAGCGTGTTATGTGCTGATTTAGGAGTACCCTAGCAGGTTGCAGACATATTTGAAAATGAGACTCAGAGTTGGATGTCAATGAGATTATGCATGAAGACCAATTAATTAACAACTAACAGCAAGTTCCAAATGAATTTTTAATACACTCCAGTGTCCATTAGGTGTGGTAGCAATAAACATGTCAGTCTTTATGTTCAGTAACCATAATGTAAATGATACTTGGACTTTTTTTTTTTTTTTTTTTTTTTTTTTAACAGACAACTTTCTAGGTGTCCTCACCCTATTCTCATAGCCTCATCAGAGGAAAGAAGTGGCAGTCATCACTAAATAGCCACTCCCTTACACTAACTTAAAGCTAGGTTAGCCATAGATCAGTCCCACTGAAAAAGTAACTGCTTTATGTTAAGCAACTGTGTAAGTGCTTTGCAACTTAGAGCCCATAGGTTGATTTTAGTAGTAATTCATCAGTATAAGAAGTGTTAAAGTCATTATCATGACAACTAATCATCCATTCTCTGCAATAGTTAGTGATCACTGCTCATACAATTGCCTTAAATAACACTGAGCTGTGCACACAAGCAGACACACATACATGTAACCAATGGGTTAACCTTTCAGGCTGGGAGAGTGCTTAAATTCCCTGGCTGCAAAATGTCAGTTTTTAGTAAGGTATGCAAATCTGTCTTTAAGTGAAGGAGCCAGTTGCTGGATATCAGAACCCAAATGGGAAATGCTATTTAGTAGTTAGAATAAAATGGTCCGTGTGGTGAGGAATAGATTAGGCCGCCTCACAGTGACTGAGCAGAGATAATAGGAGGTGATATGAACGTGGAAATAGTAATTTGCAATGGGCCTTGTAACACTTGTACCATGTGTCTGAACCGTCAGAACATGGTAGAATGGTTCTACCTTTCCTTGTTTAATAAAAGATGTGCTCCAGGCATTTGCCTGACCAAGCCTTGTGCATCTCTGAATTTGCTGACTCTTTGGCTTTGCTGTTCTGTTGAGGTCAGGCTATTTAAATAGCACATTAAACAGTGTCAGATTCCTTGTGAACAGAGAACACCCATTGTTACCCAAGTTTCTGAAAACAGCCATTCTTGATTCTCAGTTTTGTGACATTCTCTGCACTGTCTTGTCTGACTCCCAGAAACAAAAATCTTTGAAATCATTGACTTTTAAAATAAATATTCACCAACATATTTGAAGGCCTGATTCAGAAGGTTGGAAGACGGAGATGAAAGTTCATTGCCAAAAATAGCACTGAATGAAAGAGGCTTATCTGTCTTTGTCAAGGCTATAATATTAGCAATCTCAACAGCCTCCCTGTGGGTACCTTGAGAATCTGTTTGGGACTGAGAATTTAGGTGAAGCTGCAAATTATTCACAGTGTTGCTAAACGCATAACAAAGTGAGCCACTCTGACAGCCAAGCTTCTGTCTCCAGACATTTTTTTCTCAACAGATGATGGCCTGAGCAGCCAGCTGGACTTAATCTGGACCCAGATTTTCAAAATTCAGGAGTAGCGAATATGAAGATTAGTTATGGCATGTTACTAAAATAGTTTTATTGATGAGGGGATGCTCCAGATGTGTCAGGGACAGATTCCACCTTGTCTTTTGTTCAAAGGAAAAAAATTGTTGGAGAAATTGAATGCACAGGAAATATGATAATGACTCCATCATTACCAAGGCGGTGCCACAAGCTCTCTCTCTTTTCCATGAGAGAGTGCTCTCTGCCAGCTGTTGCAGCCTGCATAGTTCTCTGACCTGCCTGTGGAGAGGGCAGTAGAGCTGTGATGTTTAATTGTCAGTGGTTCTTTCCTGAATTTTGGACTTTGTTTTTTAATAACAGTGCTTACAAGCTCTTGAGCTATAGCTTGACTTTGAGTTACCTTTAGAAACCAACAGGGAAATAAGGTACAAATACTTTTCCTGATATTGATTCATCCCGAGTTTTGGGGCATTAGACATGAGAAAGTTTCTCTTAGAAATAACTTTTCCACTCATCATAGTTGTAAGACTGCTGTCTTTATCTGTAATAACCTGGATTCAATATTGTCTAATTCGGTGGCACTTCACACCAATGCAAAGGGAAGGTATACCAGAAAGCTACCAGATCAGTACAGTGGTATTTGTCATACACATTTACACTCCCACTGAAGGGCAATAAATGATAACATATTGAGGGCCTTAGTGCAAATTCCTTTCTAATCTTATACTTTCTTAGGAGCAAGCTATATTTAAAGCTGCATTAAATCTTGATTTTATGTGGCCTTTACCTTCTATCATTATTTTCCACCTGCTTTTAGTTAATCTGTGCACAGTTCTTTGGAAGAGCAAGCACCAAGTCTTGTTTTTTCTTTCCTTCTAGTGAGGAAAAAAAGCTGACAGTCCTATACATGAAGATGAATGAAAGACTTATAATAGTAATAAATAATTTGAACAATGACTGTTGCTACTTTATCATTCAGTTCTCTCTTTTTTATTCACTAATATGGAATTGTAGGGAGCCATGTACCTTCATTTTCTTTAAGCAGCAGAGGATCTAACTGTTAAGTATATGTGCATGCAGATAGAAAGAGAAAGACAGATGTAAAGACATAGAATATGTCCTAAGTGACTTGCCCAGCCTGACTGGCTTTCAGATAGTTTAGATATTAGTAAGCAAGGCTGTCAGACAGCAAACCCGTTGTAACTCAGATAGTGCATCAATCCCACTGACTCCAGTACCCTTGCTAACTCAATGTGTCTGTTTTACAGGTAAGCAAACTGAGATATCAGGCTGAGATTAGTAGATGAAAACGTTTAGCTTCTATGAGTGTTGAATGCTTCTGACCATTTGTCTTGAATTTTACTTTTTGTTGGACAAACAAGAATGAAAGGGTGCTTTTGAAAATTGGATATTAATTATTTTTGAAAGCTAATGGGCATAGTGCTTGCCCTAAGATTTTCAGCATTAACTCCCTCCCTAAATAGCCAGACTATGTCTGAGATGTATTATGGTGGAGAGCCTTAAAAAAATCCACATTTTGTTCTAGTAGTGTCACCAAGCTTTCTCCTACAGAAGTAAACATTTGTTACTGAACTTGAACAATGTCAGAGGAATTTTCATTGTGATTAATAGTCTGACAGTGAATAACAATAGAAGCATTGACAGTTTGCTGCTTGTTATCAGGGACTGTTATTTTCTTTGTACAAAATAGCCATTTGTCAGGGGACATCTTGGGCAGCACTTTATAGAAAAGCTCCAGAAAACATGTTCACATCACAACCAAGTTGCAGGAATGATGGGCTTCTCTAGTAAGCCAGGCTATAGAACTTGGCTGGGCAGCATGCAGAGAAAGGTTTCTTATGACTCTCCAGTGAAGCAATGTCACGTGATGCCTCAAAATCAGGTTTGGGAGTCAGTCATGCCATATTCATGATGAATACTGATTTTGAAAGACCCAATCAGCAAATCTAAAACCAAGGTGGAGGATCATGAGCTGCCATGCAGCTAACACTTCTTTCCCAAGGACAGGCTCTGCAGTCTATATTGGTATCAATAGGACACAATATCACTAGATATCAATAGTCAACTGGATACAGAGAAAGAGGAAGGGGCATTTTATACTTCAGTCTGAAGAAGGTTAAACATGGCTTTTTTCCCCCTTTTTAGTATCTAGTATCCATGTCCTGATAAAATAATATACTATTTACTTAAAATCTTGTAATATGCTATTATTATTATTATTATTATTATTATTTCTAATTCCGTTGCTGTCTTTATTTTCATCTGGCATGAGAAAAGGATCATTTCACCAACTAATCCTGGGAAATACAGGTCTGGAGGTCATAATTTCCTTAGTTTCCTCCATTGCCTGCAAGTCAATTGTACTGCAGAAAGAATGTGAAGTCTGAGAGACTCCCATTTCTTCCCTTACTCCAATTTATTTCCTTAGGTATAATACATTCTCCTGCTGAGGTTTCTTCAGTTTCTGTGGCCAGCACTTACAGAAGGCACAACCAAGACCACAGGGAATGGAAGTTGTTACCTGGTTCAAAACCATGTAAACAAATGTAGCTAGTTCATTTTTGTCTTGTCAGTACAGCTGCTTGAAGTTACAGAAAGTCTTGTCCCAGCCAATGGAGATTAAATATTGGAACTATAATCCTTTTTGCACACTGATACAGGGCTATATTGTCAATACTTCATTTTCACTGGCAGATATCGAGTCCTCACAGAAGTTTGTTATAGCTTGATAGAGTTCAGATTTAACTTGATACTAAGAAGTTTTGATTGGATGTGTTGCAGAAATTAGCTTTCCAGTGTCTTGAGACTTTAAAATAAATCTTTTTAGGAATATATTTGTTTCCCAGATTCTATTTTGCTTCCTCTCTCATTGCAGCAAATAGAATCCCTGTGGCATATTCAGTACTTAGTTCTTCCATAGGGAGCTCCACGGAATAACTGGGAAAATTTCTAAGAAATACAAGGTCTTGACAGCTATTTCATGTATAGAAGTACATAGGTCACTGGCTTTTTCACTCTCATTTAATAATGCTTTTTTCTTTACACATTTGCAACACTCTGCTTTGTTAGCTATTACAAGACTTAAGGCACGAACTGGATCTCTCTTAAGAGTGATGTACTTGTCAATTTTTTATGGAAAGCTTTCCTTTTCCGCAAGTTGGAAAAGTCTGCTCCCTCTCTCTCAAAAGCATTAATAGTTAGCCTTGCCTTGGTGTGGCAGTGTGTGTACAGAGGAGAGAGCAGAAGCTCCTCAGAAGCAAGCGCACCTTGTGCAAATAATTCCAACCTTTATTCCTTCATATGCCATGAATAAAAGATTTTTTTGATTGATTGTTTGTATAGGCAAGTTACATAAACACTCAGAGTAGCTTAATAAGTTGGTCGTAGACATTCCACTGTAAATTTTGTTTGTTTGTTTTTGCTTATACTTTCTGTATGTTAAAGCCCGTAAAGAATCTGTCCTTTCTGCTCAGGTGTCTTGTGTCAGAAATCAGTTGTACAGAGCTCTGTGATGGAAAATTTTTGGAGAATGGTAGGGGCAGTATACCAAGGCACAGACAGTGCACCATCTTCCATGCCTGTGGCTTGGAAATTTTTAGTTTTTACCATCAGACTGAGAAAGTGTGCATCCACTGAGACCTCTTGCCATACCTTAGGGAGCCTGCAGTAGGGAGGTTCCTAAGGAGGTCTGAACTTGTCTGTAAGCCCTACTAAGGGAAGACAGTAACAAATGCAGAATTATGGCTTGGTTTCCTTACCTGGCTACAATTTAATCCTTGTGGAAGTTTTATGGGAGTGGTTTTGGTCTTTTATTTTTTTATTTTTTTCATTTTTTTCCCTTAGCAGTGCAAGAATCAAGCAGTACCATTTTTATTTATATGAGATAAATTACTGCATTGTGAATATCAAGAGCATCCTCAATGACCCAGAGCTCTGTCAGTACAGATATCACAGCAACTGCCAGAGTGTGATTATATTAAATAGGTATTCCAGTATATATATATTTACTATATGTGTACTATATATATGGAATATATATATTTCACTATATTTTTACACTTTAAGTTTAACCATTTTTATTTTTACAGACTTTTACATTTACTTTGCAATATTGCAACAGTCCGCTAAAAAAACAAACAAACAAACAAACAAAAAAAACCTGTCTTTTTATTGCAGAGGCAGACAAACTACATGTTCTGAAATTGAAAATTCTTGCATAAAAATCTTTCTCAACCCTTCTGATTTAAAAAATTGACTTAAGTCTCCTCGGATAGTTTCTGAAGCATTAATTCTAAAGCTTTTCTTTCTCTTTACATCCTCCTATTTATAGTGGTATAGAATACTAAAAAATACAGTGTACAAAAAGGTAAATGTAATGTTTAAATATGCATAAGTATATCTAATGGAATGATGACAGCCTGAGGAAGTCATCAGTGCCAAAGTTTATCAAAATAGTTGCTGACTTTAACAGTTCAGCTGCTAGAGAAGAGACCTTGTGCTTCATTTTTAGAGACACTATTAATTACTTGGAATCGATGTGAGAGAAAGATGCTCAGAACTACATTAAATTTGGACATACACTGCTTAGACTCTGTTCCCAAATGGAGACAGATTCTGCCCTAGTTTTCATCTATCAGTGATGGCAATTTTGTTCTGCTAACTGTAGACAAGAATTCAGAATCTGGATGAAATATGTGATATTGTCCATCTTATTCATAAAATAGAGCTGAAGAGCCCTGTCAAAACTCAGTCATACAAATTAGCAAAACATAAAGTGCCATGCTCTGGTAAATGACAGTAGTAAAAATAGCTTTCCTTGTTACTGATATTCCCCTGCTCTGGAACAAAATATCCATTAAGCAGGAAAATGAGAAAGATTGTTTTTCCCTCCCATAATTCTTACTCCACCAGGAAGACATCAGCCAAGACCAATAGAGAGGGTTGGTTCATAAACTGAAATTTATGATGTTTTATTCACTAGCAAAAATTGCATGGTGTCTTGAGCTCTCTTGATGCTGTATGTGCAGTAATTGTCACTGCTTCTTAGAAGCAGTATAATATACAATATACTACTGTGAGGGGTAAGTGACGCAGTCCAGAGGCACAGTGCTTCTAGACTTGTGGCAAAACAGAGAGGAGGGAAGGATAGTTAGCATGTAGAGGGAACAAAAAGAGAATTTAAATAGTAACAAAGCAAACGACCTGTCTTATCCTCCTCATCTTTCAGCCAACTAGTTTTACATTTGTGACTTGATAGAAACAAAAGTTCATTTCAGTTTTCTGAATCCTTTTTTCTTTACTTAGCCATCATATGGATCCCAAGTTGAAATGTAGACAATAACAATCCATCTGAACCCAGTGTTAACGTCACACTGAGCATTTTACATAGAGAGGGCAGTAGAGAAAACCCATGCTAAAGCTCAGATATTTCAGTTATGTATGCAGAATTCGATGAAGTGTAACCCACAAGATGAGCTTAGGTCAACTTGTAGGTAGCTACCACCATGGGAACCATTAAGTGCAGTCAGGGATGCAGAAAGTGAGTTGCTGAAAATTTTTCAAGATTCTAAGTTGCTGAAAAATTTTCAGGAGTCTAATATCTGCTTTGTTCTGCTTTGCACTTCAGTATTAAATGTTCTCTGATAATCAATTATAAAGCATACACATGAATCATGCATTCTTATCAATGACATTTCATTTTTTAATTTAACAATTCAAGAGGGCTGCCAACTGGAGAAAGAAAAAAGCTGTCTTAAGTCACTAGCATCTCTACTTACTGATAACAAAAGATAAAGTGAGCAGCAGGTAATAGAAACAGGGAGGTTAATTTAATACACAGTTAGCCTTGAAAGTCTTCTCCAGCCTTGCCAGAAGGCTGTCATTCTATAACTTGCAGTTCTTTTGAAAATAACAAAAACATGTTCTTTATCTGAAAGACTGCACACCATGTCTGGCCTGTTAGCTAATGCTCATTGGAACCAAAATATGGCCTCCAGGACAAGTGTATACAGACAAAATGAGACACACCTTCCCTTTATTACATTTTTATCTCTATCATTACAAAACAAGAAGAATTTTCCTGTTAAATCTGAAAATAAAGGAGGATTTGGGGAAGCTGGGTTAGTACATTTTGACAAATCTCTTCTTTCTTACGCCAACTAAAGCATCATAATATTAGTTGCTCCAAACTGCTTACTACTATAATTAACTCTGCTATGCTCTAGGGTCAGAAATAGCTGTTTTATAACTGTTGCAAATCAAACTACTCTGCCATTGAAGAAGTCACTTGCCAAGAGACAATGACACCTCATCCTTTAGATGGATACTGTTTGAAAACATCCCCTTTTATTTGTCCCCGTGAGGCTGAATGAACATCCAGTATAAAATTGTACTGAGGAAAATGGGAGTTGAATCAGCAATGCTCTTAACAATGCATAACCTTTATTATTCTGCTCCCAGGAGCACTGAAATTTGCATGGCTTAGCAAGTTGCAAACTGTAATGACAGCACTTAGGACGGGCAGCAGTGGCAGAAACAGAGATCCAATGAGCAGAGCAGACACAGACCAGCTTCAGAACTCACCTTACAGAGATCTTGCAGAGCTGCTGAGCTCTTGGTTAATAGCCCCTAATGCCTTGGGTATTCTTTGTAAGACCCCATTATCCATGCTAAGGGTATTTGCTTTTAATATGCATGTAATGTATATCTAGAATTTCTAGTGATTCGGTCATTACATTTTCAATGATTTGTACTTTCTCTGCCATGCTTTATCCAGTTGAAAGTTAAGAGAAAAACATGCTGTATGATTATGTACATACATCTGGAACAACAAAAATAAGAAATTCCCTACCTTTGAAATCATGGTATACTTTCTCAGTTATTGGGAATATATCTTTATATGAACAGACACATATGGAAATATAAAGTCTAGGTACAGTTAAATATCTTTAAATCACCTTAAAATACTTGCGTATTTTAACTAGGGTAAAATACTAAATTATTACTAATATGTGTAAGGATAATTTATTTCAAATTGGTGTTCATTGTACAATGAAACAGTATTTAGCATATGAAAAATGTAGAGTACCTGAAGTAATCAGTGAAATAAGTCTTCTGGTTCTATGTAATAGATTTTAAAATTTGTTAAAGCAATACATTTCATCAAAATATTTTGCGAATAATTATTAGTCGAGACTGTTTTGATTTCTCAGAGTGAATAGGACAGGCAGATAGTGTATGTGCTGAGTGTTATTTCCATTTGTGCACTGAGCAGGATTGGCGGTACAGCACACTATTTTAAATACTGGGCTAATTTTCACCAATATTATTTTCTTACACTGAAAAGTCATAGGAACTGATAGCACAATTCCTTGAACTTTGTATGGGAATAATAAAATATGAGCTGTACAACTGATGATGGTAATTCAAATACTGCATTCTTTCAGAAAGAGATGATCATAGCCAGTGGCATACCAGTTTCCCCTTTCTAAACATTATCAGGAGATGGTAATCAGGTAAAAGAACAGTGATTGCATCGGATGTCAGACAGGAACTGGCTATTATAAAGGAGTGAGCAGGATGGGGAGAGGAAATAGGAGAAAAAAAAGGTCACTGCAGAGTGGAGAGTTGTCATTAGCAGAAAAGCAGCAGGGTGAACTCAACCTGCCAAAAAAGGTTGTATTCTGAAATCCAAAGACAAACTCAAGTTATGAGAGAAATGAGTGAGGTCGTTTAGTACTCTTACAGCTGCCTAGGTTCTGCACTGTCTCAAATGAAGGCTGGCGTGTGTAAGGAACCAATTAAAAATGAGGACACTTGTGCTGCTGGGGAGCAGCAGGGGCAGAGGGCCCTGGAAGGAGGCAAGGGCTGAGAGGCGGGTGGTGCTGGGCAGGTAGGGCTGTGCCATCACCCCATGGAGTGCTCCCTCCCTGCCACGGCACCACAGGCAGAGCATTCCCAGGTAGCTGGGCTCAGAGAGAGCCCCAATAGCCTAAAAAGTCTGAAGTGACTGGGGAGGCCTAAGCTCAGGCCGACGGGGCTGGCCTGCAGGTGGGATTCACAGTCAGGTACTGGCCTCAGAGCCTCAGCTTGGAGCAGCTCCCAGGGAAATAGGGCTCAGCCCTACTGAGGCATCTTCTAGTCTTAAAACACCTCTGTGCCAAAGAGATGTGGTTTAGAGATGTGAACTGGTGATTGGCAACAGGACCGAAGTTTCCCAGGTAGGAGAAGGAAACCCAGAGGCCTACTAACTGTCCTACTGCAGGAGCTCCACATGGGCTGTAGCAGCTTGTTACAGATTTTAGTTATAATGTACTATTCTGAAGCGCTCAAGTGCAGATAATTTGTGTTTTGTTGCCATCAAACCATTTGTCATACAAGTAGCTGCAGAGAATTATAGGACTAATCTCTTGAATAAGAACCTCCAGTGTTAGACCTTAAAGGGCCTATTCCAAGTTGAACACTAAAGCAGTGAGAGACTGAAGAAATAAAATTTAATTCAGGTGGTGCCATGAAAACCAAATTCCAGACTGTAAGGAGAAACTCTATGATTATATATGGACATAGTAGGTCCCACATGAACTTTCTAGAGAATAAAAGAAATCCAAACTGATAGGGGCTGGTGCCCTGGTGAAGCCTTCACTTTGCTTCCCACAGTGACTGAGCTCAGTAGTCTGATGGTTGCATTACCCCTTTCACAAGTCAGAAGGAGAAAGATGGAATAAGAAAGTGATTGAGAGAAGTTGTGTTATGATGTGCTTTCTCTTAACAAAGGCAATGTGACACAGCCAAAATTAGCTTTAATGAGGAAAAAATGTAAGGTATAGTAGTAATATGTGTCAAAATGGAGGCAGATGAAACAAGGATTATGATTGACCTTTGAATTTTAGTACGAGCAATTTTAATGGAGTAGTGAGAGCAGAAGGCAGGCTGGTTATTTTTCTTTTAGAAATCTAATAAGTAATAAGGTGCAAAAAATGTGTCTTACTTGTAACTGGTAGCTTGGCTCCTTTCCCTCTGTTGAAATGTCAAGCAATGGATTCAGATTCTTTTACTTGTAACAATAGGGGAAAAAGGTCAATGAATTAGCAGCTGGATGGTATGCACTGCCCAGTAAAAATAAGCCACTACCTAACTTAATAGAATGAAATGCCATTAAGATAATATAAATTGCATCTGCTAGCAGAAGGAAGTAAATAACTTTGGTGTATCAGCCCTCTGGAATACACCCAAATGTTGTTCTTTGGCTAGGGCATTTATCACACTGAAAGGATATCTTGAGGCAAGGTCCCTAAACATGTACAGTTGGGTTTTCATTGACCTCATCATCATTTATTATTAGGAATTGTAATGAATTACTACAGTTAGAGTAGGTATGCAGTGTAGAGCTATGTATAGATTAGGAATCCAGTTTGGGTTACTGGATAAAAACTATAATAAATAGAAGCTAATAATAAAACACAATATGTAATAAATTATGGGAGTTGAAAAAAAAAAATCGTAGAACTTGTTGGGCTGCATTGAAAGTTATGTGTACTGGAAATTTAATGACTCTTGTCTTTTGAATAGTGCTACCTTAATTAATCAATTGGTAATTACAACTGTGATTAACAGCTCTGATCATGATTGGTAACAAGTATTGATTCATTCCCTAATAATTCTGGCAAAGTTTAGAATAAGAAGCACTTTGCAGGATGCAGGCAGCATGATTAACAAAAGCAATAATAAAAACACTTCGCTCTCATTACAGAGCTGTCTTGGGGGAACAAGATTTGTGAAGGTGGGAAACATAGGTAGATTTGCCAAGGTAAAACAGCATTATGCCAGAGATTGCCTTAATGAAAGAGAATTATTGGGAAGAGTGGGTGCATTTTTTCATAATGATAAATTTGCTTCAGAGTTACAGTCATTATGTCCCCACTACTGAAGTCTTTTTCATTACAATAGTGCATTAATTTCTAACTGGACTCAGAAACTCTTTTTATTCCCATAAAAGGTAACATTTATACACCTTCTAAAGCCCCATATGAATAGTGACTCATTGTCTTAGTCTTTCTGCAAAGAACGACTAATGAAGGGTGCAAGGAGGTGAAATAAGCATCTTATAAACACAGCTGAATTCTGTTTTGTGACAATGTCTTAAATGTTAATTTCTTCTTTCCCACAGGAAAAAGAAGAAATCTTTTGAGAATGTTCGCAAAAATTTGGATTATGCAAACATATCTATTCAGAACCAAAGTCTTAGTTTTATTTACCAAAAAGAGGTAGATGTATGTATCATCCATTAGCTTAGGCACTGGCTTACAGAGCAGGAAGCCAAGGCCTTTCTTCCTTTACATTCAGCATAGAGGTTTTCATCTAAGACCACTGTGGGCGAGGTAACGGTTTGCAGAATGGACTTGAATTTGGATACAAGCATTCTGAATCAGTTCCCTATCATCATAGTAAAGAAAACCTTTTGGTTAACACTAAAAAAAAAAAAAAGAAAGAAAAGAAAAGAAAAGAAAAGAAAAGAAAAGAAAAGAAAAGAAA
>CM021769.1:50474272-50553328 GCA_011076525.1 Nettapus auritus | reverse complement strand
AAAGAAAAGAAAAGAAAAGAAAAGAAAAGAAAAGAAAAGAAAAGAAAAGAAAAGAAAAGAAAAGAAAAGAAAAGAAAAAGAATCAAACACTACTACTATTAAAGCTGGAAAAGTGGCAGATGAAGAGAAAAATATTTTTGATTATGTCATTTACTGCCTTATCAACTTCAGGCACCATTCCATTTTACTTTGAATGAGAAGTAAAGTATTAGCAGTTATATTTCCCATCTAGAAAACTATTGGTGACAGGATTTTTTTCAGTGAAAAAATCACTAGCTCACAAAAAAAAAAAAAAAAAAAAAAAAAAAAAAAAATAAAAATAAGGACTCCTTTGCCAACTCCATAATATTCCAATTAACACCACAGCAGAGATTTCCTGCTCAAAATAATTTTTATACTCTCATCTCTGCCATTTTATTATAGTTGGTAGCACTTACTGTTTTGGCTCTGGGGATTTCAGTCAACTATATATATGAGAGTCGTAATCGTTTAAAAGGAAAACATAGTATTTGCTTAAAAACAAAAAGAGCCTACTCATTCTCCTGATTTTATAGGCAGGTCTTTAAACAGTGTTCCTTCAATTCTAGGGGACTTGCATAGTGTGCTGCATGTTCTACCCTTAAAGATGGTTCAAGGCCTTGCCAATACTATTCTCCACATCACTGTTTCTCTGTTGTACTAGTGTGATGTACAATGTGTGATCACATTGTTGCAAGGTGAAAGAAGGAAAGGAGGTAGGTGGGGGACAGAGAAAGAGAATGGCTGTAAGCCTCAGAGTTTAGCTGAGTGTCTGAACTTTCCTGAAGTCCTGTCTGTCTGGGTCTGTGCTTGAGCCCAGTTTTCTTTCAGAATTCATAGGAAACTAACAGAAGCAAGAAGTTCTTTTAAAACAAAATTATAATCAAACATGAAAAAAGGGATAGCAATGAAATGAGATTCAATAAATTTATTAAATTAATTTATTTAGCACAAAATATAGCACAATGAACTACAACACTTCTAGACCTTGTAGCTATTATTAATCAATTATAGCTAATTCTTACCAAGGAGTAAGAATTAAGATACTTAAAGATCCATTTCAGAAATTATCTTTACAGGAAAGGTGTTTTAAGACCAGTACTAAATTCAGAAAAACTGGCACCTAATTTTACCGACATAACAAAAGACTGAATTTTCTTTTTCTTAATTTTTTTAAAATAACTTCATTGAATAAGGTATGAACATAAGATGTGAGCAGATGGTTTTATTCCACTGAGTCCAGTTTCATATATCTACCCTTCCATCCTGGTAACTTCTAAAAGATCTTGGTCTTTGCATCTCTCTGCTTCTCACCCTTAATGGGTGAATATTTTAAAAAAGACTAAAGAGATTCAAGTCTAAATGGCATGATGCACACATTTCATGTCATTCCTCAGCTGTAGGCAGAGACTGCAGATAATAATCATAATCAAAAAAGCTTCCAATAGCTTTCTCTAATGTTCTTTAATGCATAACAATGCTAGCAAGCCCTTTTGAATTGTGTAGTCCTGCACAGGACATTTGAAATAGCAGCTGACAGGAAGCAGTGATTCTGTTCCGGAGTTTTACACATGCACAAGACCAACATACTGCTGCAGGTAATATCCGAAGTTAAAAGCCTTGTTAAGGATGCAGGTTTTTTCAATCAAAAGCAGACTCCAAGATGCTACACAAACTGCTGAATAAAATGGCAAATATGACACAAATATGAGATTACAAGGCGCCTCAACATGTTTAGTTCTGTCCTCTACTCTCTGGCTTATATTCAGGACAGGCTTAACTCCAGTTCTAATTCACGTGAGCCCTTCTTTTTAGCAGATACTATCACTTCATGTAGCTTGAAAGGAATTTGGCAACATGTTCTCTCAAATTTGAGGCTGCCTACCTCAAGTATGTCTGAAAACAACACAGCTCCTTCATGAAAATTAAGGGCAAGATATATGTAGTTGGTATTTCTGTAATAAAAATCAAAATATCTTTTGATAATGGTTTTCATCTCAGTCTGAGGTATAGCTTCTGATGCCACAGATTACCACACTGAGAACCTGCTATGGTAATATTGTAGTTAGAGATGGCTGCTGACATAAGTAAAAATGGTCATACTTTTTATTTTGATTTTTATTTTTTTTTGTACTCAAGTATGACTGAAGAAAATAGAACCAAACTTTGACTCATATAATTTATGTACGAAGGACATTCCATGAATTTCTGCAGAAATATAGAAGGACAATAAATCCTGTTGTGTTAATGTCCAGGGATGTTTACTATGCAATAATTTTCTGTCTCAGGACTTCTTGCAGAGCTTTTACTCCTTTTGCTTTCCATTAGGGATGGGGAGGGAGCTTACAAATTAGAAACATTGGTAGCTATAGTTGAGATTAGAGGCAGGACTTTGACTTTCCACATTCCTTCTTTCTGCTTGTTATTTTGGGTATTTTTTAAGCATAGCTTCTAGCGAAATATTTCTATAATTCTGTTTTAAAATTTATTTCTTCATAGCTGGAAATCCTTATAATTTCCTCTCTTTCTTTCTTTCCTAGAAGTAAAATTTTCTTTCAGGGCAGACAACTATTCAGTTAGGTCTGCTCAAGAAGTCTGAGTTCTGCTTTTACCCCCTGAATAGGTGATCACACCACTCTTTGTTGCAGTTTCTGTATTTCTGAAACTATGTCTGTGATAATCCTCCTTCAATTTAATTTTTTGAATCTGAAATCCTAAATCTGACCTAAATATTGCTTGTGCAACACTGTGAGTGTTCCTATTGCACTACCTGTATGAATATTTGAGGATGAATTCAGATTCAGATTTAGTCTGAAAACAGTCTGAGGCTATACAGCTTCTCTAAAATGTATCAAAATATCTGTTTATTCTAGCAAACACAATTGAAGACTTGCTGTGCTGCAATGTTTCTTAATACAAAAAGTAAATCTCATTGACTGTCTACTGGTACTATTGGAAGGAACAAGTAACAGAGTGAATCTTCATAGGTACAAATTTCATTTTTCAATGGTCCCCTGAAAACTTTTTTCCTTTCATCTGAGAGATTATCACATCATTTTCTATGTCATTTCCATCCATTTTACACTGAAGCAAAGGAAGCAGGGTGGGGAGGGTGATCACCTCTGTGTCAGATATATGCAGCAAAGCAGCTACGCTTGGCCAAATTCATAAATCCCTTCTCTTAATAAAGTGGTTTCATTTCCCTGCAACAGGTAGAATCAATCCCAGTGCGCTTTCATATGCTAATATCCATAGTCTCGCTCTTCAGAAGAGACATGGTAACAGGATGCTTACACACAGCAGAGGGGAGAGGAGAACAGATTGGGAGGAATTATTAGATCTGAAAACATTACAATTTAATGAATCATTATACAGTTACCCTGTGGCCACCGATAAGAATTCCAGGCTGTGCTATGATTTACCAGGCTTGAGAGACCTTGTTATCTAATTAGTCTTACATCCAGAAAAATTGGATCAGCTTGTTTTCTGGTAGGTCTATTTCCCTTGTCATTAGCTGATTGTGGTTTTATTAGTCAAATGGACTACAGCACAGTGTTTGGGATTTATTTATTTACATGGTGCATTGCCTACCATGTAGGAGGCACATCAAGATGCCTTCTTCCTTTGCTCCAAGAGAGCTGTCTGAGGACAAATTAACTCTTTCTCAGCAGGTGACTATAGGAAAGCAGATAGTATGCAAATGCACATAAGGATATACCTTCTCTATGGGACCAATCTGATTAAAACTTTGTCCAGGGACAGAGCAGACAATTACATACAGCATTTTCTTCATTTGTCTTTTCCTACTAGCACCAAAGTGTTCACATTTGCTATCTTAATTATGGGCAATTAAGAACACAAAATATACAAGCTACGCTCTTTAGCATGTGTGTAACTTTACTTAAGATTAGCGTTTGTGAATGGTTTATGTAGCCAACAGCTGCCAAGAAACTGTGCTTGTACTCAGTTGTTTGTATTACAATGATAAGCAGGCAAGACGTGGAAGAACTTTTCTTTCAAATGCTGATTTGAAACAAAATGGACCACCAAGTGTACTGCATTTTGCCCAGCTCTTGTGATCATTTACAATGGAAGAACCAATGAGAAAGAGATGGAGAATAGGCCAAAGGCTTTAAAGACAGCAAACATAAGTAGCTGCAGAAACAGAAAAGGCAAGAGACATCTACACATATTGACAGGATTTACCTGTAAAGAACTGTAAGGTGTGTGGTGGGTAGATCTCACAGATATTTCCTTGGAAGAAAGCAAACTTTGCCTTCCTGACAAGATAGCAGGACTTATTTTACAGTAAATAAAACTCTTACGATAATTAAAATCCAGAACTGATTAGTGAGGGAGAAACACTAGGAACAGCGTGAAAGATATAGTACAACAAAGTATTGTAATTATCTAAAGCTTGTGCTATCTTCAGATGGATGCGATAACCACAATAATATCTATTGCCAAGCAGTGGAAGTTTGCAGGCATTTTTAGCTAGGGAAATAGCACTGTGATTCATTGTCAATTGGAAACCTACAGGGATTCATGAAAATATCCCTATCAAGCTTTCAGTAGATAGCACTGGAGGTAACAGTTTAATAAGAATGTATTTAATTTTTATGGTGCTGTTCAACAAAACCTTCTAATTACCTCAAAACCTTGCAGTTAAAATACATCAAAACCAATAAAATGTCTTTGTCTAATACATAATTTAAACAGTTAATCAAATTAAGAAGGAATGGCTTTAGGTTTCCTGAAAAAGCAGATGAATGTGTGAACCTTCTACATAGTTCTTTAATGGCTGTGATTATACCGTACATTCCATTTATTGGATTCCTTTGTGATTCTATGGACTTCAAAGTGCTTGCTTACTTTCCATGAACAAGAGCAATTTTAGCCTCCAACTAGAACCTCTGAAAATATAAAATACCATCTGTTTAGCTAGTAAGAGTACACGTTGCAGTCTAGAAAATGAATGGAAGAAGGAATCTCACTTCTTTCAAAATTGTTGGCCAAAATTTTTGGAATCAAAGTACCAGACTTTGGAATGACTCAACATTAACTAACATTAACTGTAATGATACTTAACTCTTCTGGAAATGCACCATTTAAGAAAGACATACGTCTAATTCCTAGATTTCTTTTGCTTTTGTTGTGTTCATCACAAGATCAACAAGGGAGCAGCAAGAGAGCTGCCCCACAAGGGAAGGTGAGCCAACAGCAAGGCAGGACAGAGACCTCTCTGACAAGAGCACTGTCCCACGGAGGTCCAGCATCTCCCCAGGGAGTTGTGTCAACAGAGCAAGGCCAGGACTGGCCAGGTCCCTGGCCTGGCATGGCATACCTACAGTGTAGCTAAGGCAGGGACCAAGGGCCAGGGCATGAGCTGAGGTACAGCACTCGAGGCAGAGGGTACACAGATGGGGGACCCAGATGGGGCTTCTCACCTCTCTTTCTCACATCTTAGCTGTTTTCACAGGAGCCTGCTTCAAGGTGCCCGGTAGTCAGACAGACCTGGAACAGAGGCAGCTATATCCCACACATTGTGAAGGTAGAAGAGAGAAGTTTGCAAAGGAGGGCTGAAGAAGCAAGTGGATACAGGCTGGTCAGGGCAATTAGATGCTGCTGGTGCACTCAGGGCTTTGATAAAGACTATCCCTAATGTCATGCCAAAATGTCGCTTGAGTATTTAGAAACAGTAATTCTAAATGACCAATTTCCCATGCTTCATTTACATCTATAGATATGATGGAAAATAAAATGAGCAGCTACTGCAACTTTAAATTCTGAAAAAAAAAAAAAAAAAAAGAAAGAAAAAAAAAGAAAGAAAAAAGTATTGCTTAAGATTCACCCAAGTTCCTATTTTAATCCTCTAGTGGCTATTTATAGTCTTCTTTCATGCATGAGAAGTTAGGTAGAGATTTATGTCAGTGTTTAATTCTCCATGTGACTAAATGATCATAACTTATTTTCCGTGATACAGCGATCCTACTGAATCTCCAAAGCAAAATGCATGTCCACAGAGAAGGATTAAAGTCCCCAAATCCCAGAACTTTCAGGCTGGCAGGGACCTCTTGAGATCTTGCAGTCATTTCCATTCAGGATTCAGATATGCCACATTCACTTTCAGACAGCCTAACTCCCTAAGCAAAGATATTTTTCCTTAGGAATATTTGTTTCTTGGTTATTTTTTGGCTGTGCAAAGTTCTTTTTTTTTTTTTTTTTTTTTTTTTTTTTTTTTTTTTTCCATTAGTCTCCCAGTTTATTCCCCACTCATTTAAGAGAATTTCAGTGTTTTCTGTATCAATGTTTAGGCACCCAAATACCCAAATGATGAAACTTCCATCCTTTCTCTGGGAGAGTCTTCTTCACACTTCCTCGCATAGTTGCGATGACTTTCTCAATAATATTTGTAAGCTTGTCTAAACTCACTTTCATCCCATGAATTGCAATAAGTTTTCTGGGAACACTTCAAACTTATATTCCTTTCTCTTAGACACTTCTAGCCTGTCATTCTCTGCAGCCCAGGAAAGCTTTCAGAATAACAGTCAGCTAAAGGTCTTCATACTACTTCATTCAGAAGTACTTTCAAGATGACTACTTCAGATAATGTTCTCTCTAGGATGCCTAAAGTCAAACTCTGAATTTGCCCAAGTTGTAATAAATTTTCTTCAGAAAAATATTACCTTTTCTGTCACCCCAAAACATAGTTTTTCTTAGAATTCTTTCTAATTTGCCTCATATTTATTACCTCAATAAATGCAAAATGAAGTGTGAAATACAACACGATATCAAGCAGTGTATTATTTTGGTAAGAAAAATAATTATCTTCACAAAACAGTGATTAGGGTTATTCAGGAATGACTTCTGTGCTAAACAGAGCTGAGCCAATAATGCAAATAAATTTCCCACAAATTTTAATTCATATTTTTATATGGATTTTTATTATTCATGTGCCACCTTCTCCTCTTGAGCTCACTTCCACATACATTTGTGTAATTAAACTGAAGTAAAGTTAATTTCCAAGCTGTGCATATGACAATGTACAGAAACAGAAAATTGTGTTCACTGTGGGTGTATTGCTTATACAAATGCTTGTATAATCTCTGAACAGAAAAAAAAAAAAAAAAAAAAAAAAAAAAACCACCATATTTCAAAGAACAATGAACATACCTTTGTTTTACACAAGTGGGAGTGTATCTACACCCCATTGAATTCCTGTTTGTCTGTGTTCTGTTGCTCTAATATCATGTTTGTAGAAAAATGAGTTTGTATGAGTAATATTAATAAGGAATTCTTGCTCTGTGGTGCTGTCTTTGGATAAATGGAAAACATAAACAAGAAAAAAGCAATAGAAAAAAAAAAGCAGATACTGGCAGCAACCAAAGCCAGGGTTTGTATTTATGAAATATTAAACTGGCACAATTGCAGCTATGAAATTAAACAGTGCCCTGGCTGGACTCAGAACTGCATATGGTGAGCCCCATCCATTGTCCTGACTCCCGTGCAAGGCAGCTTTGGCAGAATGCCTTCATTTCCATCTTCAGATTTGGTCTTTTCATCAACCCTTTACCCTCTTCAAATCCACAAGCAGAGAGAGAAACACTGCTAGGATAGAGGAATTAGGCAAATAGATTGATATCAACCCTGGGACAGAATCTGGACAGGGGAGAGTTGTGCAGTCACAATCCAGACCAATGAAGAAAAATGAGAACTAGCAAAACCATTACATTTACGAGACCATTTCAGACAACTTTTGTCGCAGCTGCAAGTTTCATATGTGTGACAAAGTGACTGACTGGTGATGTGGTGATCCATGTGATCATGATATCAGGATGGATATCACCTCCAATCACCTTTGGTGTAATTTAATGTAATATGTACTTAAAATTGTGACCTTATTAGAATTGTGACTCCACTGCGGTATCGGTAAGTCATTCACAGTCAGATTTATCTGCTGTACAGGCACCGTAGCTGAGGGTTTAGGGTGCTCCCAAAGTGGTACAAACTAAGCTGGAAAAACAAAAAGAAAAACTTATACTAGAAGAAGTGAGAGTTTTATCAAGATAACTTGAGAGTTTATTAGCCTGCCTACAATTATAGCTTTCAATATAGGCAAGACTATTCTGGAAAGGCCAGAAAGGTTTCCAGCAGGTATATTTGTTTGCATGCAGAATGCTTTTGTTCTGATCACCATCAAGAACATGGAGGGATCCCAGAAAACACACAGCACATTTCCTACCGGGCTTTTTGCCTTTTTACGTGAACAACTTATTTAATGATGTCACACAGCAATATTAACTAATTTCATTTTTAATTAGTTTCTGGAATTAAAGAGGGTTATATTTAGAACTTGTTTAATTACAATATACAAGCTATATTTCATATGCCTAATACAGATATTTTGAGAACTTTCTACTCTTTGCTCCACCACAGATATAATTAGCAGGAAGATTTTCAGTGCGTTTCCAAGAAGAAAGAGCAGAATGTCTTTTTCCTTTCTAATGATAACTAGTAGCTCCAGCACGTAACACTTTAAAAGTGATTAGGTAAGGAATGTTTATTATTCAGCACAATATGCCACAGTGACATTTCTTATCATTACAGTGTTAGAGGACCAGAGGGTCTGTAAATAGTATTCTCCTTCTGGCAACATTATTCAGTGATAATATCCTTTTGATGCTACATCTATGCACAGCTGAAAGAACCCCCTCAGCTATTTTTCTAATTCCCAAAGTTGGTAAACTGGTTCCTGAAGCAAATAAATAAACACATAAATAAATAAAGTAATAATAATAATAAACACAAAGAAATGTAACAGAAACAAAAATGGAATTAAATAATTACTGAATTCATTTAGATGTAGTGAAAGCATAAAATAATAGCTTAAATGCTACAGGATAAATCACAAATGGGGAACAGTATCCCATGGATTCTCTTCTAACTGTGTATACTTAAAAATAACCCCCTGAAGACAGCAAGAGGAACAGTTTAATATCCAGGACTTATCTTTGAGATAATACAAAGCCTGCTTTCCTGAAATTCTGAATTTATTCTCTGAAATATTATAACAAATTTATTTAATATACATAAACTTTATTTAATATATTACAATAAATATAATTAATATATTTTTCTGAAATTATAGCTCTTTCTGAAGGTAGTTTTGGTTCGTTTAATTCTATGAAAATTAAAAATATTTTGTACAAAATTTCTTTTTGTACTGAGAAGAGAGAGACTTTTAAAAGTATGTCTTTTGTCTTGACTTCAGGACCAGTATTATTTATCACCATTTTTAGAAATGTTCCTACAGCGTGTGAATGAAAAGGAAAAAGGACAAGATTCATATGCAAAGGTGTCCTCAAAGGACCTGACTCAAGGCACGTTCAAGTTACTGAGGGCTGCATTTAGCATGTGCAAGTGCAAGGCTCTGCAGTCTGGGACTTGTCTCCCACTTGACAGTACAGTCTATGGCCCTGGCGTTCCTCTCACAGAAACCAGGACACAAAGAAAGAGGAGAGAAAGAGGTGTTTTTCTGGGTCCCCTTCTAACAACAACAACAACATTAAAAAAAAAAAAAATGGGAAAAGAGTGAGGCATGATCTCAGTCTGCCCTGGATTGATGCACCCACAGAAAACGTGCAGCTGGAAGGACTGTTGTGTGCTCTGAGTGATTTTGAGTGTGCAATCCTGATCCCCAAAGGCCACAACGTTATGACACTGTATTGGTATGAATGGGGCCAATGTTTTGTATCAGTTGTAGAAGATCTCTGCTGAGGTAAAACGTTATGTGCAGTTTAACAGTTGCTTCCCTCCAGGAAAGAGGTGTCTGTGCCTTCCTAACTGGTGATGTGATTCTTGGATTTGGAAGGGAAGCTGTGTAACAAGAAAGCTGTTGTGATGTGAGATTCCTGTGTTGTCAAACTTGCTTCACCTTACAGAAAATGGGGTGCTAACATACTTCTTGAAAGGCTTTTTATATAGTTAACTAAGAAGTAACGTGTGGTGGTCATCCCGAATTCACAAAAATTTCCACAAAAAATAAAGTGCAAATACTTCTGTTGTACTGCTGCTGATTTTAGAATCAAGCATTCACAGCATTTAAAACCTAATTTACACATAACTTACTTGAATTCTGTTTTAGCTCTTTTGCATCACTTTGTGTGAGCACCCCTAGCAATTTTTCCCCACATGAAAGCTAGCAAGCAGCTGCTATTCATGCAAATGCACATATTCACAGTGCTTCAGCTGATCATTTGAAATAAAAACCTGCAATTCCTGATAATATTTTCCCTTATTCCTTTAAGTACAGAAATGACAGCTTTTCCTTTTCTTTTCCTTTTATTTATTTATTTATTTATTTTTATTTTTTGGTCAGTGTTTTGTCCCCAGTGAATATTAAGGTGCTTCCTCTCATAAAACAGAAGAACAAATCAATGCTGTGTCTTCATCTGTTGTCTTTGCATTTGTAGCTATAACAAACATAAAAGTGTCTTGGGGCAGCCTCAAAGCTTGTTTTCTACTCAAAGAAAAATTGCACAAGACAAAAAAAATGCCTTTGAGGTTTAATTATACCTCTCCATTACTTTTCACTAGAAAGAAATATACTGTAGCTATGAGTTCTTCCATAACCAAGATACATGTACCTGTTGCTTTCTTCTTGCCAATTCCTGTTTCCTCCTTTTGCCCATGCTGTCAAGAGTTTCTCTCTTCAGCACAGGTATGCAACCTCAGTGATGGAGCCTGGAAAAAAAAAAGTCATCTGATTCTCCCTATCTCTGTATGTCAGTTGATATGATCGTGCCTGATGTTTGATTTTTATTTTATTTTTTACAGGATCTGGCCTCACTTACATAATGTGTTTTTTTGTTGTTGTTGTTTTTGTTTTTATTTTTGTTTTTGTTTTTTTTTTCTGATCGCTGAGTGCTCCTCTCCATCAGCTGTTTCTTTCAATGAGTATCAAATTCTTCCTCCTCACTTGTCTGCCTAGTTGTCTCTTAACATTCTCTTAAAAAAGAGGTACATTTTTCTTGAATTTTAAAGTGGCAGCCTTTTGCTTGCCAAAAACAACCGTATTGGAAAAAAGCTTACATCCTCTCATTTCCTGTGGAGTTGCCTGAGTCACCTTAGGAATAAAACTCTTAGAGGGGCACTTTAGAATAAGCTATGCCCTCATTCTGATACTGTTGAGTGACTACTACCTTCTGGTCCTTCTCCATCTGGTACTTCTAAAACTTTTACTAAATGTACCTTATTTAACTGCACAGTTCCCACAGGGTAACATTTGCTTCACCTGCATAAATGAAAAACAAAATATGAAAAATGACCCTGTCACATTGTGAGGGTCTGATGCAGCATCTTTCACTCCTACTACATTTGCTATTCTAGCTGCCTGGAATCTTTCCAAGCTTTCTGCACAATTTGAGGCTCTTCAAATTGCTACGTATCCAATGATATTTCTGGCCACATTATGCAAGGCTAGGACAGAGTCCTCATTGATGGCCTGGGAAGGGAGTGCAGATCTTTAACCATTTTTCCAGCTGTTAACGTAGCTTGTGATATGGAGATGTGGACTATTGAATAGTGTGTGCATTGGGGAGTTGTGAAAGGACAGACTTTGCCACTGGGATTTACCAAACACAATTACCACATATTTGCAACTAAAATTCTGGGCAGTTTTATGAGGCATAAATAATGGATATGTGTTCTCCCACAGGTTTACTGAGAGAGTAGCTGACTGTATCCCATGTGGTCTTTCTAGAAGAGCTTTTCTATTATTATGCAGTAGCAGTGGCAGCCTTAAGAAATGCGTTGTACTGTCATAGGCAACAGAGGTCATAGGGAACAACCTTCTGCCATAATGAAAATTCATGCAGATATTTTTAATGATAGATGATGAAATCAAGTGTCTTAAGACATGCAGACAAATCAAATAGGGGACATTAATTTTGTGTCAGACATTTTTTTGCTCTTAAACTTAATTTTCTTCACCTATAATGTTAAATGTAGAGACCATAAAACGTGTAAGGTGCTCAGCCTTCGTGAACCCACCAGAATGATGACAAAAGGGTGATAATAGCGACAACTCGATCTGATTATAACAGGAAAACTTGGATCTGGTTTTCAAAGCCTTTCCTTACATTTTTTCATTTGTTGTTGTTGTTGCCAAGACATAGTAGGACCCTGTCCAACTGCTCTTGACCTAATTGTTTCTTCCCTAATTGTGGAATAATTCTGCTATTTGCTAGATGATTTCCAGCCTCTCCCACCATAAGAGGCTGAATTCTACATGCTTGGAAGGACACGCAAATTTAAAATTACTAGTATTATAATAAAGACTGCAGAATGAAGGAAGGAATTTTGCCCTGGTGTTTATTAGTGTACAACACATTAGGGATAATTTTTGTTTTTCTAATTAATGACAGCAACTTATTGAAGTAGAATGTAATAATGAAAGTTACTGAGCTGTTTTTATCCATGGTTCTGAGACCGTGTAAATATAGTCATCTTCTGAAGAGGGGAGCTGGTGTAGAGAGGAGCTAAGGAAGGCGTCAGGGCACCCACAGGGGCTCTTGTCTCCAGGGGCCCTTCACAGCCCCGCATAGGACCTGCAGCTGCCCAGGGCTGCACAACAGGGCCTGGGTACTGCCGCCCTGCTGGGTGCTGGCTAGGGGAACACACGGTGGGTAATGGGGAGCAGCAGCTGAGGCTTCAGACAGGTGGTTTCCTTCAGTGTCTTTTGTACTGTGTTGTTTCCTTAGCCAAGCAGTTGGTTGTGTTAGTTCTGCAGTACTCTTGGAGAGAAACAAACATTCCGACAACATTTAATACTTCTGAGACAGTGACTTGTTTCCCCCCCTCCTTTTTTTTTTTTTTTTTTTTTTTTTTTTTCAGAAAGGGAAGGGGGTGAATTTTCATAACTTCCAAGATTTAATATGTCATTCTGCCTTTTAGCAATTATTCTCTCTGTTTATAAAGTGCCTAGATATACATACTCCACTTGCAGATTGGATTTGTGTCTCTAGCCATATTGTTTCAGTCTTGCTTCAGGAGAAGGAGGTGGTGGTTGGTGGTGGACAATTTGCAAATGTATCATTTTTTGATGAACAAAAAAAGATACTGGTTTTATTATTATTAATTTGTTTGTTTTAAGCAGAGCATAATAGTTTATTTTTTAATCTGGAACATTAATTTCAGTGAAGGATGGAAGACCAGTGGAGTGTATTAAGAAGCAAAGCAGAAGCATCCCTTAAAGAACTTACTTTCTTGGTACCTTGGGAATGTGTTATAGTGACAGAAAAGAGTAGTTCTTTTACATTTTCCAAGGAAATCATGCACCTGATCCACATGCCAACTGCATCAATGGAAATTATTTGATCCTGGGGCCTTTTCAGTCAGTATTGTGGAAGTGTGGAATGGTTACATGAGACTGAGGAAGAAAGATAAAAGGAGACTATACAAAATAGACTGGTTAAAAGATAAGCCATGTACAGATACTCTCTATACCAAAGTACATGATGAATTATCTATTGTGGTTTAATGAGGATTAGATAGGACTAATAGAGATTTAGGATAAAGATCTAGTCTTTTTATCAAGGAACCTTCCCAACCATAGAAACTTTTTGATAGTAGAAAACTTTAAGGTTTTTAACTCTGTGGTCTCTTAAAATCAGATAACAATAAGAAATGTCACTTCTGGAACAATACCTTCCTACATTTAGGAAAAGTGTTATGTGCTTCAGTAGCACTTTTTGTGTTTAGTTTGTAGGTCATTTCTGACTAAGCATTTGGAAATTTTCAAGAGCATTGTCTGTATGTGTGCTGGGGTGTGGGGGCTGTACTGAATCTGTGTAGCTATTTACTTCAGCTGTGCTGGAGCCTAAAATTTTCTGTGTGTTGATACTTCTAGTAGCTTCAGAGAAAGACTTTCATTCTGTGAAAGCATGATTACACATTTTCACTGTTTGCAATACCAAGGAAGAAAGGAAGGGCTGTATATAGGCAGCACAGGTAAAATATAAAGGGTGTGATGGAAGACTTGCAGATGCAAGGGATGAGACTCAGTGTTGCTCTTCTGGTTCTGTGAAATACCAGGTGCAATAAGGAGCTAGTCTTTACTATGGTCATGGAGAATCTGGCCAAATGACAGCCTTGTAAAATGATTTCTCTCAAAAGGCCCTTGTAACTTTTGTTAGGCACAGGGAGATTATTCTTTTGATTGCTGGTAGTATTCACTTATCTTCTGTTTCCATTGAAAATGGCTCTCTGTTAGTAAGCAGATGTTGCAATGTGAGACCTATTTCTGATAGAAATGCTTTTAATATATCCAGTACATGAATAAAGGACCTAAGGCTTCAGGCTGTTTAGCATTTATGGCATTGGTGTAAAAGTTTTACAAGAGAAGTAACCACGCAGGAAATATTCCTCTCTTTTTGTTTTTAAACTAAACTGGGTAGCATCCTAGGAAGAGTCATTATCACACAACCAGAAGGTCTAGCAATATTGAGACAGACATTTGATAGAACTCCAGCCAGTAAGAATTCAGATTTGCATGCATACCTTACAAGCCCTCGGTCTTTAGTTGCCTTTAAAGTACTATCAAATTACTGAACAGAGATATCAATTAATGTGTGAAATACATTGATTCTTAGTTCCTTGGGGAGATTCTGCTGTTTCACCTCCTGTTTCATGAATTTTCAGCAAAATAGAATTCCATTTTTTTATTACTTTGGAGACAATAGATGAAAAAAAGAACCATGTGTTTGTACAGAATTTGCAGCAATTAATCATACAGGTGTGTATATGTGTGCATGTCTGTCTGCCTCTTCTGACTTCTAAATTCAAAGAAACTACACATAGAATCACCAAGTAAATAGTGAGCTTCATAATGCTATTTTTGTGGGCCTATTCTTATAACTGGGCTTGAACTTAAAAGTGCGTGGAGTATACAGTGTATATAGGATACCGAAAAAACATCTACTTTTGCAAGAATTGCCTAGCCTATGTTAAACCCAATTTAAACAATTTTGGCTTTAGCATCATTTTGAAGTGATACAATTAAGTACTTTTCAGAGGAAAATACATGTAGATGTCTCCGATAGTATTAAATATTTAAAATGCACATCATTGTTGTAAATTTTGTGATGGAAAATAATTTTACCAGAGCAGATCAAATGAGAACATCACATCTCCCTTGTTATAAGTGTATCCAGCTCCTTGAATTATTCACCACTTTATAGCTATATATACATAAAATATACATGCAGTAACTATACAAAGTGAAGCCTGTGTGAGTCTGTTGAAAGCATGCCTGGAATATGTTCTGTTATATCCCAAATCTCAGATCAAGCATTAAGCATAGAGGACAGTCAGTTCTGAGTTCTTCTGTAAGGACTGTCCTCAAAATGACTGAGTGCTCCAAGTTAAGTATAATGACAGGGTGTATGTGACTGTCTCTTGGGTAGAACTTCAATTGACCTAGTATGAAGGATGCAAAGTAATATTGTGCACTGCTTGCCTTAGCCTTAATATAAAGTCAAAATTTTGCTATGTACAGCATTGGAACAAGAAAGAAGTAAAGCAAGAGTTTAGCTGGGCTTGAAAACTTCCACCATTGTTGGCAGACAGGTAATATTAATCCCCGAGACAAGCAAATTGGTTTAAAGAGAATCACAGACATTCTACATTTTCACCACATTCACCTCCTTTTCATATGTCACATGTTTGGAGTTTGCACTGTGAGCCCTCTCGATCCCTTTACTCATTCTCACCTTCATTACTGTATCTTCTGTTCAGCTTTCCCTTCAAAGTCCTAGCTCTCCAGACTTCAATATGTGCAGGCTGCTGTTGCTAGCTTCATTCAGGAGCTCCTTTTCTACTCTCTACAGCAAGAAATATGTTGAGGTCATTAATTTATGTGAGAATTTACTTAAAACAGAAAGCTGGAAGGAGTGGAAAAGATGTCACATAGAAGGAAAACGGTGTGGATGGTGGTTAAGGGAGTTTAGTGTACTGTGGAAACCCGTTTTGTGATCCCTGATTCGTCTTTCTAGAACTCCTCTCCAAGCACAGCACAGTCTCTAGCTGAGCGATTACTTGATCTGCCTCCTCTTGCATATGGATAAACATCAAAGTAATCTTTCTGGAGTGAAGTCATGTCTGTAAAATGGGGATTATACTTCTTTATCTTGTAAATGAAAATGCAACAATAAATTCACTAACACTTTGTGGTGGTTGCATACTTAATTAATAGGAGATATATTTGCATGACATAAGTAAGTGGTGAAGCAATGCAATTGTTCCTTTTTAACAACTTTCATACATTTTTCTTTTTTAAAACGACTATACCATTTGAAAATATCTGAAATTCAGCTTATGTGAAACTAATCATACAAAACAGTGATAATGAAGGTACTTTTGATGTCCTTTTCTGCAAAGGTTCAGAAACAGGATATGCTATAAGTACTCAGGTAGTAATTTAACTTGATTTTCCCTGACTCCACAAGGCTTATCCATGCTTTAGATAACCGTCCTGATATCTGACTTAGCTACTCTGGGTAGAACTTCGAAGCCTGAGATTTGTCAACAAATTGACATTGAATAATGGAAGTTTTATGCTGACCAAGGTAGTTAATTGGGTCTAAGGAGTTGATCTATTCCTGCCTGTATTAATAATCTTAATAAGACAACTGTAGTGCCTCATTGTCAACCCTGCAAAAAGAGGGACAATAGGAATGCCTTTATAAATTACTTTGAACAGTCCTAAGCTGAACTTGGAGGTCTTACTATTATTGCAGTCTATTATGGTAAACAGAAATACAGAGCTGCTTTTCCTTTGGTACCGTATCTTCTAGGTGAGAACTCTGCCCTGCACATAGATTGTAATTAGTTGGCTTATTTTCAGCAGTCTTATTCACTCTTAGATGGCTTAAGCAGACAGTGCACCAGAAAAAAACTCTATGCTGACTTGTTGAAACAAGTGACAACTGTTTGCAATGCACTGGATACATGTATTCTTGGTTTTGCCTAAAAAGTCTAATCTCTGAAAGAAAGATGGATAAACTCTCCTGGTTTGGGTAATCTTTTGTAAATATGCTTTAAATTAAGCAGATGTCAAATTGTCATGCTTGTAATGCCATACGTGTATGAAACCTTATGCAGAATCTGCAGGACTACACTCCAGCAGCAGAACTAATGTCATTAGTAACGCAGTAGTCAAACAGCCCTTTCTGAAGTGGAAATAACAAAAAGGATAACTGTTGTGCGAGAGGCCAATCATTTAAAATCAATTCCATCTCACATGTCACTATGGTCTATACAATTTTGTCATTCTTAATTTCCTGCTTTGCTAGGTCTTTCCTCTGGACCTCTAGGTCTTGCATCATAAGAAGTAAGGTATGTCTTTACTTGCAGTTTTCCCAGGCCCACAAACTAACAGGAAGATGCTTACTTTGGTGCCTGAGTACAAAGCAGTTTGGGTAGCACTGCTGTTACTCAGTTTGAGCCCTTCTAAACTAACTCTAAGCCAGGACGCTTGAGACCAGAAATAAAACTATGGCACTATCTGTCAGATATGGATACAGTGGCACAAGTATGTTCTGTGCCTTCAGAGACACGGGTTCATGACAGGTAGCTGTCAAACTTGCTAATGGTGAAATGTGCTTTTTGTGTCTTTTTCTTGTTATTTTTCGATCTGCATCAGTTTTGCAGTCAGTTGGGAATGAGAGCATCAGACTGCAAGAATAACAAAGGAAAGCAGAGAAACTCCAAGCCCTCTAAATGCAGCCTGATCTGACTCAGCAGGCTTAGGAACCAGCAGATTTGTGTCCCTGTGAACTAGCCTGATCTAGCCACAACTCATCACACTGTGGTAGGCGGATGCCTTCATGATGTTCCCGTTGTGGGTAAACCAGCCTACCTTACACCTTCTGACACATACACTCATTGACAGCATGACAACTGGTGGGAGGCAGCATTGTGACTTGGCAGCTGTTAGATCTGCCACTGCAAGGCAATTCAAATAGAGACAATTTGTGCAGTTCTCAGCAGCCTTTTCAGATTGCTTGAGCAAAGAGGAGGACAATAAGGTGTATCCATATTTATCTATTTATCTATCTATCTATTTATTTATTTACTTATTCAGTCCAAGCCCTTTTGTTTAGTAGGACTCTGCAGAGAATTCAAAACCTTTCCCTCAGCTGACATTCCTTGACTTCCTGCAGGAATGTGGTAGCAAGAATGAAAATGTCTTTGAGAAGCTGTACTGCCAATTGCCTTCTCTGCAGTCCACTCTTGGATTCTGGCTGTCTGATGTGATATGTGTCAGACAGCTGAGCATCAGAAACATCTCTTGCTGGCCATACTCATGATAGGCAGGTACCGCATGTCACCTTCACTTTCCCTAATACAAGGAGACAGTATCATGAGGAGTGTCAGTGAAGATTTACAGCCCATTGAGATCCCTCTTTCTCTTTCCCAAGAATTAATGTGAGCAATAAAGTACACAAGCTCATGAAACCACATAACTCTTTTTGTCAGCTGTGTCACTTGGATTCAATACATCCCATACTAGGTGACAGCAGTGTCTGCTATTGTGTGGTGAATGTTCCAAAAAAAAAAAAAAAAAAAACAAAAGAAAAAGAACGCATAGTTCTTACCCTCTCTCAACCCAGCAAACAGAATCAAACCTTTGCACACTAGCAAGGCAAGTCTTGCAGATACGTTAATCTATTTGCCTTATCTCCTGATTTCAGTTTTGCTAGCTTCTGCTTCTTTTGCTTTCTTGCATTTTTTTTTTTCCCTTATGTCTCTTTTCTTCTCTCCAGATACAGAAGAAGCAAAGTGCTGTCGCATCATTGTAATTCTTGACAACATAATTCCTTTAGGTCAAAAGCAAAGCAGTGTAGCTTTGAGGAAATGAGTATTCCCCTCCTTTCCCTAATGGAAAAGGGAAAGCTCCAAAGAGATTCATCACCTTTAAGAAAATAAAAACCCATAAGTGATTATATACTTTTGATTAAACTTATTGCATTGTCTTCTTCTAATAATTTTCAGTACTCTTCCTAGCAAAAACAGCTTCTTAATCTTCATGTAGAATGCACAGTAACACATCTGAGATTAATGGAGACATGAGAAATCATTCACTTATCCACTGCTAGATGTTGGGACAAATCGGCAAATGTGTATGTATTCTTCCTTTTTGCTGAATTGGACTGTGGTGCTGCCTATCATAACTGTCTTACCAAAAACTAGCAATATATCTTCACTTGTGGGACAGTTGTGAAAAAGGAGAATTGTGCTGAGGAAAAAAACTGTTATGACTTGGCAGGATGTTAGCACTGCCACAGGTAAACTCATTTGTGAAGGCTGATTTCTGTCCTAGTTGTTACTGCAGAGATTTGAGTAGCTGCTATGTAGGTGACCAGAATTTTTCACAGTACTGCACAGGCTGACAGATGACTTCATGCTAGAAAGGTTTTCTGCTTCCTTGGTGATATTTCAGGTGACATTTATTAGTTACTAATAATGCAGTGAATTTATACAGGAGATAGCAACTGATGCTTCACACCTGACTCTTCACACCATCTGTGGGAATTTATTCATAGAGCTGCACAGCTGACTCAGTGATCCATTTCAGCAGAATCCACACTACATTGTCCAGAGCTTAGGCATCCTTGTTTAAATCTACATGAAAACTGAAGAAGCAGAGCAAAAAAAGTGTGTTGGTTACCATAAGCAATGGCTGGGTGAAAGAGCAGAAGTCTATAAAGGATGGAGAAGGAAAGCACAGAACCATGGAATGGTTAAGGCTGGTAGGGACCTCTGGGTCTATCTGGTCCAACCCCTGCTCAAGCAGGTTGCCCAGGGTGATGTCCAGGCAGCTTCTGAAGATCTCCAAGGAGGGAGGCTCCACAGCTCTGCGGGCAACCTGTGCCAGTGCTCCATGACATGCACAGTACAGAAGTGCTTCCTGAGCTTTAGATGGAACTTAAACCTGTTCCAGGTTGCGCCCACTGCCTCTTGCACTGGGCACTGCTACTATGCTGGGCACTGGAAATACACCATGACACGTGTTGATGTGTTCCTTAATACAATATATTATAATGTAACTGGTCACGTCTGGAAAAAGTGCCTGTTTTGATCTTTTTTAACAATGTAGGCTTAAGAAATTCAAGGAGATACTTGAAGGTTATATTCTTTCTAGGTCTGGCAGGGTTGGGTGAGTATTCAGTTAGACAACCTTAACTTGTACCCAACTAGTAAAAATTTTTAAAATATTTTCATATTGTAACCTTTTCTTCAATTTTCATGCAGATACAGGCCTTTTGCATCTCATTACTGATGCTTTAAGCAAGGGCTGAAATGAGAGTTTTTTGGGGGGCTAATGAAATAATACGTTTCCATAAAAATCAAAACAACCAGAAAGGCTTAAATAAGATAAATGTACTGTATGCTTAGCTAATTATGTTGGGAGTTTTGGTATGTTTTTGTTTTCAGTCAGGCACAAGCTAGAAACCTGTGGGCTAGTGCTGCCTTGTTTTTCCTTCTCCATTTAGCAGTATGGGAAAGGAAATTACAGTTCTAATTTTGCTTCATTTTTATTGGGTTTATTCTTTGTACTCATAATTAATATGTTCCATACTGCAGAAGGGTGAAATTATATGCTCATTTTGGAATTAATTAAAGTCAGATTAAGTCAATTGATTCCCCTCACCATCCCTGCTGTGCATATACTTTTTGGGGCCTTTTGGCACTGAGGCATCATTACGTTCTCTAATTTCCTCAGGCACTAGGTAGGAACTCCCCCCTCCCAGAAGAAGAAATGCAATTGCACTTGTTCTCAATTCCAGTGCTCCCATTGTACTTAAGTCTTGGCAAATTGCATGAGTCAACCTGAAAGTCAACTTTTTTCTTCACTTTTTTTTTTTTTTTTTTTTCTCGTCAGAGCCCTTCCAGATGCTGTTTCTGAGCTTGCAGACCCTACTGACAGGGATAATTCTGTGTACTGAAAGTAAATGAAGTTAACTGTATATTCCACAGTACTCCTTGGACTGTTCCCCTCAACCTCTCTGCTCATCCTTCCCTTTTTTAATTCCTGAACGAAGTTCAAGAGCCTGTGTCAAACAGATGTCTCTAGCCACCCCATTAGGCCTTGAAAATCAAACATTAGGGCCACTCACTCCAGGGAGAAGACAGTACTGATTTCATTGTTTTACCCCAAGCACGGACAGAATCCACCGTGGATGACAATCGAAGCAAATCGTATTGTAGTAAACGTTTTGGGTTTAAAACACATACAAAAAAGAAAGATGGGAGAGGAATATTTAAATTCCCTACAGAGGTGTAAATTGAAGCACTAGAATTCTTGAATCAAGACCAAGAAGAACAAAGACTAGAAACAGAATGTGGAAGTAGCGCTTCTACTTTACAGTGTGAAGTTCAAAAAGCAATCAAGCAAGCTAACTGGATCTCTCACAATGTGATGCTATAGGCAGAAAAGGCAAGGCCAAAGTTCTCAAGTTTGTGCACCTTACGCTGGCAGGCTAGTTCATACCGAAATGGAGTGAGTGAGCAGAGGCTGCTCTGCCTTTTGGAACTGGAGATATTTAGTATATGTGTAGCTGCTCTTTCCCAAACAGTATGATCTTTGTAGTATGACAAAGTCGTAAGGAAGTATATTGAGAAGAAAGATTATAAAATTAAGAATTCATAGAGTATTAAATTACATCTCCAATGCAATTACCCAAAGTTCTTAGCAAGTATTTTTTTTGTTTTGTTTTGTTTTCAATAATTGAAGGATTCTTTGCTGTTTAAAAAATAAAAACCAATGAAAAAATATTTAATAGAAGGGATGCCACCTGTATAATGTTAATCACTTCCCTGCTGTGATTCTTCTGGAGCTGTTGATGCAGGGGAAGTGTCTGTATTCTCAAGTGATTATTTGTGCAATATCCACCATGTAGTTTACTTC
This sequence comes from Nettapus auritus, assembly GCA_011076525.1. Classification (NCBI taxonomy): domain Eukaryota; kingdom Metazoa; phylum Chordata; class Aves; order Anseriformes; family Anatidae; genus Nettapus; species Nettapus auritus. Next base: position 50,531,340 of record CM021769.1, on the reverse strand, counting down.
CATATTTTGTTGAGGGTGCATTTTTTATGCTTGTTGTCTTTGCCTTCTTTGTGCTGATCTTTCTATCCTTTTTAAAAAGAATGTTACTCTTCTTTGTACTTGCCAAGGGAGTCATGCAGGTTCATTCTATTTTGTTGAAGTTTCTTTTCTGTTAGAGCAGCAGATAGCCACCTACTAATTAAAGTAAATGTGCACACATGAATGTCTCCACAGTGCTTTGTTTAAGATTAATACTTCTCCTGCGGCTATTTCTCCTTCTTGATAAGGAAGGTATTTGTGCTCTTTATTCTACTTGTATTGCATCTATATCCACTTTGTCATTCTGAATATCATTGGGCTGTGGTGAGATCAGTGACCTCTGAACTGTTTTCTCATTTTTGACACTGATTCGCAATGTGACTTGTGCGAGTCGGTAACAAGTCAATTGCTACTTGAATTGGTTGTTGTGGATGTTCAGTACTGCTAAAGAAGCCACTAAGATGAAATTTTAAGATAGCTACATAACTTCGCAAAAATCAGACTAACATAATTGGGATAGCTGAGCATCCTACTTTAAGCCTGCTCAGCTACCTTTGAAAATAAATACCATTAGAATTAATGCTTTAGCACTGATCTCCAACTACAGAGTTTTGTTTTTTTTTTTGTTTTGTTTTGTTTTGTTTTTTTTTAAAAAAAAGAAAAGTAATCTTTATGATCTTTATGAAAATTGCTTTCTTAGTGAGGTTACTAAGGTGATGAGCTACTTTGGAATAGCTAGTTGTGCTTTCATAATTTTAAGGCAAGTATGGCTGGAAGTGTCATGAAATTAGTAGGTTTTTCATGGAAACCATTACTGAGATTAAGCAAGGTAGATGTATAATTAGTCTGTTAGTACTACAGACCTATTAATCAGAAAGTTTAATTCAAAGGTAAATTTAATATTTGTTCCAGGAGATTAAAGAATTGTGAATCTGACATATTTGGGGGGGGGGGGGGGAAAATTTCAGCATGCCATTCTGAAACTTAATCTGGTTGTCCATAGGAGTTTTTTGTTGAGGTGACCCCAGCTAGAACATTGAAAATTTGTGAAAGATGAGAAATCCCCATGTCCTCACTTTGCAGACAAGCAACAGAAGTGCACAGTGACTTACTTGCTCAGTTTTACAGGAAGTCTGTGGTGAACATGGACTTCAGCGTAGAATGTCTAATACTTTATTATCTTGTTGTCTCCCATCAGTACAGGCAGATGCCATTAAAAATGGCACTGCCATTAAGTGTATTAACATTTCCTAGTAGACCTTTAATTAGGTGCAATGCAGGAGAGATTATATTTTTAATTGCTACAAGGTGAGCTGTAGCATGGAAATACTAACACTGATTTTCTATTCCTAACCATTGTGTTTTAGAAAGGGAGGAAAATATGGAGACCTGCAAGTTTCATGAATAACACTTTTAACTGATTCCAGCTCTGTCAGGTCCTGATTACTAAAGTTCTGTTTCTCTTCAGTGTACTTGCATTTTTTCTCCCCTTTGCTGGATGACTGATTTATTGTAGTTAATTTTTTTTTTTTTTTTTTTTTTTTTCTGCTATTAGTAGGCCAGAAGACACCTGACTGCAAACAATCCTGGCTAGATTCCAGAACTGAAAGACTTAGGTCTATGCTAACAACTTTTTGCAGTGTGGAATGAGCACATTTGAGCAACCTGATGTGGCGGATGGTGTCCCTGCCCATGGAAGGGGGCTGGAACTAGCTGCTCTTTAGGGTCCGTTCCAACCTAAATCATTCTATGATTCTATGAAAGGAAAATGCAACATTGAAGGCATGAAAGTCTGACAAGCCTTCTGCACTTACATGTGGAGAGACTTATATTCTCTTTTGATGTTACTACAAATGCCTCTGACATGCTGTTCCTTATTTGTTCAGTTGATCTTGATGAACTTAGCTAATTGTTCTACCGCTGTTACCTGTTTTAGGATGCCTAATAAGTCTTCATGAAATATCTGAACCATTACCCTTTTAGTCTTTGAAAGGATGCTATAAGCAAAACTATTAGATCTAGCCTTTCAGGTGCCACCCTCAAGATTTATAACTCACAATGCAGTATTATGTGAAAGAAGCAATGGAGCTGATAGCAGGAATGGCATAAAGAATTGGTTTGCTTTTATTTTTTAATACTATAAAAATGATTGAACTTTGGGACAAGAGGGATGTAGTGAAGCTTCTCTCCTTTCTTCCTTTTCCTCTAGCAATATTCCCAGCTGAATTTGCAAGGCCTGGAAGGATTTAAAGGGAGAAGGAAAGGAAAAAAGCCTGAATGGCCAGAGGACTAAAGGGTATGATTTGAGTTTTGTTTGTACTTTTATGATGCAAAAGCACAGCTGAGCCTCCACTTTTGATTTAGCCCTTTGGACACAGTTAGAAATTTCTCTGTATTAAAGTGCATTATGGAGACTACTAGCAGATCACTCCTGGAAGAGTTAAAATAGTTCTCTAAGTGTGTTCTGGTACAGAAAATAAATTGGATCTTAGAAGAATTTAGCTCTGCTCTTTAGAAAATTGATGATATCTTCTCTGCATAAAGGAGGCCCTTTTATTCAGGGATTAAAAGGCAGGAGTAAAACAAGTCAACAGAAGACTTGGGAGGCAAATGAATGCTACCTTGCCAGTCAATAGATTGGAGGACTAAAGTATGTGCAGTAGTTAAATGGATTGTCCAAGATTTTTGTAGACTATGAGGAGTTCAGGAGACTTGCATGCAGTTGATTACCTGGGAAGAAGACTAGAGACTACACAGATTATATTTATGTATTTCAATACATCAAGCCAGTGGTTACAAGTAAGCCTTGAAGTTTTTCAATAAAAATGTATGTATAAGTAAAGGACTGCATTTGACAGGTATGTGAACACTAGTCAAACCTGTCAGTATTTCCTCAAAGAATTTAATGGTAAGAGCAGTGATTAAGTTGGACTGTGCAAGTCTTTTTTTTTTTTTTTTTTTTTTTTTTTTTTTTTTTTTCTGATTGCTTTCTATTACAAGTTTATACCCAAATGTAGAGGGGATTGGTTAGAAACTAAACGTTACATTTGGTCTTACCAGATTTTCTGTAGCTAAAATGAGCTTGATTTTTTAAATAGATATCTTTATGTATGTGTGATTTCTTGATATTAGCCTCTGGATGCTAGCATTAGCTGAACATTTAGTCAACAGCTCCAAGTAATGCAAGCATTAACTCTTCAAGGTCATAAAGATCATTCCATTGGCAGTACTCCCCAGTGTAAAATTTAGACATGAGAGGCTTAGAGCTTGTTTTTTTCTTGTAACATAGCTATATTTTTCTCTGTTCCTATCTGGGGATTGACCTTGGTGATTTTACTTTCTGGGAAAATTGAAGTGTATTGTCTTTACTGCATTTTTGCCTCACATGTGTCAGTTCCAGAAGTAAAAAAATGCCACTTTTTAAAGTAATGAAGCCTTGAATTTGCTAAGGAAAAATCTTTAGGAATACCTCATTAATTTCTGAAGGGGCTCACTGGCTTCATGGAAGCCAGTGGACATATGTGGACAGATTGTGGCTTTAGATACTGAAGTCTTAAAAACTTTCAGATAAAGAAACAGAAGTTAGCCTGCATATATATATATATATATACATATGTAACTGACAGGGTGGCTTTATCTGTACTGCAGCTTCCCATATAATATTTGACATTTTCATAGCTTATTATTGGTCTATGAAGTCTGAGAACACCTCAGGAAGGTAGGAGGATGTTAATCACCCCATTTTTATATGCTAAGAAACTAGGTCACGTAGTTCATCCATTTCATCAAAAGACTTTCCTTCTTTTGTTCTGCAATAGTATATATACTTTTGAACTGTCAATCAAAACAAGGTGTAAAACCACATTGCAGGACAAATGGAGTATAAATGGATTTTGTAAATTCTTTCATGTCAATGCAAACATGACAAATATAAAAAAGCTTGCAAATGTTTTACATGCAGCATGGTTCAAAAACTGATAGGACATAAAATTTGTAAATGCCCTTCAGTTGCAGCCATTTCCATATATTGTTCATGTTTTTTCACTTATGAGAGTTAAAACACAACAACTTTTCTTACACTAGAAGTCAGTCCCATTTCACTACAGAATGGTCCAGAACTTGGGAGTATGGTAAGTCAAGACATGTGCAAATAGGTGCTTTTAGCACTTTTTGACAGCCCTAATTCTAGTGCTGCTCTGTGCCTTGATAATCTAATGTTAGAGAACATGGAGGGCTGCCGTGGTCACAGGGATGAATATGCATCAGCTGGGTGTGAAATATCTAGCAAGTTCTTTTCTTAGCTCCACATATGCAAAGTTAGCTCTTTCACTGAAGCCATCTTCTCTGAACTGATTAGGATGACAACACGTGCAGCTATTCTAGGCACTTAAACATTTCTTTTCATTGTAACCTACATTTTATTTTCATCAATCAGAGGCTCATGTGGACATGCAACCATTTCTACTAGCTACAGCTGAGTAGTCGGTTTATAATGACTTTACAAAAAGCCAAAAAAAGTGTAGCCAGAGTCATTTTGGATTAACCATTCTTACATCAGGTTGTCCTTAACAAGTGCTATTCCACTTTAACAGAATTCTGGTCATGCATGTAACATCTTTCTCCCATTAAAAGGATGGTCTTGACAAAACAGTTACTGTCAGTGCTTTGTCAGGTTTAATCATCGAATTACCATCAGTGTAGCCAATTGACCATGCTAATAAAATTTATGCATATGTTGAAGAATTTTTTAAAAAATTTATTTGGCTTTGAGAAGCCAAAGTAAAAGATCAGCAAGGAGATAAACTATCTGTTAATCACATCAATATGACGTCTAGGGGGTATCAGAGAGAAATGGATGTGTTGTGTATTAACCAATTAGAAAGCCCAGTTGTTATTCTTACTGTTTACTCTTTTTACATTTTTCTTGGAGCTCCTTTACAGATTGAATTTTTTTGAGTACTCCCTATGGGGACACAATTCTATATCCTGATGAGAACTTTTTTGGTATATTACTAAAATCTGTAGACATACAAAGAGAAGAGCAAGGAACTGAATGAAATCAATGAAATCCAGTCCAAGAGGAGCCAGACAGAACACTGCAGGTCCCAGCATTTAAAAGAGGAATGAGTCCAAGTGCCTCCTGCAGGTGATTGGGTTCAGCAAGCCTTTGTTGGTGGTGCTCCAGGAGATACATTTTCAGCTCAGGAACAGTGTTGTTTATTTACAATGGACTGTAATATAAATGATCTTGCTAGGGAGAAAGATGGAGCCTTCAAGGGCCAAAAGGGATGTCTTCTTACTCACTCCCAAGGTTTAGAACAAGCTTAAAACTGAAAAAGGCATGGTTTACATTCTGTCATGTGACACCATCATTAAAAGTTTAGGCAGGTTAATTGGAATGGTAAGCCAGCAGCCAGGAAAATCTAATGTGCCTTAAAGCTGTTGAACAGTGGAGAGAGAATTCTTCAGTAGTTGTTAGCTTATTGCCTCTTCATTCTATTTTTGGTAGAATAAGGAGAGCTACCTTAGGCATCTCAATGTATGACTGTCTGTTCTGACATGGCTTTTATCACCATCGTTCAGAGCCCCATGAGGGTAAGTAACCATTTCTCATGATGTATTGCAGAGCAGTCATAACTACCCTGAGGTGACTCTGAGGGCTGAAACAGAGGTAATGAGACAAGGCAGGCCCATTTTCATCAGAGTTCAGGGAGCGGAAGATGAATCAGTTGGAGTAGTCTCCCCTTAGACAGTACTCTGAAAGGCAGAATATGTTGAAATAAAGGCTCTCAACTCTACCCTTAATCTCAGTGGCCCTGTGTATTAAGCAAATGTGTTACTTTCCTCATTAATAAAATAGAAAAAAAAAAAAATCAAAGTATACAGATTATGCAGGGTTAGATTATGTGTTTTACGGAGATCAGGGTTTAGATTTACCATTGTGACTCATGACCTGTGTTTCTAGAGTTTCTGCTGTAGTGAAATGACAGCACCATAGTGGTATTCATGCCATGCAGACCATGCTATTTTAGCAGGATAGATCACGTTTGTTTTTCCCAGTAGATGCAAATTTTTACCAGCTTCTGTCCCATGAAGACTTGGTCAGCGGCTGCACTTCAGATCCTAGTTTAGTAGTGCAATTCTTGCACAGTATGCAAAAAACTCAGAGCCAATACTGTACTATTAATATTAATAATTTGGATTTTCTCTTTTTTTCCCCTCTATTTCTTGTATTTTCACTACACCAAGTGCAGTTCTGCTGCTTAGTTTGCAGAGCTTTCACAGACCCTGGGGCCAGCAAAGATAGCAGAAACTTGCAGTGGCCAAGTAAGCTGAACACAGGCACCACTTGTAGAACTGAAATGCAGAGGTATGCTGTGTTCAGTTAAGCATTTCCTAGTACTGGCACTCTGAATTCCTAAAAATGTCTTTGTTTTCTCATTAATTTCTTAATTCATTGGCATGGCCTGATATTCAATTTCTGGGATGAGAAGGCTCTTCCTTATATGCTGCTTTGAGCCTTGAGGCCTCTACCAGTTTGTTTACTGCTGGTAGCAGCAGACAGCTACATTTCTGTTCCTCAGTTAAGATAAGCAATTATTTTTAATTTCTTTCACTGCATTGTATAACTGATTCATTTATTTTTTGATTCTAATGCTACACGTCTTTATTCTTAAATTTGTATTGCTCTTGTGTTCTCTTAAAAATTATCCAGCAAATGTATATATTTGAGATTCTGTGAATTCCATTTACTGAATGGATGATTGGTTTTCCTGGTACAGATGAGGTGTTGGCAGGAGTTACAATGAGAATATTTACCCCTTGCTCCATTCTGACTAGTAAATGTAAATGATACGTGCACTCAAAATGAGCTGTTACTCTCCTTTGAGAGTGCCATATTAAAATTTTTTCTCTGCCAATTTATATTCTGACTGAACGGAAAGCTTGTATATTACTAGTCAAAAATTAAGTAGCTAGTAACTAAAATACTGTTTGAATGCTGTTGGATAACAATACTTTTGTGCTACCACAGTTTTGATGATCATTCTATACTAGCTTATTTGTTGAGGGAATATTTAGTACTAGAGGCTTGATCCACATTAGCACTCAAAAAAAAAAAAAAAAAAAAAAAAAACACTTATAAAACCTTTAGTGCTGTTTTATGTCGTGTCTCCAAGATTTTTAAAACCACAGTTTTATTTTTAAAAACACAGCAGTAAATATACTGTTCTAGATTTTCAAGAACTGTCAGAATTTTTCACATTAAATACACTATTCCATATTTTGTATGCACACCCACAGCATTCACAGGTTAAGACGTGACACTTACCACTGAAGGTAATCTTCAGTATGGGGCTTGGCAATTAGTTAAATGCATAGAGAACAGCAGAATAACCTGAAAAACAGCCTATATAATTGTTGCATACAGGTAATTGTGATACTTAACTTGATTAAGAAGCTGATGAGACTGACAAATACAAAGGTGTTAAGGGCACCAGCTTGTGTTTGTTTTTCTGAATTTCTGAGCAATTGGTATCAGATTTAGCTAGTGGCTGGGCTAACTGAAAACCCCACAGCCTCCACACATCCTTTGCAACCTAAATTTTGTGATTCAAAACTAGTCGGATGTTCCAACTGTTGTTCTCCTGTAAATACTCACATAAAATACCTCTAATGCTGTATCTCCTGTATAATCGATTAGAACGTCCAAGTGTAAGCTGTTAGGATATTTTCCTGTTTTTCTGAGCTCAACATGGCACTTCAATGTAAATGGTAATAACCACAACAAAAAGTTCCATAATAGGCTTCCACTATCAGTGTTGCACCTACAACAAACAGTAGACACTTACATCCTTCTTCTAATGTAGCATTCTTTAACCAATCTTGAAAGCAATCACAAGTGCCAGAGCTGCATTACTACATGTCATCCTTCAATATTCACTTTCTGTAGCATGTGATAAGCTTCAGAGATTTTTTTTCAATGGCTTGGTAGCTTCCCTTAAATTTTTCCTTTTAAGATAAATCATTCTTGTATCACAAAGCAATTCACAGTAAGGTTTTGAAGTATCGGTGATTAGAATGCTCATTCTTTTGCTTCTCTGTGGTGACTACCGGTAATGAGTTTTCAAAATCCAGCCTTAGTAAGCTGCGACTTTTCAGTAGTAAAAATCATTGTATGTGGAATGTTCAAAACAATCCACACAGTGGCTTAGCACCTTTTGTGAAACACTTTGCTCTCCCCTTGGCTTAACTAGTCCTTGATAGGGATTGCTGGATTTATGTGCTGAGCAGAGTGCAAAAAGCAATGTGGAGGATCCCTGGAGCTCTCGCCATGAAAAAATTGTGACTGAGCTCTCAATATGATCTTCTGCAGTAATTAGCTGTTTTTAACTTTATCTACCATATCACAGACTCTTTGTACTATGGAATTTAACATCTCAGCCCATAAACCAGTGTCCCCGAGCAAGTCAAGATGCCAAAAGACTATTATGTGTAGTCCTTGATTTCCTATCAGCTATACCCAAGGATTATTGAACCAGCAAGCAGATTAACTTTTGTTTGTGATCCTTGGCATGGTTCCAGGTAATGTAGCATCTGAGATGATTTGTCAGGCATTTGCACATTTTAAATAGGGAGGGGAGGAAATCTCCAAACAACCACAAATTAGCTGAAGAACAGAAGGAAAAAAATCCATGAATTATTTACAAGTGAACATATGCTCCCTCCCATTCTTTTTTGAGCAAATGACTTGTCAAACACCTTTTTCTAGATGCTTGGAAGTCCTAAGGAAAGTAGTATTGCTGCAAGTGTGTATATCTTGATGTGTCTAGGCAGGGCAGGGTGCAATACAGTTAAACTCAGCTAAGATGCATTGCAGAGGGAAAATGCACATTGCAATTACACACTTAGGACTGATGGTTTCCTAATGCTACTTAATCATGTGTCTGAATCTGTGAGTGTATGCTGATGGAAACTGATGGAGCTGTACGCATGGATGAGGGTTTGCATGTAGGGATCCAGACAGAGAACTGAGAAGTATCGTTATTTGTGAATATTAAACAGGTTTTTCCATTTTCCCTTAGCTAGCTCTTTTGGCAGGAAACAATGTTATGTGGTTACTTTACTAATCTGGGTAATAGTCTTTGAAGATCAGTGTTGAATAATCTGGAGTTCCTCAAGGGTTTAGAGGCCCCAGATTCAGTGTGTTTCAAATAACATTTAAGGAGAGACAGTGAGAAGCACCAAAGTCACAGATTTTCCTGGAGAACTGGAATCCTTATTCTCACTTCTACAGAGGTTTCTGGCTTAATTTTTTATACAGTTTCTGAACTTAATCTCAAAATATGTGTTCTGAAATATGTCCACATAGCACAATGACATGCTGTACTAGTGTGACCAACATAAGCAGTGGGACAGACAGCATAAAATAAGCCAAAATACAGGGTCAAACAGAGAAACTGCCCTGGGTCCTTGTAGCAGTATAGCCATGATAACACGGAGTTCTGCTTAAATTAATTAACTCTGTCTCTTAACGGGGTGGCTTTAAGTGCTACTTTACTATTTAGAGTTCCCAAGCCAGCTCATTTGGCCCTAATGTAGAGTCTCCGGGTGATGCTCAGCTCGTGCTGTACACATGCCTGCTAGGTATCTTGGAAAATTTTGCTTTTAATCTGCTGCACTGCAGATTCCCAGGCTATGAAGCAGAGAAGGCAAAAATTGAATAGTGCACCTTATCTTTGGTTAACTTCTTTTTCATATGGTCATACAGAATCTATGTAAATAAAAGGTATGGCTATTAAAAAAACAAACAAACAAACAAACAAACAAACAAAAAACAGCCAACAAACAGATAAAAGCAATGTAGCCATACTTATCTGTAACAAGTTTCTCCACAGCTGCTCAAGACCTGTCATCATCTTTCAGTAGATTTGCCGCTAGCAAAGCACTTACATTTTTCTGCTTTTCTGAAGGCTTTGTTGTGTGTGCCAGTAATTACAATTATTCTAGTAATGACAGCCCTGTAAATGACATCCTAGAGTTCTCAAAACTCGCTATCATAGCCAACAGCTATCTTAGCACAAGCACCACATGTTCGGTCTCCCAAGGGAAATGTCAGTCAAGTTCCGTTTTTGCACTTTTCCATCTTATATATGTCAGCAGACATGTGCGCACACACGTGTGCGTGCAGCTTCTGGGATCTCACAGAACAGGTGCCCCAGGAGCATTCCACAGCAGACCTCCACAACAGGTACCAAAGGAAGTCTCAGATTCTCCTCTCTCTGATGGCCATCTACTCCACCTGTTTCTTGTTGCCTGCACCTGGCTCTGGGAGATATAGGGACCTGGTTTTTGGTTAGAAGTGTACAAGCTGCAGCTGACAGCCAGTTTCTACAAACCTGGGGAAATAAACCCGATTTCAGATTATACATTGATGATCACCCTGTGCTTTCAACCAGATCACTTTTATTTCAGATCAAGGATTCCTAGTGAAACAATAGTGAAAATAAATTGTCTGTGAGAGAATGCAGAGTCCATATGCTTCGTGTGCTGTGTGTAGCACTCCCAACTCTAGAATAGCACCCAGCTTTGGAGCAGAGCAGAGCTTTTCACATGGGGTTTCACCATAAGATCAAATCATAATGGTTTTCATAAGCTATATATATTTACTTTGGACATTTGATTAAAACCACTTTAAGAATAAGAAGAATCACTCTAAGAAGCAGAGGCATTGGGCCTAAATGTTTTGTGTAGTTTTAACAGCACTGAAATACTTTACAAATTCCAATGTACCTTGCTGTGGTTTTCTGCATTTCCTTAGGGCAGAACTTCCAAGTCTAGGTAATTGTTTACAAATGTTGCAGAAGACAGCTTAATGTCAGTCAGCACACCCAGGTGAAATTGGATTTGTCTTACTAAACAAGGAGCTGAAACTCAAAGTGGTAATCAACCACCTTTTGATTATATACGTCTCTAGTGTTTATTGTTTCAACGATGATAGGTAGGCAGCTGGAATGAGCAAAAAAGTGCAGAGCCATCAGTCTTGTCCAAGGATGTCCTAGGGAGCTTGCATCTCTTTCCTCTCATTTCAAAATCATGCAAAATTGTAGAGTAGTGGAAACAAGCAATGGAAAATAAAAATGGTTCTTCCAAAAGCTTGTATATATAGTTTTCAAAAATGCCCTCCTGACTGGTCCTGGGGCATTCTATTTCAAATTCCCCAGAGGAAGGACAAGAAGCTGTATGGTGTACAGAGTCTTCTGTCTTGTGATGATACCAAGTAGAAAAAGTAACCTGCGAGCCTTCCTTAGAGTAGACCAGGTTCTTCACAGAAGGAAGGTGGCATGCATTACTATACTATACTGGTAAATGCGAAGCAGTCTGAATGGAGGGTGCTTGCAACAGCAGCTTTGATGTCTGGATTTTATTTATTTTATTTTTATTTTTATTTATTTTTCTCAAATTTCTTTATGCTGCCAGCAAGGTTATCATTTCTATTATTATTCGAAGCGACACTATTACTGTTTCTCTCCACCAACCAGGATGTGAGGGATGAGGAAGAAGAAAGCTGTGGTAGAACCCCTAACACAAATCCATCTTCACCTAGGAGTGAGTTCAGAAACTCCCTTTGTTACTCAGTATTTTACAGGTCGCCATAAAGGTTTTTTTAATGAAGCAGCAATTGTAAGAATGAGTTTTGAATTTATGGAGTGCCAGTGCAAAGAAGATCCTAGCTTAACACAAATAATTATAAGTATTATGCACTTGCTCCTATCTTGGACCCTGCTTTTTGTATTTTCTAGCATTTTGACCCACTGGTTTTCCATACTCTTTCTGTGTTTATTCTTTGACATGACATACATCAGTTCTTTGGGCTTGCTGTAGGTCCGTAGTCTGGCTTCTAATACCGCTCAAGCTGTGCTTCTAAGAAAGATCTATTGCTGCTTCCCCCCATTCCTGGCCATGATTGTGACTCTTGGCTCCTGCTTCTACTTTTTCCAACCAGTAAGAGACCTGTAAGAATTACAGTCATAAATCCTGAGGAATGAACGTCACTCCTATGTTTTGTTTTTGAATAATGTCTGCTGCATTATAATTCCAGTAAGAGCTCCCAGGTCATAGGCAATAACATTGTTTATTATTATTATTATTATTATTATTATTATTATTATCAATTGTTTTCTTTACTATGCTCTCTTATTTAACATCTACGCTCCAGTTGGGTACATATACCAATGTTTTTATATCATTTTATTCTGAGATGATCATGTAAGCATGCTAAATGCTTTAATCAGTAATTGTGAATTCCTTTACTTTTTGATGCTTTCCAGTTAGGTATTTTTCTGGCTCATATGTCTCCATGTACACTTTGAATTGCTTCACTGAGCTCCCAGCTAGACTCGAACTTTATTTTTGTCAATCCATGTTGTGAAAAGACTATATGGCACCTTTTTTTCTCACACTTCTTTCCAAAAAATCAGTCAAACTTTATTCATTTGTCACTGTATTTTTCTCATCCTTATGCTACAACTTTCAGGAGAAAAAAAAAAATCTTCAAGTTTTCTAACAACTTACTTTGCTTGCGGTATTGTATGTGATAAGATTTTCTGACTGAACTATAAGTTTCTACTTCAATTCCTTTTAAAGTGCTGCAGTAAAATCTTAAGAAATGGAGATTTTTAACTTCATGCAACTCTTATTACTTGTCTGCTTCATAGTTTCTCATTCTTTTCCAACAATTAGGCTTCATCATGTTTTACCACTGCAAATTGTCTTTCCCACTGATGCCTTCTATCTCAGTGGTTTCACTCCTTTTTTTTTTTTTTTTTTTTTTTTCCCTATCTTCCTGATTTTGTCATCATCAAGTTTTTACATCAGTACAGCTTTCACACACTTGTACTTAATTATCCCTTGGAGACATTCAGTAATATTTTTGTGACTTAATATTATTTTTGCTCATACAATTTCAGGTAGCCTTAGCAATTTAATCAGTATCTCATAAGTCTCTGTCCACAGAACTCTATTGACATCCCACAAATTGTATGTTTATATCAGTAATGTCATCCAAAGAAAATACACATTCTGACATTGCTGACACTGACTTGCACAATTATTTTTCAGTTTTCAATTTTATTACTGTATTTCCAAGCTGTATATGTAAAAAAAAAAAAAAAAAAAAAAAAAAAAAAAAATAGAAGAAAAGAAAGGATTTTATAAAGATGAATTGGATCGAAAAATTGCACCTCAAAAAAGTTATCCCACTTCTTTTGGCTAGCTCAGGCAATCTGTCCCTTTAACAACTACCTTTTTTGAGGATGCGACCTCTTTCATTCACCATTATGCTGGATTGCTCTGCTTCATTTCATTGCTGCCTGTGTGCATGCATACGAAGTGGTACCAGTCTGGTATGGAGTTCGGCTGTAATGATGCAATTTGTAATTTAAGTGCAACACTGCTTTTAATTTCAGGGTAACTTGTTTGTTTGTGAATCAATCATAGTTAGGTTGGTTCCTGTCACTGTACCAGTTTCAGGTTTTGCTACCCCTTGTAGAGGTGATGAAAACAGATTTCTTGCATGCAACCCACATCTTCCTGCTGATTCTGATAATTGAGGCAAAGTGTACCAACTACCAGAGGGAATGTAGCTGAACTTCAGGATAAAGAAGCCAACAAGTATTTTTGTGTGTAATGAAGAAGAAAACATTAGCATCAGTAAATATGAACACTAATACTTTGAAACCCACTCACATATCTTAGGGAAGAGACTGAAAAGACAGTGAGGAGGCTGCAGTGACAGATACGGGGGTTTCAAGATATGACTGACAGGTTGTTATGAAAGATCCTAATTGAGCTTGATGGCCTAGTAAATAGCAACCAAATGTTGCAAACCAGGGGAAAGCACTGAAAGAGTTGGTTTATTCAATTTCTTCTTGTTCTTCAGTGTTTTTTTGCAAATTGCCATCTGATATGAACTCACTCCATGCATTAGTAGTCAAAATTAATAAGAGCTAAAGAGTAACCTTCTAGAAGGAGATGAACTTGATCTTCTCTAATACACTTTGCTCGTCTCTGTAAGGCAAGACAGCAAAAATTTACTTATGTATGTATATGAGGCAACTAAATGGACAACTGTTTCTTCTGGGATATTAATTTAGCATGTGACCATCAGAAAAATGTCTAGTTCTGAAGTTCTAAAAGACAAATCAGCCAGAAGGAACAACACGTGCTAAAATAACATACCTTGGATGTGGTATTCACAGGATAAAATCTGTAAGGGAATGAAATTCCATTCCACAGGAGTCATGGCCCTTTCAGAGTCATATTTCGTCACACATGAAACTTAAATCTGTACATTTCAAAATTTTCTGTTTAAAAGTAAAAATATTTTTCTCGACCTTTGGATTTTAGGTCTTTTGCACCATCATATGACATAATACAATATGAATGTATTTGAAACAAATTACTTTAAAATATAACATGAAAATGGGTTGTTTGCCTGTCAGGATGGCTTTTCTCCAGAGCAAAAGGTTGCCATCATTGCAGTTTTGCAGAATAGTTGTTGACATGTACATTCCAGTGCAATATGGTTTCCTCAAAATGTTAACATTCAGCTCTACCAGACATTATAGATATTCAAATAGAGTCACATACTGTTTCTTGACCAATGTCAGGAAAGGAAGAAACTATAAAGAACAGACAACAGAAGTATTTTAGTATTGCCCAGTTTGGTGAACTTATTTTAGAAGACTGTTTGATCAACTTGTATTACCTGTAAAGAGAGCAAGTATCAAATTATAAAAACAGATCTTAAAACTGAGCATCTAATAGTGTACAGAATATAGGCTTTTTCTTTTTTGACTTTTTTTTTTTTTTTTTTTTTTTCCCAAGTAAATCACATGTATCAAGGGCAGATTTCTAGTTTCTTTTCCATATGGAACCACTGAATATGAACATAGGATTTTGCCTGCACATTCTATTTATTTATTTATTTATTTTTGAAATTTCACTGTCTGAATCCCCTTTCCATTAAAAATAAATAAACAAAATCAATCCAAAAAGCTCTGGAAATACCAAAGCAATACAATTGAAATAATTTTTGAAAATATGATTCTGAGGAAGAAAATGATGAGATGAAAGAAATGTGCTGTAATTTATTGTCTCATAAATCTTACAAATCAGTAATGAAAACCTGGAGTAACAGAAATCAGCATCAGACCCTCCACTTGTAAACTTTATCTATTTTTTCTGACGCTGGCTTATGTATGATATATTGGTTTTGATGTTTAATTGAATATGTTACATGAACTGTAAAAGCTTTTGAGTTGTAGGAAAAAAGCCGGGGATAAACGTTTGTCATTTAACAGTGCTAACACTGAATGCTAATCGTGGCTTCCCAGAGCTAAGTCCACATGCTGCTTGTTTTAATTATGACTAGGAATGTACTGTAAACTGAGGTTTTGTCTTCTATAATAATTCATTAAATTAGTTCATAGCATCTGCATTTGTCTTTAACGTTTTAAATAAAGCCAGCGGAAGCTACCATTTCAGCAGGTTTCTCCTGAAATAAATTTTAACTGTAATGAACTGGGAATGAGATGCAATGGGAAGGTCATGTACTTGTGCTGTTTGTGGGGATTGGTAACCTTCAGAAAAACACATACTCCTAAATAAGCCAGAATGTTATCTAATGACTATGAGGGAAAGCTTTCAGGTCCTAGGCTTATACACGTGCTTTATTACCTGATGTGGTCTTTAAGTAGCAGGAGTCTTCCACTGTCCGTGTCAGCCACATTGAACTCTGCCTTGTGTGTAAGAAGTTGCCTAAATCAAGTCTTTGTGGGAGTGATGTGTTTGTCATTGGCAAAAGGGATTAAGGAGGAGCCATTTCTGTAAGCATATTTTTGTAACAGCAAGCATACACCTGAATGCGTAAACTGAAAGTGTTTCAAAGCCTGACCCCCTCAGGTAAACATACCTATCCAAGCAACTGCCCAGTGAATTTGAGGTGGGTCAAGGGAAATATTCCTTTTGAAAGATTTGATTTCCCCAGAAACACACATACAAATAGCAACTGTATGCAAAACCCTGGCTTTGTTTCAGAAAACAAAGGATGTCTGAAAATGAACACGCAGACTAGTACACAACAGTAAATAAAGATTTACAGGGGGAGAAAGGGAGGGAGGGTTGCAGTTGTACTTCCCCTTGTTAGCACTGCACCTGTAACAGGGTCTGGGCATCTTTTCAGCTTATCGTAGTACAACATCATGTCTTGATGACAGGTGGGGATTCACTTTTCACAGCTTTAGAGTAGCCTCACTTATAAAACATCTTCCTCATAGTTGATGCTAAGAAATCCTGTTTCTTTTGCATGTAAAGCTTGTCAAACATTTGTGCACCCTTCTTTCAATTGTATCTTTACATGGCAAAATCTAATCCAAAACCAAGTCCAAAGGTTATAGCTGTAAAGCATATACAATAACATCATGCTCATATGTTTACAGCTCATGTCATAAATAAAAACTATCATAGCTAAATGTTGTACAAATTTGTGAGTGGTGTCATGCAGCTCATGCAGGTACTTTTAGGCATTAACTAGCTGCTTCATTTGTGCAACTGCTAGCTAGCTGCTATTGTCTGCTGTTGATGGAAGAATCTGATAGTTTGAGATATGCCTGCTTTATCCTTTCCTTATCTTTCTCTAGCAGTTTTTAAAAATGAAAACAGACTTGTCACTGTTGACAAAAATGCAAGAATTCTGATATTTTCATCTTTCTGGAAACATGTTTTATACTTAGCTCTTTCCCAACTAATTTCATACCTAGTCTCCTGAAATCTTTTGCATGGTAATACGGAATGTGGCTTATGCATTTACCGCAGCATCCTTTGGTTTACTGCATGTCAACTAGCTTTATCTCTCCAGTCTGCAAAAGGTAGTATTTTCACAGAGTCTGAAATTAGCCTCTGTGTGTTTTTCTTCCTTTTTATCTTTGGAAATGGAGAAGCATTAAACACTTTATGTACTGTAGCTGGCTCTTCCACTCCTTGTAGACCTTTTGCATTTTTAGATGAAGCATTTGATTGATCACTTGTTTAGTTATTTGCTGATTATGATTATCTAATGAAGTTAACAGCTTCCTAATAATTGTTGCAATAGGATTTTGCACTTTCCCATTTGGTATATTACTTTTCTATATCACTTACCATTTGTCAGGTAAATCCCATTTAATTATACTGTTTCAAGCAAAGGGCAATGTTCCTTGAAATACAAGCTGGCAGATAAAACACACAATGAAGATACAGAACCATGTTTTTCTCATCTGTTTTTGATTTTTTTTTTTCTTTTTTTTTTTTTTTTTTTTTTTTTTCAGCAGCGTAGGGCAACCTTCAATTACCTAGATACTCCACTAATAATAAGAAACACTTTGGGATTTTTAACACTGCAAAAAAAATGACAGATCTGAAATAAAAATACTCTGTTTAACACAACTATTTCACCATAAATGGCAGTTCTGTGAATTTCCCCTTCTCTCCCATTGTAGTTTCAACTTGCTTGCAAGAAAAAACCTCCGATGGTAAAAGTCATTTTCTCTCTAATTCTGCCTTTCAGTCCTTAGGTTAACTTTTTGAAATCATGGAATTTAACAACCAGATATAAAAAAAAAAAAAAAAAAAAAAAAAGATTTTCTTTTGCTACAAGTTCCTTTTCATCAGAAACTGGTCCAAATCCAGCAACTTTTTTCAACAGAGTGATTGGTTCTAATCAGAAACACTCAAATTCCAAAGCATTTCGCATGCTCAAAATCAAAACATTCTGATTTGCAAAAAATACAAGCTAAGAATGTATTTTTCTTGAAGTTTTTGGTAAAAGACTTCAGCCTAAAAAGTTTAGCCAAACATACGAGTCTTTTTAATTTTCACATTTTAATATTCTATGCCCAAGATATTAATCATCATTTTGATCCTACAAAAATTATTTTTTTTCAATGTTATGTCAGCTTAATTTGGTATAAATTTTAAAAGGACCTACTATATAATACACAATACATTTCTTCCTGTTTGAATTCATGATAAGCTAGAAGTCAAATAATCTCTGTGGAATCAAAAAAGTAAGCAAAGCCTATAGGTAGTTAAAAAAGCCTTACACCATTACTCTTTCTTTTGTAAGAGGAAATTGTATTTGTTATCACAAACCAGATGAGTAGGAATTTTGCTAAAGATCTAAACAGATAAAATAATTTCAGGAAATTGTAAAATTCTAAATGGATGAATTGCATAATTGTCATTGCCATTGTTATTTTTTGTCTGTCAACCAACCAGCTGTTCAAAGAGAAACAGTAATTTGTAAGTCCAATGCTGACAAATGCTTACAGGTCTAAACTGGTAAAAACTTGTCCCCTTTTTTTTTTTTTTTTTTCCTGAAACATGATGACAATAGCAAAAAATCCCATTACAGACCTGTCAGTCATAATATGATACATTAGGTTGAATTGATGTAAAACACAAATAAAAGCATTCAACAATAGCTACAGAAAATTAAAGTGTCTTCTGCCACATAGAATGCCTTTCTGCCTCACCCATGTCTTTGCTAATGAAAGCACATTTAGGAGGTGAGATTTATTATGGGAGCAAGTTAAAGAAAAGTACTTGTCATTTTGATGGAGGATGTTATTTGTGAAACAAAACCAGAGCATGGCATAAGCTGCAAGTAACTGATGAACCCTGCATGGGTAATAGGTATATTATGGGAATAAGTGTGCCTACATGGTAATCAGTGTATTTCTTCTAGTTTTTGTAAATAATTTTATCTTTCTGGACCTAGAGGTAACAGAAGATTGGCTGAACCAGAGGAGCTGTCTGTGTGGAGCATGTGTCTTTTATAATCCTTATCAAATACACCTTGCCAAGGGTGAGAAAGTAAACTATTCAAGATGGCGTAGCTGACATCATCTTGGTAGAAAAAGATTTCTTCCTATGTGAAAAGTACTGTGGAGTGTATCATAGCTTTTGTACAGACGAGCAAGTTGTTTGGTCATTTGCTGGAGTGTTTGAACATTCGTTATCAGTTATTCTCTCTGATGCTTGAGTCAGATCAGGTCAGTCCTGAGCCTTGGCTTTTATAGTCACCAGCAGTACTTAGATGGATTTCCAGACTTACAACTTTCATGACAATACAAAGCTCTGCAAGACAAGCGATTATATTTTAGAACTAATTTCCAGTTTGTATACAAGACTGATGTACTGATTTTTCACTTGTTTATGAGTTTATAGAGAACCTATTTCTGATTAGAAATCTGAAGTCCTGCTTAGTAGATCCATCGATTTTATCAGAAGGCTATCTTCTATGAATATTCTTGATTTAATGGTTTATCAAAAACAATCACAAAGGCTTTGTCATTGTGAAAGAACTACCTACAGAGTGGGAGAAGAAGGGAAATATTTCTTATCAGAAAACAGTTTGGATTTCAGTCTAGCTGGAGACTGTATTCATGTACTAATGAAAAAAAAAAATTATGAAGACAGAGCATGCAGATGATTAACTGATATAAAGATGCATCTCTGCTCTATTTTTCCTGTAAGTCAATCAGGAGAAATATAAGTAGGACTCAAATTTTTACTGCAGTCATAAAATTTTAAGATGCAACTTCCAGATACTTTCAATCATGAGAGGGAAAAAAAATTAAGAACACTTTCTTCTAACCTAAATAAGAAAAGGTGTCTAAACTAACACAAAACTGGCAGTGTAAATAACTAGAAATAGGCCTCAGTCAGGCATATTTACATTATTGCAGGGCCACAGATCTGGTGCATGTGTATTGCCCATGAATTCTGATTTTTTTTTCTGCCATCTTGCAATTATAGATTTCGTTTTATATGTCTTCTCATTGCCATGTTTTAAAAGGCAATAAAATATTTACTGTGGAAAAAAAAAAAATCTGTTTTTAAAATATATGCTTTCTGTGTGTGCATATCTTTACAGTTACATCTGATCTTTCAGTAGCTGTGCTAAAACCAACATGAAATGTAGGTAACCCTAAAGAAAGACAGTAAGATCATATCCCCTCTCCTTTCCTTCTTAAAGTCAATAAAAATTTCAGGGCAGCTGGCACAATGTTTGAATATAAAAAGAATGCCACTAGAAGATAGGGAGTTTTGTTGAGATAAATTGTTTTAATCTTGGAAAAATATATACTATTTACCAAACTTACTACTTACCAAAACTAACACTAACTTTATGTTTTCAGTGGAAATCTGGAAAACTCAGGGAATCAGATCCACTGTCCTTTAAAAATGAGTGTAATCAGACCTAAACTGCCAGTGTATAGGCAGATAATAGACTTTGGTTTGCTTTGCACAGTTATGTTAACTGAAAATCTTAAGGCCTGTTTCTATTTTATTTTGCATATTTACTATTGATTAACACTGCCACAGAGCCTTAATAGGAGTCATTAAAATTCCTTTCTGAACAGGAAACAAAGAGAAGGTCTCTGCAAATCTTATTCCACTGGCAATATAGAAATATATACACTGGTTCTCTTTAAAAATGTCATTACATTTATGATTGAACCAGCAACTTAACCAGAAAGTGACATGAACAGATGGCTATTAGAAAATGAATGACAATGAGACTTAAAAAAATAATAATAATAATAAAAAAAAGTATGAATACAGAAAAACATCGGGTCTATATGCATTTTTAAAACGCTTACCAGGAGCCAGCTCCAGAGGAGGTGAACATAGTGTCAGTTAAAACCGAGAAAATACAAATGCTGCACCAATTATGTAGACACAGACCTTGACAGAAAGAAATGCCGAAATAGTTCACTAAAACGTCTAGTGTTTTCCTGTTAAGTCCTGAGCACAATTCTGCCAAATTAATTGTATTTCTACTTTATATAAGTACATATATAGTTATATAATGATCATAGGCTCCACAAACATAAGAATGTTTCACCTAAACCTCTCTCAAGATTAGGGATTCATGATACCACAGAGCTTACCTCAGAGCTGTGTCCTAGGAGAGCAGAAGTACTTTAAATTTTGTCTGACATTAACTGTGAGAAAACCTCAGCTGAAATCAAAGTAGTTAGAGTATGAATATGCCTCTGAGCAGTCTCCTAACATTGCCTTTCATTGGTAACATAAGCTGAACTGAAGCAGGAGAAGGGGACGCTGACCAGAGGTATCAGCAGAGCGTCTCCAACAAGTTTCCACTCTGGGACTTTCCCTGTGCAAAGCTCCCTGCAGTCAGGAAGATATGAAGGAGTGAGCAACTAGAGATCTAATAAATGAATAATTATGTGGGTAAATCAGAGAAGATATTTTAAATATAAAATTAAAATTTATGTAGAATAGGACTGGGAAGTTTGCTGGAAAAAGAACAAAAAGAGCAAGTAGGTGATCTATGGGTAAACCACGTGGGAAAAATAATAGATCTTTGATAAATATTTGATACGATGAATGCCTAACAATGCTTACATAAATATGTCTGTGCTTCTTTAGTTAAAATATCCTACTGAGTAGGCTTGGTGTGTTCTGTGAGCTGTACCTAAAGATACTTAAAAGCCTTTCCTGCTGGATGTTAAAGGAAAAAGTAATGAATAACTTAAGAGAAAAAAAAAAAAAAATAAATAACCTTTTCTCCTCTGCACGTTAGTATTGAATGTGTTTATTGGATTGGATGAATGCTTACTTATCACAGTAAAACAACAGCACTAATAAAAAAGATGCCTGTGATGTTCATAACATTTAACTCAGTAAACCATAGAAACATAGCAACTAAATTCAAAGACAGTACTAGTATAGGGGAAAGCTGCATCCCTTCCCCACAAAACCAGCAAGCATGACCTCCCAAGAACACGTTGTAACTAAGGGCAACTTTGGGTGCAAATGTGTGGGAAAAACAAGTACCACATGAAGTGTTGGTGGATCTGGATTGAGTTTCATGAAATGTATCATTTCCTTGACTGAATGTCAGTAAGGAATTGGGTTGATGAATGTGCCAACTTTAAACTGAAACAGAAAGCTGAAGCCTGGATTGTGCTAAAATGACATAGTATTTTTCACAATGTGAGAAAAGGGCATAAGCCTCATGTCTCAGGTTAAATCCCTTTTTGGGGAGTCTACATCCTAGTTTTATAGGCAGGATATACCAACACTGGGAGTCGTTCCACTTGATAAAGCTCAAAATCCTCATTTAATCTTTTTATTTTAAATGATTTTTCCCTTTTAAACAAACAAACAAAAAGTGAAATGAAAAGAAAACAGCTTGCTGGCAATGAAAAGTATTTTCTTTCAAGTATATATTTCAAGCACAGAAAGTTTTCATTTTAGTTGTCTGACAATTTGACATGACTGATGGAGATGCTACATAAAGTCATACAACAACCAATGAATTGTCCCCCGCCTCTGCATAGAAATCAGTTATCGTCAGAAAATGCTACAGTTCATTTTAGACACAAATTCTTCATTTTATGAATGGTGTCTTCTTTAAAAGGAATTGATAGCATGTGTTTATATTGGACAAGTAGATGTTTTGTACTGTTTGTTTTTCATCAATGCTGGTTTGGTGGTGCAGAGTCACTGTTCTCATTGATAAATCAGTGTCCAGTCAGTGTTCATCTAAAACAAAGTAAGGATGAGCCAAACTAGGAAGCAAGGAGCCAAACATGCCTCATTTATCCTTGAACTGTTCAGAGTTCAAAATAAAAATTAGATGCAGCTCTCTAGCATCCAGCTTACTGGAGGAGAGAGTAAACAAAGAGTTCAAACTAGCATATTCTGTATTTGCTCAACTTTAAAGGTGAGCAAATAATTTTTATTTTAAAATAAGGGTTATACTGTAGGATTGAGTTTAGCCAGAAATGCATGTCTCTGCAAGTGGACTCAGCTGGAAAAATAGTGTAAGGTAAGAATGATGTGTTGAGAGCTCTCAGTGGATTTTTTTTGTATCTGCTAATAATGTCTTTCTCAGGTGTCACAGAAAATAACATTTAGGGAAGTAGTTCTGCCATCTTCTGTAAGGATCCATTGTGTAATGCTCACAACTGAGCGTGCATTTGTATGCCACTGCAGTGGAATACATGTAGGGCTCTATGGAGTAGGCCTCATTCTAATCTCACATTTCTTAAGATATCCTCAAAATGAAACCTGAACTCCTCAACTGCTCCTGGAGGGGCAGGGCCCTGAGTGCTTACGCCTCTGGGTGATTTACCCTGAGGGGCCCAGGGCCACCGCAGCCGAGAACTGCCCCCTTATGCAGTGGCCTTGGGGTGAGGCTCCGAAGCAACAGTGCGGGGAGGCCTGGGCAGGGTCTCCCCCATCCCGTGGCAGCTGCTTTGGGCCCAGGCCTCTGCGCTGGGCCCCACCTGAGCTCCAGTGCCTGCAGCCTCATGGCTGGGCTAACCCCATGCCCACTGGTTGGGACCCCAAACCCAACCTTGAGATTATCCTATTCTTTAAAGATTATGACCATTGGACCTTTACCCAAACTACGTAAGGGCTCTTATTTGGCATAGGAAAGAACTGAAGGGCCTTTGTTGTCCATCTCTCCTATAAACAATTTCAGTTATAGATTTAAATGGCTCTAAACATTTCAAAACTCTTAGGCTTAAAATCACATGTAGGTACATTGCAAAAATCCATTATATAAGTGGAAGTATTAATATCAGGTGTATTCCAGCTGAATCCTAATTAGGCCTGCCATGATACATAAAGGGGGAGTGAGAAATAGGATCTAACGTAGCTGCAGTTCAGAAAACAGGTACGTCCCAAGAGGTCTTTGCCACATGAACGTTCAGTAGGTTTATTTTCAAAAATGCAAAATGTGTTTTCTTACTGACAAAGTCTGCCTGTGCTAGCTTAGCTATTGCTGTCTTATTTATGCAAAGTCAAGCACCAAGCTATGAATTCAGAGATGGTTTATACACACTGCCACCTACAGAATGTTACATGGATAAGCAAATTATGAAAGAGACATTATGCTAACAGATGCTCACATTTTCTTTTTTTTCTTTTTTTTTTTTTTTAATTTTCTTTCTCTTTTTAAATTGTATATAGCTCACTCGCATAACTATCTGCCTTTGTCATATATTTACCATTTTACACTGCAGTGCTCTGCTGTGATCACACTTTTGCAAGCTTTACTGCATAGCAGTCCTGCAGTTCATTTCATTTTATTTAAGTCTGTTTTCTGGCTGATACGCATTTCACTGCAACTTTCCCAGTTTCCCTGTGTTACGTCAGGTCATAGTGAGTTACCTTAATGCACAGTCTGTTAGCTCCACTGCACAGTGTGATAGTTCACTGCACAGCTCTGAGGTTCACAGGAGCTCTCTTATTGCTGCTTATCTGATTAGTTATACCCTGCAGATCCCAAGGAATTGCACTTTGGTCTAACTATGGTGATATAGCACCAACATATGTGGCCCATTTACTGTGCAGATGACAAACTCCACTATCTAGCTAAGTGCATTTTTAGTGTTTGGTTGCTGGCTGGCAGACCCAGCTCTGCTGCTGCTCTCTCCATGACCCAGGCAACATTTGAGTAGAAGAAAAAGCCTCAAGTTGTTCCTTTTCCATTCAAAGGACTACACTGGGGAAGTAATAACAAAGTGTACACTCTCATCAGCAAGGCTTGGCAGTTACATGGGGAATAAAGAAGGCTGAGGTGTATTGTATATGTTCAAGATTTCTCCAAGTATAATATAAAAATACTCCACTTGTCATTCCTAATAACTCTTTGCTGCCAGTTATGGTGATTGGAGCTCCACTTACAGTTTTTGTTGTTGTTGTTGTTTAATTGAAAACATTTCAGTCTTGGAGCAATTGAATAGATCACAGAGAGTTCACATTTCAGAGTGCAGGACAGAAACTTCCCCTTTCTGGATACTTTTTGTAATTCTTCATTTCAGATCTTTCCTAGGCATATAATATGCTATGTTGCTGGTATACAAAACTTCTGTAAATAAATGGAGATCTGCAGGAGGAACTGCTATATTTTCCTATTTGAGTGATCCATATACATCCAGAACTAAGAAACTGCATAATACACAGAAGCTGACAGAAGTAGCCTGTTTTGCTGGCACAACAATGGGATGCCTAGCATTGAAATATAATGGGATTTACTGTGAGCTGAATATGTATGTTAAGCCCTCAGGATTCTGTAGAAGCATGAAAAGTAGACAATGATTATGAGAAGAAAGAAAGATGAAGATAAACTTTAAAAATCATTCTTTAAAAAAGTGCTTAATTTTGAGAATTTATAATACATCCTCCAGAGGACTGTTCAAACATTGTTTTTCAAATTCAGGAAGTATTACCTTAATCTTGTTCCATCACTCTAACCTGATATTTTCAAAGGCTGCAGGATTTCTTTCTGTCCCCTCAAGAATAAATAAAACATTGAAAACAAAATCTTCCCTTACTTTATGCCCATTCTTAGATTTCTTACTAGCAGTCAGCTTTTGAAGCATATTTTATAAGTCTCTTATTTTAGAAATGAAGGAGGTTGCTCTCCCGGTGGCATCCATATTTTGTTTTGCAGCCTTCAAAGAGCCTAACAAACCAGCTTCTCACGGGTATATATAACAACACCCACTGCAGTCAACAGAGAACCTGACACTGACTTTAGAGGGCCCCATGTGGACCAAGATCAGTGGTTAAAATGCTGTGAATGGGTGAGATGGTTTGGAAAACAGGAACTTGTCTAAACAGCCAAATAAAAGTTAAAACACATTGTTTTTAGCTAAACAATGTTTTCTCTTCCCTGTTTCCCTTCTCTTTCCAGAAGTAGTCCAGGAGAACACTTTAAGAAACTGTTCTGACACTGAGTCACTAAAGCACCTGCATTGCAGCCCTGATGTATGCAGCATGGGCATGCTGTAGAGCTGTATTTAAAAGGACTGTGGAAAGATCTTTGGGCCAAATTTAGAAACAAGAGGAGCATATTCTGCAAGCATAAACTGACCTATTTTGAATTATCTTTTTATGAGCTGAAGATCAGAGGAAAGGAAAAAAGAGTCATTTATTTATCCAAATATTAATTCTGTTCATTAATCACAAAAACACATTTCAAGTAGAAAAATAAGTTTTTTGTTCATTTTTAAATGATTACTAGTAGTAATGGCTAGAAATAGTAGTCCTCTTATAAGCAAAAGCAGTTAGTTAGTCATACATTAGGAAGCGAAAGATCAGGTAATTGAATTTGGATACATGTATAGCTGAACTACAGACTTGTTCTCTAACTTCTGTGTTACATTATGTTGGACCAACATATTTGCAGTTTTTCCATGCTGTGCAAAATATTTCTGATTTTGGCACTGAATGTTTCCCATGTCAATCTTCTGATAAATGCAGGATCAATTAAACAATTCAGCTGTTTACTCTGAAGAAAATCAGCTCTTTGCTTAAATAACATATCCTAGCAGATATTTATAATGTCTAGAAGTCCAGCCACTCACTTAATTTCTAAGAACCACAAATGAAAAACAGAAATCTCTTTTAGAAGGTAATGAAACAGTTTTTATTGCTAAATTCTACTTCTTCACCTGCCAGTTGTGTGTTACTCAGGGCAGATTTTTTCAGGGCCTGAGGAAAGAGCTTGATTATCAAAAATAATTTATTTTTTTTCATGGCAACAGAGTAATTCCTGATATATGATAACAGCCATAAGAAGAGTATTTTGGAATAAAGGGTGTTAATCGACAAAGTAATTTTCATATTGTGGAGAGCTGTTCTTTCTCAAGGAGGAAAGATTCTGAAGAATCCATCACATTTATTTGTCAGGCTTACTGTTCAAACCCGTAACAGTGCTTTCCAAAATAAAGATTTTTGCCAAGAGCAATATCGGGAAAAAGGATAAAAATGTGTTTTTCTTGAAGGACATCTTAACATTCATCATACTTATTTGAAATGCACATTTTTACAGCATTTTTTTCAGCTGAGAAAAATTCTTTGCTGACTTCTTTTGTTGACATAAATTCAGAAGAGCTAGGTGATTTTGTTTCATAAGAAATCCGTCATTAGACTATCATCTAATGAAGCAAGTTTGTAGTACTTATGAAAGTGTTAATGTCATTTTACACTAATCAGTTCAAATGATTTTAACAGGGTAATTTGAGGCAAAAGCAGAATTGGCCCCTTGATGTTCGGTCATGGTGCTAGATCCTGGCTCATCATTGCCTCTAATCTTCATTGCACACTCCAGTCCCACAGCAATTACAATGACACTTGATCATTTCCCTTCCCCAGACATCACCAACAAAAGCCTCATGTCAGAGTAAGAATAGTCCATGTATTGACAGGCAGCAAACACTGACTGTTAGAGCTGGAAAATCAAAGCCACTTCCACAAATTTGGAAGGGGAGCAGGGCTTCCTAGTAGTGCCTCTTCCCTTTCCCTCATTGCGGACAAGCTAAAGGAACCATGATGTTAGACTGCTCGAGCCAATTTCCGTCACTGGTTTTTGCTTTACCTAGTTTGTTGAAAACAAGCTGGTTGCTGAGGGAGACTTTATTAAAGGCACTGTGAGGTTTTTTTTCTAACTTTTCTTCTGACCTTAAAATGCTACTGAGAAACTTCAGATGAGATAGAGTAAACTTTAAAAAGCTGTTTTAAGTATATTTCCTCCCTCTTTTCCTACCTCACATACACTTTCCCCTGATGATTCAGATCTATTCCGTGTCTTCAGAACTTGCTTTGTTGTGAAGGGAAAGGATGCATATCTGCAGCATACAATCGGCATTTTGATAAGGGCACAGAGGATAGACATATTGGCTTATCCCTGATACTTCTTTCTTTCTCTCCGTTGTACAGCAGAGGCTTTTCACAGGCACTGCTCTAAAAAGAGCTAAGTGATTTGGGGGTTTATTTTATCTTCTTCTTCTTTTTTTCTTTTGGCTAATAGGAAACTTGCTGGAATCAGCATCCCCAGACTATTTCAGACTATTTGCAATGTTAAAATTTGTTCCCCATCTAGTTTGATGTGATTACCAAATAATGCAATTGGAGGATATGGCCACAAAATAGGAAGCATTTGGATTTTTGGTTGTTTTGCCAATAGTGAAGATGAAACATTCTTGTTTTAAATTGACTGGAATTCCTAACAGCAGGGAGGGCAGAAGCTGTCTATTTGGAAAAAACAAAAACAAAACAACAACAACAACAACAAACATGCTATATTTGGCTCAGATAAAACTTTTTTTTTTTTTTTTTTTTTTTTTTTTTTTTTTTAAGTTTGGCTGCTGAACTAAAAATCAATTATTTGCACAGCCCTTCCTGAAAGGCAATACCAAACATTAATTTTCTGACTGAACTTTTTCCACAATGGAAAAGCCTTAGTAAATCTAAATAATAATAATAATAATAATAATAATAATAATAATAATAAATTGAATTGGTGGTTCCATACAACACCAAGGCCATCGCAGAAGGTATTTTTGAGGTCTATGTACCTCAGTTTCCTGTCTGCTCTCTCAGTGCCCAAAGGTGGACTGTAGGCATTACTAACTGACTAATTTCCAGCTGCAGTTGTAAAGACTTCCTGCCTCAGCCCAGCCAAGTGGGCTGTGTGCCCAAAATGTGGCCTCTGGCTGTGGTTACGTCAGGTGTGGTGGGAGCGAAGGGCAGGAGCATCCCTGTGCTCAGGGTGGGCAGGCAGCCTCAGGCGTGTGCACCAGGAAGGTGGTTGCTGCCTCACATCATCTAAGTCACAATTTAGGACTAAAGAAGCAACTCTCTCTTTCCCAGCCTGTGCTTTGGCTGTGGCCATGGGGTGTTTTACCTATGTATGGAGCTGCAAGCTACATGTAAGCTGATGTCCCTTAAAGCTCTTCAGAGTACTGGTCTCTGGTGTGACAAGGATGAGCACCCTGCCACAGAACAGCTACTTATAATTGTGGGGAGATTGGTGAGGAAAGCAATAGAGAAGTAACTCAGTTTATGCAGGGTGAGCTTTACTTGGCTTTGGTAACCAGCAGTTACCAATAATCAGCTTTTTGTATGAAGGGTGCTTCACTATGCAATTCATTTAGACTTAAAAAGATGGGGATTTAATGTTAAGTAAATAGTGAACAGTCATGAAGAATATAAATATAGTATCCCAAATATGTAGCACAGAGTTTGGATCATTTTTCACTACTTTGGAAACCACTCCCAAATTAATTTATAAATTCCTCATAGTCTCATTATTTTCCCATGTGTAGTGAATGGCTGGAAGCTTTTTACCACTGTCTCCTTTGATGCAAGGGACCTGAAGAATAGTTTTTAGATATCAACAAAACCACTACAGCACTAATTGTGGAAAGCATGCCAGATTTCCATTGATGCTGTCCACTTGCTATGCACAGTGCAAAGCTGGTGAAGATCTCAGCAGGTCAGAGCGGTGTGGGTCCTCATCTGGCAAAAAATATCCCCACATTAAGTCTGCTTTGAATAACATCAACTCCTTCCCAGAATAATATTTCCACTGATTTAAAAGGAAGAGGTTCAGAGACAAGTGAATTTAAAACATGGGAATACTGTAACAAGTGCTGAAGACATCGGAAGTCTTATCCATCCTCCATCCATGGCAGCAGTTACACTTAGGCTGGTTTATCAGCTGCCAAACGCTTCCTGGGTAACAATCATTGCCAGTCTTCACATACACTGCTGCTGCTCACCTTCCTGTCTTTTGTTTGAAAGAGAAATGTCCCAGTCATAACATCTTCAGTTTGTGAATCTGCTGATTTAAAGCTAAAAGGTTATATTCAAACTAGAAGGTCTATTCAGCAAGGCCGAATCTAACAGGTTAAACAAGGTCCTGGGCAATCTGATCTAGTGGGTGGCAACCCTGCCCATGGCAGGGGGTTGGAACCAGAGGATCTTCAAGGTCCCTCCTAACCAAGCAGATCTGTCATTAAAGTCCTTTAGAAATGTTAGGGGTACTGGACTACTGCACATAGCACTGCCGTTGCCATTAATCTCAGCACAGTGTAAACATGTTTTCTACTCAGAATTCAGCATACATTTAATGTAGTAGTTCAGAGGGATGATTACAACAAAGAATTATTTTCATCTGGCAGATTAATTTTTCTTTTATTACCTTTCAGAAAATCCTAGACTGGTATCTCATTTTCTTTCTGAATCATCCAGAGAGTAAAGGGAATTGGATATGTCTAAGGCCAACAGTTGCAGACCTAAGAGTTTAGAGCTAGCAGATAACCATAGAGAAAGAGTATCTGAACATAGTTGTAGAAGATATTGGGAAAAAAGGGACAGGAATGAGTGGAGTTGTAGGAAATTCTTTTTGTCTGTGTTACCCACATTGATATTAGATGAGATTTTAAAATATAATCCTAATTTCTTATAGGCATTAGATAACATTAGTATAGTTTATGTAAATTCATTAAGATGGGATAGCAAACACATGATGTTAGATTTTACCAGAAAGTAGAAAGTTCTGCAGAAACACAGTTTGTGTTTCTGTCCCTGAGGAATCAGCTGCCTCTGAACTGTAGAAGATGCAGCGTTCAAGAGTGTCTTCCATGCTGCTGTTTCGTTTCATGAATAGAGGTGGAGAAACTATGGTATTAGTAGTACAGTCACAAGTATGGCAGTACAGTTAATTAAAGTAATGAACACAGTATACAGATCTGGAGATATGAACATTATGGTTAGCAAAATAGCCCAGCCAGGCTTTTTTTTTTTTTTTTTTTTTTCCTCACAGAGTGCTATACTTCTGTGCGATTTGCCAGTGCATATAATGCA
The DNA here is from genome assembly GCA_011076525.1 of Nettapus auritus. NCBI lineage: Eukaryota > Metazoa > Chordata > Aves > Anseriformes > Anatidae > Nettapus > Nettapus auritus. Next base: position 50,500,581 of record CM021769.1, on the reverse strand, counting down.
TTACATCCTTCCGTTCCTCTTACAGTACACTGTGATGCTGTGAACTGCTAACTATTGCCTTCAGCTTCAAAGAAAACAGATTTAGGTGGCAGATGAAGTAATACTTTTACAAAGCTTTGTCAGCAGTCTAGGAACCATCAGGAAAAAGAAAACAAAAAACAAAACAAAAAAAAAAAGTTATGAGACAAAGTACTTTAAGAGCTTCTAAGTCTCTGGCTTCCACTGCCATTTAGTGACAAATTTGGCCAAATATCCATGACCACGGCCTTAGGCTGCACCTCAAGTTTGCTAAAGCTTTTCACACACGATACTGGAGACATCAGTTCGCATAAAAAGTTCCTAATGGAGCTGTGAGTGCACTGCTTCAGGGTGGAGAAGTGCTGAAACAAAGCAAAATCAATGCCTAGGCAGCACTGCTGAGGCCCGGTGGCATGGCATGCACTAATAGATGAGAATGGTGTTGTAAAGAAAGAGTTAGAGAGAGGAGAACAACTTTATTAAAGATGACTGTTCTGCTAGAAGAGAAGACAGAGAAGGGAGAGATTATTGGAGCTGCTGACTGTGCACAGAGAGAACAGATGTTGGAGGTTAATGGAGCATTAGTAAAAGAAGGAAAATCAAAGTCTCCTAATACATGTTTTTTGTTTGTTTGTTTGTTTGTTTAGTCAGAAGATTCTTTACAGAAATGCTCAAGTTCTATTCATAGTTGAAATTTAAAGTAAGATATTGCATGGCCATGTTTAGCATAAAGGGCTTTAGCAGAGCCCTCTATCAATTTCTCATTTCAGGAGTATTACCTGCTGCCAATGCTGTCGACCTTCTCAAACTGTAATCATCGTCTCCCCAAATGTGGATAAAGTTTGGAACCCTCCTCCTAATTAATTGTTTTATATCATGAGGATAAAAGATTAAAGAAAGCAGAATGCTATTTTGAGGAAAAAAATATATATATATATTAATGAGGGAAATAATACATCGATTTATCCTGTATTTATATCATACAGTTACAGGGAATTTAAATTAACAGTCCATTTGCTGTTTTACCAGCAGTAAACTACAGAGTTTTCAGAGTTCGACAGTAAACTACGGTGTTTTCAAGCTGGTTTGTACAAGCCACCTTTTCTGACACTAATAGAAAAAATACCCGACATTGTAAGAATATAGCTTCAAACTTCAGGATTCTGTTTTAATGTGATAGAAAGACAGACACTTAGTCTGTGAGGTCCCAAACTCTTTACAAGGACAGAATAAAAATCACCATGTGCATTTCATTGCTGGCAAAAGAAACTATGTGCTGACAGACTGAAAAACTGAAATCAGTTACTTATTGAAAGAAGCCTCAAGGCAGTGGAAGAAGATAGCAAAGTATCCTCAGGCTGCCCAACCGAAGTGTCTCAGGTTTCAGCCTAGCTAAGTGACCATATATACCAGCTTTTCAGCTGAAATTCATTTCCCCGAGGAACTGTTTTCTGACTTGAGAGGTGTTCAGGATTCCAGTTCATTAGTGGAAGGTTTTTATTTTGTAACCACAAACTGTTTTCTTTTTGCTCCACTGAACATTAATGATCCCTCCTCACTCCCATGACAAATTCATTCAGGCACCAGGTTAGGAGGAAAGTTCTGCATCCTGAGAAACATGTACCTATCACTGTTGAATCACACACTGAGCACAATGATGTTAAGGTTTTAAAGATACTTTTGCATGACTATTGCATGTATTGAAAATATCATCCAAAGTGAAGTTTGATTAAAATAAATAAATAAATATTTATTTCCAAGTTGTAGAAAAATTGAAAATGGATCATGCTAGTAAACATGTGCAATGTCTGTTTTCTTGTGATCCATGAAGCTACAGGCTATATATTGAATAAATGATGCTGCAGGATGGCTATAGGCAATGGGCTGTTGGTCTTCAGCTTGCTTTAGAGTTAATGTTTAATTCAGATGGCCCAGTGCAAAGTAGAAAAGGTTTGTTTGCTTCCAGTTTCTCTTCCTTTCTCCACCCAGAGTCTTGGTCTCTTCTGCACATATACCAGACTGTTTCCAGGTCCCTTCTGGAGGGAGCCAGCTTGGCTCCTACATAAGAGGTGAATGCACAACTCACAGGGCTTTGTCCAACATCCGCCCCAGAAATATAGCACAAACATGGAGCATGTTGACTTTATTTGCCTTTATGTAGGACAGTTTTCCCATGTGATCCCAGAACTCTTGCACACAGCACACAGCTTCAGCATGTTTTTAAAATACCATCCTGCTTCCTGCATCTGAGCCTTTTCTTTATATCTGGCACTTGGCAGCAGAAACACCCCCAAATGCACAGATGGTAACAATTCTGCCCCAGGGCCATCAGGGTGCCAGACGGATGGGGCTCTGGAGGACCTGAGTCTCAGGGGTCAAGTGTAACGCTGTGTGGATACGGGCGATCTCAGTCCAAGAGCTCCATTTCTGGTGAGATCAGCAAAGAAAGTTTTAACATAATATCAGTCATTCTGTGCTTTGCATGCTTCATACGCTAGCTAAGCCATCGGGTGTGAGTGTGTTCACATGTGATGTATATATATAAAATTACTGAGACATGCACTCAACAGCTGTGGACAAACTGATGATAATTTGACATTTCAGTTTTCTTTTTGGTTGAATTGGATCATAATATCTTCATTCACAAGAAGGTCATAAAAAGAAAAAGAAAATATGGTATTTCTGTCCATTTCTCATTTCAGATGTACTTGATTTCATCTGGTATCTTTCATATGACTTTGTGGTCCATCATTCAAGAATCCTTTCAGTTCTGCCTTGCTCATTATTGAGGTACATGGTCACTTTCTTATTTTTCAACAATTTTTCAGCAACTGTCAGATTTTCTAATCACAGCTGTAAAGAAATAAGGATAAGGCCTCGGTGACATCAGTTGAAGGCTGTCAATTAATGACAGCTGAGGGTCTAGCCATCTCATTCTCCATGGCTTGCCTTTAAATTCATAGTTTGTCTGCTGTTATCTATAATTTAATTCTGTCATTGTTTCTTTTAACTGTGTAAATATTTGGGGGATACAGATTGCAAGAAAAAACATACAAAAGAAAAAATGCTGATGTTGTATTGATGCAAATTACCTGATCTGCTGTACACGAAAAATATTTTTATAAATCTAGGCTTGAAATTTGTGTACCAAGCTAACCACTGTGTGTTTCTGGTTAACTTCTCTTACATGTGGAAAAAAACTCTAAGACTTTTTTCTTGTTTTACTTCTGACATTCCTTTCTAAGTTTTCAAGTGTTTTCCCATCAGCTATGTCTATTCAAATACTTTAACTCATTGTTACTTATGATTCTAACATCTTCAAAATGAATAGAGAAAGCTTTTTTTTTTTTTCTTTTTTTTTTAATTAGCTTTTGAACTGCAGTTGTTTCAAATAAATATTTCTCCCCTGTTCACATGGGAGACATAAATGTTTATTATTTATTTAAATTTCAATCTTGATATCAAGCAGGAAAGAAGGTGGTTGGTTACTCTCTATATAAACTCCCAACTAAATTGTTTTATGTTGTAAGACAGAAGCCTGAAAGTATTTCAAGAGTATAAACAACAACAAAGAATATGAGTTACGATTGTTGGGTTGTAAAAGTGTAGATAATAGGTTGAGAAAGAAAAAATAATAATCTAAGCTGAATAGTGTCAGAATTTTCCTAAAAGTGAAGCTTTCTAGACTGTGAAGGGAAACAGCAGAGGCTTCATCTCTTGGGGCCTTAAAAGTAAACGAAAGCAGAAAAAATGTTTAGAAATACATTTTAGTGAAAGGCAGATGTATCTCTTAAGGTTATTCCAATGAGGAAACACTTCAGAGAAAAATATTGTATTAGTAGAATACCAAATAGGGTTATTTACTAGTCTTTTTTCCACATGTAATTTCAGGCTGTCTTTTCCTAACAGGCAATGTTCTAAACTGAATGTTATGGTGTCCTTTATAAAAAAGCAATTTCTTTTGTTTTGCTCTCATGCCCTCCATGCTAATAGTCTAGGTATTGTCAAACAAACTAATGGCCCCTGCTATTTCAATCTCTGCACGAATGTCAGATCCTGCAGAAGAGTATAGACTGCCACCCTGGGCTAGAGCAGGATCCTGTCTCAGAAAATGACCAACAGAACATTTATTTTAGAATATTTAGAGAGGAGAACAAGAAACAAAGCACAGCACAGAAGCATGAGACTCTATTTGGGTCCCATTTCTTGAGCTGGCAGCTGCCCCTAGACCAGAAGAACAAGCAGGTGAAAATAATATTTTCATCTCCCTAAACTGGCATCATTTCACAGTTGTTAATTATGAAAACATTCATTCTGTTGATTTTAAATGCAAATATGAATCTTATTCATATTAAAAAAAAAAAAAAAAAAAAAGAATGACACTATCAAAACTTTCAGGTAATGTAGCTGATTTTTTTAATCTATTCCTATTTTTAGTCACACTAAATCTTGTAAACTGTATCACAATTTTTACATTTGTGTGCTTCTTAATGTCAGCAATGACTTTCAGAAGAAGGTATCATACATATATACGGCATATGTGTGCGAACATGTGATTAGTAAATGAGGTAGACCTTGCAAAGAGGCAAGGAGACAGCATGTGAAGGAAATTTATGGAAAATTTATTACAGGGTCTTAACACTCTTTCATACATTGGGCTTAAGCGTATATTTTTCCAAACAATAATGCCCATTAGCAAAGAGGGGAGACAATAAACTAAGTAGGAAATTATATAAATGATGGAGACAGTTTCATTTTTGCAATTATCATTTCAGTTCAGACTTTGGACTCCTGTATTTGTTTAGTTACTCATCTAAACATTTCTCTGTATCAAAAATAACAGTGAATGATTAAATGGACAATCCCAGTTGTACAAAATTCACCAAGAAAAGACTCAATTACTCGCTTTTTTCTTATGCCATGTATTTTACAGTAAAGTAAAAGAGTTCAAAATAAACTGTGGGCCCTAATACTATGGTAGCCATTAAAAATGATAGTAGTTACCTTTAGTGTACATATATATATACATACGTATGAAATACTTAATTTTCTTTGAAAATTAAACAAATTCTTACTTTTCTTTGCATGCATATTGTCACTGAAATGTCAAAGTGTCATGCTGATAATATTTGCGTAATGCAGATAACTTTTCAATAAATGCTCTCAATTGCCTTACCATTGCTATTTCCCATGTTTAACAATGTTGCACTAAAAGTAGAGCCTCAAGCATCAGCATATAAACTATCACATTTTACAGGATTGTCAATGAAAAGCAACAAGAACATTCTTGCTATACAAAAGCTTTAAAGAAAACAAGGGATTTTGTATACAAGTAGTTACACAGTAGTACACCATGTTAGGACCTAGTCTGGACAAACCGTTGGTTAATTACATTCCTTTTACATAAACCTTCTTGCATTTGGCCAGATACGCTAGTCTTAGTCACCTCCTGTCCTAAACAGTTGTTCAGAGTGCTTGCAAGAGATTAAACAGCTGCTGTTTTCAGCCTGCAGTATTCAAAGTCTGCATTACATCAGTGGATGAAATGATATGTTTCACCTGCTCATGGTCTCCAGCTCTTCTTTTCATTGCCTGCTACAAGTAGGGTGTCTCTGAGGACAAGAGGGAGAGGTACTTATTTTTATAGTTTTCTGAAGTGCCAGGCTCCCACAAGTCCACAGTGAAGTCCCTGTGTTTTTCTTTAATGTATTTTGTCTTGCTATCAAGATGAAAGATTGAGTATAAATAGGAAAGATTAATGCATTATCATATTTCTTTCAGCAAGAAAATAAATAGTTATTAGATGGCCTGGAACATAGTCTTGGCAGCTGGAGGGAGGCAGTGTAAGATAAAGAGGAATTCTCCATCTCTCTTTGTTTAAGATTACTTTTTAGAAAAAAAGTGCAGATTCAGGAAAAAAGTTTAAACTATTTGTTAGTTTTCTTGTATGAGCACATACATCAACTGTGATGGAATGGAGCTGGCTTGGTGGAGTGTATCATTAGAAGAGTCTTTCACATATACCTCACTCCTCAAAAATGCTCCACTGATTTTCCACCTGGCACTATAAGATCACCACACAGGGAGTGATTACTGAGAAAGAGTAAGAGAAAAGAAGACAGAGTGCTGTGCCACTCCTAAATTTGCTAAGAACATGTTTTTTGACAGGGTGGTAGGAAATAATGATGGAAGGCTGCTAAGTAGAATGAAAAACTAAGGAAAGAAAAGCAGCTGTAAAGGACAGCTTGGATTCAGGAACACATGAAAACTGAAATCTGCATTGTCGTTCTGTCCATTTCAAACAAAAGGGCTTCACAAAAGCTATGAGGTAGTGACACAGCTGTTAAACTAGTGACTGTCTCTAATGAAAATTATAGCTCAAAGGCAATTCCTTCACAGTTCCTTCAAAGTCAAGAGATTGTGCTAAACTTCCTTACGGGGAACTATAGTCAAATTTTTTCTATTTTTTGCATTCCTCCTCTTGATATGAGTGTAATTAAAAGTGAAAAATAAGCACAAAAGTGTCTTAAGTCAAGGCAGGTGAACTTGGCCAGTCACAGAGTCCAAGTCCAAGAGTCCACAGTCATAAATTATGTGTTGCCTGCCCCCTGGTCTTGCCAAGGACAGTTTTGCCCTCTGTGGAAATGAATTTTCCTTCTTGAGGTTCATTCTGGTAAATTACTAATGACCCAGCATGGTTGCAGCTACTGGGGCTCTTCAGGGAAAAAAAAAAAAAAAGCCATGCTCACAACAGGGAAATCTTGCTGCAAGTATCTATTACAAGATGTGACTACACATCAGTGCCTGTAGGATGGATAGCATAATAAAGAAGAGAAAGAGAGCACTTCTCAAGTCAAATTGACGCAGTGAATCCAGAAAGCCTGTTTTAACAAGATTCAATGACTCCGGGACAGAACTGTTATGACTACATTTCCAACTTCCTCGCACTTTGCACTGAGTCATCAATACTTGCAGCATTTGCATGCCTTTGCTGCAGGCAGGAGGTGACGACTTGGAACTCCACGTGGGCTTCAGTCTAGGCCAGGCCTGTAGAGAGACTACATCTGTGACCTCAAAGGAGTGCTCAAACAAGTTGGTCTTTTTGGGCACATTGCCCACAGCGAACTCTGCTTGAGCATCAGAAATTTGTTTTTTGCTGAAGCATGCATGTGCATTTCAGATTCAATGGATACAGTGTTAGATAAAACACAACTAAGTGAAAAGCTTTAGGACAGGCAAAAGCTGAGAGCAGTAGGAGGAGCTTAGGGGCCTAGTCAGAGGGGAAGAGTAAGACAAGATGGCTGTCAGGACAGATAAAACTGTATTCTTATTTAAGAAAACATAATATTACAAAAGTGAGGAGTTTATTCCCTCTTTCTGCTTCACTGCCCCTCCTTCTTTTATCTGCCCTCAACATCTCCCTTCTTGCAGGCTCCAGCAAACAGGAGCAAGAACTCCAGGAACCCACTTTTGCTCTAGCCATTTAGCAATAGGACTAGCATTATGAATTGCCAGTCACATGAGGCTATTGTAGTCATCCTTTGTAAAAAGAAATTGGACCGGTTTTATAGGTCACATCACTTTTTAAAAAATGGAACCCAAGCAACGCACTAATATGCTAGCATGAAAATACTGATCTAAAGACATTAAACCAAGATGACAATTTGGGGGCTGGAACAGAGTCAGACAGGGGTTGGAAACAAAAGATGATTTATCCTGTGCTGTCTTTAATTATGAAGCATCAGTATAAAATCCTTTGTAACAAGTTCAATAAGGAGATCTAGTGGGATTAGCAATTAGCACCATCAGGGTCCTTTTAAACACTGCATCATCCACCCAGTGCCTATGGGGATCGGAGAGGGAAATCTGAGTTCTTGTTCATTGCTGGAGTCCCAAGTGGGGAAATTAGCAAGTAACACATACACATGCAGTACCAGCACTTCACAATGAGCCAGCCTAATAGCCTGCTCACTGAGATGCCATAATATGCCAGCAAGGGTCTGCTCCTGAAAGAGACATTGCTGTGGCTGCTGCTGCTGCTTCTATTCAGTTAAAATAACATGCGAGGATAAGAAAGAGCGAAATAATCCAACATGCCCAGCAGGAAAGTGGAATACAAATGTATACCTTTAACAAAAAATTCTGGAACTTCTTGACTGGTGAAGGCTTTATCCAGAGAGACTTATAATATCTCCTCCTGTGAATCATCATTTGCTAATGTAAGATTCTAAAAGTAAAAAGCAGAAGTTTTGGCTTGGCCAATCCATGCTGGTAGAAACGTGATTTTTTTATAATAATTGGATAACAAACGTGCGATTTAGGACTGCCAAAGATCTAATATTTTTCTGCTTTTGTACATGGGCCTTACTGGAAGTTTAGTCCCTTATTTCGAATGGGGAAATTTTAAGGCAGTAGGGGTATTTCACAGTTCTCAGTTTCTTGACTTAGAAACAACTAGCTTTTAGAAGTCCACAATTGCTGTGTTTCTTTTTATGCTCTTCTAAGTTTGAATACAGGGAGAACCAAGGGGATGTTCTGCTGTAGAGACCAGGGGAAGAAACAGATACAGCCTTGATTCTCTCTAATTCTAGGGCTGCCAAGGGCTGTTTTGGCAGCTATGTTGGCATCCATATTGGCAGGAGATTTTTGTACTGCTGAGTTTTAGAACTTCACAGATAAAGACCATTCTCACTGTAAAAGGCTGTTCTCCTGCCTTGCTCCTTCTACCCCATTCTACCCACATACAAAAGTACTTCCTGGACCTTCTGCTTGGTCTTGGTAGGGAGGGGAGATGTACATTTCACATCATCTCAGCCACAACCCATAGGAAATGAGGGTGTTCTGAATATAGCTGTCCCCTGTAATTACACTTAGCAATCTTAGACATACTGATGTCTAGATACAGATTTTCCTGGTCACTGAATCAAACAGATTATGGGTGGTAGAAGCTGTTCCAGAGCAAGCATTCATTTTTTGAAGTGTCATTTTGATCCATGTTATTTAAGTTTGATTTTGCTCTAGGATCATGATACATGTTCTGAAAACTTTCTGAAGGACGTATGGAAAGAGGGTGGGACAGGGACAGTTCTACGTGTCTGTTTTTCTGAGGCATGTGTATTTGAGGTACTTCTTGTCTTCTTTCCCAACCAAAACTGCTGTGGTTCCAGGTACAGGGCAGTGGGATGTGATGAATTAAATAGAGTGGAAAGTGGCCAGTGGAGAATAAATGCAGTGACACTGAAATTTAATAAATGGATACGGGAAAGAGAGAAGTTAACGAGAGAGAAACATGTAAATCTTGCACAGGAAGAAAGCAGGGCTATTGCGAATGGGTCCAAATACTCACAACTTCTGTGATGACTGCAGATGGTGACAAGGTGACATTTTATGGTTGCTCTCCTGACCTAGACATAAGCCAAACATTAAGGAACTATTTGCAGAAATTGTCTTTCTCTTGAGGCTCACAGCTGTCCCTCTGAATGTTTTGTCCCTTTCTCCTTCCTTCACTTTCTGTTCCTATAGGCAAAGATGATGAGTTTATACCCTCTGATGTTCCTCTGTAGAATGTCAGCCTCAAAAATCCAGCTTGAAAGTTTCTTCCCCCTCATCTGCCTTCTTTCTTCTTTCTCTTGGTGACATCTGGCGCATTGGCTAAGGGCTCCAGGCAGCTTTGTGGCAGCTCTAGACTCGCCTAGGGCAGCTGGCTAGAGTGATCAAAGGGGAAGATGAGCGTTTTTCGTCCTTGCTGAATGCTGAATGTCAGTTTCTTTAAGTCACCTTTGGGTTCTGGGAATTTTCAAAACAGCTTTTTATTTGCAATACACTTGCACACAGTCCTGTATTTGGAGGAACGAAAACCGCTTTCAAAGAAAGTGACAATTCTCTTTAGTTCTTGAAATGTTCTCTCCTTCCCTACCCCTCAATAAACAAATAACTAAATGAAAGAGACTCTCATCTTGAAAACAATAGTGCCTTTTTTTTTCTTTTTTTTTTTTTTTTTTTTTTTATCTTTTGTGCATGTGTTTGTTTTTAATGACCTGGTCTGTTCTGTATTGGAAAGTCAATAACTGTTCTCCATATCTGGAAAGGGAAAATGTAAAACTGCCTTTGTTGACAGCAAAGTGCATTTTCATCACAAGTGAAGCAAATTTGGTATACCACTTATTTGAAAGACCTCAGAAAGAAGGATGTTTACAGGTGAAAAATTCTGTCTGTGATGATGGAGAAATTCCACTTTTTTTGTTCATCACTGTTTGTAATAAAGAGGATGAAGATCCTCTCCATCTTTTATCCCAGCTTACTCTCAGGGCTTGTTTCCTTGATGTTAAGTACCAGTGACACCAGTCTCTAATACACAGCGTCTAAGATAACTTTTGAATCTCTCTGTATTATTTCAGTAACTTCTTTTCCTCTGTATCAAACTCTTCTTTCTCTCTCTCTCCCCCTCTCTCTCTCTTCTCTCTTTTTTTCTTTCCTTTCACTCACAAGACCTTTCCCTGTTTATTTGCTGTCTCTGGGTTGCCACAGCTGCTCCATCCATGATGTTCAAAAAGCTTATCCCTGTATCTGATCTTTAGTCCTGTCCCTCTTCCCACCTTGCTCCATGCCTGCTGAAGTGACCTCTAAAGGTAAAGCTCCTCTCTATCCTTTGATCTACCTGGACAGGAGGCAGAATGGTGACTGCTGTGATTTAGTCCTAGCCCCAGATATGCTGCAGGCCAGGCAGCCTGTTCTTGTCTTCTGCTGCAAGTCTAAATTCCAGAAGAAAAAGAACTTTCCATGCAGAAAATCAAAGTACAGAAACACTCTGCCGACCACACCATCTCAGCTAATCTGGGAGGTAACTGGCATAAGAGAGAGTCTATCACCTCTCCCAGTTTTTGAGGAGCAGAGCATTTCTGTGTCCAGGGAAACTGTTTAGGTGGTTATGCTCAGACTGTTTCAAGGCATCTTTGTCTTCAATGAGATGTACTGTTTTGAGACAGACAGTTTATGGCATTCTGATAAGCTTAGAGAATGAACTCGGGATTTTGCCATGGGCTTTAAGTAGACTTGCACAGTGCAGTGTATCTCTGCTGAGATGTCCTCAGTTTCTGTACAAGTTTGGCATTTAAGCAGAGCCACAGTTACATTACTGAACATATGTACAATAATCCGTTGCAGTTTTATAACCTACCTTAGGGTCTATAGCATTTTAGGACTGTTTAGTAGCAGAAGAGCCATCAGCCATGGTACTTAGTTCTATTTATAATATTTTTGTGCTCTAGAGAAATCCTGATCTCATACAGTAGATTAATCGTCAACTTGCAGGTTTCTGAACATTAGCTATGTCTTGAACTGTCATTTGTTCTCAATAGCAACAATTTTCTTCATGTAATAATTTCAGTCATTTACATTCATCTCACAAGGCACGTGCTGAACTGCACCCTGAACATCTCACCCAGCTACCTCACCTTCCAGGTTGGCAGTTCTGTAGGGCCCTTCAGATGTCAAATATACATCAGAAAGTAATCAGTTGTGGATACATGAGCCTTAAGGTCCACCAAATATCACAACTTGAAATGCAGGACATGCCTGCTAGGTGTATTTTTGTAATTGCTTAAGAGTACAGTACAGTATTACTGCATGTTCAGCGTGTGCAGAATCACTAGATGAGACATGACAAACTGCTCAGTCATTCAGCCAGAGGTGCTAAGGGAGCTGACAATAGCATACTTCAAAAGAAGTTAAAATCCTTGAGTGTCTAAGGTTATCTCTTTGGTAACAATGAAAACTCTCAAAGGAAAGACTAGAGCCTTTGCAGGGTACAAAGGTGAAGGAAAAGAACATTCACAGAGGCAGTAAAAATACTGACTGGGAACAGAAGTATAGATTCAAATCAAAAGAAAGGAAGTCCAAGTAATGAGGTTTACCAGTAACTTCCCTAATAGTTGAGATAGTTGAGTTCATCAATGGAAACTAAGCTCTATTTCAGTCAGGTGAAAATGCAGGTCTCTTGCTTCTACAGAGAGAAAACAACATTGTGGTTTAGAGAGACCTGCTTTTATTCAGTCTTACCTACATAGAATATACCTTCAGTGAACAGGATAGCCCCCCAGCCTTGTGTTTGCAAGTGCAGCTGGAGGGATGGTTTTTGTTCTGAAGGGTGATTAATAATCCAAGTGGATCCTAAGGAGCTGGTTGTGCTTCCAGGAACAGGCAGTAGCCTGTTTTCACACATCATGCAACAAAAAGAAGGCAACAAAGCAGCCAGTTGGGAAGGAAGAGCAAGGCTTACAAGCATGAGATAATGTGATTTATCAAAGAAGACGTGCAAAACAGAGTCATCTTTAAAAAAAAAATTCAAAACAGATCAGAATAACTAAATGTCTGAGACACTGCTTTCATAAACAGTTTACCCCTGAAAAGAGTGATTTTTTTTTTTTTTTTTTATTAGCTTTTAGCAAGTCTACAAACATTTACCCAGATACCTTGCTTAAATGTGGTCTGCAGGCTTTTCTTATGTTGCTTTCAAGATATCTCAGGTTGATAATTCTTATGATAAGGAAATGGTCTTTAATTAATATTCTTTTACCTGCTGAGGGAAATGGGAGTGGGTAGGAGAGTGTTCTAGAATTCCCTGTGCATGTGTTGCTCTAGGTATCACATTCAGTAAGGCTAAGGCATTCTTACAGTTGCTTGGCATGATGTACAGCCTCAGTTTTGACCTCCATTAATGCTATTCATTCAAGTAATAGCCTGCACAGGAAATCTTCTAGCAGAAATGTTTGTGATGAAATCCCTCTGTAGCTAATTAGATTTTTCCTAGCCAGACTCAAGTGATGGCTTTTTTGTTATTGTAGGTTGGTTGGTTTTGTTTGTTTATTTTGTTTTGTTTTGTTTTACACCAGGAAGGACCCCTTTCTTACAGTTTTGCATATCTAGCTTTATACTTTAATGTTCATGATTGTGCTTGGATTTTGATTCTGAATGTGCTTTATCTGAAAATCAGTTGTTCAGCTGTGCACGGACTGTTTATAAAAGAAATGGTATCACTTAAGGGAAATTATTTAGTTTTGTGACATTTCTGTAGTCTTTTCTTATAAAGCATGACTTCACACAAGAATTGTGACATATTTTGACCACCAGTTAAATTAATATGAGACAGGCAACAGGGTATTGGTTTTCTTGATCCAAGGCTTTTACTGAATAGGAAAGGGATAATTTTGATCAGCTCTCAGTACTGGTAAAAGTTTACAACATCTTCTCAAGTGTCAAGCTGCTCTAAATAAAAAACACAAATAATTAAGCAGAGCTATTTTCATGATCATGCAAGCATGCACTGCCGACTCATGCCAAGCTTATCACCCAAGTCCTTCTCTGCAGGGCTGCTCTCAATTAGTTCTTCTCCTAGTCTGCACTCATGTCTGGGATTGCCCTGGCCCAGTTGCAGCACCCTGCATTTAGACTTGTTGAACTTCGTTAGGTTCAAGTGGGCACACTTCTCAAGCTTGTGCAGGTTCCTCTGGATGGCATCCCTTCCTTCTGGTGTATCAACTGCACCACTCATTTGGTTTCATTTGCAAATTTGCTGCGGGAGTACTTGATCCCACTGCCTATGTCATCAATAATGTTATTAAATAGCCCTGGTGCCAAGATGGATACCTAAGGGATACCATTTGTCTCTGGCCTCCACTTGGACACAGAACTGTTGACTGCAGTTCTCTGGTTGTGGCCATCCAAACAATTCTAAATAGTTGGAATATACCAAATACTCCACCCTTCAAATTAATTTCTCTCTAATTCAGAGATAAAGATGTCATGTGTGACAGTGTCAGAGGCCTTACAGAAGGCCAGGTGGATGATGTTGGTTGGTCTTCCCTTCTCAACTGATGCAGTCACTCCATCCAGAGGGCCACCAGATTGATCAGGCATGATTTGCCCCTGGTGAAGCTGTGCTGGCTGTCTCGGGTTGCCTCCCGGTCTTGCACGTGCCTTTACTTTGCTACCAGGAGGATCTGTTCCATCAGCTTCCCAGGCACAGGCAAACTTCCTAGGCTTACCAGACTGTAGTTCCCTGGTTCCTCCTTTCTAACCCTTTTTAAAAATGGGAGTGATATTTCCCTTTTTCCAGTCACCATGAACTTTGCCTGAGTGCCATAAATTTTCAAATATGATAAAAAGAGGCTTGGTAACTACATCAGCCAGTTTCTTCAGGATGCATGTCATCAGGCCCCATAGACCAGTACCCGTCAGTTTCATCAGGTGGTCTCCAGCCTACACTTCACTTACAGTGAGAGAAACTTTGCTCCTCCAGCCCCTGCCTAGAGGTTCAGGAACTCAAGAGATGTGGAAAGCCTGACTGCCAGTGAAGACTGAGGCAAGGAAGTTGCTGAGTAGTTCAGCCTTCTCCATGTCTGTCCTCACCAATTTTTCCTTCTTGTTTATCAGAGGAGGAACATTCTCCTTGGCCTTCCTTTTCTGACCAATACACCTAAATAATCCCTTCTTGTTATTCTTTGCATCCTGTGCCAACTTCAGTCCTATCAGTGCCTTGGCTTTCCTGATCCCATCCCTGCATATCCAGACAACATCCCTGTACTCTTCTCGAGCCACACGTCCCTGCTTCCACTGTCTGTGCATTTCCTTCTAGTGCCTCAGTTTGCCCAGCAGGTCCTTGCAATCCTGGTTTTCTGCTCTCCCTGTTCTCTTTCTTACAAATGGAGATGGTGAGCTCTTGCGCTCTAAGTGTCTTTAAAGAGTTGCCAGCACTGATCAACTCCTTTGTCCCTAGGGACAGTGTTCCAGGAGATCTCATCCACTAATTCTTTAAACGTCTGGAAGTTCGATCTTCTAAAGTTCAGGGTCTTGACTTTGCTCTTTGCCAGGCCTATATATTAATGGAAAGAGTACTGTTGCGTATTAGAGAAAAATGTCCAGACTTGCTTAAAAATCCTGCTAAACTGAGGATCTGACATGGGTTACAGTCTGGCTGTGCTGAACTGTGACTACTTCAGTTGTATTAATAAGGTCAAAGCAAACAGCATGAGAAACAAAAGCGTGAGCTTGTCCAACATGCCCTGCCTCATGGAGATAGAAACTACTTTCTAAGATGTGAAAGGAATTTAACGCGTTATTAAATCTTAGTCATTCTGGTGAATGACGTTAGAGGAACCGAGTAATGTCAATTGCAATGAAGGGGGTTGTGGTGTGGATATTTGGATCCCACACTTGTCCAGATTTATGAGCTGAAGTAAAATCTGGGTGATAACAGCAGTCTCTAGCATCAGTGGATTTTAATCAGTCTCTTGTACCAGAAATATGCTGTGTATCACGGAACCAATTCAAAGATGTGATGTTAAATGCAGTTTAGTTTCTGACTACACTTCCAATAAAGCATTAGAGAACTTTATGGTAAAAGAACCCCCTGTAAAGGAATTTGGCAGAGAACTAACACAAATTCTGAAATTTCCTGGTGGCATCTTTTATCATAGACCACACCAATGTACACGTGTAACTAAGTCTAAATAGGAAACAAGGTTGTTTGACACCTAAATTGTCAGTCTGGTTTCCCAAAATTCTTAGTGTTGAACAACCAACACTGACATAAATTAATCTCTCCATTGATATATGTCAAAGGCACTGGAGAGGCACTTAAGTTTTATGACACATTTCTCTAGGGCCAAGATAGTGCCAACCATTGACATTCAAGAAATAGAAAGAGCACTTTAATCTTGGCAAGAATGGTATTTTGGAAGTTTTTTTCTTTGCAAGAGAGAAGCCATCAGGTGAGCTTATTCACTCTTGTGTCACAGACCTCAAAACAAAACTCAGCTTTGGGAATAGGAACAGCTGTTCCTATTCAGAACAGAAGTAACTTGAGGTATGTTTGAAAACTAGATCAAACAAGGATTAAGAAAAAGGTGTGGCATTGCAAAGTAGGGATATTTACCAGATTTATAGAAAATATGCCTCCATAAATGCAAGTTGTAATGTTCTTTGAAGGGAACTCCTAAACATCTGTGCAAAATTCCTCCTCTAAACCTACAGAGGGAGTCAATATCAATGTCCAATACAAGTGACAAAAGAATTGTAAAAGCAGGATGCATCTATAAACACAGAAGTGAGGAAACAACTCTGAAAAATATACATAGGTGCATCTCTAAAGACATAAATAAAGGAAAATTCTACAGAGAATCCAACACATGATTTTGGAAAGAATTGACAAACTTGATTACTGAAGGTCTGAATTTGTGTCAGAGATTTAGAAATAGGCATATTACTAAAGCCAAAAGAGAAACCTACTTTCTTTCCATGGCACTTTACCTTCTCTTCAGGAGCTCTAGTTCCTGAAGTCTTGGATGAGACATTGCTGTAAAACTTTACTGTTTGTGGACTAGGATATTTCTGTTCAGGAAATATATATATGTTTTTTCCTCAACCATGTCTCAACATCAGGTACAGTAACAAAGATTCTTTATCTACGGGAAAAACACATATAAATCAGGTTTATCAGACAGTCAAATTAAAATTAAAAATACAACAGCCCAGCATCTCCAGCTTTGAAAATGTCTTGCATTAATCAGCAGCTGGAAGAGCAGCAACTAATGAGCCAAAAGCACTTATTGCAAAAGAAGTCATTCAGAATTCAGTGCAGTGAAGTTCTCACTTGAAAAAAAAACACTTAACTCTCAAAAAATCACCACTGTCTAACAAGATAACTTCAAGGGATAAGAATTAGAATCCTCAGTACTGCCTTATCTGTATGAGAAGCAACAGATGCTTCCAAAGTTATTACCTGCTAAGTGGAAGATTACAGACCAGATGGAGCTAATTAATTTGCAATTAAAAAATTGCCACAAACCAAATAATATATTTAATTCTTCTGCAAGACATGGTTATGAAAAAAAAAAAAAAAAAAAAAAAAAGGTCTGAAAATTTTAAGGCATCCAAAACATTCATAAAAGTTACAGAAGCGGTTAGATGCTGTGGAGCTGGATAAGTACCTACAAACCCAGATACGTAACAGACTTGGGTGAGAAATTGCAAATCTGGACAACGAAATTTTAAAATGATTTTTTTTGAAACATCTGGCAGCTTTTTGACCTCAGCTGAACATGCACTTGAAAAAAAAAAATAAAATAAAAAAAAATTAAAAGCTTTTTTTTGCAAAGCTGCAACCCAAATAACCAAATTATTTTTCCAACTTGGAATTTCTACATTTCTACAACTTATGTTAAACTTCAAACCATGCAGAAGTCATTCCTTCCCTGTGAGACTGCTGTTGTTCTTGCTGTAGACATGCATAGCAGTCAAGTGATTAGTGAACTCAACCTCTTGAACTTTGTTAATAAACCTCGAGCTATTTTGAGATCTTTTTCATGAGCTCACAAGTCTGCATATGTATGCATGCACGTATATGCTTGCATATGTATAAATAAAAGTTTCAGGATCAGACCTTGTTTACCCTTCTTTCAACAGCATCATCACTTCCTTAACATGAAACAAATAAGGAAACATTTCCTGACAGCTCATGCACTTCAATCTTGCAGAGATCTCCTCTTGAGGGGAGATGGAAATACAGAACTGCTACCATTTTTCTCACCACTTTTTCACGCACCTGTGGCAGCCACTTCACCACAGTGCATTCTGCTGCTTTGTGGTCACAGGGGATTCAGGCTGTCATGTCAGGGGACTCTGGGCCCTCTTAGGAGCTGGGGAAATCAAAAGCTCTCTCTGTAGACTTATCTGAAGGCACCCCACAAAAACTGCATCTAATCTGGAAAGTCTTTAACTTTTTTTTTTTTTTTTTTTTTTTCCCTGATTAAGATCCTCACCTTTCCAAAATCAGTGGGACCTCTGGATATAATGCAAAGTAGGAAATAACCTGAATAGAAACCAGGCAAAAAGAAACAAACAAAAAAGCCAAAACCAACCCCAAATCAAAACAAAATAAGCAGAAATTCCTAAACTGGTAAACCTGAATTAGCCGTATTAGCAAAATGGCTGTCACACATATTCTAAAAGCAGTAAGAGCTCCATCTTAGCAAAATGTGGAATAATGGCATTATAGCCACCCTTATATCTATTGTAATTTCTTGTATGAATTTTAAAAACTCTTTCATAGACACTTCAATTGCTTTCCACTTCTTAGTGTTCTTAGTAAGTTGAGAGCCTCATAAGTGCATAAATGCCTATGCAAGAAACTCTGAATTGCCAGCACGTAACACTTCATGCTCCTGTATTTGCAATTTATTTTGTACTTTCTTTTTGTAGCACATGGCACCACATAATAGCCAAGAGGTCCATGTTCTGCTTCTTCAGTGATGTTATAGACTGACTCTACTGAAACGATAGTCACCCCATTGCCCTGCAACCTTTCTAATGTTGTTCTTAAGAAAACAATAAAGTTAACCTTCACCCTAATATTCATTTTCTTTATCATCTTTGGGAATAAGTGGGTGTGAGATTCTGTCTCACAAAATTCTGACCACAGGCTGTGGTGCAACAACAATCTAAATCTTCTTAGGAGTGCTTTGCAAAGGGCATTCTACAAGTGTGGAAAAAGACCTTACCCAGAAATTCATATGTATAATAATTTTTTAGTCTTCCTCCTAGAAAAGGTCCCCGTGGGATTTCTCAGATGCTAGTTGACGTACCCTCGCTTATGGGGGACTGGCAAGAAATAACTAAGAGAGGATTTCAAGTATTAGGAACCACAGGATTGCAAAAACACAGTAAAACCAGGCATCAGGATGTCTCAAACTAAATTTCCAGAATATGAAATGTTTACGCTTACTGACTGCTTTTGAAAATGTTATGTCTGAAGTCCTCTCCTTTAGTCTGATCCTTTAATGAAATAATAGAGATAATATCTGCCTCTCAGTGGTATGTTCATATACACAAATGAATTTTAAATGTTTAAATAGATGTGTATCTATCATGGTAAGAAGAAGAACTTTACATATTTGCTTAGTGTTCTTTATGGCTATTCAGAAGTATTTTTACCTGATATTTTCAAGAATGTTTAAAAAAATCTGTTACTGTAACTATTAATTGTCTTATTTATGGAAAAAGAAAAATGACAGTATCATAAAGCGTATTTACAAGGGTTATCCAGTCAATCCAAGGAATAATTTCAGATAGAAAGTGATGATTATACATCAAAACAAATACAAATATTGCCATTAATTTTAATAACACACTCCCTCTCCCACTTCAAGGTTTTGTCTTTTTTTTTTTTTTTTTTTTTTTCCAATCAATCCCATCAGCATATTCTGAAGTAGTACAACAAAAATGGAATGAAAGGTGATGCATTCAGTAACCAAATGTGAGTGGTATCATTTACCTCATTCTGTTCTCTTCCTTTTCTCTAGCCTAGTAGTGTAACACCTCAAAGACTTTGAATGGACCTACATACTCAGAATGGGCTATAATGATTAGGTTTCTCCAGGTACCATTTAATAGGACATATGTAATGATATATAGAGGACAAACCTGTAGTAACTCTGAAGACAAACATACAGGTCATAGTCATGACACTGAAACTTCATAAGTAGTTTGAAACTCAGAACCGTTATCTTCAAAAACTGAAGGATGCACTTGGGTGAACAAAGAAAGAAATTGTTTTCAAGACTAAAGCTGTTCTGAATGTCACTTGCTGCAACACAAGCTAAACCAGCAGCTTGTTACAAGTTCAGACCCATTCTAACACACCTATCTCTGAGCTTCAAGAACTTCATTTAGCAAGAAAAAGAATATTCTGGTCCTTGTCTTTCTGGAGGATTTAGTTGAGGGTTTATCCTCTAACACATTATCCTCAGCTCATCCAAAAAGGATGGTCTTTGAGTGAGCTCATCATAAGGGAGCTCAACTGTAGGGCACATTAAAAAGATATCTGTCTGTAGGGCACATTAAAAAGATATCTGTACCCATCCTGATGTTTTGGGACTCTGGAGTAAATACTTATCCCATATCTTTAGAAACTTTAGGGAAACATTTGGGCTATGAGTATTTTAAAAAACTAGGTATTTGCTACAAGTAAGCCTTTGTCATCTTTTCTAGGTAGCCACTGATGATATTCTGCATCTAAGTTTTCTTATTCCTCTTTTCATCTTACATCTGGTCACTTGGAAGCACTCTTGCTGGCAGCCAGTTATGTGGTGAAGACAGCTGACAGTGATGAGCTTTTCTTTCAGTTCTTTTGCCCAAGACTTCTTGGCTGAAACAACCTTAAATAGAAGAGAAAGAAATAGTGGAATTATTTCAAGAAGCGGGTAGAGAAAATTCATTCTTGGGTTTCTTGTTTATGATCTTCCTTTTGTAGCAAATGTAGCAATTTAGTTCCATTAAATACAGATATTGGAGGCCATGCCGGCTTATAATTTTGGTAAGAAAAAATATCCTGGAACCTCAATGAAAGAAATAGAATTGCATCACAAAAACAGGGAAATACTGGTCAGAAGGGGCCTCTAAAGCTCAGTTAGTCTACCAACAACCCAATACATCAGGACTGCTGCTGACATAAAATCAGATCATCTTTCACAGGATCTCACAATCTGTTTTCCCACATTATTCCCACATTCTTCCACATCAAAAATAGAAGAAAGGCAAGGGCTAAAGAGTTTAAAAATCCTCTATCTACTCTTATTCTTTCTTATTTGTTGCTGTACACTTTTCTGTTCCTTACAGACTTAAGAAAAATTTGTAGACAGAAATGTGTGCTAATATTCCTGAAGTACATGGAGGAAAAAATGGGATTTTCATTTTGGTGGCTACCTATCTTTAAACCCCTATGTTGTAAATCAAATACATAAGTGATAAATCATAGCAATCTACAATGAAATTATCAGTCTGCAATGTTTTCCCTACCATGAGGAGAGTAGATTGGATTTCTTAAGTTAATACATCCAGAGCAAATTCAGGCTCCATGAATTCCAAATTTTCAGTGTGTGATGAGAGAGATGTCTTGTGTCTTAAATTTATTTATTTATTTATTTATTTATTTTAAATCAAGATTTGGTTTCACTTGTCTAAAACTGAGCTCTTCATTTATAAAACTCATGTATTCTCAGGCAGACGGCATCTTGGCTATGGCTAGAGTTTTATTACTGAGAAAGGTGCAAAAAAGATCACAGGAAAAGTAAAACTTGCTTAGTAAGATTATTCCACTTGATGATCTGGACTTCTCTTGCATTAGGACTGAGTTCTAGGTGTTCAGACACGTTCATTTTTTTTTTCTTAGTCTGGAATTACCTAAAGATAAAATATTTAACTTGAAGGTTAAAATGCTGGTTACTTTAACTGGAAAAACAGTCAAATTGGAGTTACAATTCAGAAATTGGCATGAAGAAACACAGGGCTAGAACTGCAGCAAAATAATAATGCATTTTTCCTGACTGGTGCTGATTTCCCTTGTGACTCACCTAGCCATGCTGTAAGGATGAAATTAATGTCCAGCTTGACACAGTAAAAGGTCAGCATGTCCAGACAAAGAACACCATAAAGTGAAGCTGTTCTAAATTTATCATAAGGCTTCCAAAGGCACTCACCCATAGGAACAAAGAAAGATCCTGAAGTCAAAGGGTTGTAGCAAACCTGAGCTAAATATTTTCTTCTACATATTGCAGGATGTCACAGACTTGCACCTCTGCTTGTTCTGTTCTATTCACACCTTTCAACACCTCCGTGAGTTACCCCAGATCAGTTACACCTTTGCATCACCCCTGTGTAAGGACATGCCACCCCAGCTACTTTGTCTCTAAGGGTGGACCTGTGCTTCTTAATTTGGTAGGTCCAGCAGTCTCAGTAAAGAGAACCAAAGTCTTCACAGAAGTTTTGATATCATGTGAAGATAGTGGATTTTTAAGCAAAGCATCATTTAGTGGTCATCTAGAGAAAGATGTAAAGTTCTTGAGCAAACCCATTATTTTGTTAGAATCCTAGCAGTCACAGAGCACAGTTACTACAGTACTTTCCTAAATCTCTTTGTCAGGGTGTCAGGGTCTCTGCATTCCCCTCTCTCCAACTCTCCTGCACTTCTCTTAAACAGTTGTCTTTCACATGATTTGTCTGATCTGCAGCCCAAGGCCAGGTTATTGCCTCATTTGGTTTGTGAATGGCCATTTGACTCTAGGTGAAGCCTTTTAATGAAGAACCTGAAGAAATATTTTCACCCATTCCCTTTGTTAGCAGTCCCCTATGCCAATTAACTGTGGCAACTACTCTACTCCACATTTAAACATCACAAAGGATTCTTAAAGTCAACAATGAAATTCTCAAATGGCAGCAGTTGCTGAACAGACAGTGCTTCTATAATTAATTTGATTATTTGTATATATACACTCAAGAAGTCTTCAGATATTTCTGGAGAGACTGAGTGTTTTTAAGGATCATATATATGGAATATTTTAGACGAAGCAATAAATCAAAAATTTATCTCATCTGCTATTAAAGGACTACACATCTGAGTCAGTGATACCATAACTTCTACTGTTTTTATGCGATGTTTTAGGTTACCTGCAAATGCTGTATAAAATTCCCATGCAAAAGTAAACTTTTTTTTTTTTTTTTTTTTTTTTTTTTTTTTTTTTTATAAATGCATAAATGCACTTGGAATGTTCAAATTATTTCAATTTTTCAGAATTTAACTAATACCCACTATTATATTTTGCAGTATCCTGTAACTTCTAACAGAAGCTTAAAAGGAAGCCCTGTTAGGGAATGGCACTTTGTCAGAGAAGAGGCTCTTTATTCCCTCCAGATATAAAAATTATTGTAATAAGTATAATTCCTTAATTTTGTTGGAATGCAGAGTGGACTTTGATGGCTTTGCAAAGCTTAATTAACTTTTTTTTTTTTTTTTTTTTTTTTTTTTTTTTGCATGTGGGTTTTTTTGAATTGGGAGAAGGAGGAAAAAGCATTAATATTGTACAAAGCATTCCTATGATTTTTGTTGCAATTCATTATTTATCACCTCCTATGTACATAGGAGTTTCTAGTCCACCTGTTTTTGTCCTGTAATAGTAATCAGCATCCAAGTCTACAATTGCTCATGCAATATTAATATCCATGATCTTGTTGAGACATTTAGAACCAGAAGCCAGAATATGCTTGCACATTTGTACACACAAGGGACAGCACACTTTCAGATCACAGAGGCATTGTACCAAGCATGTGAATTCACCATGTAAACTGAAATTGAGGGATTAGCAAAACTGTAGAACTTGTAATTGTCTGTATGAATAAAAGGTTAAGTAAAGCCTTTCCAATAATTTTTCTCAGCATAATTACTCAATGAACTGCATTTCACAGGGTGGAATGCTCTGAGCAAGACTGCTTCTGAATTGCACCTGCAGCTGTAGCTCAAGGGAATTTTTCTTTTAACAGAAACCAGCATATTTACAGAAGCCACAGAGATACATAAAGGCATGTTTTAAAGTCTTTTCTATTTGGAGGCAGAAATATGAGCCAGGTACCCTAGAGTAGGGAAAAAACAAACAAACAAAAACAAACAAACAAACAAAAAACAACCAACCAACCAAACCAAACGAAACCAACCAAACAACAACAAAAACTAAGCAAAAACAAACAAAAAAACACACACAACTTCCACTGCTTGTGTGAGAGCAAGATGCATGAATATCATTGTAATTATAGCAAATATTATAATTTTTTTATCAGGTTTTGCTATACGATTAAAGGAATAATTGGATAAACAGCCTCACTTCATGCAATCTCTGCTTACTGGTGAGAAATGTCAGCAAATAAAAGCCAGGGAACTGTGAACCACATAAAAAAAGAGGTATCCTCATTAAAGTACAATGAGGTTGGATGTAATCCTGTGAGTATTTGGTTGGGCTACATCCATAACAATTTCAATAATATTTCAAAATCATAGAGAGTAAAAAAAAAAAAAAAAAAGCTTGTAATGAGAAAGGGTGTTTTATTTTCACTTCTAAAATCATTGGATTCCACTGTAATTATATACTCTTCACTTTTATAAAGTTATGAATCAGATGATCTCAAAAAGCATTACACTCCCTGACAAACGTAATCTCATAATGCCCAAGAAATAGCAAGCTTGTTTAAATTATATTTGCTATGGCTTACCAGAAACTGGTAGCTCAGCTAAGCATAAAACATAGATCTCCTTACTCTCTTATCTATGTTTCAGTCATTGAAAAACCTGTCTAAGTTTACGCCTTCTTTGCCTCAGTCTTTAGCAGCAAAACCAGTTGCTCTCTGGACGCCCAGTACCCTGAGCTGGTGGAAGGGGATGGGGAGCAGAATGTGGCCCCCACAATCCACAAGGAGATGGTTGGCGACCTGCTACAGCACTTGGGTATGCGCAAGTCGATGGGGCCAGATGGGATCCACCCGAGGGTACTGCGAAAACTGGCGGAAGAGCTGGCCAAGCCGCTTTCCATCATTTATCGGCAGTCCTGGCTATCGAGGGAGGTCCCACTTGACTGGCGGATAGCAAACGTGATGCCCATCTACAAGAAGGGCCGGAGGGTAGACCCGGGGAACTACAGGCCTGTTAGTTTAACATCAGTGCCAGGGAAGCTCATGGAGCAGATTATCCTGGGCGTCATCATGCGGCAGTTGCAGGGCAAGCAGGCGATCAGGCCTAGTCAGCATGGGTTTATGAAGGGTAGATCCTGCTTGATGAACCTGATCTCCTTCTATGACAAGGTGACACGTTTAGTGGATGAGGGAAAGGCTGTGGATGTGGTCTACCTTAACTTCAGTAAGGCATTTGACACCGTTCCCCACAGCATTCTCCTCAGGAAACTGGCTGCCCATGGCTTGGAGTGGCGCACGCTTCGTTGGGTTAAGAGCTGGCTGGATGGCCGGGCCCAGAGAGTCTTAGTGAATGGAGTCAAATCCAGTTGGAAGCCGGTCACTAGTGGAGTCCCCCAGGGCTCGGTACTGGGACCAGTCCTCTTTAACATCTTCATCGATGATCTGGATGAGGGGATCGAGTGCACCCTCAGTAAGTTTGCAGACGACACCAAGTTAGGTGCGTGTGTCAGCCTGCTCGAGGGTAGGAAGGCTCTGCAAGATGATCTGGACAGGCTGGACCGATGGGCTGAGGCCAACTGTATGAAGTTCACCAAGGCCAAGTGCCGGGTTCTGCACCTGGGGCACAACAACCCCAAACAGAGCTACAGGCTGGGAGATGTGTGGATAGAAAGCTGCCTGGCAGAGAAGGACCTGGGAGTTTTGGTTGACAGTCGGCTGACTATGAGCCAGCAGTGTGCTCAGGCGGCCAAGAAGGCTAACAGCATCCTGGCTTGCATAAGAAACAGCGTGGTCAGCAGATCCAGGGATGTGATTGTCCCCCTGTACTCGGCTCTGGTGAGGCCGCACCTCGACTACTGTGTTCAGTTTTGGGCCCCTCAGTACCAGAAGGACATGGAGGTGCTTGAGCAAGTCCAGAGAAGGGCTACAAAGCTGGTGAAGGGTCTCGAGAACAAGTCTTACGAGGAGCGGCTGAGGGAGCTGGGACTGTTCAGACTGGAGAAAAGGAGGCTCCGGGGTGACCTTATCACACCCTACAGGTACCTGAAAGGAGGCTGTAGCGAGGTGGGGGTTGGTCTATTCTCCCACGTGCCTGGTGACAGGACGAGGGGGAATGGGCTAAAGTTGCGCCAGGGGAGGTTTAGATTGGATATTAGGAAGAACTTCTTTACAGAGAGGGTTGTTAGGCACTGGAATGGGCTGCCCAGGGAAGTGGTTGAGTCACCATCCCTGGAGGTCTTTAAAAGACGTTTAGATGTAGAGCTTAGGGATATGGTTTAGTGGAGGACTTGTTAGTGTTAGGTCAGAGGTTGGACTCTGTGATCTTGTAGGTCTCTTCCAACCTAGACATTCTGTGATTCTGTGATTCTGTAAGTTATGGCCCTCATCTCCTCATTTTATTTTCTTAATTTTCTCCTCAGTAAGATAACTCTGGTCTTCTTAGTGGGCATCAAAAAACTGTGACCAAACAAAGCCAGCAATTAATGTGTTGGAAAACCAAACTATTTCTCAGTTAGATCTCATTCTTTTAAGTACTTTCAGAAAAGGTTTATGCTCTAATTAAAATAATTAACAATTAATTATAGGAAAATATTGACTTTTTAAAATTGTTTAGGAAGCCCAAAATAATTAATTTCATCTTTATTGAAAATTTTCAAGCAACAGATTTTGGGAAAATTCACGGAATTTGATCACTGAGGATCTTATATAAAATGTTAATTATTTTTGTCTTTGCTTGCTTTTTATTTTATTTTATTTTATTTTATTTTATTTTATTTTATTTTATT
>CM021769.1:50462630-50474262 GCA_011076525.1 Nettapus auritus | reverse complement strand
TTTTATTTTATTTTATTTTATTTTATTTTATTTTATTTTATTTTATTTTATTTTATTTTATTTCCTTTCTTCTCCCCCATCTAGCATCGGGTCTGCAAAGAAAATACGCTTTCTTAGCCTTCTTTTCTGTTTCACAGAGAAGAAAAAGTAGAGATCACATCTCTTTTATTGCAGAAATAGATCTTCTTTAATGCTTCTGGAATTTCTCCTTTGTGTCTCAAATCAGCAGAATCTGGGAGCCATAATAAGAAATAACAAGGTGTAGTTTAAAGAGGAATCCTTCAGTCATAGAAACACGTGTTCCACTGTCAAAAACTTTCCATTCCCTGAACAGCAGCATGGAGGATGAACCCTTCTAAGTTCTGAGTTGCAATATAGGTTCTTTGTGGAAAGTGAGAGATAAAAGTAAAGAAAATATGTAGACAAATCAGGGAGATTAAAAGGAAGAGGGGAGCTGACTGTGCCTAAATAGAAATGTTAAGAAATAAATCAGAAAAAAAAAAAAAAAAAATCTGATGGAGGAACAAACAGTATTTTGTCTTTCAAGTAAATGAAAGTAAGTGAACTTTGTTATAATCTTTTTCCCTTTTACAGATTGGATATGAATTCTGTACATTCATAACAGAGATGCAGTCAACTTGGTGTAGAACCTACCTGAATAATTGATAATACTCTATTGATGAGCTGTGGTGTAGGTGTCAGATGTGATTGTATGATGTACTGTGCTATTTTCTTCATGCCTTTCATTCTTAAAAGATGGTGAAATTGCAGAAAAGGATGTAACCAACACATTTTCAAATACCTTTGAACCCAAGTTATCTGGGACAAAATATTGCTATTTATGTTATCTGTCTGAGTTCTGTAACCAGTGCAAAAATTCCGAGAAGTCCAAAAGAAATTTAAAAAGGGACGCCTATTGCAATGGTCAGTCCTAATGTCAAGAAAGCACAAAATTCTCCAGTGTGCTTGTCTCGTGACATTCTGTAAGTCATCCATATCACCTTGAATAAGAATTAAATGCCCCAGTTACAAAATGTCTGGTGCTTTATCTGAAAACTGAAGGGAAAATTAAAAGCTGGTGTTATATTGGTAAGCTAGAAAGAGTAGCATGAAACAGGCTGAAAAGAATGTTCATGCTCAAGGAGAGCAAATTATTTTGATCTGAAATCTGGGCCACTACTATTTGTATTACAAAGGTGTTTGCTTTCTGACAGATACTAGCTGATAGGTAACAGCTTTTGTTGTTTGTATCTTCATAACACCAGAAGCAGTCCTCAGCCTGAACAATCTTCAGTGCAAAAGAACAAAAACGATTATATAATTTGGATAAATATAAACATTGATTATCAAAAAAGGAGATAAATATTGGAATATTAACTAGAACACAAGGGTTGAACATAAAGGGTAGAAAAATTAGGGTGTATTTCATCAGCAAACACAGTATAGTGATGAAGTTTTCTTAGACTGTGGAATGTTCCCTGGAGCAGTGGTGGACCTATAGGAGACATTCACAAGTAGCCAGGGCAAAGTAGCAGATATAAAACTATAGGAAGCAAATCACAGAAAAAGGATAAGGTGATGTGAGCTACCTCTTGATTTTTCATTTCTACAATTGCTTTCAAGACTCCCTGGAGCCTAGAATACAAAAAACCTTGTTCTATCCACCCTGAACTGCGCACATAGCATCCTGGTTCACTTCAGTATTTCAGATTAATGCTATCCCTAGCAGCTCCCATTGTTCCTCAATTGTTGTCTCATTGTTTTCAACTGCTGCCCATTTGCTACTGCAATTGCTCTCCTATCCTTGTGACCTTGGCAGGTAATGAACACCTTTGAGGAGCTAATCGGGCTTTTATGGATTTCCACTCTACAGGCATCAGAATGGCACCTTGTCAGAGAATGCTAGGTGGACAAGCCTTACTATTTTATGATGCTTTTTCTATACTTGTTTTGAAACACATAGATCTTTGTTCACACAGCTGATAAAAGTACATACAAGCAAGAGTGATTTATGTTTAATTAAAATGCTTTGTAAAGCTTCAGTGAGCATAAAAGTCTTTCAAAAATACTATCCCAAATAAGGACCCTAGGGAAACATTTACTAAATAAGATAAAAACAAATAAAAATCACAACATAATTACTTAACAAACCAAGTTCCAATTTAATAATTTATGCCATTCCTCCATGCCATTAGTTGAGATGAGGAAGCAAGGATGGTGACAAAGTGTTTCACAAAAGCATTCTAAAAATTTACAATTTTAGCTTTCAGGATATTTCAGCTTTCTGCAGGGGTCAACAAAAACATGAAGGATGCATGCATCTTCTTTCTAGAAATTACCTTTTGATTTATTAACCATTCAAGCTAACTCCCAGCTGTAAATGTTGTAAATCATTAGAAGTATAATTTTCTCCATGTACATGCTCCAAAATTTCACTCTTTCCCCCTTTGTTTACATTCAGTTGAGGAAAACAAC
This sequence comes from Nettapus auritus, assembly GCA_011076525.1. NCBI lineage: Eukaryota > Metazoa > Chordata > Aves > Anseriformes > Anatidae > Nettapus > Nettapus auritus. Next base: position 50,471,787 of record CM021769.1, on the reverse strand, counting down.
TGTCACCCCCACCATGGCCCCGGTAAGCATTTATTTCTATTTGTATGCTTTTACAAACAAACACAAAGAGAGAGTGTGAAACCACCCTTCATCTGAGTCTAAGCATCACCAGGACAACACAAAAGCATTTCCCTATTTTTTCCCTTAGTAAAATCTAAAAGATCTACTCTATCTCTGTCAGGTAACAAATCTTGCTAAACCCAGTCCCAGTTTCTGTGTTTTGACTACTGAACAACACTACTTGTCTTTTAGGATTCAGTACGCAAGTTGTGCTTTTCCCATCTGGCATTACAGATGTCATTATTTGGTTTGGACAAAGGAACTGTGGTAGTTGGTTAAAGGCCTGAGATTACCAGCCTACCGTGCTGGTAGTATGCTGGTACTGGAAATATGGCTGACGGATGTCCCCTGGCTGCCCCTTAGTTCCTTGTACAGGGATTTAATCGTATGGTGTCAGGCATGATGCAGCAGGAGGAGGCAATTCATTTTTGCTCCTCGTGGAATATTTTGACACTTCAAGGAGAAATAACTTGAAGGCATATTTTTATGTCATTTGAAACAGCAGTGAATTCTGTAGGAATATTACAGGATAGAAGAACAGGTAATGCTTACTGCACAAGAAATGCTGTTTATATCACTTCTTGGTATCATGATTGCCGGACCAGATACTTGAATGCGCATGTGTAGTGCTGGTAGGTATTTGTTTATACAAATGTGAATGTTAGTTATTGAAATTGGTTTTGTTTCAAAATGAAATTATCCTCTTCTGCTACATGATTGCATATAGAGCTTTTCTGCCTTGTCTTTGTTGCTACAACACTGCATCATGTTTCCTACAAGTCAATAGCTGTCAAAATACAGTAATTTAGCTAGGCATTGCATGCCATTAAGATGAAGGGCGGACAAAGGAATCTATCCTATGGAATTAAAGAAAATACCAGTAGCAAAGGTGCAAGTTCATCACATATGCTGCAACAGTTTCACTATACTCTTTTTTTTTTTTTTTTTTCTCCCCATGTTGAGCTTTCTTCTGCCTTCCATTTTCTAATGAGCAAGCACTGTGTCATACACAATCAATATATGACATACCACATCTTGTGGCTGAATGCCAAACACACTTTGTCTCCTAGGACTACCATGGAATAAGTTAAGAGTCTTAAACATAATTATATTAATATAAAAGGTTTTCATTCCCATTAAGGTTTGCTCCTCATTTTTCAAACGTCATTTGCAATAATTGACTTGTATCTTGTTCACTTTAAATAATTCATTTGCGATTGAAAATAATAATAAAAATAGCGGCATATATGACACATTTTTTAACAGGTTTACTATTACAGTTACAAGCCATTTGTCTAAATGGTCTTCAATGTATTATTGATTTACTATCATTGCATTTTCTAAAAATAGAATGAGGATTTCTTTCATTTTTCTTGTCATCTTGTGTTATAGCTCTCTGGAATTGAAAGTGCATTATACTATGGATCTCTGTGCTTTATTATATTGCTGTGGTAGCATTCCTCTGCAGCTCAGACTTTAATTTTGTTGTCTTTTACTGAGTTGTATAGAATTGTTACATGGGTTGGCAGAGCTATGTAGCAGATCCAAATAACTGGATGGAGTTTGACAGAAACAGAGATGGAACAAGGGAAAATAGGGGCAGAAGAGGACAAATATGAGGACTAGTACACTGAGGAATCATAACATCACCACGTAGCAGTGATAACTAGGGGTTCAGTCTTGCAACTTATTCTTCTTCTATAGATTTGCTATGCAAATTTTTAAAACTCCAGATGGATGGTGGTAGAAAGGAATAAAAGATTGGCATTTTACACAACTTCTTTTCAATAAGGGGGGAAAGAGGGGAGAATAGCTGGCCAGCCAGACAAAAATAAATACATGTTCCAAATTATAGGTATTTTAGGCAGCTATATATCGCTTTGTCTGTCTTTAACTTAATATAAAGATACAGAAAATTCATTCTTGATATCCAAGGAAAGCTGTAGACATGAATTCTTAATATGCAGTTGAATATGTTGGTTCTACCTTAGTAATTAAACAGTATTGGCCACTGGATTTTTGTACTTAATCATTTTTAATATGAAAAGGTAGATAAGATTTCCATGAAATAACACTTATTTTAAAATATATATTTATTTATTTATTTATTTTCCCACTGCATGCATACAAATTCTCTTGGATTTGTCATCATCTTCTTGGCTTTTCATATTTATCTGAAGGTGAGATCTTATTGTCATGCAAACTCAGTGAATAAACAGGGAAAGATCTCAATTGACATTTATAATTGTCTCAATCAACCTTGCAAATAAACATCTGATAGGAAAAGTGTTAGACAGAAGAAGGCTGGAAAGTGAAGGTTGAAAAAGTTCCTGTTCAAACAGCGGAGGAACACGTTAATCAGACCCTTGTGCACTTTTCCTCAGGTCTAGTGCATACCACCATCTAGTGGCACTGGATTTAATACAGAAGATGACACCTATAATATAATCTGCTGTGATATTTTGAACTGAAGATCCTCAAATAAACTTTTACAGGAAGCATTATTGGTAATAAACATTTCCTGCAGCATTAAAATCCATCAAAATTACGTGTGAGGTTGCAAAAGGCTTTGACTAGTATGGAAGTGCCCTGTCAGAATACATGCAATGGAGGCAAGAGATAAATACTTTCTAATCCTATCCTTCTCTCTTCTTGGCATAGACAGCAAGTGAAGCAGAATCTACAGAGGGTGAAAACTTCCACCTTTAATAAACAGGATTGCAAACACAACTGAAATTGGCTCTAATATTATGCTATTTGTGTAATCAATTGGAAAAAATAAAAATAAAAGACTTCACATCTACCTCACAAGAATTATTTTTCAAAAACCGCATATTTACTAGCAAATCTTTCTTCTGTAGTGTAAGGCAGTAGGTTAAAGCAGTGTCTTAACCTGAGGTCTACAATTGTGAACTGGAAGATCTGAGATAAATGGCAACTCTTTGGAATCTGGTTCACCAAAACTATTTATCTGAGCATCTGAATTAGGAAGATCCTGAGAAATTTCTTGATCAGTAAGGTTTTACATAATAGCAGTAGATCTTTCCCTATGCAGAGACTTTTCACCAAAGTCTGATCTTGAATTCAGAAATGCAAAAATAATCTCATTAGACCATAAGCTGTACGTGTAGAAGTCATAGGATAGAAAAACAGGGAAAGAATCATAGACTAGATTCTGCAGTTTTGTTCAGTAATGTGATAAATTATGATTTATTTTTGTCAGTTCAGACTACATTGTATACTGGTTGTCCCTCATTCAAGAGGGCTGCATAGAAGAGTGACTGGAGGCATTGTTCCACTGTTCAGTTAAGTTGTCCATGAAGTCCAGCAACAGGAGTTGGCTTGGCAGGTAAAATTCACTTTAGCTGGTCAGGACATATTGATAAATAACTCCAAGTGATGAAGGCAGGCAGAACTCTGAACAATAAGTAGGAAGCAGAAAATAAAGAAGAAGGAAGAGTTGAGGAAAACACACAAAAATAAAATGAAGTCCAGGTGGCCTCTGTCCTATCTATGAGTATATTTGTCAACCAGTTAAAGATTACTACATTATTCATAAAAATTCTAACAAGCTCAAGCCCTCCTCTATAATGCAGTGCAGTTACACAAGCTTATTCTGAGACATTTGTATTAATGATTGCTCAGTTACTCAATTATTAATTAAGTATTAATTATATTAATGTGTAAATAAAGTATATTATTTATTATATGTATTAATTATATTAATGTATTGCTCAAGCAAATGAGCAAAACATCTTATATTAAAAATAAATAAATAAATAAATAAATAAAAATATTCCATCCTGATGCTATCTATAGATCTTACATACAGCTGTTTTTCTATGGGAATCTTAAGCTGTGGTTGGACATACCAGCCTTTATTTCCATCACTGGCCAACACCTCCTGTGGTGATAATGACATCCAGAAAAGGAACTTAGCTCCTCTCTTTAGCAGTATGCTTGTCAGAAAACAATTAAGGAGAGAATATTCCTGTCGGGATTACATGTAGATTTGTGAAAAGGTATTTTCCAGCAAAACCACTATTCTGCATTACATTCTCTTTCTCTCTCTCTCTTTTTTTTTTTTTCTTTTTTTTTCTTTTTTTTTCTTTTTTTTTCTTTTCTTTTTTCTTTTCCCCAGCTTCTATAGTAGAAACATTCAAAGATGTCTCTGCCAGATGAGTAACCAGATATCACAAAAAGCACTACTTAGGAGAAGTTTTATTACAGAATTTTAGCCAGTATTGTCTCTCACTCTCTCAAATGACTTTCGGTCTTTTTCAGTGCCTGCAAAACAGTTTAATATGTGAAGGAGGTTGTGACAATATGTTTATTACTGAAAACTTCATTATAATAGTGGCCAAAATCAGCATTTTAAACCTGTTTGAATAGTTGTAAGTTTCTTACTATAATGTTATTACACAAAAGGAAAAAAGGAAAATGAACTTTGGATATATAAGTAACTACTAGAAAGAAAATTAGTTTATTATTGTGCCTATTACTAAGGAAAGTGAAATTAAACATACATTTTTTTGGGAGACAAACGGAAAGAGTGAAGAAAATACAGAACTTGAGGTCTTGAAGGAACAGAGAGCAAAAGAACTCACATGTTCCATTTTATCAGGGAAAAAATTGAGAAGTGTTCGAAAATGGTAAATCATCTTCACAAACAGAAAAGTACTAGATATCACAGAAGGTACAGTATAATATATATACCATATAGTATAAGCATATGTAATAAGAAATGATGTTTGTACAATTTGTGGATTAAAATTGGAGAATTGATCTACATCTTTATCTATGAGGGTAATTAACCACTGCAAAACATTAGTTAGAAAAATTGTCTATTCTTTACCTCTTCCGTGAAGTCACAAATTACTGGGCCATAATCAGGAGTGGTCTGTTAGACAGAAAGTGCAATTTAAATGATAAAATCATGTTTTATTGACATTAAGATCAAGGAAAAGTTTGTAAGTTTAGGCCGTAAGTCATAAGAAAACTAATCCTACAAAAATGTGTTATAGTGAATCTTCAAAAGCATCACAATAATGCAGTGCAAGAAGGAAGATTCCCTTCCACTGCCTCTTCTTGTGCATTTCTCCGTATGGTCATATATCTCAACCTTGTCGTAATACCCATTTCTTCAGTAGATATAACAGTTCCGGATTTGTCCTGGAAGTAGTCTTTTACAGCCAAACCTAATGCAGTGCAGTAATTAGGTGTGGTGTTTCCAGTCAGTAGACCCACAATTCTTGGACAGTCCCCATCAGTTTACAGCTGTACCCTTAGAAGGAGAGAAAAATTGCTGAGTACTTAAATTCATGCTTGCAACTGACTGTTTGTTTCTGATAGCATTGTTTTAGTCTACATCATTACACAAAGCACTTGGAATGGTGCTATATTTTTGTGCTAAAAGCAAAGGAATTTCTGTGCTCTACTAGCCCATTGGTAGGGTACTGATTTAGTAGGTAACACTATTTAAAGTACTAAAGGACTGTCTGTGTTATAAGCAGATATCTGTGATCTCCTTCCCCTCCTTTTTGTATTGGTCCTTTAGCAACAATATTAGTAGTTATATGACAACACAAGTCGGGGGAGGGAGGGGTGTGCAGCATACTTTGGTTATGCAAATATATGATCGCTTCTGTTTAAGCCATACAGAAGTCTGCCGGTGATGTTCATAATAGTTATAGAGGGAGAAAAAGGCATTCCTAATTTCATTCCTCAGGAGAGACAGGCTGAGAGGTGACATATAAATATAATCAAATAGAGAAAAATTAGCCAATATTAGCATCCTGACTAATAACACAGAGAATCACCAAAGATATTTAAACTCTCAACACACCCTGGATATGCACTGAAAATGAGCTATTGCAAAACTTTACAGAACGAATGAGTGACTACAGCACAGGAATGAAAAAAAAACCTTAGTATACAACCTGGAATAGTGAGATGCTCTTTTGGGGTGGATCTTGTAACCCAGCAGTTCTCTGGCTATCTGTAATGGTAGTCTTAATCATGAAAATCAAGATCTCTTTCCAACCTCTTTTCCCTGACAGCCAGTTAGTTATTCTTCAGTAAGTTTTTGTGTGGACTGTTTTGTTCTATTCTAGGCATGGTAAGATTACATTATTATTACATTATAGTGCATTCTATTATGTTATTATTACATTTTATAGTAAGATTATATTATTCACATTCGGCTATTCAGCTGCTTCATAGAAACCTGTATCTAGTGTCTTTTTTACTTACCTGAAATAAACTCTTCTTGTTTAGACTTAGTATACCACACCAATCTCAAATGGGACTAGGTCAATTAAGGACACTTGAGTTTCATGATTATTTTGGGGGGTGTCTCCATTAATTGCATTTACTCTTTAGCATTGGTAAGCATTTATCATCCCTAAAACAAACAAAGAGAAGAAAACAATCAAACAAAACAAAACAAAAATGTTAAATGTGAAATAATTGCGCCTCCCATTGCATGTCACACACCTCTCTTAACCATTCGTCTACTTTAAAGGTGGCATATATGGCTAGTTTTGAATTTGAGCGGTACCTCCCTTGTTTTTGACCCCAGTTATATGCCACAAAGGGAGTCATCCAACAAATTTAAATAAAAAAGATTTTGCACTGGCTGCAAAAAATTATTCAAGCAAATATGGTGGCAGTAAAAATACTTTATCTTTTGTCACGGCAATGGGGCCATAATTACTGAGCAGCCACCAAGGACAAAATGTACTTTGAGTCTAACAGATGATTTCTATTTGCCAAGCCTGAAAGAATCTTGCCAATTTCTACTAGATTTTAAATCATTGTATTGCAAAACATCCCTAAAAATCATAGCTTTTGATAAGCTAAAATTCACCTTATCAAAAGCCTATTTGATATAATACATTAGAATGATACCCACAATCCAGATACATGCCTGGTTTTTAATCTCTTGAAAACCCTGGCTAAGCAGAAATGATTAGTTTGAATTAAATGTTTTGCCTGCATTTAGCAGTGTGTTTAGACAATTCCCACAAATGCCATCTCAAGGCCCCAGAATTTAGGAGATTTTAACCTAAATTACTGACACTTAATCTGGGGAAAACCCGTAGCCTCATGTTTTTTCAGTTTCTATAAAAACCTTTAACAATTGTCCAATTCTGGACAATTGTGGTCTTCCAGAACCACCTTGAGAGTGCTTCTTTGTCTTGAGCCAGACACAGCAATGTGGGGGAAGTTTTACACTGTTTTTTCTGCTGCCTACCTCTCTTTTCTCCAACTCATTATCTTTGCTGTTGGCTGCAGTCTTGCAGTGTCATTTTCAGTTAAGTTTTTCTCACCTTTCTGGAGCTTTATTGCCAAATTAATATAGCCTTACAATGTGTTAGTACATTCTGGAATTTTACCACAGGTATTTAAAGAGAGCTCAGGTTGCTTTTATATAAAATTTAATGATTCATACAGAGTATGAATCATACGTATGCAGAAAGTATATGTATAAAAATAGCTGGATAACTGATTAACAGAACTTTTTGAACTTTTTTGTTGTTTTTTTTTGTTGTTGTTGTTGTTGTTGTTTGTTTGTTTTTTGTTTTTGTTTTGTTTTGTTTTGTTTTTTGTTTTGTTTTAGCATGATCCTTTGTTGTGCTGGTTGTTGTCTGGCTGGTTACACCTACAACAAGAACAGGGATAATGCTGCCTTGTCAGGAGCTTAATTATTTTCTCATCCACACTTGTTTTTGAAGCTTACCAAAGCACAGTATTGTGGGTAGTGCAGCTGTCACCATTATCACTGTAGCTCCAAATACACTAGTCCCGATTCCCATTGTAATGTAATTAATCTTCTGCTTTGCACTAATGGATGAACAAGCATATTTACTGCAGCATAAAATCCTAATTATTTCCTGAACAGATGCATGAAGGGAATTTAAATTAATGGCAAGTGAAAACTGTGATAAATGTAGATTATATCTTCAAATACTAACTTTCTGCACTGCAGACATCTTTTTTGAATACTCAGTTTCTAAACCTCCACAGGAAGTGCTTTCTCCTTGAAAGGAAGCTGTCACTTAAGATGTTCCAGGCACCTGGTAACTCCCCATGAAACCCGCCCTGCTCCTGGCAACACCAAGTTGTGCTGCATTCATCCAGTTTGCAGTCTGTTTCTCCCTTTTTTTTAAAAAAAAAAAAAAAAAAAAAAAAAAAAAAGTGTAGTATATAGAAAAATACAGATTTGGGTTTGTTACTTATTCTTTTAGGTTTCGAGCACTGTGTAGGGCAGCTGGACCTCTTTTCTCAAACTCTTGTTGGAAAACATAAGGGACAATTTGTTTTACAAATTACAGCTGAACATTCAACATACTTACACCAGTCCAGGAATTAGGAATTTAAAGGACAAAACCAGTTATTGAAGGCTAACATTGACCACTGTCAACAGTCTCATGGTGCTTTCAGGTATTGATAAGCTTCTAACATATACAAAATGTGTTTCAGTTTGTCATGCAGAATGTTGACAATCTCATTAGTTATGATATAAAGTTCCAGTAGTTGCAAATGCATTGAATATAAATTCTTTACAAAGATTGACATGAAACCATACGCATTGTTCATACTAATAATGCAATCTTTAACAATGCAGTGCCTAATCTTTGCCACGTCCCCACAAAAGGCTGAACTACAATTTCATCTGCAATGCTTCCAAGGACCATCGATCGCTACATGACTTATAATTCTGTCTCATTCATGGAGCACAGAAGTATTCTGGGATGTGGACACTGAGAGAATGTCTTCTGCTGCTCGAAATCCATCAAGGTCTGACCTACCTTGATGAAGGAAATCCTATTTGCATGTCTTGCAGGTTCTGAATTCTTTTAAGGGCAAACAAAAATATTTATTCACTACTTGACTTTAGCCTTCTACTGAATACTTTTTGCAGGCTATTTCTCTTGATGAAACAAGGGTTGTGTCTGGGTATCTGAGTGTCTGGGCTGTGCAGCTGTACCTTTGCATGTGAGGGAGAGAGAGAGACAGATAGGCAGACAAAGAATCGCAGCTTTCTGTCTTTTCTTTTCTTTTCTTTTCTTTTCTTTTCTTTTCTTTTCTTTTC
>CM021769.1:50439860-50457630 GCA_011076525.1 Nettapus auritus | reverse complement strand
TTTTTTTTTTTTTTTTTTTTTTTTCAATTTGAGACTGAAAATCATGAGTAACATAACACTACATAGGGTACTTTGTAAACCTGGGGAGGCAAGAAAGATAAGGAGGGGTAGCTCTTGTGGCCTTTGTCTGCTACATGTGTAAGGGAATGACCCCTACGAGTATAATCAGCCTGGAATCACTGGCCCATCACTTCTGTGATTAACAAATCAGAGTTTCAGTTCAGTTCTTCAGCCTTGTCAGTTCTACATTTATATGAATATAGAAAAATAAATCTTTAAAGATGAGCTGAGGCTGAAGTTTCATGATTCTATTTTTCTGGCACAAGTTCAATGAACTGAGTTTTATGAAAACTGCAAGCAGAATGAAAATGGATGGGAAAGTTCATTTTTAATACATCTTTCTGTGCAGCTATTTCCAGTCTCTATAGCCTGCACATGGGATCACACAAAAATCCCCAACAATAACTAGGGATTCTGAGATGTGATGACCTTCTTTCTTCTGCCTCTATTCTTTATAATTATAAATGAATTCTGGAATGTCATCAGTCCCATAGCTCATAGATATTTTAGCTCAAATCCTCAAAGAATAAGTATTATGCCTCTTGGTGTGGTGCTTAATTATGGATGTTTCACTAAACCTAACTTAGTAATATAATGGGGAGTTTAATGCATCCCATTTGGTAACATTTACAGTAGATTTAGAATTTAAGCCTGGTCTATGTGTAAGTTCAAAATATTTCTTCAAAGCAGAGTGATATCAGTAGTTCTGTGATAGATTTGTGGAACTGTAGGCACGGGGAAGTCATCTGTCCTCCACATAGTCAGGCTCAGAGCTGATGACAGACCTGGGAACAGAACCAAGTTTTCTGATGTGTGATCCCTATGATAATACTGCCGGTTTTCCTTGCACGCTCTGTAGTGCTCTCAGGCTTTTGGTGTTCAAAGGATGGTAGATGGGATCTTTGAGTGCAATTGTATCAAGAATAGAATGCTGAAAATATGTGATACAGTTATTTTATCTCTGGGTAATCTTTCTCCAATTACTAATTGTAAGGAACAGTGCTTAACAGGAATCAGGATTTCAATTTGAAATAAATTTGTCCTGTTAAAGTTTGTTTTCTTTCTACTTCTACTAATAAAAAATCTAAAATAAATGGATACTTTAAAAAAAAAAAAAAAAAAAAAAAAAAAAAAAAAGAGAGAAAGAGAGAGAGAAAGGGACAGAGAGACACAGAGAGAAGAATATGTTGTTACAAAAAAAAAAAAAATATTAGAGTGGAACAAGTGAAGCAATTTCCAATATGAAGATCTTTTTCACTTCGCTTTAAAAAAATGCCAGTCAAATTGACATATTCCTGTTAAAAGTTTTCTTTTTTTTTAAATAAAAACTCATTCTCTAGAAGAGAAAGAAAACAGTTTCACCAGTTCTAATAAAGACTTTGTGTTTGAGACTTGGATAGAAAATTCAATAATTCATGAGGTAAAATAAGATCCAGTTAATTCTAGCTTTGTGGTTGTGTCCTTCAAATCTAATGGGAGAGAACTTGTTCAATCACAAAGTCAGAACACAATACAAAGGTAATATAATATGTATATGTATATATGGAGATAAGGAATTGCTGTTTTTTATGGGCTTGTTTTCTGACCATAAATATATTTTAGGACCACTAACCAGTATTTTGGGCAGTTGCTAGTTACAACTGAACAATAAAGGTTGCTATAGGCTTGGAATGTTAAAACAATCTCATTTCAGATGGTGATTTTTACACAGCACTCGGCTTGTGCTACATGACACTGTGACATGGTATAAAGCATCAAATGTGAAGTATTCGTTACATGCCCTGACTGAGTGAAGGTGTCAGCAAGTTATGAACAGAGCATATTGCCACATATGAAATCTTTCTTTACTCTACGTGAAGATTTGCCAAGGCAAGATGGATCTTATGGATCCATCTGCATCAAGGGGCAGCTGTGTGTTGTGGCTTGGGTTGGAGTGCTGAGCCCTTGGTCATCAACAGCTGGAGCTGTAGTTCCTGGCTAGAGCATGCGAAGCTGGTTTTTTTCTTCACCAGACACCTCAGTTCCCTTTGTGCAAAAACCTTTGATGTGGGAGAAGAGGGGGTTCTGTACTAGTGCCAGTGTGGATTTTGGTATAGCTTTGGAAGAAGAATGGGCTAGTGCAAATGGTCCATTGGTTTAGATAGAGCCAAAGACCACATTGTTCTGCTCAGGTAACACACAGATGATTTTAAAAGCCTCCAGGTAGCCAGTGTAGCCAGTGGAGGAAAAATCTTTGTTCAGGGATATTTTTGGTGGTGCCTTTACTCCAGGTATTTTCAGAATTTGTCATGAAATGTTACTGTGGAAAAAAAAATAAATAAATAAATAAATAAAAATAAATCTAATGAGACAGAAGAACAGCAGCCAGTGCAAAAACTGCAGAAGAAACCTCAGAGCTCAAACTTTCTCTTTGGCTGGCTGGATGAGCACCAGTTTTCACAGCTCATAGTGTCTGCCTTTTTCTGACAAACAAGAATACCGATTACAACAGTTTCAGAACTGAAGACCCACTGAAAGACAGAGGCTCCAAAGCCCTTAATATCTTGTGAAACAGCTCTGTCCTCTCAGGGACAGATGGTAGAACCTCTGTGTACTAGGTGTCCCTAATTAGCCTTAATTGTCTTTAGTATTCATCTGCCCTGTGGTGACAGCTAAGAAAATAAGTCATTCATGTCAAAAGATGACTGCACTTGACAAGCAAAATCTGTACCTTATTAATAATTAAAAATTATTTCCATGTTCTATTACTGATGGAATATTTAATCATTTGTTCAGTCAATACCAATGTCTCATTTATTATTCATTGAAGATAAATACTATGTACTGCTTCTGGATTGAAATGTGTTACACCAAGATTATTAAGAGCACCCAGACTTGATTTATTATTTAGAAATCGATTAAACTTCTGTATAGAATTTAATGACTTAAATAACCCTTCAGATTTTTTTAAGTTGACAATAAGTTTTATTTAAAGATCGGTTATGTGAGCACACGCAGTTATGGAAAAAAAAAAAAAAAAAAAAAAAAAAAGAAGTTCCCAGACCTAAGTTTAACAATTAAACTGAGATCATTTTGGAGCAAAGCACATCACTAGCTCACACATCCACAGTGACCTTCTTCTGTTTGAAATGTGAAAGTACATCAGTGCATGCTGTCCTGAGTCACTGTAACCTTGCCACTACTTAATCCAGTCCTCTGATGAATCATCAGGACCACCAAATCATCCCCCTAATTTTCTACCCTCTTCATGTTGGGCTACTTGACATTTTTGAAGGCACTCATGATTTACGGAGGTTATTGCTCTACCTCTTCTTCTTAGTTTGTATCCTGAATAAAGCCAAAGATCAGGAAAGGAGAGATACATCTCTTCTCATCCTGTCAGTGGTAACTTATCACCTGAGGAGTATAAGGAGATGATACTTTTTTCTTCTCTGCAAGTGGACAGTCAGTCTAAAAGCAAAAGGTCTCTCAGCTCTCTTTAAAAGTGTTTCTAACTTCACCAGTAATGAATAACTACTAAGTGAAACCAGAGTTGGTTTTGATAATGAAAAGTCTTTGATTTTTATAGCTTCCTAATTGGTGGGGCAAACCTGGAGACTGCAGCCTGGGTCAGGGAATTGAATTTTCTTGAGGAGAATAAGAAAATAATAAGTCATTAACTGAACAAATCAACTAATGACTGTTTAAAACTTCAGATAACAGATCTCTGGCTAGAGTAAGTTTCCCAAAATTTTTTGATAAATAAAAAGTTTAGTTTTTTACTTTTTTAATAAATAAACAAAAATAGCATGACAGAAATGTGTTTTCTGCACTATTTCCTTATTAAGCTTACTATTCAAGGTTTGGATCCCTTTTCCCTCCTATCAATAATGCAGAACACCTCAGCCTCACTAGGAGAAACTTTCTGGCCATTCTTCCACCAAGTGTAGGAAGCAGCCTGAAAGAGTTCAGCTACCCAAATCTACAAATTGGAAAGACTTACAGGCCACAAGAGTCACTCATGATTTCATTCTGCTTCCAGCAAAGCATAATTTCTGAAGGGCCTTTGTTTTGCCATGCTTCTCTGTTAAGCACATGTTGATTTTGGAGTTGGACAACATACAAAAGAGGTCACAGATGACAGATTATAGGTGTCACCCTTGTTTTCTTTGACTGTTAGAACAGAGGAGATATAGCAGTGCAGAGGAGAAAGTATATATCAAAATTCAGAGATATTCACTCCCCTGCAGGTCCACCTGCACTCAAGGGGAGTAGCATCTCCTGTGCATCTCATGGGTAGATTTCCTCCTTTCAAATGCAGATATTCCTTTTTGCTTGTATACGCATTGATGAGAATACTGCCATACGCATTTTCCATGCATTTTTTTTTTTTTTGACAAAGAGACTAGTTCTTTGCACATTTAAACTATGCTTTATTCCATAAATAGCACATGCAAATGGCAAACAGGTCAGGCAGTGAGGTTTTAGAGTAATCATTGAAAAAGCAGTCCCCAGGTTTTTCTTGCAGCAAAGCAAGGGGCTCCATGTCCAATGCAGAGGTAGTTGCAGCCAGTGCTGTACAGAGCAGCCAGGCTGTCAGCAGTGGTGGGGAAGATGTGGTGGAGATGGGAGACTTGAAGAGAAAGGAAGTTTTCTTATAAAAAAGAAATAATAATAATAAAATAAAATAAAATAAAATAAAATAATAAATAAAAAAAAAAAACATAGCCTTTGGCTGCATCCTTACAAACTACACAATAAACAGAGGGCTCCCTGCTGCGGGAAGGAGTACCACCTTCTCATCTGTCATACGACAGACAAGTGAAAATAGCTCCTACTCTAGAGTTGTCCACAAAGTCTTTGCATGGGATTTACCCTGAGAGCATTTCCTCATTAAATGTGAAGGGTAGAGACAGAGTGTAAATATCACCACTTTCATATAGTTTTACCTGATATTGGCTTTAGTGAATCAGAGCCCCGCTTTCTTTAAATTCAGGTCGCAGGAAAGGAAGACTTTCAGGGCTGAAAAATGCTGCTTGGCATTCCTGAGCATGCAAGGGGGACTGGATAGAGCAGGGTGAAATTCAGTAAGAAGTGGGATTCACCGGTGAGCAGAGGATGAAAGTGATGGTTTGGGGAGGTCTTCAATGAAGATAAATTTGCTAATTGTTATAAATAGAAAATATCTATCAGCATATTTCTAAACACATTGTAATTAAGATTACATTATATATGCCACTTATTTATAATTAACTTCTTAATGTTATAATTATAGAAACCAGAAGAAAATTAAATTGAGCGATTACAATATAATTAACATAAGTAATCACATTAGAAAGACATTCTTGAATTCTTCAGGACCAAACCTTGGTTTTAGGTAAAGGGTTTTTTGACACTTTTTTATTCCTAATAAAACCTAGAACTGTGTTAACTCCTTAATGACAAAGAGATTTCTGGGTTCCAAAACCATTTGAAGTGTTCCCAATGGGCCGTTGATTTGTATATCAAAAGGAAAAAGAGTCACTACAGAGACAACTTTAACACTTTAAAGTATGACTTTTAAGACATTTTTAGTGAAGACCAACCAGCTAGAAAGAAGGAAAAAAAAAAAAAAAAAAAAGAATGAATGAAAAATAAATAAGTGTTTGGAAATGTGGAGTGTATTGCATGCTGTAGAAAATTCTGGTAACTTGAAAGCCTTGCATTTAAAGAGACACAACTTGAAAATGAATTGCATCAAGAGAAATACTTTCATCTGAAAATGACTTTGCTGGGTTTATTTATGGCAGACATCATGGATCAAAATAATTGAAAATACAGTTAAAGTGAATTTCAGTGGAACCCATGGCTAGGATAGTACCTGAAACTTATTTGTGAACTCTTTTACCTCTTAGAACTTGAATTATTATTATTACTTTTTTAATGTTCTTTTAAAGAAAGATGTGCTTTGTACCAAGTTTCAACTGATCAGATCACTCGTAAGAAGACAGAGCTTTAGGGCTTTGTACTTTTCAGCATTTAATTTGTCTTTACTTATATTGTGAAGAGTGTAATTGCATTAATAACAAAAAAGTACTAAAAATGCTTTTTTTAAAACATTCTTAGAAACAATAGAATAAAGCAATGAAGCCATCATCTCTTAACATGATGAACGAAAGAAACAATAACTGTTCCAATGCTTTGTTTTCATCTTAAGTAAAGCTGAACCTAGCATATTATAATTTTATGTGCATATCCAAGATGCTCAGAATATGTGTTACGAATTTAATATTGGTATCAAAAATCTGTTGTGACTTTACCCAGATCAGTAGACTGCTACTTCTGGGCACAGTGCTAACAGTCCTCACTGCACCTCCGTCTCTAGGAAGTATTTTTGCTGTGTTGGAATCTTTATTTTATTTATCAGCCTGCAAAATTTACAATTTTTAAAGATTTATTTTTAATAATTTGAATTGTTTCTTTAAATCTTAAACTTTGTTATAGTGTGGAAAATTATTAGAACAGCTTAAATATACTTAAAACATTTCAATATAATACAATGAATTTAGAAGGCGGTGTTGAAATGATGCACACAGTCTTTTTTTCTCCACAATTTCTGTATTATCAAAGCCACAGTATAGGAAAGTGTATTATATAAATGGGTTTCTTCACAGTCTGTATTTTTGCTGCAGAAGGTATCTTCCATTAACTGTGTGGGATATCCAGTTTTGGGACTTCCCATTTTCTTGCCTGTAGCCATATTGATCCCTGTGCTGTTTGAAGTCATAGAAACAATAGTGATAAATTCCATGAGGAAAACACTGGAGGCTACCAGCAATTCCCTCCTATGGAAGAAAGATAAATGGTCATCAGGAAGTGCAAGGTTTGAGGTCTTGGTATTTGCTTGGTTTCTTTTTCTACCTGACTCTCTTTTCTGGCAAGCAAATGACTATAGAGGGGACTGTATAGTGAAATAAAGTGTAGACTAGTAGACTAAAGGAAACCAGCTGTTTGCTGGTTTAAACCATTAGCTTTTTTTTTTTTTTTTTCCTGAGACTGAGATTTTTGTTCTCCTAAAGGACAGGAGACAATTATTTAGGCAATCAGTTTAAACACTCTGAATGGTTGATACTGACAAATATTTTCTAGTATTATCATCATGTAAGACATTATTTGGATTGACTGTGTAACAGACATGAAGAATAGTTTATGGGGAGTCCTCTTTCTGTGAGATAATGGACAAAATGGCCCACAGTCCTGGATCTTCTTCCAGCGTTGATTGTTGAGAATCTGTAAGAAGCCAAGAGATAATTGAGCATGCAGAGTTTCACAATTGTGCCTAAGGCAAGCTTCATATTTATTTAAGTGCCATAATCTATCAGAAATTTTTGACCACAATATGAAAGGGGTCAGATGGTAATCTTTTGAAGGAAGAGGAATGAAGACCTTTCAGAAATACATTTTGAAAAATTGTAATACGTTTTTTTTTTTTCCTTTTCTAAATCTGATCTCACACTGTTACACTGTAACCAAATTACAGAGAGAGCATCCTTCACTGTGGAATAATCAGCTTAAAGACCTTTCTGTCTCTAAAATCGTGGAAAAGCTTAATGAGAAAAGACATTATCACACATATATATAATTTCTGGCATCCAAACTGAATTTGCATTTTAACATCTGAAGGCCTTATGGTTTGTGTAACCAACAGCTTTGATCGTTGTCAAGTGGACTGAACATGTGCTGAGAAATGAGCTATGAGTTTTGCTTACCTGTTCTTGTCACTGACTTGCTGAGTGATCTTACATTTAATATGGAAGCCAGTATTTTCAAAATTATTCTCCTGTTGCTATTACTTCAGTCTCTGAATGTTCTACTGGAGGTATGTTTTAAAATCAAATATTCATTGGCTGGTGGTCTTGATTCTCTCCCTAACCTTGTGATTGCCTGACACAGGATATCACTAAAGCAATCTCGTCTGCGATTCTTCTTTGTCTGTGGACCAGTCCCAGTAGAAAACATGCCTAATGAACAAGTCTGAATGAAATCTTCCGCAGCAGCTTGCTAGCAAATGCATTCAAGAATGTGGGGGTAAGACAGGTTCAAATGTCAAAATTCTCAGGTTTGTGATAATACCAAAGAGTTTCCAGAGAATATCATGCATCATCTAACTCCAGGCAGAGATGGCAAAGGGAAAACTGACTTTTGGCATCAGTCATCCCATATAGACACATGGGGTCTATAGGATGAAAGTTCTCTTTAAAGGGTTATCTCCTGTAGTGATAGCTGTATTTTAAGGATAGATACCAGAAGTGCAGCATCTGGATGGAGTCATGCGAAACAGGAGATATTACAACAGCAATAGCACTTCACCTTAACAGAAATTATTTCAGCAACAAACTTTAATACCCATCTGGAGGTTTAAGGGCAAGCTCTGGGTATGACCACCTCAATTATTATTATTCACCAGAGTTCAGATGATCTTAGGCAATCCAACATTTTTCCTCTCTGCCTGAATGTTTTCAGTGTGAGATTTTGTGGTAAAGTGTTGCCAGTAGACGGCCTTCCCAAATCCCCACAACAGCTTCAGACTGCACTAACCTCTATGGGGCTGTGGAAGGCCCATCTGTTCAGTCAGTCTTTTGACTCTGGCAGATTAGTTGTGTTGAGGCTTTGTTTATTGTCTTCATAAGGTAATAGGCTGGATGGCACTCTTGTGTTTATGTTGTAGCAGGGGGTTGCTGTTGTAAATTTCAGAACTCTTTTGTTTGCAGGTGGTTGTTGGCAGTATGATGCTAAATGGAATCTAATTTCAAACTAAATCACCAAGATGAACCATGGATTTTTTTTTATTATTATTATTATTTTTAATAAAATATACATTTAAATAGAAATCTTTGTAGAATGGCATCAGTTCACAGACCATCTGCTTACTGCATGTTACATTTCACTGAAAAAAAAAGTTACCATACCTGATTTAATTCTAGATCAGCTGTGGACATTCTGATATTGCCAGATGCTTACTCTTTTGATTACATATTTAATTTTCTTTTCTGGTGTCCAATCTGTTCTGCAGGTTTGACATCAGTAAGACTCAGCCAGACTCAAGAAAATAACTTGTCATTTCCAATGGTATGAATTAAGAATTGGACCTTTCATGTCCAAAACACATACAAGAGTCTATCAAACTTTTCTGTGTAGGGTTGCTGTGAATACTAGAGTATTACAAATATTCACATCTTAGGAGACATATATGTCTTTCAGTTATGACCATGCTATGCCAGTTTAACCAAACTGCTGAGACAGTCGAACAGTTGGGTATCCTTATCTAAATCAAGCTGTTGTGGATTACCTCATTGCCGATTCACCCTTACATTTTAAATTGAGCTTGTTCTTACCAGCTACACAAGCTTTGATGTAGGAGTGATTTGGATAGCTCCTATTTTGCTGTGCCCATTTTTCTCTAATAAATGAATGGTAGAATTAGTGTAGTTCAAATATCTCTCATTATATAAGGTGTTTTTGTTGTTGTTGTTGTTTTTCTTCCTCCTCCCCCCTTTCTTTTTTTTTTTTTTTTTTGGGGGGGGGGGGGGAAGTGAAGGGGTTAGCACCACTAATATAATTTCAGATGACAGCCCCTCTTTATAATTTTGCTAATGCTGCCAAAATCCAGAGAATGCAGTGGCTAAGTACCAAATGCTGTATTTCTTCCACTAGGTTCTACCTTTAAAAGTGAAATCCCTGATCCATGCTTCACAGAACTCCTCTGCTTCAAGCTTGTTAGCACTTGGTAGGGGGATGAAGTGACGTAAAGGAGTATGGTACAAATCACAGAGAACTTGAATGCTTTTCCCTTTTTACTGCAAATATTTTTGTTCTTTAGCAGGTGAAGCTTTGGGCTATCTATGTGAGGAAAACACATTCCTCTCTTGCAAGATATTTCAGTCAAGTCATAAATTAACTGCCTGGCATTGTTGGGTTTCACCCAGCTCCTGTTTAAAACGTCTCTAAAAGGCGTTTATCGCATCATGGCTTAGATTATTTTAGGGTGATTTCACTTGGGAACTACTTTCTTGCTATTGCCCACCTATAAAGTCTTTTTGCTAAGGATCTTATTTAACGTTTACACTTTATGAGTTGCAGATTGCCAAATAAATTCGGAACACAATAGGTACATTCTTTATTTGTTTTCTTCAGAACACAGTAAGTACATTCTTTATTTGTCTTATTAGTTTGGCTGTTCTCATCTCATATGAAGTTCATTTTGCTTCCTATATGGAAAAAACGAGAAGTTCGTTTACAAAAACAGTATTTTGGAACAAAGATTTTTAAATAAAGGTTTGGAATAAAGAAGTTTTACGGACAAGCTTCCTTCCTTTCTTCCTTCCTTTCTTCCTTCCTTCCTTCCTTCCTTCCTTCCTTCCTTCCTTCCTTCCTTCCCTCCTTCCTTCTTTCCCTCCTTCCCTCTTTCCCTCCTTCCCTCCTTCCCTCCTTCCTTCCCTCCTTCCTTCCTTCCTTCCTTCCTTCCTTCCTCCCTTCCTCTCTCTTTTTTTCTTTCTCTCTTTTTCTCTCTTTTTCTTTCTCTCTTTCTCTCTTTCTCTCTTTCTCTCTTTCTCTCTTTCTCTCTTTCTCTCTTTCTCTCTTTCTCTCTTTCTTTCTCCCTTTTGCCCTTTCTCCCTTTCTTTCTCTCTTTTTCTCTCTTTCTTTCCTTCTTTCTTCTTTACTTTGGGACATAAGCCAACGTGTATGAACAGAAATTCCATAGCTGCTTCTTCCAAAGTCTCTTGAACATTACACTGAAGCATGATGATGCTTCCCACTGGGATCAGACCTCTTGACTACATGGGAAACAGCAATCTACTATCATAGTTTCTGTGTTTCAGACAAATCAATAGAAATGTTGCTGCTGACTTCAAAGAGAGCACAGGCAAGTCAGATACTAAAATGTCAGAACTGTTCCATTCTTTCAAATGGCATGGCTACATCAGTTTTCAGTACAGAAGTGCATCTTCAGGGGGAGAGCTGGGGGGTACTGGAGGAAACAGTGGAGCACACAAATTAATTCCACCAAGATTCCTAGCTAGAACACGTTTCTCTATAACTTTACACCCTGAACAATCAAACTCATTTGCAAAAACTAAGTAGATAGTAAATACAGCTGCTCTACCTGGCAAGATCTTATACCCCCTGTGCAGAGGCAGATTACAATGGCAAAACAGCAGATAATTTAGTCTTAACACTTCATGAAACTGAATATGAGATAGATGGTGTTATAAAAAATCTAGACATAGCTCTAAAATCTCCTAAGCAAACACATAGGATTTATAGGTAGGTTCCAGAGAAATTATAGGGAAGTGTAGAATAAAGTATCTGTTTTTCTGTCAAGTCTTGACTTATTAATTCTATCATAGTTCTTTATCTATGTATCAGCATCTCAACCATTCAGAAACAAACTCGCATGAAAAAAAAAAAAAAAAAAAAAAAAGAAAAGAAAACTTCCCCAAAACCTTCAATAGTTAATTTAGCACCAGCTTAGAACTGCTGAGTAATGATATAGGTGTTAGCATCAGCATGAACATAGACTATTTGGCTTGCACAGGTATACGTTTAAATCAATCTGAGATAGAATAGTGTATGCTAGTTCTGAAATGGCTGTTTGAGACAGTATTTTATTCATGTTATTTAATATTTTCTGCTTTTCTTTTTTTTTTTTCCAACTTGCAATTTTCATTAGTGATTTCATGCTTTCCTTCTTGTCACTGATAGAAATATTAAATAGCAGGACCATAGCAGAGACATAGTGTCAATCCATGACTAAGCCAAGGAGAAACTCCACTCTTGAATATGAATCTCATACTGAGAACTGTTTTTGAATGCCATTTAGCTAGTTTTTATTCTACACATTTTTATCTCAATAAATTAGAGCAGTATTTTTTAATCTGATAACCATGGCAAATGTTTTAAATGCTTATATGTGACTATAGATCT
This sequence comes from Nettapus auritus, assembly GCA_011076525.1. Taxonomy (NCBI): domain Eukaryota; kingdom Metazoa; phylum Chordata; class Aves; order Anseriformes; family Anatidae; genus Nettapus; species Nettapus auritus. The sequence goes on along the minus strand of CM021769.1, from coordinate 50,445,627 downwards.
TCTACCGATTACTTACTGAGCTCCCCATCCCCAAATGCTAGTAGTTTATGATAATGTGACAAAAATTCCTCCTTCCTCTGCTACAAAAATCATGGTCATTTCCTGACTCACTTAGGTAGTGCTTTTATGGTAAATTTCGTAGGCAAATACAGAGAATGACATCAAAAATCCTCCTGAGTAGACAGCATCCTTTACTCTTCAACCTCTCCTAGCTACAAATTCTTTCTCTCTGCTGTTGTTTTTTACCATTTCCATGTCAGTTATCTCTCCATGAGGAGTGAGGAAGAAATTCTTTACCATTGCTTTTAAATGGTTATCACATAGAAGGAATGCTCCATGAATAAGCTACATATTGAACTATTTTTAGATATTTTTGCAGTAATATTAAAAGAAGATTGGGTAATTATTGACAGAACTTGGGAAGGAAAAAGTATGCTCTAAAAGTATGCTCTAAAGAAGCATCACCGTGTTTTACTCAATTTTGTTAGCAATTTAAGATCTTGCTAATTCAATAGATTTCAATTAATTCTTCAAATCAAAAATACAAGAGCTTCTCAGAAATTTCTGTAACAACTTCTGCATGAAGTATAGTGTTTATAGTGAATTAAAACAGAAAGGGAGAATGAAACATAGGAACTTGGAATGAAGCACAACTTTTAATCTCCCGTCTAACTTGAGATAAATCTAGGATAAGAATTTCTCCCTTAAGAGAAGAATTAAGAATATTAAGAAGTCAAAACTTCTTTTTAGAGATTTTAATCCCCTTACAATTTTTGTGTACAATAACAAAAATACCTCCAAGGAGGTAATAAAAAGTGCAGGAATTATAGGGAAAGCTAAAGATTCTCAGAAAGTATGTTTGGCTGTTGTAAGACCCTAACTTTCTGTATTTTGTGCAAAGCTGCCATAACTGGAAGATCAAGCTACTGACAGACCCTCTTTCAGTATCTGGTGCATAACCTGTGATCAAGAATTACCCACACAGAAATAATGAACAAAATTTCTCTAGAAACATTAAAAAAAAAAAAAAAAAATCTTTTTTTTTTTTTTTTCTGTATTTTCATTATAACATTATGCTCTTATTATTACTTCTGTATGTCATCTATACAGGCCTTCCTTTATGTCTTAAAAACAGGGATAGCAATTATTTTTCTTCCACAATTTTCTTCTTCTATCTTCAGGAATGTATCTTTAGACCAAAATTATATATCTGAGAAGGGAATACATTTCAGCCTTTAATACTACGTACATTTTGCATTATTCAGTATAGTAACTTTATACTTCCTTTTTCACAAACATGCTAGAAATACCTTTAAAGTTTTAATTATTCATAGTTTATTAATCACATAACTATATAATCATATAAATAAATATACTATGTGGCATGAATTAGTTATATCAATTAATTTAACCTTCCCACCCAATAATTTCAAAAATCAGTTTAAAATGCCTGTGAAAGTTGTCTTAATAATGTTTGTTTAGCTGTTTATTCTTGAAGTTTCATTAATGTAACATGTTTTTGCTGTTCCAGTCATTAGTCCATACAGCCAACAAACAACTATTTGTACGCTCTTTCTTCTTTCAAACATATGGTGCAAGAAGTTATCTTGTAACCCTCATATTGACACTATCCATGTTCATGAAAGCCCATGGAACTCAGTCAACACTTAGGCAAGAACAGAGGGAAGAGATTTTAGGAAAAAAAAAAAAAAAAAAAAAAAAAAAAAAAAAAAAGACATAATATATAGGGCAGAGATACACATACATAACTTGGGGCTAGAAAAACAAACAAAAATCATTTCAGCATAAAATAGTAGTTCAAATGAGCGATTTTCTCATATATTTCTCACTTTGGTGTCACTTTGTTAGCAGGATTTTTAACGGTAGTTTTTTTTTTTTCTAACAAAATCTTCTAATCCATCCAAAAATAGTTTATTGCCTGTGGGTAAGGAGGTATTTATGAGAAGTATTATTGGCAAGAAGTATTATTGGCACTCTTTCTTTTGAACAAAGGGAAGGGTATTGTGCTTTCTGAAATGGTCACAACCTCATCAATATTGCATACCAGTTATTATGTATCTGATTTTCAAGACCAAATTAACCAGAGGTTATAATAATATATATATTTTCTCTCTCTTTTTTTTTTTTTTTTTTTTTTTTCTCAAAAGATATCTAGTTTTTCCATCTTCATTTACATAAGCATGTTTTTCTGGCTTGATTTTCATTAAGGCTATCATGTTTGTATGTTGGAAGACTTCATTTTTTTAATAAAAAAAATATTCCTTCAGCTTTTAAGATACTAAGGAAATTACTCGCATAAAACTGTTTGTGTGTGCAGTGGAGAAGATAACATATAGATGCTTGCCTTGCCTCTGATGGTTTCTCCTGACTTGAGGGTACTTAATTTAATCTGAAGGATTTTTTGCTTATATGAAACCACTGACCAGTCTTTGGTCATGCGAACATGGAAGGATGAGCAGAAAATCCTCAGACTTCTGTAAACACCCAACTAGGTTTCATTGCTAGCTTTGGGAGGAAAACAAGATTCTACTTGCCTGGAAATTCTCACATTTTCAAAATAGTTTTCATCTTCAACTAGCTGGAAAATCTGTCTTTTCAAAATACTTCATAGAAAGATATTAAAAAAAAAAAAAAAAAAAAAAAAAAGATAAAGCATAAAATATTAAGATGTTCTGTTTCATTAGTGTAGACATAAGACATAAAATATTATAAATAAGAAGTCAGCATAAAATGAAGCAACTCTAAATTCAACACTGCATCCTGTTATGTTACCAGAAATTTTACATTCTTGTGATTTTTTTTTCATGAAACTGGAAAAAAAATGTCCAAATAAAATACTTTTTTTTTTTTTCTTTCTGCCCTCCTTATTTAATTTTCCTTAAAACAGCTGTTCAACAGAATTAATTTAATAACTAATTAAGTGGATATTTTGAAGAGATGGTGACATTTCTAAACATTTATCTGAAGTTTCTACCTTTTATTTTTCACTGTGGAAAATAATTTGCTCATTGATGATATCATCGTTGCAAACAATATTAGCGAGATAATTGTGAAAAACAGGTAAATAATAATCAAAAATCTCAATGAAAAATAGAAATCGATTTGGTAATGAATGACAGTTTATCTCTTGTTAAGTACACCCAATTCAAATCTCCACATAGTTGTGTAATTATAACTACTTGTATAACACCTTATTTCTTTTCTCTCTTGAATGAGTCAGACTGCCATCCAGCATAATGTATGCGAACTGCTGCTTTTAAAATGAGCTTATGAAAATCTCATTTACATTTTCTTTCATACAAAATGTAATTATTCAAGCTTCAAATGTCTTTTTTCATAATATTTGTGATAGAAAAGCTTGAGAACCTGATGCATGAGAATATATATCTGACGGAATTTAAAATGCAATCGAATGGAAATTTGTAACATGATAACAACACACATAATTGTGGAAAACTTCCTGGTTTTCTGCTTGAAAAATTCACAGGTCAGTTTCTGTTTGGGTGACACTCTCTTTTACTGACGTATAATCTGGAGAATTTCTAAACGCAATTTATTTTGTTTATATAAAAAGGTGGCCATCAAAAAGCAAATGATTATTTTGTAGTTCCAAACTACTCCTGTATTTAGTTTTCAGGAAACAGCTGTATTCCCAAGGTGGAACCTGAGAAGAGAGGTTAGAAAAAGGTCAATTCCTTTCTCTCTCTTTCCAACATCTTACCTTACCAAGCAATTGCACTCTAAACTTATATAATAAAATGTGAAGACTAGCAATACCGTGGGAGTGAGAGTTTTGTAATGTAGCATAACATCTGTCTGATAAATCCTACTATAACCTTGGTAATATGGTTATCACCAAGGACTAATAGGACAAATATTTACAAGCTGAGGTATTTAAAACTGAGGTGATTAAGCTGTATTCTTCTCCCAACAGCTCCAGACAGACTTTGGAGTCAATGCTATGGATGAGTACATGCTTTCTTTAAAGGTTGGTAGGTTAATTTTGGTACCCTTTTGATGCGTAATGATGTTTAGTATTTGGATATGAACAGCTTGCATTTTTGTAGTTAGAAATCTTAACCCTGACATTACTCATGGGGATTTATGCCATTGTTCTCACAAGAGCCAGTCTTGACACCCCTTTCTTGATCCGTTGACAAAAAATAATAATAATTAAAAAAAAAAAAAAAAGTCTTCTGAGTTCAAATCAGCTCCTGTTACATATGTAAACCAGGTTGCTTTCATTGCCTATTCAGGACTTGAAAATCTACAAGACTGAGATTGCATATGATCATTCAAACCCATGTGACTTTTTCCCCTTATACTCATTTGGAGCCTTCTCTCTTTCAATGTATGATACTTGTCTCTTGCTCTGTCTTCATTTAACACTGCATGGAAGGTTGGTTGGTGATAGTAGAAGTCAATCCTTCCCATCTCTTAGGGTATAAAGCAAATGTTACCTCAAAAATTCTCTTGCTCTGTGTCAGATTCAGGATAAGATGTAAGGAACATTTCTGAAATGCCACGTAACAATGCCAGTGTAGGTGGATCTCTGACATCTTTATCAGGTACCGAAATAATATTGTCTACGATGTGCTGCAATTTATGACACCGAAGGTGTCATAAATCAACATACAAGATGGTGGTTAAAAGAGAACATTTCTTGTCAGAAGGTGTCAGGTAGTACCGTATTGATTTTTGTGCAGTCTGAAAGACAATCTACAATTTGTTTTTACATTGTATGTGAGTTAGAACACATATGAATGGCTATTTCTTTGTATTTCTGCTTCACAGTTAATGGTGCTCTATCATTTAACTCCTCAGAAGATCACTGAAATAGTGTTTTTATAATGGCTAAGCTTTATTCGTGTTTTTGTTGTTGTTGTTGTTGTTGTTTTTTCCCTCACTCTCCTACTCAAATGAAATGGTTGAAATGTTCCAGCTGAGATATATTTTATTGAATATTTCAATTACTAGAGTGAGTAGTTGAGTTTTTTGAGGGACTGAGACATGGAGTTAGAAAAGAAGCCCTTTAAAATTATAATTTTGGTTTCACTGCCCTCCTGTCTTTTTTGGGATATATTTATGCATTACTCAGCCTGAAATTCTTCAGGTTCAGATCTTAACTATGAGCTGGGATGTGGTAAAATCCACACCTGTCACTGTCTCAGCATAACCATCCTATGTACCTACACTAGTGATCTAACTGTGGCTCACAGCTTTGTCAGTGTGGAAATACAGTAATCTTTACAATGTGTTTGAATCACAGTGGAATTATATTTTTATCTGAGGAGAGGATCCCATCTCATTTCCTGTTACTCAAGTGAAAAAATATCTGGAGCTCATTAAAGAAATCAACATCCTTAATGCCACAAATGCAAAATGTGTGTGTGTGTATGTCATGCTTGTTTATAGAGCAAGGGCTGAGTTAAATAAACAAGGATTTCAATTTCATCCTTATTTGATATGATTTTTTCTTTCTTTTCTTTTTTTTTCTTAAGACATTCAACCTTTGAGTAAAAAATAAAAGGAGAAGCTCTGTCTATACTTGCATGTATATTCATAAGCAGAGCTAAATAATTTAACAAGAGAATAATCCTTCTCATTTTTAAATACATCACTTTAATCCATTTATATGCGGTCATTATTTCTAGCTCTCCTCTAAGGCAGAATCTCAGTACATTATATAGTCCTTTCAGAAGGAAAGGAAAGGAAAGGAAAGGAAAGGAAAGGAAAGGAAAGGAAA
>CM021769.1:50425411-50439850 GCA_011076525.1 Nettapus auritus | reverse complement strand
AAGGAAAGGAAAGGAAAGGAAAGGAAAGGAAAGGAAAGGAAAGGAAAACACGTGACAAACTCTCAAAAATAACAACAAATATAGGGTTTATTTCTGTTACCGTTTGCATGCTGGTTGCTTTTACCCTAGCTCACAGATGATTAATACCAGTCTGCAGTCAGAACCAACTTCAGTTTCATTTTTCACACACAAACTGCCAGCTCATATTCCTTTTCTTATGCCTTGCCCTCCCTTCAGTCCCAGGACTTCCGCTGCTCTTGGTATCTCCCCTTGTCCCCCAGACTGTCTCTTAAGGGAGCACCTAATTCCAATGCAAGAACATACCTACATTCTATAGTCTCATTACAGGAAATTCTTTGCAGATATTTACTCCCAGATAACGTACAAGGTGGCATTTCTAATCATAAATAGCCCATCACAGTAAATTCATCCTAAATCCTTTCAAAAGGCCAGGCTAACTGTGAAAGTCCCTTAGGTGCTAAGTTTGCCCTTTGCAGACCAGACTTTCTGTTTTCACACAACGCATAATTAAGCTGAAGCGTCCCTTGCAACAGGATGCTGTGGATGCTTAAACATTTACATAGTGTCAAAAAGCAATTAGACAAATTAGACGAACATAAGAAGGATCCATGAGGGGGTTATTAACTACAGGGATAACATTTTGGTTCAGGAAATCTGGAAACTGCTAACCCCAGGAGGTGGGAGAGAGCATCAGTGCATTACCACTGGGTGGCCTCCAGGCAGGCACTCCCTCATGGCCGGCCAGCTCTTGTGGCAGGATAGGGGGCTAGACTAATCTCTGTGCTGATCTGCTACAGCTGTATCTCCAAAGAGTGATCACTGCGACATTTTGAGTGCAGGCCACAGACACAGGCCCGTAAAGCTTTCCCTAAGAGAAGCCTTAAGGAACCTGGGATTTGTAGCCAGTGAGTAGTTTTGCTGAAGTCCATGAGCTGCTGGGAACATGCTGTTTAAGGTCATTGCAGGTCTGACAGTGATGAAGATACTTGGTGCCTATGAGGAAAGGGGTGGGAATATAGCCATGCTGCTTTCTACAGTATTAAATGTATACATTAAGACATACTGAAAATGAATTAAATCTAATTAATAACAAAAGGCCAACAGTTGGCTGTTGCTCACATAGCTGAATAAGACTGCTGGAAGGCTGCAGACAGTTCTTAAGAGCTTTACAAAGAACAATTGATTCTCAATCATTTTTATTTTCTTTGTCAGTTACATGAAAAGAAAGTTTGGTAACTGATAAGGTTTCTGGGATTTATCTTGTGTCTTATAATAATGGCAAAAATGGGAAAGGAGGCTGAGAGATATAGGAAAATACTCACCTGTTAAGATATCTGACTCATGATAAATTAATTAATTTGTATTTAGATTCACTGCATGAGCTCAATTTCTATAGCTCCTTTCATCCAAATGTGTATTCCCTAAGTGCCATTCAGATGTACTTAATGGATATATAAATGAGAAGCAGAAAATACTAGCATTTCTGTAGCAGTACAAAGCAACTCTCTACCTAAGTCTGCGCGCAGGAAGTGAGTTGTTGATATTCATTGTTCATATGTAGATAACATCTCTAGTGAAGCAAGTACTGTCTCTCTGCACATGTTCTCTGCAGTGAAATTTGGAGTTTCGTCACCAGCTAGTTTTGCCCATAGTCCCAAAAGCAGCACAAAAGTGTGAGCTGATGCAAGAGTATAGGTGCTACTGATGCAAAATTTAAGGAATGATTAGATGATCCCAAATGGCTGGAAAAACAATTACCAAGGCCATCAGTCTGTATGCTTAAGGGCATTTAAGTTGCCACCAAATAGCTCAGAAAAGATTTACATATGTTCTGTTACAAGGCTACTCTGGTTCCATTTTCTTCTAATTTTCACTGAAGCATTGGATAAAGGACAAGCTGTCTGCCAGTCGAATAATTTATTTCACAGGGGCATTTACCTACAGAAATCATTCATTATATTTACATGGGGTATTCTCATGGACTCACGGTATCTAAGTTAATTGATCTAAGTTAATCAGTCTTTCCATATATACACAAACATGCTAAATACCTGGAGAAATACATAAACATTCAATCTGAAATTCTCAGTAGCTAGTTACGCTGCATGATTTATTAAATCTCTTCGCAGGTTGTTTCCAGTGTTGATGTAACTAGAAGTGTCGTAAAAAAAATGCTGTAGGGCTGATTATCTGTGAAACAAATATAATGACAGTATCCATTATGGGGAAAAAAAGCAAGCAAGCAAGCAAGAAAACAAACAAATAACAAGAGGTTTTATACACTTAAACATTTTTTGCAACAGGAAAATGAAAAACAAAAGGTAAACCCATGAACCCATGGTGTTTCCTATTTCACCAATTCCATCACTGTTAGCTTGATCACACTTGGTGGTCCTAAAAGTAAGATAATTATGCACTTAATTTTAAAAGATGAAAACATTCTGTTTAATTCCACCAAAGAAAAACACATTGCAAAATCTTAATGTTCTGTTATTAAACTATTTCATTTAAAAAATCCTATTTCTTTAAAGATTATAATGAAGGATAATGTGTTTCATTGCAGTTCTAAGCTAATACTATTTGGAACTGTTGTATGAACACTAGCACAATAACATTTGTTTAATTTGCAGAACTTAGCTAGGGGAAAAAGGGTTACATTTATAGCAAAAAATAGATATTATCAATATTTGCCTACTGTATTCCACTAATCACTATTCATTGGGAGCTATCCCATTTACAGTAGGTTATGTGCAGAAAGCCAGGGAACAACTGATCCATTGTAAAGACACTGCTTACACTCCAGACTGCCTGTCTCATTATATTTCAGTTACTCTGTTTTCCATTATTTATTTAGTTATTTATTTATTTCCCCTGTGGAAGGAGATGAAAAACTCTAGAGACTAGAGATTATTTGGTTTGGAGGGGGGTATCAGTTGTCCTCCAGACTGGTGGACTTTGGATCTGTAAAGGGCCAAGGTGGTTTGTTAAGAATGTCTTTGAATCTGATACAACAAGGTATTGCCCTGTATCAAGAAGTGAAAGCCATCCTCAGCCTTGAAGGCCAGAGACAATGACTGTCTGGGAAAAACACCTTTCTGCAATTTAGTAAATTATTGGTTGCTGTATTTTGAAGGATTGAAATTATGTTATTTTCTTGTTATAAACAAATACACATTCCAAAATATGTATTTTAAATGCAATTAAACCCTGTGAAATACTCTACTTCTTTAAAGACCATAGTGAAGGATAATGACTTTTAGTGAAATTCTACATTCATGTCTTAAGCTAGAAGTACTGAGAGGGAAGAAACTGCATCTTTTCAGTGTTATTTCACCACCTTTTCCCAATTAGAAACAGGCAGGACATCTGTCAATGGACATGAAAGGTATTTAAACTTTTAAAACTACAGAGGTTAAGATTGTTAATATCAGATCCATCTAGTATATCCACTGGGCCCATTTCTGCCACTCTATTTTTCTCCAGTTGTAGTTGCATTAGGTATTACAAAAGTGTAATAATGTTGAAAGTACTCAGAGATGGCAGGCAGAAGTCAAGCAGCTAAATTTAGGTGATACAGCTGCATGTATACTGTATTTTAATTTTTTTTTGAAGTTTAGCTTACAGAGTATCATGAGCAAGGTATGTCCATACTGTAGCTTAGTTCTACAGTGCATCTTAGGAGAACCAAATTTGGATGAACAGTACAATTTGTCTTTGTGCGGTTTTCAGGCTGCGCAATATCCTCAGCAGAATCAGAAAAGCCACTTGATGGCTTTCTGCAGCAAACCCACAGATACTAGGTGGGGAGCTACAGCCCCTGGAAGGTGAGGTGCTAAAGCTCCTGACTATAATATTTATTCTAAGGCCCATACAAAGGCAATTAGGGACCTGCCCTCTTTACCTCCCAGAGTGTTGATTTTATAGGACAGAGAAAAAATCCATTTGTGGGACTGCATTAATTCCATACACTCAGTATTCCTAGTACTGGATACACCCTTTAAGGAGGTAAGGTATAACTGCGACTGTTCTGCTGAGTCCTGCATTTCTTCATTTACCTGTGTTAAATTATGCATTCAGACCTGGTCTAAAAACTTCCAAGTGATGATTTAGATTTGTCTTTTCACAAGTAACTCAATCTGGTGACAGAGAAGTTACCCAGGAAAAAGTTAGGATGATTTCATATGCCAAAATGCTCAGTGAGCAGGTTGGCATAGGATATCTTAGAGCTGAAGGATGTGAGGATGTGGAGGGGGTTGCAAACCTACAGAGTGATGCTGTGGGATGCTAGGCTTATCTTACTACATCCATACTATGGAAGCAAATGGTAATATGAGTGAGGAAAGGTAGTGGCATTCCCTTGGATGCAAGTGAACTGGAACAACCAGCAGCTTTTCTGTTTGCCTGCTTGTTTTAGAAATTACTGCAAAATACATGTGTTCCTTACAATCTCTGCTCTACTGAATGATCCAAATTAAATAGAGCTAATGCGGTCACCTGATGCACACCAAAGGCTCTGTCTAGAGGCAATGGAATATACATATATATCTGTATTTTAGTTTATTTGTGCTTTTATCAGTCACTCTAGATAAGCTTCCATACCAAATAAACAGAATCCATGTGCTGTGTTTATCTCCATCTCTTTTACAGCTAGCCCCTGTATGAGAGAAGCAGAGCTATATGTGGTAATGTTAGAAATACTGAGAGACAGCAATTCTTATGAACGTTGTTGGCTTTGTGTGACTGTGTCAGAGATAGATACCGTGTATTGGATCTTCTCTGACTCTGTATATTGACCTGGCATTTTGAGAGACTGTGGGAAATTAGAACAACCACAGATACATGCTAGTCTCCAGTGAAAATGCCACTGCTGGTTTGCTTTCCAAGTCTGGGAACATCTATCAGCTGAATGCTAAAGAGGCAAAAGACTTATGAAATGAGGTGAGATAATACGTACTGTCTGCAAAATATGCTGACATAGAGAAATTTTGCAGAGAAAGCCTAAAAAATTTGGGACTATTCATATCCAGAGTCTGGTACTCCTTGTAGTCTAGACAATCTAATGGAGAGTTTTTAAAACTCCTCTTCCCCAGAAATGCTTTTGTTCTAAGCAAAACATTTTTTGGCTTAAGGCAGGGTCAATTTAGCCATTGATTACTGTCATGGTCCTGAAGGGAACAGGTTTGCTATGCACAGACATCATCAGACCTGCTGAGCTAAACAAGGACTGCTATCACAGGACTGTAAGTCAGGTACTTGCCTAAGAAAGGAAGACTCTTGCCATAAAACCTAAGATATGAGTGCTAATTAGAAACTGAAGAAACAGACACCATCTAACAATTAGAATAGACAGACTAGGAGGGGGACAAAGCTGCATTTTGCCAGGTAACTGAGTCATTCTCATTGGTATGTTTAGGAAACGCATACAAAAGCACTTCTGCCCCATTTATTTTCATTTTTCTTCTAGTTAGAAGAGGGTATATGTTTTTCTTGCTTCCTTCCATTCTGTTTTAGAAACTTCACCACATAAAAAGCTAGTACCCTCATCTGGATGTTGGGAAGATAATAAGTGTTGCCATATGTGTCAATTGCCATTTATTGGTATGAGGTCTTGAACTGGCTTGAAGAATAGCAGGTGTGCTGGAAAGAAACAGGAAGTCAATTTACCTTTTAGGATCCCTGGAGTGAACCCTGCTGAAAACATTAAGAGTGGCTGTGCAGTGTTATGTGCATGTATGTGTTTAAGGCTTTCCAGGAGACCAGATACAGAAACAAGAATTTCTTTAGGTCTCCAGGTGGGTATTACTTCGTTATCAAAAATGAAACATTTTTTTTCAGTTTAGAGGATTGAGGTTGTCTTGATGTATAAAAAGCATGACACATTTTCTACTGTAGCCATTTAAGTTTTTTTTTCTTCTGGTCACACATAACGTGAATATGATGTTTTTAATTGTGTCACAAGTCAGGATTTGAATGCTTTCTCCCAGGTATGTTTAGGAGATCTTATGTAAAAGAATGTTTTGTGGCATTTTCAAGGCAGTATTATCAGGTTCTGATCACTAAAACACAAATATTGCCACAAGTATCACTCCAGTTGCATTTGGAAAAATCTTTTCTGCTTTTCAGGGATTGAGAAAGGAGCAATGTAAATTTTGCCACAGTGTTTAGTATTCACAGTTGTGTCTTAGAACACAGAATGTAATTATAATTGAGCAAAAAGAAAAAGATAAAAAAAGGAGATATGTTAACCTAACAAATGTAAGAATGCTTTATTTCTCTTGAACATTAAAGAAATGCAGTTATTATAGACCTAGAATAAGGGACATACTTTCCCCCTTTCAATAGCTTAAATAGTTAAGGAATCACCCCTGAATAGTTACGCTGGATGTTTTTTCATAGGTCCCACTGTTTGGCTTTGGGAACTTAAAACCTAACCAGCAACGCTTGAGGAAGGGAGTAGAAGAGTAATACCTTGAGACATACTGGGCCTGGAAATAAGTAAGAGGAGGGTATTGAAGGATTGCTGGGTTTTGAAGGGAGAAAGTATGGAAGGAATATATATTATGACTCCATTGGGGGTAAAGAAAGACTATAGTCTAAGACTAATGAGTTTATATATGTGGTGCAAGAGAATTTTACTTTGGAAATGGCCAAAGAAGAATTTTGGAAGCACACTGTCAGGGGAAAGTGCATACATGGGTAAAGAACTTGTGCATAACTCAGTAGAGCTAGATAACTGTATAGTACTCGCAAGAAATTCAGTTCTGCCAGCAGCTTTCAAATGCTTATTTCAAGTCCATATCATACATACATACCAGATCCTCAATTCTGTGGATATATGACCAAAGTTATCATATTTTCCTTTAATTTGGCACAAGGGAAATGCAGGAATTTTGTGCCCCTGGCCTGAATTTTTATTCTAACCACCACTTACCTCCTCCTTCACCGGACAGTAGGTTTTATATGCAAATGTCTTGCCGTGGTGTAGCTTCTTTCCCCCTCTGGTGGGAACGTGCAGAACTGCAGATGCTACAGAAGTGTTTAGTAGCAGATAACTCATCAGCTAAACTGTCCTGGAAACAAAACTTTCTTCCCCTCTTCTGAACTCCTGTGTCATGCATTTTCTTCTGTGTTAGCTGTGCTTATTCTTTATTTACAGCATTATAAAGTTGCTTTGAACACTGATGACACCAAAGGCCTGTGCTATGTAACAAGGATAAAACAATTGTATTTCTGCTAAGTTATTCTAATGACATGTAGAAGGTAGTAAAGAATGATTTTTCTTCTAAATCATAATTCAGTGGAAAATGTTACTGATATTTTCATAGTAACAAAACAGGTCAAGCCCAGAACATGGTGGGGGGCAGGGGACACTGTGCTCCCATCTGCTTCTTTCACTATTCATCAGCAATTTCCTTTGGAGAACAATTCACAGGGCGTTCATCCTGTCTTAACATAAAGTGAACATATCACTGACCTTAGTTTAAAAAACAATCATTTTCCAAGCTAACTGGCTTAAAACAACTGCCCTAACTGAGGAAGAAGGACCTCAGAGGAGGCTTTTCCCACACTCATAGTCGTCAAATCTTTTATTGAGCCCCAATCTCTTGGGATGAACCATGATGGCAGTTCCTCACCAAGCCTGTGGCTGTTCTGTAGCACTCAAACACCTGTCAGTCTTGGCAGAACAATACAGGAGGTCAAACAAAGTTTTAGCTCTATGGTAAGAAGGTACACAAGTAATGGTAGCCACTTCAGGTGGAGGTGGATACTTCAGAAATCAACTAGACATCTTATGGTCTCACAAGTCATAGTAACATGTGAGAATGAACACTGCTGCATTGTTTTATTATAAGTCCTTTTTATCATCTCCAGTTACAACATGATACCCCTGACCTTTACCTTTAAAAAAATTAGTGGAAATTATCTATTCATGCATTTGGCTATAGTAGGTGCACACATGAATAATGCTTTTCCATTTAGAAACAAATACAGCAAAACAAACAAACAAACAAAAAATCCTTTTATACGTTTTCACAGAGTTACAATAAGGGAAATATGATAAGACTTAATTAAAGATTGCAAATAATTAGAGTTTTAGGAAGAGAGCAGATAAGGATCTGTTTTTACTTTGAAACCGAAATTTTAAAGAGTTAGGATGTAGACTGAACATCAGAAACACTTGTTCAGCTGGAGATTATATAAAATACTACTAGAATAATAGTACTTTGTTTTGTATATCGTCTTTTACAGGACCCATATTCCTTAATACCTTAAAATGATAAGTAATACAAGAGGAACTACATGCAAAGTGAATTTTCAATTACTGTGTTATGGAGAGGTTATTCTGAAATTAATATCTATCTCATTTGTGGATTTTCAAAGTACTTTAGCTTGCCTGTGTCTAGAAGTAAGCATTTTCCTCTCACATGAACACATGAAACTAAAGATAAAATTTTGGCTTTTTGTTGTTGTTGTTGTTGTTAAATTGGACCAGAGCTGTAATCCAAAGTCTTGATGCTCTGTGGATGCCCAAATCACACTGTAGACTTTCAAAAATCAGTATCAGAGCCAAATATATAAAACAAACCGGGAAACAAATAACAGCAACTAAAACAAATATTCAGATGCAACATCTTTTCTACAAAATTGCCTTTTCAATGTTCCAGACTCACATCACTTTGATAAGAGTTTCAGACTTCTGTCCAATTTCAGAAACGCTTGTTGGCTTTTTCCTATCTCTGTAGCACTCTGCGATTGTATCTGTGCCTCTAGTTAAAACTGTTAAAACTTAAAACTGTTGAAAAAATGTAGGGAGCAGTTAAAAACAAACAAACAAACAAACAAAAAAACAAAAAAAAACTCAAGGAAGAATGGACTATTAATAAGAGCTTCAAGCAACAAGCTCCAAAATTCATATTAATACTATGTCCCAGGAACTGGCAGTAGAACATCATTTTGGCAGGAGGGCAAAGAACATATACTTCAGAGAAAACTACCATGCAGCAATAGGTGGTAGGCATAAAAAAATGGCAAGTGATTTAAGAGAAGGTTAAAATGAAACGTTACTGTAAGGTTAAGGATTGAATAATATATCAGGAAACTGTATAAGTAATCTAATGACAGAGACGCTGAATAACAGGACAAGCTACTTAAAAGAGGAATGCTATAAACTATTTGTAAGCAGTGAGTAGAAACTCTGGAAGAGAGAATTAAGTAACTATAAAAACTCAGTTCCTCTTTTAGCATCTGAGTTTTTGGACTAGGCCTGGATTTGTTACCCAATCAAGAGCCTATAGAAGTGCTAGAAAATTTTAAAAGCTAGAAAAAAATACCTGTGTTATAAGTAGATTTTTGTGAACAATAGATTGATGAGAACACAGGCTTAATATTCTTGAAAACTGAAAACCCAAGAGCTTTGTAGCATATTCATGTGCACACAGCCAAAGAACTTACATAAAACTATCAGGAATGCACTCTATAACAAGTAGCATATAAAAGGAGAGTTTGGATAGTCTCTGGATGCTGTAAGTACTAGTCATTGGGTGAGGCAAACAGAAAATACAGCAGAGAGCCATGGAGAGAGTAAGAAAAAAGCTGGTAATCTGGTCCTGAAAAGGTCAAGTGGGAAAGTAAAAAAGCTTCTGAATGCTCCTGCTTTGAAAGAGGGAGCAAATAAATTGCCTCTTGTTAATTGCTTCCTTCTGTGGTGAGGTTCATGGTCTCTGCAAATAAACAGAACTGCATACAGTGCCAATATGTCTTCTCCAAAGAAAGAAAAGATCACCAAATCTGAGTTAATCTGAGTTTTGGCTGTTTTGTCTATAAAAGAGTAATTTCTTAGTGTGGAGTACAATTCAGGTAGCTTCTTCTCTTCTTCTTTTTTTTTTTTTTTTTTTTTTTTTTTTTTTAAATATACATTATTATTTATTTATTTAATGTAATAATAATTTCAAAAGCTTCTCCTCTGTGAAGAAACATTTACCAATGAGAATATACAATTCTTTGGCTTTTATAACACCTTTAGCAGTGTTGTATTTCTTTTCTTGAGGGGGAAAAAAAAAAAAAAAATATTTCCTAACTGCAGAAATCTCATAGCTAGAGACAGGCCTGAGGGCAGCTGGAAAGCCGTAGGTCCAGCAGGAATGCTGCCCTAATCCAAATGGGAAGAGACAAGCATGGCTGCGCAGGTGCACAGCTACTTCTACTACAAGCAATACCAGAACACACATGCAGTGCAATTTTAGAGGCAGAGACAAGGAAGGAGAGGAGCTATAGACTCCACTATGTTCTGCATAGCCATGACATGCTGCAGTTTATGAGTCCTAAGAACATGTTCAGTGCTATTTCATGACTGGTCACTAATTTCATTTTTTAAGATAGATAAGGAGTAGATGCTCTGGAAATGATGAATAAGCCCTAAAACATTAAGGGGTGGGTATTATCTGAGCCAACAAAATAAACACTAGAACTACTTCCTTGTCTCTGATTAAGAATCAGAAACTCTTGTATGCTCCGGTTAATGCAGTTCAGCCCCAATAATCCTGTGTTAGCGTCGAGCACACTTGCTTTGTTACTGATGACCACTTTAGCTGTGGAAGCTGAGAAATGAGTGCTTGCTGTAAAATTATCCAAGCTGAGTTAATGCTTGGGCTCTTAGCCCAAGCTAAGCTGCATGCTGCTAGGACTGCTCTGCTTGCAGAAGCCAGTTTACATGAATTATTTACGATCATCAGCAAACTTCCTCTCCTCGCTCCCTTTTCTTAACATGTTCAGAGTAGCTCAGATATGCCTACACAAGCTAGAAGCATATGTAGGAAGTCTACCCCTGGTTAAAAGCTATTTGTTTTCCTTTTGCAAGGACAATAATTTTTTAAAAGATTAAAAAAAAAAAAAATACAATTCCACCATCCCTTTTGCATGGGACAGGCTGAAGACTGTAATTCTTCCCTCTTAGATGTTGAGTGCCAGGGCTCTGAGAGCACCCATAGGCTTTGATGGCCCAGCTCAGCCTTGCGTGGACACCCATCCACTGCCCACAGACCTGGAACCTTCTCAGGTCCCTTACTCTATGTTGTTTGTAACGGCATTGTGAAAATACTGGTCTTAAAAAACTCGTATATATACATATATGCACACACACACTATTCTCAGCTATATTTATCAGTATGTCAGTTTCACCACTGCAAACATTATATTATGAAGGTCTCAAGAAGATTGACTGTTTGGGGAATTATACATCTCAGACTACTTCTTACTTTGTAAGTCAGTATGCTTTTTTCCCCCAAATATTTTCCCAGTAATTTCTAATTATGATATAACAAAAGTTTTTCTGAGCTAGCTAAATATTTACTTAAGTAAATATTAGCATAGTTCATGGATAATGCAAAGCAAACTGTCAAGCTATCAAAGTGTTCGGTGTGTAAAAACCAGCAGCAATCCTTTGCTAACATAATTGCTATATTTCCTCTGTGATTTAATACTGACATGTTATAGAGAAAGTAATAGATTCTAGTCTTGTGCTTGTTTTTTTAATCTTCCTTTGTTATATGAGTTTATGCTTTGATATATAGCTTGAGACATCAATAACAGAGTATGGAAAACCAAATTATTTTGCAGTATTTTTTATTTCAATGACATCTCTTAACTAAAGGATTACAAAGCACTTTAAAAAGTATTAAGCAAAAGTATTATACCAAAAACCCACTGAAGTTGATGGGAGTCTTTCCACAGACTTCTCTGTGCTTTGGATCATGGTATAAAGAATTAACTCTAATAGCAACCCAGTGGTGGGAAAATATGGTACGGTTTGGAAAAGTTAAAACTAGAAGAGATACTGTAAGAAGTTACACATGCTGAGTTAATAATACAGGGAAGAGAACTGAACAATATTTTCAGTCCTAAATCCTTTACCTCAAGACAAGTGTTGCCAGTTATTAATAGAAACAATTTTAAGGCTATAGGTTGTACGCAGAAATCAAAAAATGCTTCTGGTGTTGGAAGAGTACTGAAAGAGCCTGCTGAAGGGCAGCGAGATAGAACAAAGCCTTCTGTCCACCTGTTTATGTGTGCATTCTTATGTATGTAAGGGTGAGCAAGAAAGCAATATAAAAGAGGAATACAAGAGAAATAGCAAAGGCTCCCCCTCTTCCACTAAATGAAACTCATCATTTTCTTTATTGACCAACTCAAAGAAGAAAAATTACTGTTCCTTTTGGAGATACATTTGATAATTTAAAACAACATGCTTGGAATTATCTGTGAAACATTAAGGAAGCCTGAAAAAGAAAGCTTTCTACTCAGCATCCTGTCAGAGCCATCTGATTCAGTGGTGAAATAAGTTTGAAATAATGGCCTTCAGAAACAATTTATCTGATTTACGGTAATTTTCTTTCACTTTTCAACTCTTTAAAAAACAATAATGTATTGATATAGTTTCACATCCTATGGCTGAAAACAGTTGCAGGCATTCTATAAAACAGTCCTCGTCTATAAAATATGGTCTTCTTTCTACAAATCATTACATCCATGAGTAACTTTATGTACATGAGTTATTACAGAGATTTGTTGGGACTGTTTACATCTCCCCCCTTAATGGTTTGCTGAGTGTGTACATTAAAGGCAGACAGGTAACTTTACCTGTCACCGTAAGGAAAATAATTAAGCCAGCTCATCTAATTAACAGGCTAGTGGTAACAGAGGCGTGTGAATAGGGTGCTTCAAATCCATCTGTAGCTTTTGTAGAGGTACCATGATATTTTAAAATCAAAACCAGGATACTGGTTACAAGGTACAACAAGATTTGTGTGCCAAGCAGGAGTCTGCACTGAAGAGGAAAAAAATAAATAAATAAATTTTTTTTTTAGATACTCAAAAATTTATCAAGATCTGTTGAATGGTGTTTGTGATACTTGATACCAATTGTATGAGAAGTGTAGCACCTTTAGATATCCACTGTGTAAAACCAGCATTTCATAATACTGGGATTATTAGCAGCAAGGAGGACAGCTAGAAGTGGCATATAAAAATTGCATATAAAAGTTGAGAAGAAAGATAAGAGAGAGGGTTATTTAGCAATGCACTTGGCTGTGAGAGGCGGTTCCCTGAGTCAGTGCCATAAGCTCTCTGGAGCAATAGGGTAGATAGCTTACACAGCGATGCTCAACTATAACAGTGACTGGGAGTGATAGATGTAGGAGCTCTTGGCACAACTGAAAAATAATTAGGGCAATTGGAAGACCTGGAGGAAAGTAAGCTGAAATATACTGTAAGCATAAAGAAGTTGAAAACCTGTTTGTTGGGAGGAATATAAGGGCTTCTATCTTCTGCAAGTAAGGTGGGAATTGAAAAATATCTGATGAAGATAGAACCTTAGTGTCAGAGGGTGAGGGATAAACTGAAGTGCGACAATTTGCTAAACTTAAACCTGCTGCTTTGTAGGGAGTTTGCCATTTGCAAATTAGCGTTAGACATAGGAGCAATAGAAAGACAAAAATACAACTTTGTGTCTGCAAAGGTGGGTGTTACAGAGCTTCATGGAAAATATTGGCAAAAAATGAGGTGTAGGGCTGAACACTCTGATCTTTTTTCAGATGACTTATGCTTTAGATTAATTCAACAACAACAAATTCAGCAGTACCTGTGATAATAACAAAAAACAGGGCAATGTACCTCAGAGTGATTTGATACTTCTCCCTGAGTGTCTCCTGTCCTACAAGTATATCACTGCTGAAGTCTGCTTTAAGCAAACTCTCCTTTGGACCCTAGGCCCTTTCACACTGAAGTATAGAGCTTTGGGTGGATAGGAAGCTTCATGCAGATTGGTATATCAAACACTAAAAGAAAATGAAGGTCAAGAACAGCTGTGCTTGGTCAGACCAAAATACTCATAATCTACCATCACAGCTCTGATGTCCCTCTGACAGGGGCAGGGTCACTGGCAGCTATAGGAGATCCTAGAGGTAACTGCTCACTCTTGCGGTGTTAAATCAAGTTGCTTTCAAGCCCAGATTGAAGACGAAAGTCTGTATAACTCTGGACAGGTTTTACTGCTACATATGTACCTTTTGTCATTCACATAAAGAAAATGTACTTAAAGGACTTCACTTTCACATTGTAAGGCCATTATGTTTCTTACCTGGGCATTCATCATCTGACTAATTATAATGACTGTTCTTTGTACCTGGATTCCTTAGGGAGTAGGCTGTAGGTAAAGTCTCTTATCCCCCTAAGGTGTTTATATCCTATTAATTTTATTAAGAGTTAGCCAACTAATTACATGCCTGAAAACCTTTGATAAACTAGGCCTTTGTCTCTGCAAACAGATGCTATGAGGCTGATAGCATTGCAACAGAGTGAAGCTACAACATGGATAGTTTTGTGCATAAGTGAGGAACCGGGCATTGGAAAACCCAACTTTTT
>CM021769.1:50373547-50423350 GCA_011076525.1 Nettapus auritus | reverse complement strand
GCTAATTTTTTTTTTTTTTTTTTTTTTTTTTTTATGATGTATATATATATTGGGGAAAATAATCTCTCACCTAACTCTCAGAAGTAGAGTTCAGCCTGTTGATTACTCGTAAAAATAAAAAGTTTTGAAAAGTTAGGATCCAGGTCAGTATGTCTAAGGCAACAGCTTGTTCAAATGCCTCTTAAAAGCATAAGGTTAAGCATATATAGCAAGTATTTTTCTTCTGTGAAATTGCAAATGTACTTCTCTTATTAATGAGAAATTCAATCTTTCTGAATTTGAATCCTATCAACTGAGTGGCTTTTTTTTTATTTTTTTTTTTTTTTTTTTTTAATATTTTTATGCTCCCCTCAGGGTTGTTATCCCACATTTAGAGATTTCTGCAGAGATTTTGTCTTCATTTCGAAGCATGACAATGAATAAGCAACTTTGCTTGGGTTACAGACCATCAAAAGTAATGCTAATGCTAACCTTTGCATTCAGGGTTATTCTTCAATGAAGTCCTCTGATTTGTAAAATTAAATATGTTCCTTCCCCTGGTATGCCCATAAACCCATGTAAAAGCTCTAAGTTTTTCTAAATTACACAGATTTCTATGCTGACATTTTGATTATGAAACTTTTTCTGAAGAAAATGCTCAGACTAAAAAAACATATATTCAAAGACAGTTTGCCCTCAGTGTGGTGCAGGCAGCGGAGAGTTAGGATGCAGGTACATGCAGTTGTACTGTACTAGCAGATTATAGTAAATGCAAAACAATTTTATTTTTATTTTTTATTTATGTAACTCTCTGCAGAAGAGACTTCTGGCTAAGGTATTTTACTTTTCATTTGTAATGGGTTAAAATGCTTCAGTTCAGCTGCACTCAGTAACTCATTAAAGCATGGTAAAACCTCCACATGTGTAAGCCCTCAGTCTTTTGATGCTCTGAGCACCTGAGTTCAGATGTTCACATTTAAAGGACAATGACTGAAACCAATGAAGGCACAGACTTAACCTGATTAGTTACATGCTCTGGTTACATGGGATTTAAAGCATTTATATGTAGGTTCACAGGAACAGTTGATAAATATACTTTTACAGCAGTACGTCTTACAGGCCAAAATAAAATCTTGTACTAGCTTAGTGTTACGGCCCTCTCACAGCAGCACACACCACGTACAGGAAAGAAGGACAGGTCTGTGTGTAAACAGAGGAAATTGATAATTTACAATGAATGCTGTGACCCCTAACAGCACAGAGAGACCTAAGCCCGCAGAGGCTGGAGCTGCAGAAGCCCTGTGTGTGCTTGGGTCCTGGTGACCGCGCGCCTCCTGCTTGTTCAATGTGCTCTCAGACCTGGGCTTTTGAGGTGCCTGACCTCATGCCTTATTTATTGTGAGCGCTTCAGATGCTTTCCTGGGAACACAGTTATTAAGCAAGAGGCCTTTCCATGGGGTTTATTCTTAAACCATCTGAGAGCTGCATTAATATTAACGTTCTTCTGTTATTTTCCTCTGCTCTTCTCTAATGAGGTGGTAACATGATCCCCACGGTACATATAGAACAGAAGCTCAGAACACTTCAGATTAAACAAACAAACAAACAAAAAAGGTGAGTTTTAGCACCATGGTGTGAGGAGCCCCAGCAGTGTGGGATGAGCACAGGTGTATGAGGTTGTGCTGGGCGGGATGTGAGCACATTTCCTGATGCAGTCTGGCAGGGTAGGAGCAGTGTTAGGAGTCTGCAGTGTTGAAAAGGAGTTGAGGTAGCAGTTGTTTTTTTGTTTTCTGTAGTGCCGTAGGTCAGTTCTGGCAGAAGGGTTACATCCTTTCTGGGGTCTGTGGAAAAGGCTGCTACTTCTGAACTTTGGGAAGATGTTTCCTGAGGAGACAGTTGACATGTGCCTGAGGGGAGGCTGAATGTGGGAGGACTGGTGAGGAACGTGTGTGTGATGCTGTGTTTAAGTTGCTTTTAACTATCTAATGGGTTGATGTACGGAAATTAAAAAGATATATTTGTTAAATCCTTGCTGTTTGTGCCTCATAAGCTCCTAACCTCAAGGGAACTTTATTCTTTTTGGACTCCTTCTTTGACAGTAACTATTTAACATTCAAACACTATGTATAGCTTTACTATTATCTTACAGAATGTGGTGCCAAAAATAATGGTGAGGAAATGCCAGGCAGGAAAATGTGCCTCCTTCCTGTGAGAGGACAGTGGCTGGGTTCAGCATGTAGGCAGCAAAGGCCATGGGCTCCTTTCTGGGGGGAATTCCTGCATGTACCTTCTGACTCATGGAGTCAGAGTCCCATGGTGCTCATGGGTTCTTTCTCTCAGGGCAAATTCAGTCACGTTTTCCTGCATTTCTGTTCTTTGAAGTCTCCCCAACCCTGTACCTTTGGCCTGAGCATTGTTATTGGCTAGTCTGACCTACAGTCTTGAGTAGCCTAGCTGCCAAGTCATAGTAACTCTCTGTTGAGAGTGTGAACTGAACGTATTTAGGTTTTGCATATTTGTTTTACAAGCTTACAATTCTTCCAAAACATAATTGGCAGAAGTTTTCTGATGCTGCAGAGAGCTAACTGCCAAAGTGAGATCTTGTTCCAAAGTGTAAGTATGCTAGAAAAATTCAGTGGGTTAGCTGTAATGCTGTCCTTAGCAAATCAAAGTATTTTTACTGTAATTTTCACTTTCTGAAGTTTCTGAATTAATTTTCTTGAAACATTTAGCCTGAAGGAGGTACTTGACAGCAAATGTGTATTCCAAAAATGCTGTACAGGGTTTTCTATGAATTACAATTCTAAAGCTGCAAATGATCAAAATTATCACATAGGTTTTGTACTTTACAAGCTATGTTTTTTAACCTTAAATACGTTTAACAATTTTTAGTTAAGACTTCTTTATCATGTAAAATAACGTTCAGCTCCATATTATATGTTAGTCTATTGTTATTTTGTGATTATGGTGTGTATATATCTGCCTCAAAGAGCTATGTTATCTGGCAGCATTACGTTTCCATCTGATAGGCCTAAATCAAGTTTAAGACGGCTTTTTCTTCTTAATCGTGAATTACTCAAGGCAGTTTAGCAAAAAAATGTTTCTCCTGCACAAATTACTTGCAGTTCAAGTTAAATTGTGAGTAGTTTGTATTTATTTTTTCTTGGGCCAAGGTCCTTTAACAAATTGCCCATAGTAATAACTGGGGAACCATTGAACCCCAGTGGGTCTTAGAGTTGCTGCAACTTGTGATGAGCGCTCCATGGAATAGTGTGCTATGGGAGGAGGTGATTTTTTAGTTGGATTATTTTTAGTTATCCTAAACAAGGATGTAGTCATCGAGTTATTGCAGGTGCTTACTTCCTCTCTTGTACAGTAACTTCTGTAATCTATTTGTTCATTGTCTCTTGCTTAATCCTTCAGCCTTCTGTTCGTGTGATACTGAAATGTGGCTTTTGGGGGTTTCATTTTAGTTACAGGTTTTCAAATTCAGCATGCTTTCTCCCTTTCTTATTTCTCTCTCTGATTTCTATCCTATCCTACTGCTCCAATCAAAATTATCTGGTGTGTGTTATGTACCTTCAAAGATAATGTTACTCTTCTTAGAATCTATAGAAAAGTTTTTCAGTAATAGCTTCTTCCTTCCTACCCCTGCTGTTTCGTTTCTTTCACCCATTTCAGAAAGAACAGGCTCACCACAATGGCAGCTAATAGAGGTAGCTCATATCCGGTTTCTTCAGTTTTTATTACAATTCCAAAACATATTTGGTGAACCTCTCAAGGTTCTCATAACTGTGCTTTCAGTAATTGCAGTAGACGCTAGGGCACACAGGTGATTGAGGTGGAAATGGGATGTGAGTCTGTGTATTGATCACAGTACAGGGAAACCTTTATCCCTGGATCAACCAGGCCAAGTAGGTACAGACCAAAAACTGTCAAGCAGTGGAAGATGATGTTCCTGCTCTGAGACTGGCAAAGAACAGAGGTAGCATTACGAAAAATAGGCAATTAGCTTCTTAAATATATATTCTCGGTTAAACCTTAAAGAAATACTCTTTTCTGTTGGCACCACCAAGAAATAGACCTCTCAGTCTTTAGGGGGATCTTCTCTATTAGTGAGGCAATGTCTGTGGTAGGATACTTTCTGTAAGGTGAATGGTTGCAGATTAACCCCTATTAACAATCTGCTAGCACCAATTATAAACCCGTGCATTATACCTAGGTCTGAGCTGGTCATGTGAGCATTCCTTGGGCATTGGAGAATCTGGTTTCCTCTCAAAGGTAGGTGCTTAAAACGGAACAAATGAATAATGTTCTGAAGTATTGATTCTTCTTAACTGTGAAAAGAATCTGAAAGGACAAGCTCGTATGTAGATGTGTATGACTATATTCAAAATAGAAAGGAATGCTGTTTTTGAGGATAAATATATGCTATTTCTTCTCTTACTAAGAAGAAAGATGCATCTGTACGTATCTTAATGTTGTTAAAGTAACTGTTACTAAAATGTACTCAGAAGTGCTGCACTGGTTTGGACTGCGTGTGTGCGTGGAACTGCCTTAACTTCAAGTCCAAACTGATCTGCTTTTCTTTTTAGTATTATTATCTGTAGGCTTAAAATTTAGCATAAGAAAAGCTAATCTTTTCCTGTCTGTTGCCCATGGTGATATGTAGGTGTTAGTAAGAACAGTAAAGGAAGTTCTTGTACAGTAAATGCATTATTGCACGTGAGGGACTGACCAAAAAAAAAAAAAACAAAAAAAAAACAGTTTAACAGAAAATAAGTTGTCAAAGACTGTAATAAAGGCTATCAGCATATCTTTATTTTATTTTTTTTTTTTTTTTGATATTATAAAACTCAGCAGTGGATCTTTACAGCATTAACTTTTCAAAAACTTAAAATATCTCAGATACAGTCTTCCATGATAAGTGATGGAGGCACTATTGCTCAGATGAGACTCTAAGCTGGTGAATGTACATTAGAGAGCAGTAAATGAGAAATGAACTTCGTGAGAGATGGACATGAATAGAACTCCGAATTTCATGAGGTAACTGCAAAGGTAACAATCTAATTATTTCCTCAAGCAAAACATTTAACTAGATTTTCTTCTTTAGGTTTTCTCTGTTAATGTGACAACTTTCTTGTGTGCAGTTCGGGGCTCCACAACATAAAAAGGCTGTTAAGGTCCCTGAATGCATCCAGAGGAGGGAAACAAAGCTGGTAGAAGGGCTGGAGGCATGTGCCTGGTAGAAGGGCAGGAGAGCTTGGGGACACTTGGGTGGTCTGGTCAGGAGCAGAGGAGACTGTGAGCAACCTCGTTGCTCTCTGCAGCCTTCTGAGAGGGAGGCACCGGCCTCTGCTTCCTGAGAACTGATGGTAGGACGCAAGGAACATCACAAAGCTACATAAGGGGAGGTTTATATTGGAAGTTGGGGAAAAATGTCTTTACCTTGAGGGTGATCAGACACTGGAACAGGCTTCCTGGTGAGGTTATTGATGCCCAGGGCAGTTGAATGATGCCCTCAGTAGCATGCTGTACTTTTTGGTTATCCCAGAAGAGGACAGGCAGTTTGGACTTGACAACATTTGTAGGTCCCCTCCAACTGAACTCTTCTATGATAGGTGTATGTTTTTGCATGCAAGCAAACTTTAATGAATGGTGTGTCCACTTGGAACTTTGTAGATATTGTAAAACATGTTTCCAAAATATTCATACAGTCATTAAGACATTTTGACCTCTCTTGATCATCTTGATAGTCTTCATTCTGTTAAAATAAAGCTATTTTTCCTGTCATTCTGATATTTATCTTTCTTTCTACTTTTTCTACTTTATCTACTTTCTACTTTATCTTTCTACTAGCACCTATGTGTCACTGGGTCTAGGTGGCTTGCTGAGTTCCGATGTATGCAAGTGAGACTTAAAAGAAGCAAGGAACTTGGGCTGGAAGGAAAACAGCAGTCTCTCAAGAGCTGGAATATTGACGAAACTATCCCACTCAGATGATCTTAATTGCAGTCAGTAAAACCTGAGTCAGTGTAAATAAGAAAACTCTGCTGATGGGCATTAGGGGTACAGAGAGGATAGCAATTGTTTCTGGAGAAATAAAGCATTTAGGACTCAAAATATTTTTTTGAGATGTATATTGTAGTCACAGCTTCCAATTCTTGTTTTACTATTTTTTTTTACGGTAATGTATGTTAAGTTAAAGGTCATGAAGAGATTTATGACCAACTAAAAATCAAGTTAAAAATCTACTTGCTGCTTAGAAAAGAAAGATCTGGGGAACAGAAATGTAACAATGAAATACCATGATTTTTCTTGCAATCAATGTTTCTTCAGCATAGGCTAAATCAATCCAAGGTATTTAGCTTCAGTTTAGTAACCATCTTGTTTCTTAAACTGTGATGTGGTACTAAAGCTTGGATATATACTTCAACAACCCAGCTGTTTTTAGTAAGCACTCAGTGGTGTGAGAGTAAAATCCAAACAAATGATTTGATTAACTTTGGTTTTAATGAGACATACCCCACCCTTTCATTCTTGCAGAGCCTCTCTACAGAGGGGAGGAGAAATGATGGTTGCCACAGAAAAATGCAAGCAATTGTAAGCAGAGGGCTCATATCAGCTCAAGCTGAGGGTCTGTGCATTGGAGTATTCTGCTCACAGCAGTGGCTGCATGCTGATGCCTGTGAAAGAGGAAAGGTAGGGCAAACACAGGCCGTGGCCCTAGCCTTGAAGAATTTCTCCTGTCTGTTGAGAAGAGGGGTCAAAAATGTGATTTATGTTGTTGGCAGGGAGCAGCTATGTACATCTACCATATAATTAATATATGTAGGATTTCTGGGTATGAAGACTTTTTTTTTTTTTTTTTTCCTCTGTGATGGTCTATATGCTTCTTAAGTAGCCTTTATTTTTGTTAACACTTTCAAATAAGGCTTTAGACACCCCCCCCCTTTTTTTTTTTCCAGGGAAATACACAATTTTACCTTCTGATTTCCAGTAAAATTGGGGTTTCTACCCAAGTTTGGTATAGGTGTTGTTAAATCTGTCTTCAAATAATAATAGACAAATAGCACAAAATCAAGGTAGCTGTGATTTTTATTTAGTGTGCCAGGATTAATCTGCAAACCAGGCTTGAGGCACTGAATAATAGTAAATTTGTAAGAAGAAAAATTGAACCCTATAGTAAGTATATATTTAGAACTAAAAATATCTACAATGAAAATTGCTCAATTTGATCAATAAGTTTTTTTTTTGTTTTGTTTTTTTTTTAAGGGTTCCACTTTATGATGTAGCTAACTGTATTTTAGGGTGATGAATGCCTAACTATTAATGTGTAGTGTGCATCTCTACTCATAGGAGCTTGCTTATGTTGCTCACTGGACTATGGCTGGGAGCTTAAGATATCAAGAATACAATGTGTTTGCTGTAGTTCTATACTTCCTGGCTAAGAGAGGTTTAGAAGGAGATTATTATTATTACTGTTGTGCTTATTGTAACAGGAATAGATAGATCCTGACCCTATAGTTTCTACAAAATGCTTAGCGCAGTAGAAATGTTTCATTTGTCTTGAATATAAACACTGCAGACTTTTTAGGAGGAGTTCTCCAGTATTTTTTCCCCCCTCCAAATAATACATTCTCTTGCTTCTCTGCTTTTTCCTCATGGCTTTGTGTCTTTCATGGTGTCTCCTGAAAACCTTTGTGGTTTTGAGTGGGTTGTATAACTTCTTGGAGAACTGTTCACTGGAGAGCAGGCATAGTGCTCCTAGTGCTGTGTGGTCCAGGTGTGGAGGTGCCTCAGTCACTGAGGCAGCAGGAGCTGGGCTTCCTTATGGAAGAGCTGCTGCTGTCCTCTGGGAGAAGGCGGCACCAGGGCTGTTCCTCAGTTCTACAGTTCATAGGTCAGCATAGGAATTTACACCACCTGTTGATGCTGGGCTTAAGTTAGGACTGCTGGGGAAAGGAGTGGCTGAGAAACTGGTGGATGATTGCCATTAGGGTGTGCATTTGGGTAGTGTTGTCAGCTGGAAGTAGGAACCCCTTACACTGTACCTGTTGACAAGCTTTGCCAGCCTGTATGAACATGAATCTTTCTATGGTCTTGCTAATATCTTATATTGGTTTGGAAACAGTAATATTAAAAACGACTTTTCTTAGTCAAGTCACTGAAAATTAAGAGGAAGAAATTGAGGTTGGGATGACAAATTTCATATAGATTTAGAGTTATTTAAATCAAAACGGGCTAACAAAAAAAAAAAAAGGTTTTGGTAGTGTTTTGCTTCAGTACTGTTTTATTATTTTGTACTAGGTCAGTGCTTTCCTTGGTAAGGACTTTGAGCAATAAGATCATGTGATTAACTTGTGCTGAATTACAGACAATATTGGTACTGAGAGGTGTGAGACTGATGGGTCAGCAGGTACAGCTGAGCTAGGCTGGGGCAAGATGGAGAGGGAGCTGAAGACGTTTGGGCAGGGGGTGGTGTATTTGTTTGGTTGGTATTGTGCTTGTAAACTTCTTTAAGCATCGTGTGGGAGTATAAACAAAGATGTCTGTAAGACTCCAGTAGTTTGGGGATTGATGAGCTGCTTTGTCCAAGTTGTTACATGTTCATAAACAAATGAAAAAAACAACCAACACAACTAACCCTTGGAAATGCAAGGGATGTTTACTAATTTTGATTAACGTGGAAGTCATTAGTGGGTGGTGTAGCTGTAACACAGATGTAACTACAGATGAGGTAGGACTGAGGTCCTTGCCTATACCTGTGGGATTACAGTGAGCAGTACTTGGAGGATACTGCTAACAGTAATGTACTCTCAGAATGGCACTTCATTTTTGTTTTTTTTCCCACTTCCTTAACACGTAATCTGCAGGATGGAAATTAGAATGCAAGTCAGTTTAATTCTGTCTGCTGTTGTTCAGATCCTACAGATTGTAAATATGAGATGTGTTAACTGGCTGAATTATTTCTGTAACTTAAGAAAAAAAGGCACTCAGAAGACTGTGACTGCACGTGGAAAAAACTTTAAGGAGGTGGGAAAGACTGCAGACAGGGAACTTTGGTCTAGACATAAGGTCTTTTCATAAGCTTAGTTGACTAGTTAGAACTATAAACGTTACATCACTGCTAAAGCTAATGTTCTGGAAGTAGCCAAAGCATTCTTGCTGCTTTCTTAGAAAGCAGAAACTTCACGCATTTTGGGTGATGCTTTCTCAAAACAAAGTATCAGTGTGATGCTGTAAGTCTGTGGCATGCCTGGGGCATTTTGGATACTGCAAGAGGTGGAAAAGGTATGTGACATGTTCAAATAAGTAGAGTAACCTCAATATGAAGGAGAGGTGAATCTATTCAGGCTCCCCAATGTAAAGAAAAAGCCCAGGCAGGGTATGATGGAAGCCTATGAAGCTGTGAGTAGTGTACCCGAGGTAGCTGCTCAGTCTCTGACTTTGCAGTTCCTCTTGGCGTGGAAAATTGAGAGTCAGGCCAGTGTACTGGGGAAATAGCACTATCTGCCTCCTTTGATCACGTGTTTCTCTGTGATGGTGACTAACAGAGACAAAATTTTGGCTAGATGGGTCTTCAGTCCAAGCTCTTATCTGTTTACATTCCTATGTGGACAGGCTCAGTTACATTTGTGATGAATGAGAATACTGTTTTCTTGGCTTTTGGCACTCAAATAGAAAGACAAGGTATCATACAGTGTTGGGAATAGGAGGAGACTTGTGAAGGAGAGAAGAAAAACAGCTGTAGCAAAAATGAAGGAAAAAAAAATACAATTTACAGTGTCTCCTATTAGTTCTGTGGGCTTCCAAATAAATAAATCATTTTAGATTTAAATTCTATTGCAGGTTAAGCCAAAACAATGCACAAAAGCCCAAGTGAGTACATGTGATTAGTGGAACAGGGCTGGTCTTCCATCTTCTGAAACAGTTCCCTACAGTGCCCTCTATTTCCCTCTCCAGATACCGTAGAGATCCATCTTTTTTTTAAGTTCACTGGCTGTCAAAACTGCAGTGTGTGCTTACCAGAAGGCTCTTATTTTGTGGTAACAGTGCCATGTTAGATTGCAGTCCTCTATGCTAATGTAACAATAATACTGGCATGGTTGGAATATCCAAGCTTTCTTGCCAGTTAGCCTATGGATGGACTGCCTAAATATACACCAGTGCTTCTAACTCCACTTGTTCAACCAGTTTATTTGCTAGATTTTGCTGTGTTAGCTCTTTTTGTGAAATGAAGCACCAAACTCATTTTATGTAGCACATTGAATAGGGAGCTCTGTCAAGTATATCTGGTTATTCAGACCCCTGAACTGAGCTGCAAATTGATAAAGAATTATCGGTCCCCCAGTAAGATATAACTTGCGATGGTTTAAAAAAATAAAAAACATACTTCTGAAGAATGTCTTATTTTTTCTTTTAGGTTTCTGAAGGAGTGGGAAAGTGTCATTTGCTGCAGGAAGTTGGAGTTGTGAATACCCTGTGTCCTGAACCTGCTGCAAAATGTCTGGAGTTCCTGCAGGAGAGCAAAGGCAGTAGAACTGCATTCGTACTTTGTGGGAATGAATTACAGTGAGGACTTCTACCTGCCGCAACAATACCCAGGTTAATCTACTGGTGCACACCAACTGCTTAGGAATACGTGGCAACTCTGTGCTGGGTGCTGGACTGAGAACACCAAACTCGTTTCATGAGTGAAAGCTCTCAGAAGAACAGTTCTCGGTAAAGGAGAGAATTTCAAACACATTCATAAATGCAGCGTTGGATGTTTGCCTCGGCCAACTTCCTAAATTTTCCTTTTCCTGCCAGAAATTTTCTTTTCTAAAAATATTTGCCTTTGCTGTCTAATCTGGAGATGGATAAAATAGTGCTGATTTTAAAAATCTGACTGGTACAGGATATAAGAATGACTTCTAAAGCAGTGCCTGAGATGCTCTGGAACACATAACTGAATGCACTGTTCAGGGCATGGTATGGTTTCTGCACAACCCCCTGCTTCCCCCCAGTAACCATTACTGCCTTCCTACTCTGCTGGAGCATTTAGTACCCTCCTCTTATTCTAAGAAAAATACAGTTGCTGGCTCTGACATTCATTACGTGATAATCCAGATTAATTCAGACTTTGATGTAGAAACAGGTCTCATTTCAGCCACGAAGACACTCATTGCCCCACAGAAAATGCATGTGAACACGCATGCACATATACATGCTCAGGCAGTATGTAGAATTCCTTAAAGAAACTGTAGCTAACCACCTTATTAGTATTCCTCCCTCCTCTGTGTTTCACTTGCAGCAACAGAGGGCTGAGCAAAATGCAGTAGAACAGGGACAGAGACAGAGCTGGCAATCATCTCAGTGCAGGCTGCTGAATGTAGGGGGTGGGGGGGATGCAGCAAAGCAAGATTAATAACCTTGCCATAATCCTGTGCACCCTGGAAGGAGATACCTCTGGTGACTGAGCTGTTCTTGTCTTGATTAATTGGACTGAGCGAATGAGTGGCTGGCAATCCACCTGGTTTGGAGGCGACCCCCTGGTTTTGCTGCTCTCTGAATCCTCTACCCATCTGGGAAGGTAACAGTGAGACGTACCATCTGCAGCACACACAGCAGCTATTGGAGGCTACTACTGACAGTTTGCACTACAGTTTTTTGGTGAGCAAGAAGCCAGGTATATTGTACAGTAGGATATTTCTGTGCTCAAGCTACTGAATTTTTGCAGCCTGGTCCTTCAGCAACCCCCCACGCGCCCTCTTCCAATTCCCTTCGAGTTCTGGGCTTACTTTTGGCATGGTCTCCTGGACGCATTTTGCTGGGGATGGAAGAGCAGTAAATGGAACCTCTGAAAACTAATTGTTTTGCTTCTGTGTGACTCGAGAGAGAGAAAAGCAAGACGAATCAAGTGCAGCTAGAGGAATTTACATTTCTTTTGGAGAAGTTTGCAGAGGGACCATAAAAAAGGTAAGTCCAGGGGTTTGTCTACCCCTTCTGTCTCCTAGCCTGATTGTGCTTGTTTGTTTGGGCTTGAAAAAAAAACGATGAAACATGAGTAGCAGGTGGCATGGAGTGTGGTGTTTGTAAATTCTGTGCTTATGATTTGTATCCTCTTTTTTTTTCTTATCCTTTTTATTTTCCCTGCTGTTTGCACAGCAAAAATGCTTGCAGAATAATGATAATAGTGCTGGAAAACATTACTTGAATAGCACTAGAAAGCTCCTTTCATTTCAAAGGTATTAGAATTTATTGGGAGGTTTTTTGTTATCTACAAACAAGCTTAAAATATTTGGAAAGGATCTAGAATAGGCGAGAAATAAAGCTCATGTAATGTGGTCAGTAGAAGTCTCCATATTTTCATAAATCTTCTCCAGTTTTTTCTCTGCATTTTAGTCAGCTCTGGAATGATGAATATGTAAGTAAAATGCTGCTTCTGCTGCTGTTAGTGGAAATAGAAGGTAGCAGAATGGAAACAGGGTTTGTGCATCACTTTCTTATGTGAAGTTCAGCTGTTTGTTTCTCGTCAACCTTTTGAATGCTTCCTTTTCCCCTCTTTTTTTTTTTTTTTTAATGGCTATAGAATTTATGAAATATGTAGAGCTAAACAATAACTCATTCTGGAACAGAGTGCCAATCATAAATGAGTTTTTGTGGAGCCCTTAATTCTGGGAATGAAAGTGCCTAGCAGGCATTAAGGCAGCCAGAGTAAATGTCTCACCCAGCAGGGTTCATGGCTCTCCAATATTTCCTGATCTTTCATTCATATGGCTGTGATGCTACTCAGCATTTAAACCTGGCTCTTCTCCCCTGACTCCCCAGCATGCTGTTTCTGTGGGTACAGTATGACTGTTGCAGCCTTTTTTCCTGTCTTTTCATTATTTAATAGGAATAAAATAGCATTGCATTACAATAGAATCGGAGCTCTTGTAGTTAAGCTTTTTTTATTGCTGCACTGATAGTACTTAGCATTCCCAAGGAGGTGAGAAAACCATCTGTAAATACATTTCAAAGATGCTTGGTTCTCCAAATGGAATTGTTAGGCACTCACTCCTTCTCAATTATATGAATATGAATGACTAATATTGAAGGTTATGGTATCTATTTGAAAGACTGCTGCATAGCTGATTACTTTGTGTAAAAATACATGGATTAAAATAGTTCCACTAAATGAGATGCTAGAGGGGCTTATATGTATACATGTGTAATATATGTAAAGAAAAAGGGAATTACGTAAGATTTGTACAAGGGCACATCAAGTAAGATGAACCTTTAATCCATTTGGTACAAAAAAAAGTGTAATGAGCCTTCTTGTAATAGATCCTGTGTTGCAAGGCTAAAAACTTAATGAAAAGGCTCTGCTTCAGAGTAATCAAATCACTTTACATTATTGCATCCTGTCAGTCAGTCCCTCTGCTTCCCATCAGTTTTGCATAATAGCTTTAAAGAGGGATTAAGGAAGAAAGAAAAACTGGTTATAGGTGTGTTTCCCCTCATTTTCTGGAAGTGATGCTCTGTATTGCACGTGTTTTTACTGTATGATTATGACAAAGAAATCTCTTCGTGGCCAGCATGAAGTTTGCCATAGTTTTCCCTCATTGTACTTCAAGCCCCATCACATGTAGCACATGCATCTATTTTGCTACGTAGTGAGCTATCTTTTTAATGATGGGGAGCAGTCTCTGTGTGCTGATTTTTTTTTTTTTTTGGGGGGGGGGGGCGGCGGGGCGGGGAGAGGGGAAGCTCTTCAGAGCCTTGCCCCTTTTTTAGAATTCAAGTATAAGGCAGGGTGTCAAAGCAGAGATGTTGGATGAAGCAGGAGGGAAATGAAACGAAACAACTTTTATATTCTGGGGGAGAAGACAACACGTTTGCTCCACTAGAAATTCTGTGTGTTCTGGTGTGTTGGATGTGATTTAGTAGTGTTGTATGCCCTAAGCTAAGTGGGAAAGGTAGTCATCTGTATGCTGGAACAGAAAGGATGTCACTGCTCTCTTGATATGGTGTCCAAATGTCATTTTCATCTATCTCTTTGATCATCAAACCTTACAGAAGTGAGACTAGTGTGGATTTTTGTGGGTATAGTATTTACTATCTGCTTATGCTGCAGACTAATGCAAATGGTTTTTATTGTACATATTAACATATTCACTGAAGAGAAAACCTTCCCCCTTATAGCATGTTATATCACATGATTAGTTCTGGTTTCCAATACTATTTATATTCTTATGGCAGTAATGGGAATGGATAATACTCAGTCCTGCCAGGTTTTTATGTGTGAACAGGCATTAGCAGCAGTTGGACCCTCTTTTTTTTTTTTTTTTTTTTTTTTTTTTTTTAATGCAGTTAAAAAGAAGTCAAGTGTTTCACTTCAGTGTTTCTTCTTGCTGAGCCTTCCATTTTAATCCCGTTTTATAGCGTAATGCCCCAAATGCCTTCACTCTTGCCTAGCATGGAGGATGTATTCTTCTGTGTATGGCTTGGGTGCTCATGTGAGCTCACTCCACTTTGTATTGTGTATTCCAGTATCTTGCTGAAACATGAAGGGAAGGCCTGCAAAGCTGTTGCAAAGAGCAGGAATGTAGGTACAGAGACTCTTGAGCTTCATTATCTAAATGTTGTTTTAAGAATAAGTAGAAGATGGAAAAAAATGAAATTTCTTTTTCATTTAGTTCCAGTTAGTTGAGCAGCTTCCTTTTCTCATTGCTGAAGTCAGCCAACCAGGCACTAAGCTTCTCCAGCACATGCTTCTGTGTTTCTGAGACCCAGGGTACTTTACACATGAATTCCTTCCTCCTTCTGAAACAAGCTGGGCTGACAACTGGTAAGTCAGTCCTGGAGCTCTGCAGCAGGGGGAGGATGGGAGAGAGGAGATGTGACAGTAATCCCAGGACTAGAAGCAAAAGCACAATCTCTGTGGGATGGCAGAACACATCTTTTTGATTGCTGACTCATCGTGTTGGTCTGCAATATTACCTTACACTAATGTGATGATACTGGGCATGCCTTTGAAATAAAGAACCAGAGAAGTGTAGTCTGTCAGTAAACAGACACTACTTATGAATTTGTACTTCTCTAATTGCAAGTGGTGTAATCAACAGGAAATTCCCTTGAGTAGTGTTCTTAAATCTAGTACTTCAAGAGAACTGATAGTAAGTAAATTTTACTGCTTTTAGCTACTTAAGAAAATGTGAAGCTACAAGTAATAACCTTCCAATTGACAAGTTAGTTGACTGCAGACAAGCTGCTGTTTTTCCACACCGTTCTCCTTCCTGTTCATTTTCATTCAGTGTCAAAGGATAAGGTTAAGAATGAAAGAGGTTCAACACAAAATCCAGTTCCTGGTCTGGCAAACAATCATGTTAAATAAATTCAAATCTTTATCAGCAGATTAAAAACAATTAGGTCCCTGTTGCCAATACTCCTGCATGGAAATGTGAAAATGGTTTGGGAAATTCCTTAAATTCTTAGCTTTTCAAAAAACAGTTACTCAGTTTGTTTAGGAAAGATAGTCTTTGTAGTGTTATCTGGACTTCCATAGACTGAGATAGCCAGGAAGGCACCTTTTATTAGAATGAGTTCCTAATGGCTTTGTGAAACAAATACAAAAGATCGTGTTTGGTGTGGGGTGTGTTTGTGTGTGACTTGGTGTAGCAGTGCTCAGAAACAAGGAGAGTGTGGCACAGCTACACAGGTGTCTGCTTCTAGAGTCTGTTGTTCAGGCCGGTGCTTGCAGAAATGCTGAGGTGTAAGAGCTCTTGCTGATCAACTTATTGGGGGTTACATATGGCTACTGATGCTGGAAGTGAGTGGTGGGCAGAAATTCCTTCAGAAGCTAGGGACTTCCTTAGAATGTATACTGAGCAGGCAGAAATGTAGCAAGGGATCTTGGTTTGTTGCCAGTGTGTTTTGAGGAAATTTTTTGTACGGACAACAATTATTTTCTAATTCGCTGAATATTCTCAACTAGTCATCAATTCTGTTTGTGCATTACAAAGGCTTTTAGAGACATCAGTATAAAAAACATGCTTAAACTAGGACTCGTGTACTCATAACTGCACGTACAAAGGGCTTCTGTTGCTGCATATTTGTCGTAGCTTTGAGCTTGTATCCTGTGGCAAGGAGGTTTTCCATTAGGCCTGTTAGTTTTCTACCTCTTTGACAATTTAAGATGTTGTTTCTGTAGGTTAAATTTATGTCAAGTGCTCATCAAGTCCAGCAGTAATTAGAGGCTGTCTGGTCCAGTCCTGTTACTTGTCATGTTTATAAGAATAAAAACAGGGTTATATCTGTCTTAGTTTATCTCCTCTGAAATACCTGAATGAGTATGAGGTAAAACGTGTAAGTGAGGTGGAAGGGGAATAAATTGGGACTGGGGGGAGAGAGAGACAGATGGAACTGTACACAGTATTCCAGGTGTGGCTTCACCCTTGCTGAGTCACCTCTCCTGCCCTGCTGGTGATACTTTATTTAATGCAGCTTTTTTAGTGGCAAAGCACCCTGCTGACTCCATCAAGTTGCTGTCCACCAGGCCACCTAGGTCCTTTCCTGCGAAGTGGCTTTGCAGCTGGGTGACCCCCAGCATGTACTGGAGTTGTTCCTCACCAAGTGCAGGACTTTTAGCTTTCCTTGTTGAACTTTGAGGTTCTTGACTGACAGCCTGTCAAGGTCCTGCTGGATGCCAGCATGGCTTTTTTGTGAATTAGCTACACCCCCTAGTTTTGTGTCATCTGTGAATTTACTGAGGGTGCATTCTACTCTATCATCTAGGTTGTTAATGAAGAGGTTCAACAGGGCTAGACCCAGTATCAACCCCTGGAGTATTCTGCTTGTTCCTGGCCTCCAACTAGACTTTGTGTCCTTGACCACTACCCTCTGGGTCTATCTGTTCAGCCAGTTTTTGATTTACCTCCTTATCTGCTCATCCAGACCATGCTTCCTTAGCTTCTCTGTGAGGATCTTATAGGGGACAGTGTCAAAGGCCTTACTGAAGTCCTTGAAGACAAAAGTCACTGCTCTCCCCTCATCTATCAGGCTGGCCTTTTCATTTTAGAAGCTTATCAGATCAGTCAAGTATATTTTCCCCACGGTGAATCCATGCTGACTACTCTTGTTGACTTTCTTCTCTTTCACGGGCCTGGAAATGGTTTCCCATTTCCATTAGCAGAGGGGCCTGCATTTTAACTGGTCTTCCTGTTGTCACTGATGTACTTGTAGAAGCCCTTCTTGTTGCCCTTGACATCCCTGGCCAGATTCATTTCCATTTGGGCTTTAAAATTGAGCTATTTTATAGTTGCAGAAGAAAAACGTATCGATACTGCTTGGTTGCCCCATGTTGCAGGGATATTTTCAGTGGAATTTTGTTTTTCATTTTCTATTTTGTCCACCAATGTACTATCTTGTCTTTTCAGCTGTCCCAGAGAGAAATTGGCAAATGAGAGAGAAAAGTAACACTTCCATGCTATATGGTGGATCACCACGAAAACTAGTATGACATCATTTTGGTATTGTTAGGTAAAGCCAAGGATGCTACTGTTTTGCCTATGTAATGTGATTTCCTCTCCTCTGCCTTGCTGTTCACTGTTCTAGTGCTCTTGACAACATGATGCAGTTTTTAGTTAAGGGGACAAAGAAGGTGAATGTGCTGAGATTAGCCCCTTCTGCAGAGACTCTCATACTGAGGCTGCATTTGCTTCAACCTATTTTTATTTATAGACTTTTCTCTGGAGCTACTCACTATAGTAACTGTGCATTTCATGTAAACCAGTAAATTCTCAGTAAACCCTGAATGAGCTAGTCCAGGAAGAAAATGAGGCACTCAGAAACAAAATGGTCTACCTGAGACTTTCCTAACCAAACCTGGAAGAGTAACCAGCTTCTGGAAAGCAGAAGATTCAATAGCAAAAGTTGGATAGTAAAGAGTGGAATAGGTAGACTCAAAGGAGGAAGGGAAAACTATGAAGAGATTACCCTGAAGATAAAAGTAGAATTATAATGTTGCAAGGGTACAAGTGAGGAATGCAATGAAGAAAATCTTGTTTTTGCATGGGGTGAAAGTGTGTTTCAGCAGTTTGGGTGGAAAAGACTGGGTTACAGAATGACTATGGACAAATTTTGCTCCTTTAAGCATCTCACACCTACACTTCAGAAATACCACATGAGTCCCAAGTCTGCATTTCTGCTTTGAGCAAGGTAGGTAAAGCAAAGCTAGTAACAGGAGTGGCATTATCAGAATTCTACAAGGGATTTGCATCTTGAAAAAGCTTAAAGAGTTGAGCCTTAAACTTTAGTATAGGAAATTCAAGGTAGAGGTCCTTAAGCAAATGAATGTATATTGAGTAAGAATAAATATGGAGGAAGAATATGTGTTCCTGGAAATAATGCCAGAGTTGTAAACATTCAAGTCATGTTCTTTATCTGCTAGACTGTGCAATCATTCCTCTTAGGTGGAAGTGCAGTCTCATTCTGAAAACAAATGAGATGCAATACAGAGTTTAGACCATGCCTGGGAGAAGGGAGCATGTGAACTAGAGAGGAATGTGGGTGCAAGAAAAGAAGCAGCTTCACGAAGTCAGAAGTGACACGGGCATGCACAAAACCTGAGTTGAGATGGGGTTATTGGGACAGCTATGGGAATGAGCAATTGGTTCACAATCATTAAGATTTGCATCAGCTGAACTCAGGAAGACTCTGAGGCATTCAGAGGAGGTAACTTAAGTATGCAAAAGCCTAGGTATCCAGAGATAACATTTAAATTAAATGATGGTTACACTGAAAATTTATATTGTAAAGGAGGTAATAAGTAATCTAACTTATTGGGTAGGTATTTTGTTTCTGGAAAATAAAGTATTAAGACTTTAAGAATTCATGAAGTATTCCTTAGAATATTTGAGACTCTAATTTTTTGTGTTTCAGAAATACCCACATGATTCATTGAATAACTTAGTTCTGTAAGCTTTGAAGATTGTGACGAAAATTAATGAATGGCTCTACCAGCTCTAGAATGTGCAAATAATTTGGATGAACTGGATTAATGTAATCTGGTTGTCAGGCAGTAAGTACTGTGCATCCTTTCTCCACTTCAAGTTTCATGCGAGCCTGAGCCATGTGTTTTTTGACTCTGAAACACCGGTGGATGCTTTTAGCAGAATGGGCTGTGTGTAGCAGAGCTAGTCAGAGGCACCTCTTGTTTTTCTGTGACCTGCAGCGAGTGTCTGTATTGCTTACTGGAAAACAAAGTGGCCTCAGGGGAGCAGGGATTGCCCTAGTCCTTCTTGGCACTGTACTGCCATGCAACTGCCATGGAATTTAGCTGGGTAATAAGGCATCATAGCCTGATTTTTTAGCTTTCTTTTTTCTCCTTTGTCATTGATATTCAGGGCTTGTTAGAATAACCTGATGCCCTCCTTATACAGGGGTCGCAGCCCTTCAGACCACAAAAGATCCATTCAAACTGGGATTCCCTTGACAATCAGCTTTGCAGTTTAAGCAGCTTTATACAATACTGAAAACAGTGACAGTTGAGAGAGGTAACTAGAAGACTTCTTATAAATACTTGGCTTGGGAATGTGTGCTTAAGGGTCTTAAGCTGCCTAAAGGAGTCTCTTAATCTGTTCTAATTCTTCTTATATTATTTCTTTTTCTGAAGTAGGCGGAGATGCAAGATCTTTCTTTTCATTTAGATGAATGGAGAAGTTCCACACCTGCCTCCAGGGCTATCAGACTCAGTTTTGTAGTATGTGGTTTGGGGATACCACTTTGTAATACATGAACCATCAAAACTTGGAGATTACTACCTTAGGTTTGTCCTATTTTTACAGACATTCGTCTCTGCATTTCTACTTACGTCTGAACTTTGTTCACCACGAGGCAAGTGTTGCTAACTCTCCTGTTTTCCTGTGTGGATGGTGTTAGATTAGACACTTAATAACAGAGGGAAGAATTTCCTTGATCCTGTGGGTGCCTTCTTGTGGAGACTTGTGTGATACTCTCCAAGAGTAGTAGTGTTAAGTCTGTCTTTGAGCCTATGACATATGAGTTGTGCATTCTGCTAGACCCTGATGGTGTGCAGAGACAGGAAGCTTAGTAAGGGGACTGTCCAAAATACTACTTAGAACTGGAAATTACATAAATATTTTGCTGTGACTCATATGGGTTTCATTGATTACTCCATCTGGAATTTAAGTGGAGCTTTTGGGACGCGGGCA
The DNA here is from genome assembly GCA_011076525.1 of Nettapus auritus. Classification (NCBI taxonomy): domain Eukaryota; kingdom Metazoa; phylum Chordata; class Aves; order Anseriformes; family Anatidae; genus Nettapus; species Nettapus auritus. The sequence goes on along the minus strand of CM021769.1, from coordinate 50,403,173 downwards.
TAGCAGTGGAGAAGCCAAACTTTTTTCATCTCTAATCTGGCTGGAAAATAGACCTATCTTCTTGTCTGTGGCTGGAGATGAGCCAGTTTGAATGAGTTACTACTTCTGGTGTGGTTAGCAGGAATTATGCTTCTCTCCTTTCCCTGACATTTATCTTTATGCAGTCAGGTATGAGGAGGAAAACCTCGTGAGAAAAATGTTATAGTTAAAATAATGCCTTTGAGGATCCAAAGGAAGTAGAATTGATAAGGCTACTACTTTGACATTCATAAACGTTTCACTTGCTAGTGGGAATGAGCGGTGTGTTAACATCGAGGAGGAGGAAGTGCATTTTGGAAAGCTGTGATATTTCTAAATCTATGAATACTTGAGGAAATAACATCTATCTAGAAAAGTACCATAAGTGATTTCCAAAGATTATTTAGTCCAGACTAAGCATCTACTGTACAACAAGAATGTTGCTTTTATCAGAAACTATGCCTGAGCATGGAGCACTTGAAATTCTTTCACTTTTGAGTGTTGCTGACAGTCTTTTTTCCAATTTGTTTAATTGTAGTTGGTCACTTTCATGTTCTTATCTAGATCTTCAGGCAATGTAAATGGGTAGGTAGATCAAATAAAGATGTCAGTCTGAGCAGTTGTCCTGCAGTTGTACTACAAAATACTGCCTGCCTACTTTTTTAAATGTAGGTGCAGTTGTGCAATCACTTCAGGCTTAGGCATGTTTAATAATTAAACCTAGTGATAAGCAGTACAAGAAGCACTGGAGAAAAGGTCATTGGAAGAAGAAGTGTGCATCTTTCTCAAAAGGCTCTGGTGTTATTTTTTGATTTCAGTGACACAAGAAAACATTAAGAATTTAAGGTTACACAGGCTTTATATCATTGTTAGTAATGGGACTGCAAGTTGCCCTCTGTTACTGTAATACTACTTTTGAATTTTTAATATTATGAAGGAAAGGGAATGCTTTAATTGCTTCAGTTTCTAAAAACAAATATGCCTCTAGTTTTTAGGGAAACTGTCTTAAGTAGTAGTACCTACTAAAAAAAAAAAACCCTAATACAGTTGGTAAAAGCAAAAAGCTGCAATAAATACACTTTAGGCAAGAAGAGGAATACCGTAAAATTGTTCTATTTCTTTCTAATGTCAAGTCTTAAGGTCTCCTACTTGAGCTCATGTCTTCCATTTTGTCTGTACTTCTATAGGATCTCAGTTTTATTCTTTATTGCTAGACGTTAATATTGAGAAGGAGACAGCATATAGGGGATGTATAAACCTAAACTTTTTTGCCCTTACTTTTGCCCCAGAATGAAAGTCTTTGAATTGCATCATTTATTCTTTCTACCATACTTAGGAATATTGCTTATCCCCCAGTAGGATAGGCAATGATTTGAAGAACGAAGTCAGAAATTTTCTTAGTGACGAAGTATTCTTTATTGGCAGCGCTGGATGCACGGGGGATCTCTCCGCCTAACGTGCATACCTGAAGTGACAAACTTTCTCATATTTATACAGCAAAACAATGAATAATCAATTAACGCCTATACATATTCGTTACCTAACCCCGACTACTCTTGCTTCGTATGCTAATTAGCTTATCAGTCCTTTGCGCTTGTGCAGATTCTTCCAAGAATTGTGGGCAGGGGTCTTCGGGATGTGGGCAGTGGTCTTTGGGAAGAAGACTTCCTCGCAGTGCACTTTTCACCTTTTGCTTAAAATGCTGAGTCAGCAGGGTTAGCTGTTTTCCAAGCTGTAAAACCAGTTTCGGCTGACAACCTGTTATCTGTCTTTCCTCATTTGGTGTGTTTTTATCTCAAGTTTCAGCCTCCGCCAGCATCCTGTTATCTGTCTTCCCCCCCTTTTGGTGTGTTTCAGCTCAATTTTCAACAAGATGCTAGCAGACACAATATACATGAGGATATCTTATTCTCATTATATTTTAACTACAAGATTTATTCTATCCTAGAGTGAGTTCATACTATATCAGCAATACGCACTGCCTTCAATTCTAGGATGGCATTTTGGCTGTTCTGGGGGAACAGGCTCTCTTTCTATAACTGTTGCTGTTATAAAAGCTCAAGCATCTGTGGTTAGAAGTAGGGTCTTATATTTGATCTACTGTAATGATATGCAGATGCTCTGTGATTAGTCTTGCTTCTGCTTTCTCTGACCTGTCTTTCTGTAGGGTAAAGAATGTATAGATTTATATACTGTATAAACTACTAAAGCTGTTATTAAACTATTACATTAAGCTGGTATATTGCTCCCTCAGCGTATGGTTACTACCCTTCAGGACAAATGAGAAGCTTTCCTGCCACCACCTTGTATACTCCTGGCACTTGTGCTGTTTCTGATTAACTTATTTTCTCTGTATTACAGTAACAAATATCTTTAATGACATTTCATTATATATATTCAATGCCCTGGGTTTCATAAAATGAAGAAATGTTTTTATTTGCTTGGGCTTTCAGTCTCTACTTGCAGGTACTCTGCAAGCAGTAATCATGTTTTTGAATTTATTGTTGAATTCAGTTGTTTCATGATACAGAGCAATACTTCCCTTCTGAGATCGTACTGTTTAAATCTGCAGCATTGGAACAAAATTGGATGCACAGTTAATGCAATGCATTAAGGGTCAAGGCTGTTGTTCAGGCATATGATCTTCTGAAACCTGTGACCTTAAGTCACAATTGTTCTATTAAGTTGCTCCTCTGCAGGCAGAAGTGAGGATCAGAACAGTGATGTTGCCTTGTTGCTGCCTGCTGCATCACCTTCAGTGGCCAATGGGATTTAAGATTATACTGTGTAACTGCAGAACAGAGATAAGAGGAGAAATGGATCATGTTTGCGACACCTACAGCCAAACTACCTAGATTGATCCCCAGCTAGAACTGTGACTGCGATCTGTGTTAGATGAGAAGATAACAGTGGGGTCAAAAAGTCAGGATAGTGGGGGAGCCTTTGTGTCCTTTTAGGTTATGAGGATCAAGACTATCAGCAAGGTTAGGTCTGGTTTTGTTTCTTAATGTTGTCATTGTGAACTCATTGTTTTTCTTTCGCTTATGTGCTTGCTTGCATTGCACTGGTGAAGGTATAAAGGCCAGGTTGGATGGGGCTTTGTGCAACCTACTCAAGTGGGAGGTGTCCCTGTCCATGGCAGGTTGGGTGGCACTAGGTAGTCTTTAAGGTCCCTTCCAACCCAAACTGTTATGTGATTCTATGAAGGTGGAGATCAAATACACAAGCAGGTTCTGACTCATTCTCCTCTGCACTGGATAGTCCGAGAATAATTTGAGAAGCATTAAGCAAGAGCTGACTCACTAAATCAGCCATGAAGTGTGGACTTGCTGTATCGGATGCCATGTCTTACTTTCCTGTGTTTTGTGTGGCCTATGGTCCCTGGTGGGTGTGAAGCTCCAGCCATGGTTGGTACTGGAGCTTATATTAATACATCATGTTACAAATCATGCTCTGGAATCACAGGGTTGATTTTGTTTCCCTTGAGGGCAGGAAACAACCAAAAGAGAAGTGTGGGATCAGTCTAATAGTAAAGATAACTGTTATAAACCCCGAGCAGGCATCAAGCTGCTTGAATTGCTCTGTAGTTACGTGGTGAAGCCTGAGGGCTGACACTGCTCTGAGGACACTGACAGGTGAAACTCAGAACAGCTGGAGATTGCAGCAGCATTAGGGTTTAGAGACCCTACAGCAATCCAGCTAGCTGGTTCCTGCAAAGGATATATTTGTAACGTTTGATGGCAAAATGACCCTTGTGGCAAGAGTTTTAAAGCAAATAAGGTTGTAAAGCAAGTAAGGTTGCAGTGCATGAATCTACAGTTTGAATTTAGAGGAAACTCTGCCCCCTGAAGACAATCCCTACGGCATTTAATGGATATGAAAATTATGGGCTTCCATGGAAGAGTGATAGGATGACGTGATGATTACTTGTAAATTTATGGAGTACAATAAAACAATTAATATAGCATTCTCCTGTAGGACTTACTGAATCATCCCAAAGCACTTATTGTTTGGGATGTAATTTTTTATTCAATTTGATATGAAGGCCCCAAAGTAGAAAACTGATTAAAAAGTATTTTTTTTTACTTTTGGTATGTGTTCCTTAAAGAGCAAGTATATTTACACTTGGGATTTTATCTATAGAATTGATGCTTAGAAGAACAGTATAACTTCTTACCCAGTAACTTCTGTTGTTGTGTTAGGGGGGAAAAAAAATAGATTTAGAATGGTAAATAAACTTGTTGGTAGCCTTAAAGAAGTAACATTGCATCAATGTTGGGTATGTGGACTATCGCAGTGATGTATTCAGGAGAAGTTGTTTCCAAGTGTGTGAAATGGGGACGGAAGGTTCAGAAAGGTGGCTTTGACTTCTGGTTTTTGGGAATTAATGCGTTGAGCATTTACAATTTTTAATGAGATGGGAGCTGAGGCAAGTTTTTGAAGTTTTCAATTCTTAGACTTGAGGCAAAACTGAAAGAACACGTGCATTCACGTGTGTGTATTCTTAATAAAGTTTTAAAGTAGAGTCTTTTTCCAAATTGAGTAAGGCAAAGAATCTGTGGATCCTTCAGGATAACCCTTCTATCTTCTGTATATAACCAGTTGATTTAAATAATGCTTTTAATACCCATTTAGTCTTGTTATGGCTTGTCTGGCACTTTCAGAACCAGGTTTGCATACTTAGTGCCAGCTTGCTTTATGAAATAACCTGAGGTAAATTCATGCTTTGATCTAAACTATTCATAAATACTAATACCGCTCTTGCTGCTAATTGTTTTCTAGCAGTGTTTAATGCTAACTTGTCCAGATTTTGGTCAGGAAATAGCAGGGGCTATAGAACTGCATCCCTATTCTGATGTCTATGGCTAGAAAACGTGTGCACATGTATTTCTTTGAAAGCCTCCAGTGTTCTTTCACATTGACTTACTTTTACTGCAACAGAAGCAAATTTTTGCTGGAAACATTGAAAATTCCTGTACATCTGAGGTGAACAACGATCAGAATTGTTAGATGACCTTTTTTTTTTTTTTTTTCCCCCTACAGTCCACTGAAAGAAGGTCATGTCTCAACTTAAGAGTTGGTACCAATGTTCTTTCTTTCCCCCCAGCCTCCCACCTTTTTGTGCCCACAAATTAGCCATAAGCTCTGCTTACCAGGGTCCTTTGCATCTTCACCCCTATGAGCAGATCTGAGTGTTGTTTCCTCTGGGCAGTCTTTTTCAAAGATTGTATCTGGAGCCAAGCATTAAGACACCCTTTAAAAGAGCCCTATCTCTACTTGAAATCTTTCATTCTTTCTCATTTGCTGTCTCTTCTGGACTCCTTACTGACTTTTTATCCTGATTGAAAGTAGATGGTTTAAAAATCAATTTTTGCTTGTGTTCTTGGTGACCTGATACTCCTTTATGCATTGCTCTTAAGAATCAGTCCTAATTCCAGTTTATCCTGGTACAGCATAAGCCTTGGGAACCCTAAATCACCAGCAGGGAGGGCTCGAAGCGCTGGGTCAGCACAGTTTCTCTTGCCTAACCCCAGCCTCAAGCCAGGTGAGGTGGGGAGGAAGCCCCCAGGTGCTGGTTGCTGCTGTGGGGCCATGTCCCTGCAGCTTGGGGTGATCCCACTGCGGGGCCCATTGTGGTTCTGAAGGATGGCCTCCTGCTGTGGAACTGCTTACCTCATTAAAACGATCCCCCTAAGCAAGCATGAGGTACTTGATCTAATAACTAATTATTTCATTAGCTGTGTGAATTGACGTGACCATATGCTTACAGGCAAGTACATCAATCCAATAAAAATCAGGTAAAATGTGTTCATTACCTCTGAACTTCCCTCCTTTTTCTTATAACAGTTTCTCTAGTACAGATGTTTACTTTCATTACCTTTTTTTTAACCTGAAAAGTTTTTTTTTTTTTTTTTAAAAAAAAAAGCCCTAAAATTGAGGGCATTATACACTCTGTTTAGAAGAGACCCTGATGGAAGTAACTTGACTTTAGTGATATCAGTTCACTGTATAGGGAAGGAATTGAACAGAAAAAAAAATCTAAGCTTATTGTAGATAGTGGACAGCCCAAAAAAAAAAAAAAAAAAAAAAAAAGCCTTAATCTGTAGAGAAAAATGGCAGGAAACTTTGTAATAATAGTTTGTTCTCTCTGGTCAGGGGTGTGTGTGTGTCCAGACTTACAAAAAGCCGTCTCTGCTCCTATCTGTATGAGAAATGCAAAGGTTCTCTTGGTTCCATGAAGGAATCTAAAACAATCTTGCAATGATGTTAAATAATAAATTATGGTTATTTATATCTCAGAACAAAGAAAATATTTTAAAATTCTTAGAATTTTTGAATACTCTCTGATGTAGAAGAACAGATTTCTCCCCCCCCCATTTTTTTCTGCGTTGTTTGCTCTACCACAAGATTCTTTTGCCAAGATGGATTTAGTTAATGTAGATCATCAGAAAGTAAATGACAGTGCCTTGGATGAACGAAGTGCTTTCAAATCAGAGTGTCTTGTTTAGTTTCTAGACACACAGTGAATGTTTACCCTTGAGAGAGAGAGAGAGACCATTATTCAATTTAAACTCTGTTCTAAGTGTATCAGGGATGAGCATCTGAAGGTACCATACCCTGTCATGCGCGTACCTTTTTCATACCAAAATAAATGTAAGTTGTTTTGCTCTCTTTTAGTATAACTTCTTATGCTATAATGCTTATTAACAAATGCATGTTATACACCTCCTTAAAGCTTTCTGAGATACTTCAACTATAGTGTACCAATGAAGTTCACACTGGGCTGGATATGCTCAGGACAGCAATTTAGCAGCCTTGTATGCTTAGGAGAAGTGGGAGAAAATATCCTGTGTACGCAATAAGCTACAGATAAATTGGGGGATTTAGTTATCTTTATTTTTTTAATGAAAGAGCAATTAGAGTACGTTCATGTTGAATCGTCTGAAGTGTATGTGGGTTTTGCCACATCTTTGTCTTCATTAAAACTTTTTTTTTTTTTACTAAAGTTGTTCAATTGTATTGGCAGTTTGAGTAGAGGAGGAATTACAGACTTTGGAGGTAAGTTGATGCTCAGGGACGAGGAAGTCTGGCTGGCTGCTTATGCTAGAATTACTAATGGAATTAATTATTCTTGGGAGTCAGAGTAAAATCCCACTGAAATCAGCATCACCTGCTCAAAAGTTGTGTGTTCAGGATTGATATATATTCTACTGTATATAATCCCATTACTTTTACTGGGGTCTTGTTTTCAAGGTTCTTTTCAAGTCATAAGGTCTTAAAGTTGGAAGATATGAAATTCAGTTCTGTACTAAATGTAGCACTTCACCTAAGTGCTACAGTAAAAAGCTAAACTTGCAGATTCCACAGCTGTAAAATGTTGAATTGGAGTGAGTTTAATTATCTCAAGCTAATACGTGTGCAAATAGACATTCTGACTATAAAAATGATACCCAAGTCTTGATCAGAATTCCAGTCACAGTTCAGTTTCTAATGATTTGGAAAGTGATTATATATCTCTAGTGTACCTCATTAGCAGTATAAGAGTGTGTGACTGAATTCGAATAACTGTTTGCTTCATTTTTGTGTTAATCAACCCAACCCCTGAAATATGATATCTTATACTTGCCTAGTGTGTAGAACTATTATTGGAGTAGGAAATGCAGTGGCTTACTTTATCCATGGACTAAATGATTTTCAAAATCTCTAATTTGAGTCCAGCAGTATGAAAAAAAAAACTCATCTGCTTGTTTCAGTGTAGGCATGATTAATTTTAGGCTCAACCTGGAAATTGAGTGTATTTGAGTGTATCATCAATTTTCAAAAGATAAGGCAGCTAAAATGGAGATGTCCTTGAAGTTTTATAAGCCTAGAGAAGCCTAGAAGACCTGAAGGACTACCTTGCTATCTTGAAAAGCATAGTGGAAATAGGCCTATTTCTCTTCTGGATTTCTTTCAGTTGTCAAAATTTTGAGAACCAGCAGCCTTTGCTTTTCTGAAAACACATTACTCCTTGTGGCAGCTGCGTAAATGGCTGCTGGTGCCAGAGCTTTATACGTATGTGAAAGGCTATGGCACAAATCAAAGCCATATGCATATGACCATAATACTTCTGTTACTAGTAATGAGATGCTTTCACATGATGGAAGTGATCCTATTTCTAATATATACATGGGAAAGGAGAAAGATGGGTGCTAATAAGGCACACTAGAGATTTATCCCTTTAAAGCACTTCATAACAATTTGAAAATTGTTTGTTTCAGCACCTTAGTGCTTAAAATCAGTAAATCTTGACATTCCAGACAGAAAGCGATAAAGATATTGGCAAATCTGGGTTAGTCACATCTCTGGGCTAACACATACCGTGCTACAAAGCTGGTGCTTCCTCATACGTTACTTTTTCATATGGGAAAGCATCTAGGAGATATGAGGTGTTTTGTGAGATAGTTGTCCAGTTCAACACAGTCCTTCAATTAACTGGATTTTAAAAAATGCCATTTCAGAATAATCCTTCTGTGTATTTAAACTGTGCATATAGGATAAATTCCTAATGAAGCTGTGCCATGGTTTACTGCTGTGCCAGAAGTTAAGGCCTTTTTTTTTCCTTTAAATATCTTTAAAAATGAAGAAACAACTTGATTGCATGGCAGTCTACTTCCATACAACTTAAAGCAATAGAACAGATGTGAATTAAAAATGGCTATCTTCTCCTGTCTTTCCCTTAGATGTAAAGAGGGTCTATATTCCAAAGAACACAGACTCCAGTACTGTAATTGTTCCCTTTTCCTGTTTAGATTTAGATCTGTATTATTAATGGTCTATGTAGCTGGCAGTAATTTTAGAGGTTTTTTGAAAACAGTTTTGCTTCTACTTTTGTCTCACTTTTTCTTATCTGCATAAACTTTGTGCTTTTCAGGGAAGAAAGGCCTTTCTGTTTTCCCTCTAGAAATCTCACTTGACATTTAGCAAGGGATGTTTTTAAGAATGTCAGATTGATGAGAGCTGTTTGCTGAAGTCTTGCCATGTTCATTCAGCTGGACAATATCTGTTGTTAACAGCCATAATTATTATGAACAGGTTGAAAAGGACAAGCTTATTGCTGTAGTTTGGCAACACGCTTTTGAGCTGCTGGTTACACAGTAGTAATACTTGGCACATTACATTGCTTTTTATCTTTGAAGTGCTTTATGGATATTGACTAACCAAATGGATTAGAGGCTATCTGTAGGTCCCTTGGTTGGAGGAGCAGAAAATAGCTTTTCATTTATGTTTTAAAATTTGTGAATATTTAAGTTCTTGATGATAAGCAATAGATCAATGTGACCTTTGTAGTTAACGTATGATTCAAGTTGTGAAAATTAGTTTTTTGCTTTAATTTTAAGGAATGTGGATGGCTCAGGTTATGATAAATAGGCTGTGCACAAGTAGTATCAATATCAATGTCTGGAGTACTGTCAATTCTGGGTCAAATCTTGTCAATAGCTTTTTCTCCTACCTGTCTAGGCACATCGTTACTGAGAGTGAGCAAAGAGTTGGTTGGTCTTCTGCAGGTATTCTGGCATTCTTTTATTGCATTACTGTTGCTTACATCCAAATAAACGTACCAAGAAAAAATGTACAAATTAATGTTATAAGTTTGGCTGAAGACCATGTTCCAAGTTCCCATGCTATAGGAACTGGGTAACTAGAGAGCTTTTCTTCTTTAGCTTTTTTTTTTTTTTTTTTTAAATTGCACCAGTGTGGCAATGCAAGCAGGATCACCCTGGTGCTGGAAGCTGTTGTTTAGAGTGAATGAGAAGCTCCAGAAGCTTTAGAAAAATCGAACTTGAGTTTTGGAGTTATGGATGTGGGTCTGGTTGCACAAGTTGCATTACTGAATCTGTTTCCTGGTCAGCCACATGATGGATGGAGAAGAAACAGGAGAGTCTTGTGCTGGGTTAGATTCTACTGTTGGTATCTTTCTCTATTACGCAGACAGATATGGGTAGATATTTAATCAAATATGATTATGGGTAGATATTTAATCAAATAAGAATTTGCAGATGGGCTCTAGTGACTATTTATGCTAATGAATAGAACAATTGCTGTGTAGTAGCCTAAATGGTAATTAGGCCATATGTTAGGAAAAGCATGTGTTTGGCCAGCTGACCCTCAGTATTGAATGTACCTGATGGAATGGGACAATGCCTTACACGACATCTTACCCATGTATCTTTGTGTATGATGGTGCTAAAGAAATCATGACTTATGGCTAATTCAAATGCAAAGCTCTTTTTAATTTTTTGTGTACATCACATTTATGTAAGCATATTTGCGTTGGTCATCCCTTTATTTTGTGGCATAGGGAAAAATTATCTACTTTCTTTAAAACTCTTTTTAGGTTGGAGGAAGGTGATTTGAAATGAGTTTCAATATATAAATTTAGAAGGGTCATAAAATATACAATTTACCATTTGGGTATTTAGATAGATCATTGCCAAGAAGTAGAAAATAATGTTTAGCTGATTGATATTTCTAGTTAACTGAAGTGTGCTCAGAGCAGCTGTATGGAGCTTGAAAGTGTGACACATTTCAGCCTTTCAGACTTGAGAGCAATTATCAAGAGAACCTTAGAGCTGGATTTTCTTAGACCTTGTGTGCCCCTTTTGGATAAGCAAACAAAAGTCACTTTGAAAGGTTCTCCACACTTACTGATTTTTATTGTGGCATTAATAGCTATATTTGTTTCAAAAGGCTTGGATGCGTAATAGACTTTTGATAATCTGACCTTTTATTTGGACACATGAATGTGAACTGAGCCTTTTAAAAGTTCAGGCCGTTGTTCCTTCTGGCATTGTTTAGATCTAACGATCACATAATTTAGAATTTAGTGTTTACCTTCCATGTTTTATCTGTGATGTTTTGGGCAAAGCATTGTTAGTGATCATGAGACATTCTGGTTCAATGACATAGCTGGGAAATCATTCCCATCTCTCTGGGCTGAGTTTTTAGCCAGGCAGGTGTTGCTTTACTTTCAAGTCCTGAGGCACTGATAAATAAGTAGCAAGATCATCACGCAGCTTCCCTTTAGCCTGCTAGCTTCCAGCAAACCATAGTTCACGTTTAACTCTGCTTTCGGATAAATCATCCAAACTGACCATGGATAACATTGTTTTTCATCTCTGAATTAAAGACTGGAATTGTTGCTAGTAGAGACTCACAAACCTTAAATGCACAGAGCTTCAGGGTGTGCTTCCTGTGACTTGTGTCTACTTACCTATTTAGCAGGGTCTCACATTATCAGGGTTTATATTGATCTTTGCTATGATTTCCAGTGAGATGGAGCTTATGGAGAGAGGGAGACCAACCCCCTTTGAGGCCAAAAAGTAAACAAATCAAAGGAGAGCCTAGCATAGCTGTAGGTTTGGAAGGATGGCAGAACGGTGTCTAGTCCACGTGCCTGTCCACAGAAGGATCACCTATACTTGTGTCACTTCTGGCAGGTGTCTAACCTTTTCAAGGCCTGTGACAATGAAGACTCCATGAGCCACTTGCTTTGTCGTTTGAAGCTAGCAAATGGTCTCTGGGAAGTTGCTTGTAGTGCTTGAATCTTAGAAATGCAATTGATAACGTGAATGCTGTCAGTGTCCCTCATCCATGCAGCAACATGCTCGTTCCCATCAGCATGTGCCTGATGATTTCACAGATTATGCTTCTTTAATTAGAGCATAGAAAATTCTGCCAGAGATTGACACTCCCAGGCCTGGTACAGTTTTGCATATTCTGCCAGGCTATTGCTGGGAGATGTTGGGGGGGTTTGGTTTCACTTGGGATTAGTTCTGCTGCAATAACAAGCATTTCACCCGGAACTTGATTGAAGAAAGAGCAAGCTGTTAAAGGACAGTCATGTGAAGAGCTCATATTCAGGGCTTAATTTCTTCCTAGTACCTTGGGGTTCATTATCTGAAGTAATCTTCCTTATAACCATGTGATCTCTACCCTCCAGCAACCAAGTGCTTTTTCATAATCAGCACGTAACGGATTGGATGCTACTGTATGGGAGTAGGGATAAGTTCTGGTACACAAAAGGTAGGGAATACCAGATTAGAGGGCAGATGGCACTGCTATCAGAGGAAAACAGCTAAGGAAGTTACTTGGGAGTGGGGAAATAAATCGAAGAACACTATGCATAAGCATGGTCTCAGTCTTTGAACCTAAAACTGTAAGTATACATACCATATTATGGCGCTTTTGCTGCTTAGTGGGTTGCTTTGGGTGCAGGTATAGTGTTCACCTCCTGCCTTGTTTGCCCTTTAGACCAAGAGCCACTGCAGAGCTCTTGACCTGGGTAGTGACTGGGCAGGAGGATGTGGGATGGATGTTTTTCCATCGCTAGAGTTGGTCTCTGGATCCTGTGTGACCAAGTGGAGGAACAGAGATAGGACGAGATGAGAATCATGACAGTTTTTGCAAACCTCAAGTCTTGTACAAGTTTCTGGAGCTAAGCAGTCTACTTGTATATTTCTCCAAGTGCTCTGTTGGGTTTGATAAGCTATATGTGTTCAGTTGCTTGCAGCTCTTGCTTTCTGGAATTTATCAAGTCTCCATAATGTTGCTGAATCTTGATCATCTTACCTTCCTAGGCAGTTGCACCGGCTAGATGCATGGTAAGATGAACAAAGTCAGTGTTGAAACTGAGCCTTTTATCTAAGCTGTTGGCAAATGCTGTTCTTGGCTTGGGGCTAGAAACTAAAATTTCTGTGTATATTCTCTCTGACTTGTGAGTAGGTTTTCATTACTTGAAACAAAAACCTCTGCCTCAGCTTTTCTTTCTGTAAAGCTGGGTCTGGGAAGACAGCATTCACCAGTGTCTTTGGCTGTCTACATAAATGTTTGCTGGTTGTGAAGTGTTTAGAGACCTTGTCACGCTGCCCTTGTCTGCTTTGCATGTCACACTTCTCTTTTTTTCTTATTTCTGATTATCATCCTGCTGTGGATTTTTTTTCCACTGATATGAATCCTAGCTTATAGAAATGCTTTCTCAGACTTCTTAGTTTCAATTTCAAAAATGTGATTGAAAGGTGTTCCATTTTATTTCCTGAATCCTTATTTTTGTTCTGTTGCTGTTTGGTCTGTTTCATATAACATGCATTATTGACCTTTTACTTATTTTGTTACGTTAGCTCTTAGCCTTTCAAAAATACTAATAAAAAAAAAAAAGCTCACATAAACAATCCTATTGTGCTATATGCTGTGCAATTATAGAAAAAAAATTTCTCCCTGTGAGATCCTGCACTTTCATGTGTGATGGGAGCCAACAGTTGTTCAGACACAGATAAAATCAGAAAATACAGTGAGTATGAAAGGTATTTAACACTTTAAATACCTTATAATACATTAAAATGAACCAGGCAAAAATCTATTTCTGGAGTCAGGTTCTCTTTAATAGTCCTTTGCAAATGTTTCCAGGACACATTAAAACTGCATCATCTGAGGTGATCTAGCAGTCAGCTCCCTGAAAAGTGCTCTTTGAATGCAGAGGTATATGGTGTCTCTGAAAGATGAAAGACACAATAAGGAGCTGCTGAGAAACCTGCTAATTAACTGAGGCAAAGATCTTTTCCACCTTGATATTCTGCTTGGAAAGGCAGAAAGGCCTTATATGTCCTTTGGGTTTTGCTTGTAACTCCCCCCGAAGCCACTTCCCCGAGCACCCTGCTGTAGCGTTGGTTCTGCTGTTGTTCTGCTGTTGCCCTCTTGAGCAGGGCACTGCTCTGTGGGGCTGTCAAGTGTCGTGCTGAGGGGAGCCTGGGAAGAGCTCTAGAGTCCACGGGGGCGACAGGAAAGGAAGCAAACGTCTCTTTCTGCCTTCATGATTCCCAGCAAAGAACAAGAGAGACTGCAGCTGCACCAGAGAGAATGCTAACCAGTGTCTGGTAGGGATTCATGAGCTTCTTTGATGTTGATTTGTGACTTTTTGTTGTTGACATGCTGCTCTTACCCCTTTAGATTCATGCTGCTGTTCTGTCACACTTGCACCAAGTCCTCAGCAGGTCTTCTTGCCCCCTGAAGTTTCTTGCATAACAGTAAAGAAATGCCTCCATCTTGAGGGAATGGGGCAACAGAGTGAGGGTAACTAAGTTGCTTTCCATGGCTTGCTTGTTCTCCTTGTGCCTTCAGCTCAAGTTCATCCTCATGTGAAACTGGAAAGTCATCTTCCGTCCTCTGGCAGAATCTGAGAGAGCTCACTTCTTATTTTTGTGATTTTAGTCTAAGCCATGGTAGAACTTCTCACTTTGCTGCTCTCAGCTGGATACCTGCTGGGGGAAATGCAGAGCCAAGAACAACTTTGCAATCTGGTGTTGGCCAATGGTCTGAAGACCTTGTACAAACAGACAGCTTCAGTGGGGATTAGTGACTTGATTGATGTCTGGCATTGAGCAGGCAGGGAACAAGTGTGGCCTGTGTTTTTTTGTTTGTTTTTTCCTTTTTTACAAAGTCTGAAGTAGGCCATAGATTTGCGGAGTCTGCAGCGAAGGACAAATGTAACCTTAAGTGGGATTTGTATCAGCATATCCGGGTCGCCTTCTCTCAGCCTGGAACCAGCAACTCCAAACTCACGTGTCCCATTCTGCAGTGGTGATGCTGTAAGTGGAGCTGCTTAAGGCTGTATGTAAAGCCTCTGTACAGGTACAATTTAACTGTTTTTTCTTCAATTGCAAAAGAGTGAAGAGCACTATCTTTGTACCTTGTCATTCTGTAACAGCTGCAAGACTTTTCTGTCATATCTATACCCACGTGTATTTCCTTCCTCTTGCATAATTCATCGAGAAGAATTTGCATTTCCCTGAAGTTTTAAAGTTCCTGGAGCATGCTGTAACGATTAGAGAAATGGGGGCAGGAGGAGCTGGCTGGGCTTATTTATTTATTTTTGACCTAGCACTATTGCAAATTTGTTGTACAAAAACTTCTTAACTAACAGGGATTTGAACTGGTGCCAGTGGAATATTTTAGGCCTTTAGAAAGTGACATGGCCAATTTATATTTTTACTTGAAAAAGCATTTTCTTGGTCACCTCAGCACAAGGTGACCATCTGTCTGTGTCCCTTGCTGAACCGACAATGCAGGGAAGCTAATCCTTTGACTTCTTCAGCGTACAGAGATGCCCCCTGCTCTTTTTTGCCTTGAGTCAGTAGTTTACAATGTCTTTGTGGACAAATGTAATGCGCAAATATGCAACAGGGAAGAACAGGAAGGCTTTGGTGTGATACGAGGAACTGAGCTGTTGTTTCAGGTAGTAATGTATGAGTAACCTGTATTGAGAACAGATCTCTAGTAGACATGGATTTGGTGAGATGTGTAGACTGTACATTGAGGAAGCTATTGCCTTTTAAAAGTGGACTTTGCTTTTCTTTTGTATAGTGCCCTTAAGAGGCAAATATGAATTTTAAAGCTTGCATGTGGCTTTCATCACAAATAAGTATCTTTCATACTGGAATCATGCCTTTTGAAGCAGATAAGCAAATATTCCTCCCCAGAAACTTGGTTTGTCGTCAGCTACATCTTTTTAGTAACCCAGTTTAATTTATTTTTTTTTTTTAATTAATGTAGCACAGTGTAGGGCAACAAAGTTTTAAAGCACTTAATGAAAGGAACCTGGTGAAAGAGCAGTTGGTCCTAATTGAGGAGAAGTCTTTCTGTGATGCCACATCATCTGGTGATGAGAATACCAGATATTTTGCTAGTTCTCCCCAGTGCCTTCTCTTCCTTTCCAGAGTGTAGAGACCTCTAGAAAGGACTTAATCTCTATTGCCATTTAGCACCACAGAGCATGGGAAGGAGCTGTGCCAGGTTAGGATGTGGCTCATCACAATATCAATAATGTTATTGATGCCACATGCACTGCTGCTTGACAGGATCATGCAAACCTAAAAGATAAGGTAATCAATTGTGGCTGAAAAGTACTTAGCTGGGAGAGAGGGCATGCTGAAAGGCTGGTATGACCTTTCCAGATCATCACTCTATTTAGTATAATTAATGAAAACCTCCCTGCTGGACTGAAATGTCTAGGAACTTTCTTTTGGGGGAGGGGAGCTTAGAGAAGGATGGAGATACAGCTTTTGAAGAGCCCAAAGGACAAAAGCGTCTTGTGAAGGAAGAGAGATTATACCAAATTAGGATGCTCAGGTATGCACCATTTCACTGTCAGATTATTGAAACTGATGTTTATGTCTCTGTTTACGTCACTGCAACATGTCTTCTGACACCTCTGGCAATTTCCCTCTCAACTGAGAATCATTTTTCATCTTCGTGATGCACCAGGAATCTTTTATCACTGCTGTAGAAGCGCTGTATGTGTATTCACAGCTTGGCTTCGAAGGAGAGGTTTTTACAATAGGTTAAGAGCTCAGAGCCATAATTTCCCTTTAGCAGTGCTGTGTTTGATCCTCTTCTACAGACTAAATAAATGCACTGAAGGTCAAGGGAAGCAGGCAGTGTAACAAACCCAAACACCAAATGACACAGCCTAAAAGCCCACCATGTTGGTTAAATCTTGTATTCATGCAACACTGTCACTGGTTCCCTGTTTAAAAACAAACAAAAAAAAGCCTTTGAGTTTCTGCCAACAACCAAAGCTAATTTGTATTTAATCAGTTTGTCACCGTATGACACATTTTGCCTGAATGGTTATTATACATCTATTTTTTGTTCCCCTCCCATATTTTGCTGAAGCGATGGTAGCATGGAGACTTTTGCCTTGCAGAGAAAGGATCTTGGTGAATCACTCAAACCTTTTTCCTTGGCTTTGTCACATTAAATTTGTATGTCTGGGGAGAGAGGAAGTAAAATAGACTGGTCACCTGCTGTGTCTTCCTCTCCTACAGCTTTCCAGTCACTAGTTGCAATCTGGGATTGCTTCCTCTGAGACACAAGAAATGTTGTAAGCTATTTGTTCCTTTAAGAACAAGAACCTAAGGTTGAATGTAGAAATGAACGTAAAATAATCTCTAGGCTAAAAAAGCCTGCTACTGTTGCTTTGTGAATGAATTGTTCAAGGTCTTACCGTTCCTAAAACTTAAAATCAGCGTGTGATTTCTGTATTATTTTACTTCTTTCCCTGCCTTGGCCTCCCCCATTCTCCCAAGCTGTATCTGTGAACTAACTCCAGGGCTGCATAGTGGGCACAACATCTGCAGGGAGGGGGTTGTATGTGTGCAATGCAATGGAGAATTTAGTCTTTGCTGTAGTTCACTGTGTTCCTGGCTGAAGAAGTCGGCTGCCAACAACAGCAGTTATGTAGGATTTCTTTGGAAAACTCTCCCTTTATAATTTAGTGCAGAGGAACTTTTCTGATGCTGCACAGCTTGTAGAAATTCATATATACTTAGGCTTGTTTTTAAACACTTCCATCTAGTATGCTGGGCACTGTAGGGTTGCTGTAAAGCCAGATGCTCAGAACAGAATAATCAAGAAGTGATTTCTCAGCAAAGAAAACTGCTTTCTATTCTTCTGGAGCTGCAGTTAACACATCCTCAGGAATATGGTTTCCATAGCTAAATACTAGGAAAAACTGTCAGCAGGTCTTCAACTACACGTGGAAGAGAGATGGTGTTCTGGCAGTGGCTGCTTTTAAATCTTTAGTCTGAATTGTGCTGTTACTGTACTGCTCCCTGTGTACCTAGTGCAGAGTGACTTTCCAGGGAATTGGAAAGTGTTCAAAAAATGGCTCATTGCTTATGTCTAAAATTTGCAGCCACCTTCACGTCTTATGATGGAGACAGATCTGGATTCAAACTGCTTAAGAACTGTTTCCCACTGGCTGTTATATTGGTGTCCTAGTGGAAAGGCCCAACAGCATGTAGAGAGCTTGGAAGGAGGCTTCCAAGCCTCCTCTCCATCACTTGAGAAAACAATGGTGTACATAAAGTAAAATAAAGCACTTCTGAATGGCTTTCTGAACACTTCCAAAGCAATGAACAGGGACCAATGTAGGTTTCAATGCTTGCTCCCCTGTGCAGAAGGGCAGGAAGAGGTGGTATCATGGGGTTAAGCCATCATGAGGTTTTGGACTAAGATGTTGTGGTAACTTCTGGAGGAGGACTACTATAAACTTTGTGCAAGGGGACTACTGTTCACCTTAGGCTCCAGCATTTCTGTGGCGCATGAAGGCTGAAATAAATGCAACCCTGAAATGTTCGTGGCCAATCCCGTAGCATTCTTTAAAGCTTTATTTCTGTGAAAAACTGGAGTGAACACTTCATTTCCTGCAAGGAGAGTAGAGACTCATCTTGCTTTGAGCAAGATGTGTGGCTGCCTCTAGCCTTTGTACGTCTAAGGGTATTGAAACATCTGAACGAGTGGGGTTTTCAAGGAAGAGTGGATATTATGGTCTGTTTCCACCAGTTTCTGCTTGCCAGTGCTACTCTGTTTGGTTCAGATCAGAGGTGGAAGTCTGCCTTTTGTATTTGGCCGTGTACTATTCCAAGCTCAGCCTTTATGGTTAGTTGTGGAGTAGACAAACAGCGTTCTGGGTGCCAATAGAGAGTTCATTTGTTTAATTGTCTGATCCTTCACTGTTATCTGCCCAGTGGGATGCTTTAAAAGGAGCATTGTTCTGCATAGTTTGTATCAAACAGTGAAGGTTTAGCTGATGTAAAAATTATTCACTATATGTCAGCCATCTGTTCTTCCAGTCTTTAGCTGCCATATCTGATCAGTAGAGCCCCTCAAATTTGTGAGTGAGAAAAAGACTTTGAAGTTTTGTCACCTTCTTTTGGCTCAATGTGCAATGGTGGAGTATACAAAGGATAAATAGATCCTTCCTGCAGGGCCTCAGTTTAATTATCTGGAGGAATTTTGTCTGCTAAGATATGAGCCTTACAGTAGCTGCAGGCATAAATTGTTTGGCTTTTCTTGAAGGATAGTCTGTAACTCTGAAAGCAGTTTTTCTTTCCTTTTTTTTTTTTTTTTTTTTTCAATGCAGTATAATTTTCATGTGCTTATTCCAGCACACGCCCCCACAACAGCATGTTACTTTCCTACATACGTTAACATTAGTCCCTTAGCGAAGAATCAGTTTTGTTTGGTGACTGAATGCTGGTATTGCATAGAGCTGACCAACCTACAGAAAATCTAACGCACAGCAATTTAGAACAAAACTAAAGCTTTTCATGAAATGCTTGTGCATTTCTCTTGTTCTCTGTGGGGGGTTAGGGGATTGCTGAGGAGTGTGCCAGCCTCAGATTTAGGCCCCTGTTCTGCCTCCTGCAGAGTGCTTTGGCAGAAGAGAACTGCTGCCCTGAATGAGGCAGAGTGGGGGCCCTAACCTGGATGTTGTGCATGAAATCTCGCAAGTAGCCTATTGCCAATGCTTCTGTACTATTGTTTTCCTTTCTCCAACCATCTTTCTCCAACCATCAGAATTGCTTTCCAAAGTTTAATGTTTCACAAATGTAATTATGTCTAAAATTTTGTGAGGTCAGAGGACACTGAAATTTTATTTTCCTGCTTCTAGGCATCACAAGATTAACATGAAAAGCTTCATTTCTGCTGTTTCCCTTCTGACAGTTGAGAATCATTTTTTTGTGTGTGTGTGGTCAATTTACTTCCATTTGAATATTGTGTATCTGTATGACCACGTTTGTTTTCTGATCAACGCCTGTGTGAGCTGATGCAGTCAATAGGCTTGATGCCAGTGCAGGTTTTTTTTTTTTTTTTTTTGAATTTAGAATTAAAAGTGCAGAAGTGTGCAGAAATTTCAGTCAACTTCAATAAAGCTACATTAATCTCAGAACAGCATCTGTCTTCATGGTGTTATGCACCCTAACCAGATGTTGCAGAGGCACTGCTTCACCAGGCTGCTACCTCTTCTTTCCACGTTCTGAAGAACTTGCAGCTCCTTGATCAAAGCAAATCCTGGAGCAAGAGCTGCTGTGGCATCAGTCTTACCTGTCGTAGAGCAGCTTGTTGTTCTGCCAGGTCAGCTTCTCACGCGATCCATGTTAGCATCTTTAGGCTGCTCTAGTCCATGGGTTTATAAACACTTGCGGTGCCAGTGTTGAAAGCATTGGTTAAAGCTTCTTTAGACAACATCAGATCACTTTCTATTCTTAGCCTCTTAAAGATTTAAGTTCTTACTGTGCCTTTTCCTCATAACCTTTATTTGGTGTGGTTCCTTATCTCTAAATATTGGAAGATAATTTGTGTATACAGCTGAGTTTGTGCACTTAAGGTCAGTGAAGTTTTGTAGAACTTTCCTTAGTATATGAAAAAAATCAGCTTTGTGCCACTGCATCAACCCTCACCTGTTCTCACAGCCCACTCAGCTTCCTCAAATGAGGAGCTGGGCTGCAGCGTATGGTGAAGTTTCACCTTATGCTTGTTAAGATTTCTGCGGGGCCCAGGGGACACTCCTGTTCTCTCTTGTTTCTTTAGAAATGATGCATTTTCTAGTTGCTCTTCTCCAACTGTGGTGTGTTCCGTGTGTGTCCTTAAGGAAGGAGTCATGAAGTTGTATGATGAAATGAAACATAGAATGCTGTTTTCAAGTAGCAAAGAAAGCAACAAGTCCACCAAAGAAGTTCTACTTTGTGCAGTGTCTAGACTTGCAAAGCAGGAAAACAGAAGAATAAAGCATGATTTCTTTGCTCAGCGAGCTCTGATGCTTTCCCTAATCACCTCTATCTTTTGTACACCTTTGGGGGCTATGAAGAAACTGGTGTATTAATTCAACAAGATGCAAATCAACCAGCGTGGTTTCTGTCAAGGAGAATATTTTAGCAATCTCATTCTTCTAGTCAGCATCAATATAGTAATGAAAACAGAACCGAGAGAACCGAGGTGTGGTATCTTGTTTGGACTAAACTTCTTGATAATATATTTTTAAAAAAGCTGCTGGCAGCGTGTTGTACCAGAGTTATGCAATGTAGTGAGGCATGCTGTTAAAAATGCTAATAGTTGTTAATTTTAATTTTCCAATTACTAAATATTTGAAAATAGGGAAAAGAAAAAGCAAAAGTTTTACTATGAAGTTTATTCTGAATGAGGAAAATGAAAGGACAAAAGTGACAACAGGCTTCTGAAGTGGCAAATACTTGGAGAATGACACAACTGCTAGGTTTGAGTCTTTTTCAAGCTCAAAGAGGCTTTTAAAGAGCTTTAGGAAGTTGTAACAAAGCTAATCCAATATGGAGAAGTGCAAGGTAATGAACTTTAAAAAGAGCAGTTTGAAATGTTGAAGCACATTGATAGGTTCTAAATTAAATGCTGCTTTTCTTTCACGCAGTCCTGGGCTTCATTGTTATTGGCTTAATGAAAACATCTGCCTACTGTTCAGCTGTGGTTAAAACAGTTGAGGAAAAAAAATTCCACCTGATGATAGACTTAATAAGAAAGGAAGAGAATACACTATAAATGTGCTATTGATGTTTCAGCTAAGGATATATTCAGTATTTTCTTTTTTGTGTGTGTGTATTTCTTTTTCATCTCCATTTCAGAGGGGCTAGGGTGGAAAAAGTCAAAGCAAGAGAGAGAGCTGGATTTTTCTCTGGTCTTGGTGAAAAGCCACCATTGGCTTCAAGGAAGCAACATGAAGGCTGTAATGAAGGAATTGTGAGGAGCTTCTTAAACAGGGAAGAATACAGTTATCAAGAATACTGAGGTATTGTAACAGCTCCTAAGGTATTACAAGATGAAATAAAACAAAACAGGAAATGCAGAATATTTCATTCATCTGTGCTAATTTCTGCTTTTTGGCAAGTAGAGATAACCTTCACTTAATTAAGAGAGCGGAGGGGGAGTAGCATTTTCATGCAACTCCTCTGGAAAAGCTAATAAATTCTATGGCCTGTTGAAAAAGGAAAAGCTTCAAAATATCAAGTTTTTTCTCTGAATCTTTTCTTAATAACAGTCAAAAAATATTCAAGAAAATGGGTAGGAGATAACAGTATTGTACCTTCCTCAAAAAAATTAAATGGAATATATGAGATTAAATTGTTCCTTTTCAAAGTTGGAGAACCAGGGAAACTTGATTTATACATATTTTTCCCTATCTCGTATGATGTGGCTTTGTTTTTGTTGGACTTCAAGGCAAACATTCAGAGACACTACAAGAGGATAAGATAGCCTTGATATTAAACACAAGAAACTGCTACAGGATTTGATTGAAGAAAGTAATTTTTTTTTAAAGTGTTATCCCTAGTTGTGGTGATTGTAAGGATGATAAGACTGGACAAACAAATATTAATTTTTGTGTTGGCAAATATATTTGCCAGTTATGAAAAATGCTCAGGAAGAAAGTGTATATGATGAAGCAGTATGGTAGTTTGTTGACAAAGATGGAGGAGTGGGGTATATGATGAAGCAGTATTTTAGTTTGTTCACAAAGATGGAGGAGTGAGGTATTTAGCTTTTATCTGAAATGTCTTTTGGCGAGGGAGTTTTTTTTTTTTTCTTAAGAAATACAAGACCTCAAATGTGTTCTGTTTTTTTTTCGTCACTGGATACCTCCAAGTATGTCCCAGTCACATCAGTTGTTTGAGTGGTGCAGTCCCCATTGGTATGTTGCACATCTGATTTTGTCAGATTTTATTTGGTTGAGCTGTGTCTTTTTAGCTGTTCTAACAACACAAATCTTTGCTGTACGTACTATCTTGTACATAAAATCCTGAAGGGAACATACAGAGCATCCTAAAGAGAAAGTACTGGCTTACCTTAGAAGTGTAGTGTTCTCCAACAGATTCTAAAGTGAAAAGAAAGGCTCCTGATATGTGTTCCTTTAGCAGTCAAAAAATGCATAAATTATGCATTCAGTTCCAGTTCAGGCCTCTGACACAACTCCTACAGCTTATGATGTGAGCAGCCTGGGGCAACAGAATTGAAGCCATATTGTGCTCCATTATTCCTTTTAATGAATTTAGCGCACAACAGGAGTGTGTGCTATTTGTTCGCTAGGACTGCGGGTTGCAGGCTACTGGATAAATACGCACTGAGGAATTCTGTGAACATCAGCTGTGTGCATTACAGATGTTAAAATGGCTGAGAAGGGACAATGTCAGCAGCATAACTCTATGATATTTTCTTGCATATGAAATGTGAGAATATTTGTGTTTTCCAGTGCTATCCGTATGCTTTTATCCATTTTTTGGCGGGTGGCAGAGTGTTTCACTGATCGGTAGCGTGGCTGCTACATCTGTTTGCTTGCATGCATCTGCATCCTTAAAAATAGTTTCTCCAAAAGTATCCTGTTTTGTCTCCTGGGAGTTTTTCCTTTTTTTCTTTTTGTGGAATAGCTGGTTGTGATGAAAACGTGTAAAGATCCTGAATCAAAAATACTTCCCTGTTCTTACAGAA
This sequence comes from Nettapus auritus, assembly GCA_011076525.1. Classification (NCBI taxonomy): domain Eukaryota; kingdom Metazoa; phylum Chordata; class Aves; order Anseriformes; family Anatidae; genus Nettapus; species Nettapus auritus. The sequence goes on along the minus strand of CM021769.1, from coordinate 50,379,827 downwards.
TCTGATTTGCAGAAGCAAAGGTAGTTCAAGCTTCTGAATTAAACTGGTTTATCTACAAATTGTCCTGGAAAGGCTCTCTGGGGCTGAATTAATTAGTTCAGTACTGGGATGGAAAAAAATACTCCTTACTTTTTTGTAAAGACTGGTTGTGATAGACATTTTGGATAGCAACAGTGTTTAGTTTTACTCATCTTTATCATAAACTACCAAATCTGAAAACACTAGGTAAGATAGGAAGGCATCCTATCTGGAAGAGAACTCTCAGTATTTAATTTGAATAACTGATGATCTTGATTTTTATCAGGCTCCCCTGCCTGATTATTTTTCTCTGCTTATGGAAGAATAGTTTTTGATGAAAGACATTGTAAAAAAAAATAAAAATAAAAATAAAAATCTTGTAATAATCTTAGTGGGAATGTGCTTATTGTTAGATGTCTCTGAAATGTGTTGGTAGCTTACACGTCACTTTTTTAGGATGTGTTGATATTGGCATGCTAAAAGCTACTTACAGATTGTTCTCCATGTCATTTTTGATACCCATGGGTGTTCTATTTTTTTTGGTAATGATTAATGATAATATCCACAAAGAATAAAGGATAACAGTATGTCTTTGGTGCTTTGATACATGCGTGTTGCCAGTCTCAGTATTTCAGAACCACAGAAATATATTTAAAACACATACACGTACACCAACCAAGTCAAAACCCAGGAGTTTGGAAAGAACATGACTGTATGTTGCAAAGCAAAACTTCCATAGACAAAGGAGTTCTGTGAAGGAGTGCTAAAACCTTTTTTATTCCTTAATGCTATATCACTTCTGCCTTAATTTTCAAGTATTTTCTCTTACCTGTAAATGCTTAGAATGGATTTTAATTTTGTTTTACTCACAGCTGTGGAGAACTGGGAAATACATAGTGAATGTACAAGATAAGTGTCCTAAAGGATGTCTGATGTAATAGGAAGATGAAATTTTTCTGTTACTTTTCCTGTGAAAAGCTATTAGGCAACTTATGTCTACAGCCTTCAGGAATCTGAGAATGGAGATGCTGTATAGTGCTTTACTTGTTTATAAAAGGCCTTGTTTCAACTTCAAAATGCTTCAATTCTTGAGCACATATGGAAAAGCAGTGTTTGTTATTACTGTACCCTCACCTTACTCCACTGGTACATAAGTCTACTTGAAGCATTCCTTCACAGAGTCACAGAATAGTCAAGGTTGGAAGAGACCTACAAGATCACCGAGTCCAACCTCTGACCTAATGCGAACAAGTCCTCCTCTAAACCATATCCCTAAGCTCTACATCTAAATGTCTTTTAAAGACCTCCAGGGATGGTGACTCAACCACTTCCCTGGGCAGCCTATTCCAGTGACTAACAACCCTCTCTGTAAAGAAGTTCTTCCTAATATCCAAACTAAACCTCCCCTGGCACAACTTCAACCCGTCCCTCCCTTGTCCTGTCACCAGGCACATGGGAGAACAGACCAACTGCCACCTCGCTACAGCCTCCTTTAAGGTACCATCTGTAGGGTGTGATAAGGTCTCCCCTGAGCCTCCTTTTCTCCAGGCTAAACAGTCCCAGCTCCCTCAGCCGCTCCTCGTAAGACTTGTTCTCCAGACCCTTCACCAGCTTCGTTGCCCTTCTCTGGACTCACTCAAGCACCTCCATGTCCTTCTGGTACTGAGGGGCCCAAAACTGAACACAGTACTCGAGGTGCGGCCTCACCAGAGCCGAGTACAAGGGGACAATCACTTCCCTGGACCTGCTGGCCACGCTGTTTCTTATGCAAGCCAGGATGCTGTTGGCCTTCTTGGTCGCCTGAGCACACTGCTGGCTCATATTCAGCCAACTGTCAACCAATACTCCCAGGTCCTTCTCTGACAGGCAGCTTTCTATCCACTCATCTCCCAGCCTGTAGCTCTGCTTGGGGTTGTTGTACCCCAGGTGCGGGACCCGGCACTTGGCCTTGGTGAACTTCATACCATTGGCCTCGGCCCATCGGTCCAGCCTATCCAGATCATCTTGCAGAGCCTTCCTACCCTCGAGCAGGTCGACACACGCACCTAACTTGGTGTCGTCTGCAAACTTACTGAGGGTGCACTTGACCCCCTCATCCAGATCATCGATGAAGATGTTAAAGAGGACTGGCCCCAGTACCGAGCCCTGGGGGACTCCACTAGTGACCGGCCTCCAGCTGGATTTGAATCCATTCACTAAGACTCTCTGGGCCCGGCCATCCAGCCAGTTCTTAACCCAACGAAGCGTGCGCCAGTCCAAGCCATGAGCAGCCAGTTTCCTGAGGAGAATGCTGTGGGGAATGGTGTCAAAAGCCTTACTGAAGTCAAGGTAGACCACATCCACAGCCTTTCCCTCATCCACTAAGCGTGTCACCTTGTCATAGAAGGAGATCAGGTTCATCAAGCAGGACCTGCCCTTCATAAACCCATGCTGACTAGGCCTGATCGCCTGCTTGCCCTGTAACTGCCACATGATGACGCCCAAGATAATCTGCTCCATGATCTTCCCTGGCACTGATGTTAAATTAACAGTCCTGTAGTTCCCCGGGTCTACCCTCCGGCCCTTCTTGTAGATGGGTGTCACGTTTTCTATCCGCTAGTCAAGAAGCATTCCTTGTTATGACTGTAATATAATGCATGACACTTCCTCACGCGTGTTAATTTAAAAATATATTTTAGCTGACTGGGGTACTTGTGTCAGGGGTTAACACCATTAGAGATGTTCACAAAGCATTGAGTTAATTGTCGTACTGTAACAAATAAATGTTTCCAATTAATCGCCCTCTGCATACATGATTACAGCACATGTCTGATCAAGGTTCAACATCCTGAACACTGGTATATCAATGTGGGTAGTTGTAAGGGAAAAGTAACTAATTAAACTTTCCAGTGTTTGTATGCTAATGGCTTTACTGTTGTTCATCTGTCGCTAAATTTTTATTCACTTTTGGTTTTCCTAATGAGCAATTTTGTACATTGCCTGTATGTACTACGTGATCACAGCCAGCAATTTCTATGCACATCATGAGAGCTGATATATTGTGTCCATTGTGTGTGTATGTGTATATGCTGTGCATACAGGTAGGCTCTTCCACCTAGTATTTGCTAACTTACATGATTATATTACTGAAATAAGTGCTTTCTTATCTTGCTGATGGAAAACTGCACTGGAGATCAAATCTTAATTCCAGCTTCCGATGTTCAACTCTGTAGCTTGGAAGTCTTGGTGCAGTTAGGTAGGTAATATGTTGTTCATAAAAACATCTATCCATGGACCCTTTAACAATCCAATATTTTTGTTTTACCTAAACATGCCAGAAAAGCATAATTTATTTCCACCAAGTCTTCTATTAAAGAGAATTATGTAAATCAATCAACTTTTAACATCTTTTTACCTTAACATCTCTTTACCTATATCTAGTTAGCTGTCTTTAGGTTTCTGTTTCATTGTACTTACACATTCAAAGTGCAGAAGTTCACACAAGTTTCAGTCAGCTTAGTTACATGTGAATCTCAAAATAGTGTCTGTCTTCATGGCATTGTGCACCCTAACCAGATGTTGCAGAGGCACTGCTTTACCAGGCTGCTACCTCTTCCTTCAGTGTTCTGAAGAATTTGTAGTGGCTGTAATGTGAAGGTCGTGGTGGTACTTCAGTGTCAGTAATACTAGTGTGTTGCTGCAGATACCTGCAGGTACTAGTGCTGGATGCGTAGGTGGCATCTTAATAATCAACTTTGGTTTGAGCTGTCATCTGGGGAAGATGTTTTCAGCCTGAGAAGTGGTATCAGTAATACTTCCAAGTCCTGTTTAACTTGTTTGCTTGAAATATTAAGTTTATAATTCTAGCACCTGACCTATGATACATTTAATGGTGTTAGATTTAAGTTTGTGGCTCGGTAGCTATTTTTGTGTGCTACTCAGACATCTTGTCTAAACTAATTTCCCTAACACACAAACTCTGATCTGGATCTGATCAATGTGCCAAGCAATGTACCAGATTGGATCTGTACCTTACCAAATGGATTTCTTTGAGACTGACAGTTGAAGTTAGTCTGCAAGAAAATGCTGTGGGGACAACTAGATGGGAGCTTGTGCCAGGCAAGCTGTGATTACTTACTAAATGCATCCTGCTTATTTAAAGAGGATAGATTTACTATCTAGCTGTTCAAAATGTCATTGCTGCTTCATAGGAATTAAGAGCCTGCTTTTGAAAAGGTGCCTAAGAAGAAGATAAGCACTTGTGCAAGTAGCCTGGAAGCTCAAGGTGATAGCTTCAGAAATGCTGAAGCCACTTAAATAATTGTATCAAATTGAAGTGGAAATGGATCCATCCTCCCCTCTAACAGCTGCTGCTGTCTTCAGTAAACTGTTACAGTGGGCAAGCAGGGGATAACCATGCTGCCCATGAGGCTGCGTGCATTCTTTGTCAGCAGGGATTTATAGATAGGAGGTGTAGGGGTTATATACTGAATAAAGAGAATGCATTTCTCTGCAAACATGTGTATTAATGGAGAAGTTAACTTGAGAGAATGAAGTTCCCCAAAGTTGGAAAGCATGCAAATTAAGTTCAGCTGCTCGGCTCAGGTTGGCTAGCCCATTGTAGCGTTGAAGTAGCTATTGATATTATTGCATTTTTGAGAGAGAGCAAATAAGGTGAGCAAACATACAAATGCAGAAGTATTGCGTGCATTTTTTTTAGAGGAAAGTTATAGTAAAATAAGTGAAGTCTTCATACAAGTTTGGGGAGCAGTAGACACTATGCAAGGCATTTTTTCGAAGTAAGGTATTGTTTTTACTAATCGTTATACTTGTTGGTATTTTCACCTAATCCCTTTGTACTCATGATATAGCTAACAGGAATTATATGTTCTTTGTTAAAATCAGATGCATCTTGCGCCATCAACAACATAAGCACATCAAAAAACAAACAAACAAAACAACAACAACAACAACAACAAAAAACAGTTCCTCAAGTATAGGGGGTTCCTGTTTGTCATTTTCAGTTTTTGTGGAAAAAAAAAAAAAAAAAAAGTGGAAGAAGGAGTGGATTGCTCTGTTTTCTCCTTGTGATTTTTATGGATTTTTCTGCCACTAGGCTATAGTCAGTTTGCTGGCTAAAACTGTGTTCAACTTTGTTTTAATGAACTCCTTAAAAATAAATACACTTCTAAATCCCGACTTCATAGGTAAGTTCCCAAGCTGTTCTGCATGTCTCTGCTTCTCAGTCTTTTTGGTTGGTGAGCACTGGTAGTAATTGAATTTAAAAGTAGAGAGATCAAAGGTACTAGTTTATAGAAGTTCTATGAAAATGCATGGAACATATGTACAAGTAAATCCTGACTGAAAAACAGCTTGAGTATCAATGGAAATGTATTGAAGAGGACCTGTAAGAAAAATATAAATCCACTTACATATTTCTGGAAGTGCAAGCTTGGATGAAAGCTTGGAAGTTAGTGGAAATAGGCACACTGAAATCCTGTATTGTTTTCTGTCTGGAATATTTTGTTAAATCCATTAATGCGTCAGTTTGCTTGCCTTAGTGACTTCAGTCTGTTCATCAGTCATGCCATCTCATTTCCTTGCTAAGCTTTTGCTGTGGATTATTGAACTGTTCATCGTAGTGCAGGGCCGAAGGCAATGCTTCAAAACTTTTTAGAGCTGAAGTACTTGCCTTATGACTTCTTTGCTACCTATATCAGCACTCAAAGGTATCCTCCTGTTCAGTGACCCAGTGAATGAGAGAGAAATGAAAGGTGACTTCTGCCTTCATGCTCTACTCTGCTGGAATGAAGGAAGCCCAGCTGTTTTTAGACAGCAAGACTGAGGAGAGAACCAGGTCGCATGCTGAGAATAATTAGAGCAACATGGATTTAATATAGTTATTGTTTGGCATTATTCTGTCACTTTACTGCAACTGCAGTGTTCCTGGTTTCCGTAAAGAACGCCATGTTCAATGCAACTAGAGGCAACTGAAGTGGATTTTTTGGTCAAGTTATTGCTCATGTTCTTCACCATCTGTATTGGGTCTTCAGTGTACCCTTTTTCTTTGACCTAGATAACTTCTCATTTGCCTCACTGAACACAACAGAAATGCTGATAATTGCCTCCTTTCTCTTTGGATGGCATTGAGGATCCTTTCATTGATCCTTTACTTGCACTTCCCATTTCAATTTCAACAGCCCTGTAGCATGTGTCATATTGCTTTCCGAAAAAGGAAAAAGAAGCAGTAAAATAAATGGCCTGGGGGGGGGGGGGGGGGGGC
>CM021769.1:50335682-50373447 GCA_011076525.1 Nettapus auritus | reverse complement strand
CAGGACGACGACAACGACGATGACAACAACACGACTACATGTTTCTAAAGTCAGAGGCGACATTAGTAGTGCTAGTGAGCTCAGTTCAGTATAAATGCAGAATTCTAGCTTTTTGGAGACATGATGACAAGTGACTAGTTTGGAAGACGATAATTTGTGGCATTCACTGCTAAGCCTGAGAGGACTTCTGTGCACTGAGAACTGCAGATCTCTTATGGAAAACTCAATGATGGACTTTAAAGTGTGTAATGAAGTTCAGGATACAAAACTAGGATATAACTTTCTAGAAAAAAACTTGGTCAGTGGAAAGTTCCATGGTCATACGGTTGACACTTTTCCATGGGGAGAATAACCCCTGGAAAATTGATCTGATAAAGGCATAATGGAGATGATCACTACATGTATCAGTACTGCTGAGTCCCATTTATTCCTGAAGCAGACCACACTTGGGTGATTTGGTATTACCCAGGTGGAGAAGATCCTCCCAGTAGCTTGTGCATGCAGGTCAGTGGCTGTGAAAAGCATCCGGTCTCATGCTGCTCTGATCTCCTTCTCTGTGTACACTGGCTATGTGTCAGTCAACCCATGTACATGCCTTCTACAAGGGGTGTACCTACACCAGTGAATTGGCTTACATCAGGAGCGTGCTGCTGATATTAACACCGCAATCATTCTCACTTGCCTTGCTTTGACTTATCTCAGATTGGTCCTGGAGTACAAAGCATGACTTTTCAGTGAAACTGCCTGCGGTTTGGCTGTGCCGCCTGCTAATGCAGGTGTAGCTTTGGTCACTGAGGCTGCAGGTTACTGGCTCCTGCACTGATGTGGTGATCTCTAGGAGCGAGTTAAATTTGAGCAGACAACCTTAATAGCATCTCTCTCCCACTCAGAGTGCTCGCCCTAATGATCACATCTGTTTTTGTAACGTGTGGATGGAAGGTGTTTTATCTCTATGCTGTGTAGTGCTTTGGCTTTGTTTACTTTAAGTGGCAGTGATCTCATTCTTCAAATTTGCTTTCTTCTTAATGTAAACTCCTGGTTGCTGAATTGCATTGTATGTTTCCTTTTGTCCCACAGCCCTTTCCCTGTTGTTTTTCAGCATTTCTTCAGTGCCATTTTAATTGGCTGCTTACCTCTTAATTAGATGTATTGCCCTAACTTTGAGGAAAAAAATCCTGGCAATTATTTTTCTTTCCTAAATGTGTTTTGATTATTTTAAAAAATGATACAGTGCTATTAAATAGTAGCAGAGAACCTTAATATCAGCCCAGTTTAAATAAGTGATTTTGAGACAGCAATTGCTTGCTGGTATGTTCTCTAATATTCCTGTTAATGAGTAGAGTTATCCCCAAAGCTCCCTTGGCTTCATCTGCCTCCAATCTTTTGCTGAAAATAGAGCTGGGTTTACATATAGTTTGCAGGTGGATAATCTCTGATGGTTACTGCATTCTGTTAGGATATCAGCATGAGCAAAAGTCATAAAACCAGCTCAGCTAGCAACGTTAAGGAAACAGCTACTCTGCATCTGTGTAGTAATCCTGTGAAAGTGAGACTGAGGACTGAAATGTTTAGGGGGGAGATATCAAATAAAATCTCTTTTGAAAGAACAGTTTGACTTCAGCAGCCTGCAGCAGCACTACTGTGTACTATTTCCATAAAATCTTACAAGCTCAGCAGGAACTGGCTAAGTTGGTGTGAAACACTGAGTAAGGTATTTTTCATCCCAGACCTATTGCCCAGAATGCTTTAGTGGGTTGAGCAGCACGGTGTTACTCTGGCGCTACGCTTTATTGCACTGATGGGGGGGGGGACGACGTGCAACTGGAAGGGGGCTTGCAGATGAGTTGCTTTTCTTATTAAAAGGAGACCTGATGAATTAAAGAGATGGGAAAATGAATACAGACAGGATTGAGACAGGTGCTGAGATTACTCTTTTGTATGTGTGAGAGGCTGGAACTAGGCAGAAAGGGAAAATGAAGTCAAGATGATATGTCTATGGACGAAGCTGGATGCAGTACAAGTAAAGACTAAAAATGCTCCTAGCTTGAATTAAGACGTTGAATTATTTTGTTCTCAGGGAGTCTCTGTTATGAGGGAAATGGCACTAAAGCATTTCTCCTGAGCTTATATTGGACCAAGGTCTTCAAGGCAGTCTTAAGAGTGTATTCTCTAATTTAGAAAGAAGAGCAAGCATAGCAAAATGGGATGCTCTTGAGCATCCCGTTTTAGTAGCTAAAGGTTTTGCTAAAGGTTTCTGCTGACTTTTCCCATGTATAGTTTCAGAAGTACCTTCATAATATAAACATTTTTTTCTAATTTCCATGAAGTCTTTAATAATTTTATGTCGTAAGTATTTCATACCTTTATTGAAAGCAGCCGTATTTAAGGCATGGGTGAAATTTTCTTGTGTTCTAGTTCAAATATTTTAAAACAAACAGTTTTGTGAATTTCTGGCTGACAGCAGCTCTGCTGGTAAAAGGTGCTGATATTGTTAATGTTAGACTTTCTGCCAAGGTGCTTCAGAAAGGTGAATGATTGAAATATAATATGTATCCAGAATGCCTTGCTGAGACTTGATTTACATCCTACTACTGTTTACTTTTAAAATATTGGTGTTGAGGAGGCAGCATCGTCCAGGGCTTGATCAGGAGTTAGGAAGCCAGGTTTCACTTCCTGACATCTCTTCTGTAGTTGTGTGAACAAGCCTTATGATCAAAATAAACAGACTCAAACCCAGAGTGTAGACCCAGAGATGTTGAGGAACAAAGCTGCTGTTTACCATGACACTTTCTCCTCCTCTGGTGTCTTCCTTTAGTAAGGTATTCAGTATACCATGAAATAAGTTTCTTTATGTTATAACACTGTTATAAAGGGACTGCTTTTGCCTATTTTTCCAATCCCAGCTGCCATATCCTCACAAAGGTAGCACAGTTTTCAACTCTTCTGAAACCAATGACTTTGGTACTAGGGCAACATCTCCAAATGTGTGTATTTTAAGCCTTTCAGTAAGTATGCTTGTGCTTATGTAAGCACTATTAACTTTCCCTGACACTTTTGTTGCACGGAAGTGAAAGCATACCAGCTTTTGTAGCTTTCTGTAGCTACTGAATTGAGAGACACAGCACAACCTATGTTAATATATTGTAAACAGTGTGGTTTAAGCTTGTCTCACAGGGTGTTTGAAAGGCCATACGCACTTGCAACTCCACTAGATTTTGATATGCTTTTTTATCCTCATAAATATTTATACCCATTCATGCTTGAGCAGCTGAGAAGAGTCCTTCCAAACAAGCCTTTTGGCCTTATCAATGTAACCAGATAGAAATTCTCTTCTGCAGTGTGAAAGGCGGAGAAAACTCCCAGGGTGCCAGCTGTGGGTGTCTGAATCCTCATGGTGAGTGTCAGCAGCAAGCTTCCTCCTCCGTGATGTGAGATGTGAGTGGGTCAGTGTGCGTAATGGTCTGAATGAGCTAAGTTATTGCTGAATAAAAATCTTTGCGTCCTGCTGTTAGTTGTTGAATCTTAATGGGTTTAAAACTGGAGTTGTACCAGTGTTCCATATCAAATTAGCAGATCTTTCTTGTACTCATTCCTTTTCATCTGTAGGACATCTTTTTCTACCTTCTCATTTTATATGTACAGGATCTGTAACATGAAAAAAAAAATACATCTTTTTGTTCTGGGGAACATGGTGAATGGATAAGAAATCCAGCAGTGTAACAGCAAGAAAGCAGTACAAGTTCTCTTATAGTAAGTTAAGGGAAAGTAAGGAGAGGATCTTAGTTTTGGAAGTTATGCAGCATAAGCAAGCTTGTGTTTTAAGGATATCTAGCTTTTCTACATTCAGGCTATCAATTTTTTTTAGGATGTAAAGTAATGGAAAAGGTGCTATAAGTTCCCTACAGTTTATGCTCCAAGGAGACAAGACTGCGTAGGAGTAGGGGGAGAGGACTCCTGTAACTCCTAGCACTTGGCTCTTTTGATAATGAGGACCTAATATCTGTAGGAAGCTGATCGGTTTGATTGCCTTTGTTTTTGTTCTAACTTGAGTAGTGTTTTCGCTGATTAAGTACACGCAGACTTTTGACTGAGGCATGGCAAATGCCCTCTAGTTGCCCGAGCACTGGAGAGAGGAGCAGAGGTACCAGCAGCTGCAGATGTTAGGCTGGCTGCGGATTTTGCAGATGGAGGAGAGGAGACTGCATGTAAGTGAGTGCCCTTCCCTCTGGCAAGCTGGTCTGATCTGTTTTGGGGGATCTGGAGGGCCGGGGCTTCCCCGCAGAGCTTGGCTGGGGCAGGGGCCTGTGTGCTTGCAGCTTGCTGGGCTCTGGGCTTCGCTGTCCTGGGAAGGAGCAGTCTGCTGGAAGCTGAGAAATCATTGTGACAGAGCGGTTCTTGCTCCTGGTGATGTCATTGTTGTAACTACACTGCAAAAGACTGATTTAAGTGTGCATTCAGCCTACATCTTTTTTTTTTTTTTTTTTTTTTTTTTAAGTACTTATGGCGGAGAATGTGTTAATGCCTCTCACCTTTTTTAAATATTTTATGGGGCTTTCTGGATGTGTAAAGGATGTAGGCATGCAGAAGTGAGCCTTGTGATCAATGTCTGAATTTCTGTTGATGTGATTTTAAAGCTCTTGCGTAAATTTTTAATACAGGTATAGGTAACAGCTGTGTCCTAGGCACAGTCAGTTATTGGGAAGTACAGCAGTTAAATGAAAAAAGTGATTTTAGTTTCATGTTCATTTGGAAAGATGAGAAAATGAGTGATTTGTACCTAGTGCTGCATACTAGTGGGTTATCAAGATAATGAAGGCACTTTTGTAAAAAAAAACAAAACAAAACAAAAAAAACTTTAAATGGGGATTTAAGAAGTGTATTGAGAAACAGCTGCTCATTTTTTTTTTAGATGTTGAAATTAGTCCATGCTTGACCACCAAGTATTTATGTGCAACTCTAAAATCCATACAAATGTGAATTGTCTGAAGAACTTGTTCTTCCTTGAGAAAACTGAATAGTTTCAATGCTTTTTGGGAGGAAGGTGACGCTTTTCAATCTCCTTCCCCAAGGCTTCATGCCAAAAAAAAATGGTGTAAAGACAGTTAATTTCAAAATAGTGCAGTGAAATGAAAGTGATTTTAATATTTAAATATTTACAAACAGTTTTCTAGCCTTCTTCAGTGAAAGCTTCCACTGAAGATGTCGGCTGTTCTGAGAAGGTGAGGGCTAAATAGGCAGCAGACCAACCTCTCAGGACAATTTTGTCACGTCCCCTTTTTGGTGCATGAGGCAATTACAAGTGAAATATCTCCAACTCTAAAGAGCTTTTCTGTGGTAAGAGTTCACTTTCAGGTTTCTTTCCCGTTTGCTTTCAGCAGGAGAAGCCAGGCTTCTTTGGAAGGTGCATTTTTATCCTTTTATTATTCTTCCTCTTCTGTATGTTTGTCAGGCTGGATGGCATCCATTATCTGGCTGGTAGTTCGAGGATAGAGCCTCACTGAATTGTGCTTGCTCTGCCGTTGCAGTTAAGCTACTGCGTATTGGCAGAACTCTCCTTTTTCTGTTAATGTCTACAGTAAGTGTTGAGAATTTGCCTTGCATGTTTCTTCCTCTTGGGCTTAAAAATCAGTATTCTGGAAACAGCCCCAAAATAGCTGGACAGTTGTCTGTAAGTGTTCTGGCTGTCATCAGCCAAGGGAACTGTCACAGATCCATCTGAAAAGAAAAGGAATGGCTCAGTGCTGGGACTTTATTGTACAAGAAAATGAGTTAAATACCTTGGAGTGATGATTGAAATATAAGACACCTTGAACAGAGAAAATGCTAAACGCTTCTTTAAGAAAACTTCTTTTGCAGCAGTATAAGGACTTTGTGTTTTTTATGCAGGACTGAGCACAGTAGATGCTACATACAGATTTTTTTGTCGTTTCAGTGCTTTCCTAACTGGAACCAAGAGAATAAAAGTGAAGTCCACCGAACATTCTCAAACTTTGTACCATCCCTTTGCTTCCTCCCTTTCCAATCCTGTCTAATTTAAACCAGTCTGCCCACATTTAGCTAAAACCTGGCTCTGACTTAGTATCTAGAGGAACTATGCGCTCTTCATGATGATTTGCAGCTTAAAAAAAAACAACAACAAACAACTGATCTGGCTTGTTTCCACTTGAAATATTCTTTAGACCCTTCACAGTGCCTTTTTTTCCACTTTCTTGTTGGTCTCAGCCATTATCTTAAGTGGACTTCTGTTGTCAACATGCTTTTGTTGCTGTTTTTCTTGCTGGGTGGTACGTATTTGTTGATTTCTTTTTATTATTTTTATTTTGTTGTCCTGCATTCACAGTAAATGATTTACAGAGGGACTGACTTGACAAGCTGGGTGGCTTTTCCTTGTCAAAAAAAAAAAGGCAAAAGCTATAATAGAGACAAAAGCCAGCAGGAGCTTCCTGATGGTTATATGGTTATAACTTCCAGGATGCAGGAAAGGAGCTTTCTCCAAGGATAAGGGAGGTTGATTTCTGTGGCTGCCTTTGTCTTTTCTCAGACTTCTGTAAGCTCAGAAAATTTGAGTGATTTGTATTGTATATCTGGAACTGGGAATGCTTGGCATTACATGAATGTATATCTGGCAAGAGCAAGCTGAGACCAATCAAACTTGCTTCACCACACTTGTGGATTTGCAGCCTCAGTCATTACAAATGTAACCAGCCTCAGAACCAGCAGCGTGCTCTGAGAACACCTTTGTCCTTTGTGGTTCCTTAGGTGTCAAGTGTGTAAACTATGTGCTTCAGTGCTGTCAGTTGTAGTGCTGCATGGATTGACTGCCCAAAGATGGGAGGAAAAAAGAAAGAAAAAGAAAAAAAAAAAAAAAAAGAAAAAAAAAAAAAAAAAAAGGCCATTCCAAGGATGGGAAGCCTCTGTCTGCCTTATGAGGGTTTTCTTTCATTTCCTGAGCAGTGCAATACAGTACCTTCAGAGATCTGCTACCGGTGGCTTAGCTGAAACACAGATTTCTCTTTTTTGAAGGCTACAAATGCATACTTGACACTTCTCTATTGATCAGCTGTGAAAAGATGAGAGACCTTGAACATGCTGGGGGTCCTTGGGGCTGGTTGCCCATTGCCCTGACACCAGTGAAGAATCCCAGCCCAACTTTTCCTTTCTCTGCAAGGTTTTAAATGTTGGGTTGGGCTTTTTTGTTCTTTCATAACCCTGCCCAGAACAAGAGAAGTGATTTAACTTTTGGCTCTTATGTGCTGTTAGGTACTTCTCTCTTATGGTCCAACTGAACCTTGGAAGCAAAAAGGAGTATGGAGAGTAGAGTTAAAAGAGAAAATAATGAATTGCTATTGAGTGCTGGAATACCTGATAGCTGGAATTGTCTTAGGTAGGTACCTAAGGCCAGTGTTACTTGACTATAGAGAATTAAGCATTTGTTGTCCAAAGCTTCAGAATGGGATGACAGCTAAGTATTTTTTGTAATTGGGGTTTGAATCTGAGAGCAATGGCTGCACAAAGCTTCATTGTAAACATGAAGCCTGGTGTGATGGGTTAACATGGAGATGTTCCTGAATTTTAAGATCTGGGGATCAGACAAGCTTTTTCTACAGCAGTTAAGAAAAAAATCTTTGAACCAAGTGCCTCTTATTCAAGATGGTTACCCCAGCTTGATTCACTTCAGGCATGCTATGCCTTGGTTATGACTGAACTGCTTTCCTCTTCTGGAGAGGTGTAAGGTTATGCACGTATAACGCAACCGTTCTGCTGCAAAAGGCCTGAAGAGGGAAACTGCCAATCAGTACTGAAATTGCTATTCCATGGCATGATTTGTGCCATCTAAATGTACCTAGCTCAAAGTTTAGCATCTGGCCTAAGCTATAATGCTTCCTCCTATTCTGTTAGAGGCTATGTAAGGAATGTAATCATCTGCCAAATGATTTATATTACCTTAATTTTTTTTTTTTTTTTTACATGCTTAACTTTATAGTATGATGAATCCTATTTTTGGTGGTAGATATCTCTAGAAATTAAATAGAAGTTGTAGTTGTCTAAGTTAATTGAGTTGGATTGTATATTAATAAATTGTTCCTATTTGCAGGCTGGCTACTGCCTTGCAACTGGTTTCCTAAAGGTTTAAACACAAATGTCTAGTATCCACATTGTTAACTGTTGGTGCCTTTTTCATCACAAAAATAATTAAGAATAACTTTGTGGTGTTTTGAAATCAGAAAAGTTGATCATTTCCAGTCTGTGTATTTACTTTTATTTTCTTGTGAAGTGCTTATATTTCCTACAGAAACTTTTGACGAATAATTTCCTCTTACAAGAAGCTGCTTTTGTAGTGTACTTAAATATTATTCCGTGAGTAACTTTAATTAAAAACAAAACAGAAGAAAAAAATTAAGCAGCAAAACAAGCATCTGTGAGCTATGAATGTTTAACATTTAGAGATTAGGTGCACTTTATTCAAATTCACATTAGTATTAACTACAGAACATCTTTCTTTTTTTTTTTTTTTTCAAATATATTGCAGCATCTTTTTGGCATATAACCAGACAAAACAGTAAAATTTCAATTTGGAGTAAAGTCTCTCTTAAACAACACTTGTTTGCATAAATTTTACTTTGGGTTTAGCCAACTAAGTGGTGTGGCTGCAATCATTGTATTTTCTGTTGCTGCTGTCTGTGGAGAAGGCTGAATGGTTTCTCAGCTGCATATGTTGAGGGATATACTGTTAAGATTTCCTTTTCTGACAGATTTAGTGGTCAGGACCTGTAGGAAAAGTCTGAATTCTGTCCCTATAGTTTTGATGTGCCAAATGGCCAGGAGCCATCAGCTTTGTACATGCAAATGGCGTGGGGGAATTGAAAGCTTATTGAGCCTACTAATATAATAGCATGACAATGGGAATTAGTGTTGATCACTGTTCAGGAGAGAGGCTTGATTAAGAGAGATGCCTGGTAATTTTGCGTTATGTTTCTGTGTAATCTACTATGTAATAGCTGCTGTCAGGTTTGACTTTGGGCGTTAATCATAGTTTGTCCTACACACACGCTCAGCTGAGGAAGAGCACAGTTAGCCTTCCCCCTGCAGTTACCTGGCAAGCAGTAGCAAATCCTGGTTGGTTTGTCCCCCTCTGTATCAGCCTCAGGCTACATCATGCTGCCCTCAATCACAGCTAAAAGTGGAGCTAGAAAGGACTTGTAGTTGACACTTATTCTGAAATGCTTTTCCTAATCTTAACCTTGACCTAATTTCTGTCTAGCCTTCCCAAGAATGTACTGCTAATCCAGGAACATTTTATAAGCAAACGTTCCTCGTCTGCCATGCCTATCTGAAGTAAATGACAAATGAAAACCGCAATCTGAAGGGTAATTTTTCTTTATATTAATTTGCTGCTGATCAATTATTATCTGAGAATTTGATATATTGATGGCTTTTTCCATGGGAAATCAATGTATTTCTGAAAGACTAGTCCTGTTCCCTGTAACGTGCTCTAATAATCAATTCTAATCAGATGCGGTAGCTGTCTGACACCTCTTCTACCCGGTCCAATGTATCTTCATCACAACACAAGATCATTCTCCAGGATTTGAGTTACTTAATTTGTGCCTCGGTATGTGAGGCTGAGAAGCTAGGTGCATTTATTCACCAGCTCTTTTCCCTTCTCCAAAACTATTAGTCAGAAAGATAGATAATTATAAGGTTGAAGATGAATGGTCCAATCCTCTGTCTTGAATTTTCTCATTTTCCTGCATTATTCATATTTTTTAGCTGGGTACAGGGAGCATAAGCTGAATGCTGATGCCTGTGCTGCCTGCTGTCTGTCCACTGCCACCTGTTTCTTTCCAGGAGAGTATCTCCAGCAAGCACCTGTTCTCCAGCTCATGGTTTAGAGGAGTCACAGGTTCGAGTCTCTGGTATCTATTAATTGTCTCCATGCTGCATACTTTTATGCTTTTTAATGTTTGTAAAGCATGAAAGCTTTCTGACTGGGAATGAATGCAGGCAGCAGTACTGCCTAGGGTTTGTAAACCCCAGGGAACTTGCATAGTTTAGTCTCCTCTGCCTAAGAAGAAATTATCTTTTGTCATCTCTTGCCTATTTATGCTAATGCATTCCTACTTGGCAAAGCACCTTTTTTTTTTTTTTTTTTTTTTTCTCTCCAGTTCTCCTTTCTCTTCCTTAGAATATGAAACTTTTGTCTTGTGGGAGTGAGATGTATGACAAAAGGATGCCAGGAACTTGCATTGCTTAACTTGCAGTGACCTGTGTGCATTTTGTAGCTGCCTTTGTGAGCTCCACTGGCAGCCATACCAGCTGTGAAATCTGAGCAGTCTGGAAAACTACATCATAAACAAGATATTAACAGCCATACAAGAAGATAAGAAAAATGTGATGTGAATTCTGCTCTGTGCCATCCTAGAAGATATCATTTGCTTAGGAAGCATTGCCATTTAGAGCGTCTCCTGCTGTTCCCAATCTTTAGCTCTCTGAGATGTGTCTAATGCTCTGAGAAACAGGGTTTGTGAAGGTTTTAAGTTTTCTGTGACAGGCTAAAACATTTACTTATTGTTGGGTGAAATCCCACTCTTTCCAGCCAGGGGAGAATTTACCTACTCTAGAGGGTGGCATTAACAGAGACAGAGAAGAGTGTCCAGCTGGCAGGTAGGCACCTACAATTCTGATCTTGTACCCTTTCCATAGGGAGGTACAAGGTAGATGGGAAAAGAAAAATGGTGGAGGAAAAGTGGAAATGGTATCTCAAGTCATTTGAGTGTATTATGGGAACTTATTGCCTGGGAGATTGAATGAAAAAGGCACCAAACCACCATGCCAGAGCTTGTCTGCATGGGATCAAGCAGTCGGAATGATCCCATTGTTTAAAATACCAACGCAGAAACAGGGAAAGAGGGGCAAAGGCAGTAATACGGAGTCACAGAATATCCTGAGTTGGAAGGGACCCACAAGCATCATTGAGTCCAACTCCTGTGTCCCCAAAGGACCACCAAAAAAATTAGACAACGTGCCTGAGAGCCCTGTGAGGAATGGAGCCTTTCTGTGGAAAGGGACATTGTCTGCAATGTGATGGCCTTCATCATCCTTCACTGGTGCTCAGAGGATGTGTCGTAGTCACAACTGCAATCTGAAAGCGCAGCTTTATTTACAAGGAGATGAAAGGATTGTGGATGCAGTATTATTTTCCCTACATTTTTTCAGTTTTTGATGTTTGCTTTCTTCAGAAAATAAGTTATTGAGAAGATGCATCCTTCACCCTGATTGTTGGGCTTCTGCAGTCTATCTTGAATCACTAGGTAAAATGTTAGGAGTTCCTGCCATTTGTGTTAGTGTGGCAAAGGCCTGCCTGCTGCTGGATGCCTGTGTTTCAGTTCTATCCCTTTGCAGTGGCAGGTCGAAGCTTTTCCTGTGCTAGGAACTGGAAATGTCAGTTGTCGTCCTGACTGACTTGTTTACACTTGCCAAACACTGATTATTTCAGATTTCCTCCACCTGATAGTTTCTGATACATGGGCAGTTTCATATTCTTTGTGCTGCTTCTGCAATGTTAGTTTCTCCTGTGCACGGTCCATTATCTCCTGGGGGGGGGGGGGGGGGGTTGCTAATTTTTAATATTATTGGGTGTTTTTCATATACATAAAAAAGCCACCTGGACCATTTTCTGCTTGAATTCAGCCTGTTTAATGAAAAGGATTTCATGGAGCGAAGTTCTGAGTGATCCTTCCCATCCCTCCCCTGCCCTGCCTCTTTGTGATGAGGAGCACTGCTGTTACTAGTCCATTAAATATTAATGACTCTCACTGCAATTTCTCTAATGTGCTTTATTTTGGTACCAGTCCAAGCTGTGGAAACGAAAACCCCCTCGGGATCTTATGTAGAACGTAATTTGCTTGGCAGTTTTGGCTGTAAACATGATAATAAATTAGAGGATGTAATGAATATTCATTGAAGCGCACAAGGTTTCTTTCTTTGCCTGTGCCTGCCCATCAGTTTTCCCCCGAATCATACCTGACAAAAGACATTTGTGGATGTTGGCAGTGGTTTCATGTGTTCGCTGTGTTATAGTGAGGTTTTTGCCTCGGAGGAAAAAGATACATATATTGCAAAGGGGCCAAAAGTGACTTGTCTTTGCAAGTGACAAGTGGAAAGTCTCAAGGGGTGTGATGAGGAGGAATCCCTTGGTCTTCCAGTTTGCTGAACTTAAGGTCATAATGTGTCGTGTATAATGTACACATATCATAACGTACGTGGATGTAGCTCCACTGACTTAGTGATCCACGCGTTGGCATTCAGTTTAGCTCCTTCACTGCAATGAGAGGTGGCTTGGAAATATGCTTGGGCTGTTCTGTCAGGTCTTAATGCTCAGCAGGTTTACAGTAGGTCACTTCATAGCAAGAAAGGGTTTTTAATAATGGTACATTTCAGTGCAGTTTTGTCCTGTACAAGAAAACTTACTCCACTTTCAGTAGTAATTCTCACTGTGTTACGCTTTGTAATATTAATTCTCCTTTGGACTATTAGATGGCAACTCATTGCATGTGGGAAGGATAGAAAGGGCTTATAATTAGTTTGTGGAGTTATCGTGGGAGGCTGTTAAAATTTTACTACTAAACTTAAAAGTTGGGTAAACAGACTACTTAATTATCTGTGTATAACTATAGAGTAAACCTATTTTTCAGTGTATACACTATAGAGCATCAAGTACACTAAATATCCTACACAGACTTCAGATGATGACAGCTTCACGTAAGGAACAGAAACTGATTCTTTAACTGGTCTGAAACTTTTTCTTTGTACCAACAATGTTGAGAGAGAGAAACCATGAATTGCTTATCGCTTTCTTTAGTGATCAGTACCTAATGCTTCTGCTTTCATTTACAAATTGTATGAACTTACAGATAAACTTTCTGTTAAGTCAAAAGTTTTCATGGAGACCTGTTACTTTTACTTTCATCTTTGTCAGCAGCTTTGAGAAAAATATCAAGTCTGTTTTCAGTCTATTGGGTAGTTTATTGGCTTGGGATGTCTGAGAGAATCCAAGCAATCTGTGCTCTGATTGAGACAAAGCAGTGCTTTAAATCTGGATCTGTCACAGCCTGACCAAGGACTCTAACATCTGTCAAGCTACAGAGTGTGTATTTTTCCTTTCTGCTGGAGTGCAAATGAAGATGAATGTTTTTCCATATAGAATAACTTATTTCTTAACTCTTTGCTGACTTGGCTTCAAACTGAAGAAGGATTTTTTTGCTAGTGTTTCCCCCATCAAGAAGTTGAAACTCTTTCAGAAGTTTTAGTACTTCTGCTATAAAACAATGCTAGTGTGGAGACATTACAGTGCTGCAGTAGGAATGGGGAGAAAAACCATCCAGTTTCAACCCTGAAAACAGCATTTTCTTTAATTGATGTTCATTAACAATACATATTGCCAATGGCTAGCTCTTAATCCTTATTTATGCAGTTAGTCCATTACAACCTATTTTGATTCAGCCCGATAGAGGGGATGTCACTTAACTGGCACTGTTAGCTGCAAGTTCTTGGTGGTCTTATTTGCAGGTGGGGATGAATCTGCTTGGGAGCTCTTTTAAAAGAGGGAAGGTTGAACAGAAGCCAGTGTCATGTTTCATTCCTCACTCAGTATTGTATCTTCCTTTTCCCAAAGTTAGTATGATCTCATTTGCTTTTGCTATACTTCATTTCATTTTGGGGACTTATTCTGGTTTCACCAAACACCTTCCCTGTTTGAACAGTGAAAGATGTACAGCAGAACATATTTCATAGATCTCAAATCCTTTGTTACTTTGCAGATTTTACTACTTACACTTGTCTTACTGCATCCCATTTCTGCAAATCTATTAAAGTCTATTTGTGCCTTTACAGTTCCTGTTACTTATGCTTATCTGGATTAGAAACACTTGTTGCAGGTTATGCTGTAAGTAGTGTAGTAATGTTACACAATACTTATGCTGTTGCTAGTGGTGTTGTTTTAGTTTGCCTATGGCTGAGTCTGCCACTCGAATATTAATCATGTCTCGCTGGGTATATTTTTAAATTTGAGTGCAAGAGGTCTTTGCTTCAGAAGCACCAATTACGTTCTGCTGGTGCTCATGGGAACAGTCTTCTGAAGTGCTGATGTTTCTTTAGCACATAGATGTTCATGCTGCTTATCTTCCTCTTCTGTCTCATCTGGTGGTGTAAGCAGATCTGGCAAAAGGGATTTGGGGATTCATTGTTATGTTGACTTGCTTTTTAGGACTGTCAGAAATACTCAAGGCATCTTCAAGGGATTATTACCCTCTTCATTACAGGAGTACTATCTCTTTCTCAAAAACAAAAACCACAACAGCAAAAAAACACACAAGCATCCCCGCCCACAAAAAGTCAAATAATTTTTGATGTTCTAGTCATATAACTCATTTCACCATCCCTTCTGTCACCAGTAGTTGAGTAGATGCTCACTGCTGCTAGTATATGGGCAACATATCTGTTACCATCCAAAATGATGTCAAATATGAGCAGTCTCACCCTACTGTTTCTGAAATAGAAGTTCCCTCAACAGCGGTGGCTAATGCAGCATGTCTGTAAAACTTGGCTGGTCACCTACTTTGCTTCCTTAGGTAGGGATAAATGTTGTTGTGCTGGACCAAATTGGGTGATGGTGTCTTCTGGTTGTACCATCACAAGCTGGTAATGAGCACAGCACCTCCAAGGAAAACATGGCTGGTGCTTTTCATAGCCCATGTGCTGGCAGTGCCTTGATAGATGCTCCCATCTGCTCAGTGGAAGAAGCCCCATGAGCTCTGCCCTTGACAATGCCCAGGTCCCTTCCCAAACACAGAATCATCCTGTACTTCCAGCAAAGCTAAAACCTCAAGCTCTGGCTGCCAGACACATCAGCCTAGTGTGTTTTTGGATGTTTGATCTCACTTGTAGAGGAGGTGCTTGTGCAGCTGCGGGGCTGGTACTCTCCTGAGAGCTCCATGTACTCAGGGCATTTCTGGACTATTGTCAATGCCAGTGGTTATATTTTAGAAGCAACATCTCAAAGTTGCATCAGGACATGCCTAAATTATCTTTAAAGCAGCTATGCCAATACAGATCTTCAAAGTCTCTATCTAATATTAGATATTCTTTCATTTCCTGTAACTAATCTTTTACTAAAATCTCCCAATATTTCTCACCCTAATACCTGTAATATGGTATGCTTTTAATACTCACCAGCATACTCTACAATTTGCTTGTTAAAAAGGCTTGTTTAATTCAATTTTGTATTTATTTTTTAAAAAAATAATGCTACTGGGCTACTAGTATTCATGGTTTAAATAAACGTAGAAAAGGTATTGTTCTAATCTGTTGTCCTGTAGAGAATGAAGATCCTGAAATAAAGCTAAAACAGGGAAATAATGACATAGAAGGGAGTGATTTCCTCAGACACTAGGGAAGCAACGTAAATTGTCCCTCATACAACTCTGTTGCAATAGTTAAGTGTTTGTAGTTCCTCTGGATATTTCTTATTGACTCAACCATAAGACGTAACTTATTTCAAATATTCAAGTGGGCACTAGGCCTCGTTAGCCTGCATCAAAAAGCAGGAATTCATTAACGCCTGACATGTTGCTGTCAAAATTGTGTAGTAGTAATAAAAAATAAAAAAAAAAAAAAAAAGAAAATAAAGAAAGAAACAAAACCCAAAGTATCTTCCAAGAGTACAAATTTGCAGATTCCCGACTCAGTTTATATTGTTTGCATGAAGATCTATCATGTCATGACCGAACTAAAACTTTTTGAAGAGAAATTGTGAATATATTTGGATGTAGTATTTTTGCTTGTACACGTCAGTCATAACATGTAGCTTTTACATTAAACTTCTCCCTGTCTTAGCTAGAGTCTGCGTCACTTGGAACTGACTGCAAAAAGGTGATAAGTGATGTGTGACTGTACTGGCTGGTCCTCCAGCTCAGTCAGATTTGTGTGTTGTCATTAATCTGTGATTAATTAGCAGATGACTTTAATGTCTATGTATAGCCCGGGATGTAAAAGGATTATGGTGTTAATATGTTAAGTATATGATTTTGAGATACTAAGTACTTTTATTACCACAAATTATATTTGATGTTTAGCTAATATTCTGCAGAGAATTAAAAAAAGTAATAAAGCAACCTATCCCTTATCCAAATGATTTCAAATATTGGTAGATTTTCTGATTTAACACTTATTTATATTTAGAAAAGGATAATGAGATTAATCTAGCAGGATGTATCGAGAGGTTTGAAATGTAAGATGTCTGAAGCTCTGTGTAGATTAACTTGTTCTCACAACATTTCTGCTTTAGTGTAGGCACCTTTATTTTGAAGATGGGGGAACTCAACCTAAAAAGTGAAATATTTTACTTGTGTAAAACTTCATCAGCAAGGATGTAGGAAAAATCATAATTCAGGAACTGTTTTCCTGTTTTTTTACACTGTTGCAATTGAATATTCAAAAATCAAATTATTTAATAGTTACATTCAGTTAATGACTTCCTTGGGGACAAACAGCTTTATTAAAATTGGCTTTGAGTTGAATGCTCTGGTAAACCTCTTTTATAAAGTATTGATCATTCCAGGAATTTGAGAAGTCTGAAGCTTTTTCATCATCTGGTTTCCCCATGCAGTTATGAAAATAAGAGCACACCAGAGACTGTGGCTCTCTTGATTAAAAAAAAAAATAATAATAATAATAATAAAATAATCAAAAATATTTGGCTATTTACCATTTTTTAACTCTCTCCTTACTCTTTATTTCTACAATATAATATACTCTGACTTATTTCTTTATATATAGAATAGCATGCACATTTAGTCACCATTTTCTTTTCTTTTTTTTTTTTTTTTGGTTAAAATATTCAGGAATGTGAATTAGAAAGTTAGCAAATGTCTTGGCCGTAGCATTTGCATTTTAACTCACTTAAAATACTGTTTTCACCAAAAACGTATTTATGACTTGCTTGTGGTCAGAAATATACAAATGAAAGATTCCAATTAGAGCTTAAAACTAATTTTGTAATATAATACTATGTTCATAGATGAGTATGTAGATGTAGATGAGTACAATGTAGATGAGTACTAATTTGTGTGTTTAAAAAAATAAATAAATAAAAGTGCAAGCATAAATTGTTGCCTTCTTATTTCTGGTGAACTGAGAACTGGGAACTTGATGTAGTATTTCAGAAGGTGAGTGTAACTTTACCTCTTCCATTAAAGGCTTCCAGCAATTCTTCCATTATCAGTGTAAGAGCTGCTGAATATAGAAAGCATGGGCCACCTGTGCTGCCAAAATAAATCTCTGGGAAAGAGTTGAAGATACGTATAAAGGAATAATTCCATATCACAGAATGACTGTGGTGAATGACCTAGTAGTGCAAATTTGCCTTGAAATCTGACAGTATAAAAGCAGGTATTTTTCTTTGTCACAAATACTGGTAAAAAGACTTCTGCAAGTCAATGACTTTGTTTTCTGCAAGGTTATAACCACTGGAGGAGTTTGATTCTATAAATGAAACTTAATTAGATATGAAGCTGCACGAGTCAGAGCAGAGTCCAGCTGCCTCACTTGACGGTACTGAACTAATGTAAGAATGGCAGTGAGAACCAATAGCAGCTTTAGTCAACAGTTTCATCAGAGGAGATTGTGGTGGCTAAGAGCATTCCTTTATATATTTTATTAAAGCCTTATCTTGGCCTTTGAGTTAATGGGAAGAGTCCCAATGATGATGTTTGATACAGTACTGTTTGTTAAAGCGCGTTACAAACTGCAGTGGGCTGCTTGTTGACCTCTCTTCTCTTGTGTTCCACCAGTGGGAACAGAAATGCTTTGACTGCTACTGTCATTCCTTTCATAGATAGTGAGGTATAAAATGTTGCTGTGGACACTGTTTCCAACTCATCACTTGATTATTGCTGCTCGCTTATCCTAACAGTTAAATGAACAGCATCTGATGCCTGGTTTCCCTATGCTGCCTAAGGATAAAAAAGAGACCTAGTGGAAGTTTGGGTATGAGGGGGACAACCCTTGTATTTGGCAGTCAGGCTAGGAGAGGACTTTGTTTACTCATCAGATCTATGAGAACTATGTGCTGTGTGTTTAGGCCTGTCCCTAAAAGTAAATATTGCTAATGTTGGATCTTTTTTATAATACAGATAATTAATCTTAGTGTGAAAGCGTTCAATTGTATCAAATAATGTTTTTCTTCCTGATTTGTTCCTCCATTTCTGCTGCTTTTTTCGTACTGCTGACATGTTTGGAAAGATGGTTAGTTAATATAGTGATTCTTAGGGTAATCATGTTAATTGACTGGAAACAGTCATTTAAACTTACAGGTTTTTTTTGTTGTTGTTCCAGATGGTTAATACAAAAGAAAAACCTACTGCTGTATCAGGCTCAACTAAAGATCTTAAAATAAGATTTGCAGTCAACAGCATGAATGTTTAGGGAAGACAGAAGGGCTTAGGTCTGACCTATTGTCCTATGGAGAAGTTTGGCTGGGGGAAGCTTTGCAGAATGGATTTCTTCTGCAAAATTTTGTAGAGATGGGAAATGTTATCGGGGGGATAGGAGGGGGACATGACAATCAAGAAAATTGAAAGGGTGGCAGAGAGCCTACAGTCCATAAACAGTCTTCAGTTTTGATGAAAATGATTATGACCATAATTCTTGAAAGTTCAGTATCCTTTTTTTTGAAGTCACTTGGAAATCTATATAATTGTGGTGGTGGCACCAAACATTATGCAGAAGCTTTGTTTTAATTTAATAGGCTGTTATTGTAATCTTTCTCCCTCTCTGTTCCATTTTACTTGGGTAAATGGGAAATAATTTTAGACTATGGGCAGGGTCAGTGGTATGCATCACTCATCTGGATCCATACTGGCATCTGCTTGCAAATGCTTCTAAAAATGGAGCACATAAAACTAAATTTATTTTGCATTTAATAAAATCTGTTGATAGGGTTGGGATGAACAGGACTTGCTGAGTTTGCTGTTTAGGAAAATCAAAAATTAAAACAATAGGAATATAAGGAAGGGAAAATATATGGACAGAAACTTAGTGCTGGGCTGACAGTATGGGCAGTAAAATACTGTCTATTCAAGGTTGGAGTAGCATTTTTTTTTTTTTTCCAGCTTGGGTGTGTTAGAAGAATTGTAAAGAAGTTAAGATTATATTGTCCGCTTTTTGTCTGCATTATGGTTAATTCTTAGCTGGATTTGTTCACATGCCCATCCTTATGATCATGAAATTTCCTGTGGAGGAAATACATGATAGAGCACTGGAGCATCTATGTGCCACTGAATGTACAAGGCCCCTTTGTGCCAAGAAGGGGTGTGTTTGGGAGTGTTTGTGGAGCACAGGCTGGGGTTTTGTGTTCTTTTGTTTTGCTTTGAGACATGCCAGGGACAAGTATCTCACCTAATAAAAAAAGCAGCTTCATTTGAAAACCTTGTAAATATTAGCTGACCTTCACAAAATTAAATACAATGATTGGTGCATATCCCATGAAGTGAGTATACCTTACTCTTTTTTTCTTTCCAGAAAGCATATTCTGAGAGAATAAGCAAGGAACAGGGAGAGAAAGAAGTGGTGCATGTGTGTGGAATTTAATGAGGTCAGTTGCTTTTGACCTGGTTAAATACTTGCTCAACTTTATCTCCTACAAAGGAGGACAAACTTGGCCTTTGTGGTCATAAATTGCCCTTAGGATCCACATGCTGACAAGGCTGCTTTATGCAAAGAGCTTTTTTGCCCTTGCTAGCTATTACAATCAGCAGTGTAATCTGCAAATGTGTCATGGCATCATGCCTCCAGTGTGCGTACGGATATGTAAGAAATTTGAGTATATATTAGTGACTCTTGGTATGAAGGCAGGTGAGTCAGATTTCAAGAATTAACCAAAGCCTTGATCAAGAAGTGCTTTGGGACAGAGATTTGATTTGCAAAGGGCAGCAGTGACTTCAGCCTCTGGCAAATCAGTTAGCCGGGAGCTCCCTTGACCACCCCGTGTCCCTGCACTCAGCTCTGCATGTCCTGATGCCCCACTGCTTTGTTTGGATTCATCTTTATTTCTCAGCTGAGCTGGTGGATCTGAGCTTTTGCCAGTGAGACCGTAACTCTTTGTGATCTGTTTCTCCACTGATAAGTTACAAAACCACTACTTTGAGTATTCTCTGTGGATTGTTAACTGCTGGAGTAAGCTTTCATTGCTTCATTGGGAAAATAATTGTTTTAGTTTAGCTGGACTCACCACAGTTTGCATCTGCCGCAGAACAGGCCCATGTTCTTGTTCTGAAATCTATTCTGCTCACTTTACGTATCACAGATCTGTCTGAATACTGATGTGTGCCACAGCTGTTTCTTAAGTTAAGCCCAATTAATGTCTTTTGCTGTTCATAAAAATAAGTATTTCCCTCAGATGAAAGCTCGTGTCTACTGATGCCAGTGAGAGCCACCTGCATGTCTAACAACATAATTTAGTCACTGGTAATATGCAACAAAAGAGAAAAAGAACAGGAATTACCGTACTCCAGATGGAACAAAACCAGAAAAGCAGTGCCAATGAGACAGCTGACCCTGTATGATGAAATTAACTTTTCTTCCACTCAGTGAATGGTGTAACATAGTCATTTGCCAGGTCCTTCTGTACATTGCTGCTTCTGCTTCATCTTCAGCAAGTGCTGCAGAGTCATAGCAGAGTTGTAAAGAATTCCAATTTTCATCTCTTTTCTTAAAGCAGGAACTTATTCTTTTAAATATAATAATTTAAGCAGGAAAGGAATAGCTTGAGCATGAAGTTGATGTTGTGATATTTCAGTATCACAAATGGTTTAAGATTAAAAAAACAAACAAACAAACAAAAAAACTTGAAAAAGTTCAAAATCTGGCTGCTTTTCCATCTCGTAGTACATGTAAACAAGTCTCAGCATTAGTGTTCTCTCTACAGTACAAGTAAAGTGGCCATTTCCATTAGCAAGGAATTTACCACTTCTCGCACCATGGTTTAATGTTGCAGATAACTTAATTCTCAACAAAACTGCTGTGCCTGATTTTGCAATTGATTGGTTCCATTGACTCCAAGCAGTGTACTTGTGAAGTAAAATGCTATGTTGAAGAGCTTAGAATCAACTGCACTAAATTACTGGTAAATAGGAATCAAAGCAATATTCAGAGCAAAGACCTCATATTAGTAAATAAATAAACAAATATATATATATATATGTAAAATATCTATTATTTTAATCAATTATTGGTTTAACTATAAAAACAAACCTTAGTTCATCAGTCCTTGTGATATAGAGAGATGTGTTGGCTTATGAATGTAGACCTTTGGTTCAAAATAGCAAATAGCAAATGAAATAACTGTCTTTCTTTTTTTCTTTCTTTTTTTCTTTTTTTCTTTTTTTTCTTTTTTTTTTTTTTTTGTCTAAATCAAAGCTGATAAGTGTTTAGGGAAGCTCAGCCTAGTCTGATGCACTTTCATGTGTAATACTGGTGTCTGGCTCTATTATCCTCTGAAGCTGCTTGTTATTGTGGCTGGGATGATCTTTATTGCACTCTGTATACTGACAAGGACAAATTCTGAAATAGGATTTTAAAACAAATGGTTAAAAAACCTTAACTTTATACACAGTGACTGTTTTATAATTTTTAAAATAGCTTCCTATTACGCTGAATAACAGGCTTCACTATAAAAAAAAAAAAAAGGCAATGATAGATCCTGTATAGTGGAAATGTAACCAAGGTTAATTGTAGCGGGGTCATGGCTACTGTAATGAACCACAGTGTTTATAATGCTAAAAATGTCCCTTTCAGAAGATAAATATAATCCGTGAATGTTGTATAATGATCTTGCAAGGAAGGTCATAATCACCAGGATGGCTTGATGCTGGGATTTCAGTACTGCCTCAGGGTTCCTGTTCTGTGCTCACTCAATGAGCACAGAGGGAAGGAGAATCAGTGAGCGGGATGTGTCCTCATGAGCCCCTCTGCCCGCGAGTAAGGGGAGCTCTTTGTACATCCACTTGTTCAATGAGCTTAGGGAACAAGTGGCAGGTAAAGCAGCTTGTTTTGCTTGGTTAACTGTTGGATGGAGCGTATGCTGCAGTGTCTAAATGATGCACAAGAACCGGGAGGGCAGAAGCAGGTGGCAATGGCTTGATTTGCTACTTTACAGCTTTTGTACTGGCTTGAAGTGACCAATGGTACCAGTTACACACTTGGGTGAAGACTGACTGCTGCTGAAGGGTGGTCTTTTTCCTTCTAGCTATGTTTCTACTGTTGATTTTCTGTTGTGCTACATTTACATGGCTGCAAGAATAATCAGATTAAATAGCTAACCTAATGGAAGAGTGACCTGGTCAGCGATCTGCAGAAAACTGACCTGTTTTACTGCTTGTCTCTACACTTAGTACTTTGCTTGCAACAATCTACACTTCAGTTGGCTTAAGGGGGTTGTGAACCCACTTTTAAAGGCAGCTTGCATCCCATTTCTGTATTTATTCTGAGATGCAGAGGTCTTTGACTTGGCAGGTTATACCTGCACCTAAATATAGGTGACAGCTTTTGGTCTGTAGGTGCTCAAGGGCTGTTGCTGCTTAGTCCCCTTCATCTGGTAAGAGCCACATCGTCTCAGTGAGTGGTTGATACCACCTGGGTAACTGTTGCAGGGTGTGTCATCAACATATGTTCTAATAACTTTGTGATTTAAAGATCTTAGCTACTTTTTATTTAAACCGCATATGATGCACTAAAAACAGATGGCAGCATTGGTAACGAAGTCCTTTCTATTTTGTCACCTTTCCATCCTTCCTGTATCTTCTGTCAGGAAGTATCTTCTGTCTGTGGGTTCCCAGGTGTTGCTTCCTTTTTTTTTTTTTTTTTTTTTTTTTTTTTCTCTGAGTTGCTCCCTGTGATTCTGAGGTCAAAGGTACAGTTTAAAGAGCAGATGATATGAATGTTGGAGGCTTTTTTTAAACGTTGGGGCTACGTAGTAAGAATCAGAACTCTTCATTTAAGCTGAAAAATAAAAATAGTTCAGAATGCCTAACAACAGAGGTTACAGATAAACAGGGTGTGTATGTGCATGAGCTGAAGGAGCATAATAAAATCCATGAGTAATGTCTGTCTGAAATACATAATATATCAAGAGCAAGAAAAATGGGTATGTTTGAGCTTAGAAATGAAGAGCTTAAATTCTGATGTTTTTATGAAATTCAGTTTTATGTAGTGGTGTAGAATTCACTTTGTCTATTAAAACACTTATAAAATGTCAATGTCCAAGGTCTTTGGAGTTGGACCTTGCTGAAGTATCACCTTGAGGAGTAGAGACAAAACAGTAATGCTGTGATGCCAGCAGTGCGGGCTCAAACTAGGCATAAAGAAGTAATTTTCTACCAGTTCATACAAAGTTATGGTGCAAGGGGCTGACTACAAAGATTAGTTGCCAAGTAGTTTTTGGATGAGCAGAGTTGACCTGGGGAAGCAAACTGAAGAACATTTGGAATAGAAGTCAGGCTTGTTCTTCAGGTACAGGTCTGAGCCAATACAGTTATAGCACAAATGAAGATAATTACTTCTGACCTGCCATTTTTTCCAAATTCTTGTGCTTTTGTGGGGGCATGGGTTAGCATTTTTTTTCAGGGCTACAGGTTACTTTAATTGATGTCCTGTATAGTAGTTGAATATTATAGTCTTGTATACGGTCTCTTGGTATTTAACACCTGTTATACCAATACATATGCCCAGAAGACGGAAAATCCTCTCTTGAAATTTTATATTCAGATGAACAAAAAATCTTTATCAAGAAAGTGTTAGCAGAAGAAATTAATGTCTTATGGTTGTGAAATACAGCTGATTGTGAAATACAGCTTGCTCAAAGAACAGGGGGTTCCTTACAGGGATTTCTAATGGGTGAGATTAAATGGATGCTGATTAAAAATAATACTAAAAGAAAAAAAACTCGGAGGAGAGAATGGGAGAAAATTGTTCAAGAGGTTCTGGATCTCTCTTATTCTATGAATAGAAAATCAATGGCTAAGCAAGTACACTCAGGGTGTTAACGTATTTCAGTTTCTCTTTGGTGGAAAAACAGTACCTTGCAACTTCTGCCCAGTGCAGAGGGATGTTTTTTCAAAGAAAGTAATCTTGACAAATCAGAAGCTCTTTAAACTCATTACTCAAGTGTTAAGGGTGTGTGGAATGAGGTAAATAAGTGTTTTATTAAGCAAAGAGTCAAGACTGAGAAAGGCAATGATCAGGGTGCCAGAGTACAAAGAGGAATCATGTAATAGTCAAACTCATTGTCAGGAACTTAATGATTCTTGTTATTATTGTCAAGATTAATAGAAATTGCTCATTTCCAAATTTAAACTTTATGAAATGGTAACTAAAATATGGCTATTTCAGTCTCTGGAATTGAAATGTTAAAATAAATATTCATGACCTTATTAAGAATGACTAAGTGGGTGAAAAGAGAGTTGCACTCATATTTAAAACAATGTTACTTTCAAATTTCTGGTAACTGAAGAGCAAATGATCTAGAATACTTGCATGTTCATGAGCTAACATATAAAACATAACTGTAGTATTTAGTAGTCTGCTATAAATTGCCAAATCGCAAAAGAAAATGGAATATTCAATTCTTAGCCATTTATAAAATGATGGGAGAAAAATGGCCTAGACAGCTTCAGTTTAAGTTGGATATGTCAGTGCTGTAATTCTGCCAGTGGTGTGTGGTTCCCCCTACATTCTATCATTCCCTACATCTCTCCCACTCCCCCTCAAAACAACAAAACAACAAACTGAAGACTAAAAAAAATCCATGTTCATAAATTTTACATCCAGAGTAGGAAGCTCTATATTGAGTATAAATTTGACAGACTGAAACACAACCAAACTCAAAATAATTTTGTCTAATAGCATTGCCACTTACGTGCAAAAACAAACACCAAACATATAAACTATACCAGGTTTTTAATGTAGCTAGATACAGTTGAAAGCTGATGAGATTCCTAAACTATGAGAGGGAATTTAGAAGCTTGTAACTGATGCTTGGTAAATGTTTTTAGAATATTTTATAATTACGATAATTATGAAGTCTGTTTGTTCTACAGACTAGTAGGGGAAATGAAACTATTTAAAAATAAGTCTTAAGGTACGTTTTTTTCTAGGAACTATAAATGATATAAAATGATACTGAGGTATCTCAAGGTGATAAAGAGAAGCATAAAGTAAAGAAATTTTTAAAAGTGAAATATAGTTTGTAAATATGAACATGTATGTCATAGGGATAAAAGGAAATATAAGAAAATATAAATCTGTGGAACCAGTAGTATTGTCAATAATAATTCAGTAAGATGAATGTATTTTTGCTTATTATTATTATTATTTTGCTTTGGAAAAGGGTCAATTTATGTAGTTAATAAATAATTATTTGCCATTTTCCTAGTAGGTTGTATCTGCTCTTATTCCTTGAGTTCCGGCAAGATATTTGGACTGAAATTCATGCATCTATTTTAAAACTTACTGGATAAGTCATCTGTAATATTGGTATGTCATAATTCTTGATACATTATGGGAATTCTGGAAAAAGGCTAATTGTGTTGTAAAAAAAATAATTAAGGACAATGAGTGAGTGAATGTCTGACTCAATACTTGTGACTTATATGTAAAAAGGTAATATAATTATTTCTAATCTAATCAATACAATATTGCTTTTATTAAAATCAGTTAAGCTGTCTTTGTATTTTTAATCAAATTCCAAGTGTATCTGAATTTGCTTTGTTTGAACTTCTATAAATTGGAAGTCTCTTATTCACTTGTTAATCCCAGATGAGATCTGCATAGTCCAAAATGCACAGAGATCAGCAGTAAATGTGATTCATAATGATTTCAAAGCTAAGGTATGCAGAGGTATGTCTGAATCCTCTTCAGATGCCCTAGGTGCTTATTTGAGACTGGGATTCATAACATATACTACTTTTTGACTTTAGGTCTAAGATAGCCCTTTGATTTCAGGGATTCATTGGTTCTTCTAGTGGGAGTAAAAGTTCAGTCAAGTGTTCAGCTCTTCATGGAGCTTCCTGTCTGGGGTAGTGTGCTGGTGCAGCTCTGATGGTAAGTGCAAGTTAAAATGGTGGTAGCTCAGGTGACTTTGTGTTACATATATTAATTATGGCAGAAACATGTCACTAGGTTGTTGTAAGTCTTTTTAGGATGTTGCTGTCACACTTTAAATACAGTATTACAGAGTTAACACTGCATATTGATTCCATCAGAAATGCTTGGTCATCTCAAAATATTATTGCAAGTGTATTTCTACAATAACCTATTGGGGCTCAGTTTCTGGTCCCATGCTGTTTAACATGATTATAAGCCTGGAGGAAAGCTGGAAAGTACTTAAGATCTCTGGAGACACGGAGAAACATGGGGAGATTTTAAGAATCAAGTGAAGGTAACAATGTTCTTAGTAATGGGAGATAAAGGTTATAAGTTGGAAAGTAAGTGTAATTAAGCATTTTCATTTTAAATTGTGACCTGGAGTGGCTTAAAAAATTGAATTGAAAGAGACTAATAGTAGGTGATGCAGAAACTAAGTCAAAGATACTGCCTAAGCAGAAAACAAAAAGGAGGAGGGAGAAAACAACGGCCAAGAAATGTTTTCAAATTAGATTGGGAGTGCCTTTTCAGGGTGGAAGACATGGATAAATGCTCCCACCAGACAACAGGAGAGAAGTGATGAAGCAGCTGTGAAGAATAGGGTGAAAGATTGTCTGGGACTACTTTCAGAGTACAGTTGTGACATAGTATTTTCCATGTGGTATCATTGAGGCGTCTGTTGCTTCTGATGATTTTGCTCTTTGTTTAAACTTTTAACGTTAGGGCAATTGTTGCAACCTACTTTAGTCTTCATTTCTCTTTACTGTGCAATTCCTTCCTTAAATGAGTGGAGTTAAAACCCCCAGGTTTTAAGTTGTCATTCTTGCATTCTATGGGTAGCTTAAGCCTCACTTTCCTCCTCTGAATGTGGAGCTGTGAGAGTTTTTCTATAAGAAATAGAGTTGAGTTCTGAAAATTGCTTTGAGATTGTTAAAAGAAGAGTCTTTCTGGATCTTAATTAGTATTATAATGATGAAAGAGAAGCAAATATAATCTTTGAGATGTTTCAGCATCGCCTATTCTATCAACTTAATTTCTGTAGAGGAGGATCAAGGGAAAATCCATTTTTTACTGGGTCTTGCTGTCTTCAAACTTCATTAAAGACATGCACATAGTCCATCAATAATGAGATTCTCCATCTCCGTAAGCTTCCTTGTCTATTCATTTTTCTTTCCCACCTGCACTCACAATGGTGGCTGTTTGCTCCCACGTACATTCAACAATGCATCATTTGTAAACTGGCCCTCATTCATTTCATTCCGGCTTGAAAGGCCTGACAGAAAGCCCTGTGAAAAGCCTTTCAATGCAAATGCCAGTTTAATGACTTGGTTCATTCAGCAGTGGGGAATCTGTGATAACTCGACTTCTCCTCACTGCAAATACAAGAAAATGTTTTCATAAAGCCTTGGACGTGTCATGCTTTCTAACAAGACGCCTTCAGTTTGCAAACAAACTGATGGTTTTAACTTTTAGTTAAATAAAATCTAAGCATTTTTCTGCAACGTCAACCTCCCACACCTCTCTCTGTGCATGAGGAGGAGGAGGGTACACCCCTCACTCTGCTGCCTCAAAATGCATCTGCTTTTGAAAGCTTTGATTCGCTTCATTTCCTCAGCAGAACGGCAGTTCCCCTTGAGGATAAACCCTTGTTTGATTGGGTCTTTCTGAGCATGTTTGAATATCAAATTATTGGGAAATTACAAGTGCAGTCACACTTTTAAAGCCAAAGGACAAACACGTTTAGTCTGTTTCAACAGCCTGTGTTGCAGTTTGTTCCTGGGATACATACTCTTCTTAAACTAATTTTTTTCATTTCTAAATTATTTGTTTACTGAATTTTCTCACAGAAGGATAAAATCAAATTTATGATAATAAAATAATGACACTCTCTAGTAAGCCTTTGGGTATTCAGTATAGAATTTGAAGATACTGGTTGTAACCTTGATGTTGTAAAATAAATGAATTAATTTATTTACTGTTCAAGTTCACAAACCCAACTGCCAATTATTGGGAAGTTGTGAGGAACTGACCGGGGATAGAACCAACAGGGTTTGTACAGATTATGATAAAGTTTTATTGAAATTAAACTTGACAGAGAAATTAAGAGAATGACTTTGTTTTATGTGGGTTGTCTGGCCAGGATTTTGAATGCAACGGTGGGATGGCTTTTACGTGACAGTCTTCTGTGAAGCAAGCTCAAAAATTTCTTTCAAGTTTCTTCACCATTCTATGCTGCACAAATGATTCCACTCCAATATTTGGTTCAGTTGCCAGATCCACTTTCAGACGAGCCTTCCACAAACAGTATTATTTTGAATGGTATTCTCTTCTAATTTTAATTTCTTTTATTTTTAGTAGACCAATGCTCAGGGTTTGATGGATGCTCTTTAGTCAGTAATGAAGTATGCCAGACATGGAAAATTATTTCCTGTCTTTCCAAACATAGATTATTTAACCATTTCTGGTGTATACATACAGAATAGAACTAACAATGGAAACTTATTGAGTGTACCACTCTCTACTCAAGCACAGGAGCTAAAGTAACAGCAACAGCAGCCAGACTCAACATTTTCTTTTTTCTGCTGCTCTCCATGAGGTGCAAGCCTCTTGTGCTGACTGATGCTCCTGTGTGCTGAAGCTGACTGCTTAGAAATCAGATTGGAAAAGTGGGATGTAAGACTGTATACTCTGGAAAGGAGGATGAGAAAAGGGAATTAAGTTACCTGTGTGTTACCAAGTCCTATTTAATTGTCTGGCAACTTACTCCCTGTTAACAGTTGTTAAAATCAAAGGTTACTATTTTAGTTGGCATTCACCTAGGAATATTTCTTAGCATCATAACATGTAGTTAAGTAATTAAGCTTTTTATCTTCATAGTGCTCCACAGATATTTAGTTACAGCTGATGTTCGGTTTCATACCATGTCTTGCAGACAGGATCAGTGAGCTGTGGAGGTGAGGCCATTAGCCTAAAGCTCCTGCAGGAGCTGGTTTGGAACCAGTACCAAGTTGTGCAGGTGTGAAGAGAAAAGTAGACCTGAGAGTGTTTGGTTTTAAAAGGCGGTGTGGAGGGAGTGAAGGTCCCTCCTCTCTTCCACATGGAAAGATTTCAAAAAAAACCCCATTCAGGTGTGCACTTCTTGTCTCTTGTGGAAGATCCAGATGTGAACTTTCTGAATGAGCAATTCTACTATTTTAAACCTTTTAAAATTAGTATGCAATGACATATCAGCTCAATTACCCTCGACCTTGTTTAATTCTATTTTGTGCTGTAGCAACTTTGTTAGGATAAATTATGAAGCATCTACCACCATAAATACCCATGGATCATGTTGTAGTTTTCTGTTGTACTGTCTGCCCTTGACACATGAAAGCAAATGAAAGATGAAACCTTGTATATCCTCTACCACTTAAAAAAAAAAAAAAAAAAAAAAAAAAAAAAAATTTTGGTAAAAAAATTCATATGATTAATAGCAGAACCATTTTACAAAATCTTATAAGAGAAAAATAAGGGCTGATATTAAAAGCAACAGAGTATGTTGTTCTTTTGAGTCAAAATCTGGACTATTATATAGGTACTTGTAAAAAGCCCTTGATTTCACTAACAACGGGAATTATACTACAGTTTGTGGAAGAAGAGAAATACTTTTCTTTCTGCCTCAAATATTCCATTGCATCAACACACAAATTTGTGCTGTATGACTTGTCCAGAGTAGGAAAGCTGGAGGGGCCCTACATGCTGACTATTAGGCTTGTAACTTCATCTTGGTGTTGAATGCAGTCTGTCTCTGGGGCAGACCACAGAGATCCCTTGAGTGGAAGGGAAGGATGACCTCTGTGGCTGAATTATTGCTGATATGAAGTGTAATAGATCTGCGCACCTGAAATAGGGCTGACCTTTCCTAACTCACATCTCACAATTTAGACAGCCAGTAGGTTGCTGTGAGGGCGTGTACCACATAAGCACTTTTCAGCTTCCTTCTTGCTGTCTCTGAGGAAAGTCACTGTGCTTGCAGTTTGTCTCAGACTACCTGGCTGTAGGTGTCTCTGCATGCCTGAGAAAGGAGTGTATGCGAAAACAAAAACTGAGCAGGAAGACTGGATTTTTCCTTGTTTGGCATAAATGAGAAATGCCTGGGATAGGTATCA
Source organism: Nettapus auritus (assembly GCA_011076525.1). Lineage (NCBI taxonomy): Eukaryota > Metazoa > Chordata > Aves > Anseriformes > Anatidae > Nettapus > Nettapus auritus. The sequence continues at coordinate 50,343,103 of CM021769.1, read as the reverse complement.
CTGTCCTTGCTTTTTGTTCCTGAAACGTCTGCTATTAAGAGCAAAACAAGTTTGTATATTAATCTCAATGAAATTATAACATAGCTCTAAGATTTGCTGTTTTAAATTCCTGAGGAATGGGAAGATAATAAAGATTTCATTCTGTGGTTATTATTTCTATCAATTAATTTTTAAGTGAAAAGTGTTATTGATTCTGATAATATCTAGTTCTGAAACACTTGGCATTTTCAGTTGTTTGTGCTTAACCGAGAGGATTGTGGTATACTGTATTTTAGAAATAGAAACCCATAGAGTATATTTTTATTATTGCAGAGGAGGATTTTTCATATGATGGATTTCAGTTTGGACCAAAAGTAAGTTTTTTGCTAGACGTGACCAATATCTCAGATGCTCAGGCGCTGTGTGAGCGCCCATATTTTCCTGCTTTTTTAGGGTACAGGTAGCATTCAGTCTTTGGTTTACATGTTGTGAACAAGACATACCAACACCAGAAGGCATAGAAACGGCTTGTTGCCTCCTTTAAGCGGGACTTTGCAGAAATAAAAATAAATAAATAAAAAAATGCAGGCCTTGGAAGAGTTATTGAATAGCTATTATGTAGTGAATAAAAGGTTTTCATAAGCTTTATCTATGCAAAATAAATAATAATATTAAAAAAAAAAAGTTACAGGTCTTGAGTTGCCAAGCTAGATCAAAACACGGAAAAATAAAAATCCATGCATAAGGCAAATAACATAACTGAGGCATAACAGAGCATGCAGGTGGAGTGCTGCATTGTTGAAATGCTTGAGTCCCCAGTACACGATGTAACCAATTTGACTTTGCCCCTGCTAGCAGTGGTGTTCTCTCACGGCTTAAAAAAAGACAATGAGTCTGTGTGATGGAACAAATGGATTCAAAGTCTGCTTAGTTACTAAATAGGTACATTATGTGTATGTATGTATATATATATATATATATTTAACTTTTACACTAGGCTAGAAAAAGAGATGTGAGACAAAAGTGCTTTTGTTTTTCAGAGTGCTGTATTACCAAGTGCTGATCACATGTATTTCAGTGAGTGAAAGGATTCATACTTGGCTCTGAAAAGCCTGATGGAAGGTTTAATGGGGAAAAAAAAAAAAAAAAAAAAAAAAAAAAAAAGTGGGGGTGGATTATAAAAATTTTAAACCTCAAATGCCAAATTTTTTTTTTATAATATGAATTAAAAAGCACTAGTGTGAGAGACCCTGACTTTTAATAAATTTACAATTCATTGCACTTTGTCTTTAATTCTAACAAGCTTTCTTGCTACAGAGTTGTTTCAATTACGAGATATGTTGATTATAAGCCACCCACCTAAGGCTTGGAGCAGTCATTGTAAGAAAAAAGTAGTCTGAAAATCATGTAAATTGAATGAGATGGGGAACGAAGAACGATCTGTTGAGCAGTGGAATTGAATAGGGTAAGAGAAATGCCAAATATCTCAGTGGGTCCAAAAGGGGAGGGGGAAAATTTTCTAATGAAGAATCAAAGGTAAATCACCACTAAGAGCATAATCTTACCATTTGTTTTATACAGTTATTTTTTCAAAGTCTTAAATTACAGAATGAAAATAAAGTTTTGAGTGTAACTTTTTTTTCAGAAAGATTTCCAAATTGCCACTGCATTCTCTCTTACTGATGGGTAACATAAGGAGGCCAGAGAAATTCTGCATTTTCATTTCCAGAATCCTGATCTGCTAACCATTTCTTCATAGGGAGCTATGATAATATGTAGCATCTCATTAGACACAATACTTCTTACTAGATAAGGTTTTAAGAAATTGTTTACTCTGCAGAAGAGAGATTTCATCTTGTACCTGTATTTCTCATTGAAGGTGATTATACTTGATAGGGTGCTGAGAATGATTTGGATATTTAGGTGAGCCAAGGACAAGGCTACTTCTCACATGATTTAGTTTCCAGGTATTAGTTGGCTGACACCCAAGACTGTACTTTAAGTCTGAGTGTGTTTAATCAGGTCTCCCCACCTAGAACTGGTTCTTTAACTTGGTGTAACTTTGGTTGGAGTGTTTTTAGGTCAGTCTTGGGTTTAATTCCTGTTCCAACAGGGTTGATGGTAGATTTATTAAAACTGTGTAATAACTTCATTGAAAATATCTAAAATCCTCTTGAGACAATTTTTAAAATACATTTATTTCTGTAGTAAAACAACAACAAAAACACTTCAAAATTTGTCAATGAAAATTGATTCCTCCAGTCACGATCTTGAGTAATATGTGTGAATGCCAGTCGTTACTGTAAAGCAGAGAACCGGTGAGGATCTGGAAAAATCTGATGGAGAACAAATTCAAACTCTTATCCTTGTTTTCTTTTACCTTGACTCAGACTCTCGGATTCCATTTTACAAATTTTCTTCATTTTTTTTTTTTTTTCCTCTTCTGAAGCAACTCATTTTGTCATGCCTAGTGCATCCTTAAACTTAGAATTTGATACCAAATGATTTTCTTATAATCGCACTTCTAAAAACTTGTTTCTACTCTAAGTCCATAGGAAGAAAGCCAAAGGGGGAAAAAAGTTAGCAATTGAGAACAGTTTTCATAATTGCTAAAATGAACATTGCTGTCTTTGAGAACCATCTTGCTATTGTCACTTTCATCTTTCTCTATCTAGTTCTCTTTTCTTAATGGTACTCTGTTGTGTAATGTCAGATCAAGATATGTGATAATATATCTTCTTTGCTCTTATTAGCTTCTTGGAATATTTTGCCTAATTATAAAGAAGTGCTGATGAATAGCTTGTATTAAAATATATGGAAATCCCATAGCTGTAGGAAAGCTGCTCTGATGATGTGGTTGAAATTGAACTTTAAATTGTAGGTACTGAAATTAAAATATAATAATGAAAACATTTTGAAGATCTGCTGTGAAATGACAACCTGAAGGCAGGCAACTAAAGTATGAATATATATATATATATATATATTTTATATGCATTAAAAAAAAAAAAAATGAGGCTTATGGTTAAAGACAATTATGACCTAACCATTACTGGATTAGAAAAAAGGGTATTGAATAGATTTCTTTCTCTCCATCCCCATGATTGATTTTTAACTGTCTAATTCACTCAACTAGAGCATTACATTTAACTTGGATTACTTTATTGAGCAGTACATGTTATATTCAGGTAATATATTCAATGATTTTTTTTTGCATTTATTTGAGACTTAATGTAACCCTTTGTTATTTGCACAGACTGAAGAATAACTGATATTTTCAAACCTACCACTTGATATTTTCAAATCTACAACTCTGAAGACTTTGAAATAATACATTTTTTACTTCATTATATCTTTTCCTTTTTACTTTTTAAAAAACAAAACAAAAAAACAAAACAAAAAAAAAACTGGATTATGGTGAGGAGAAGGCACAGGTCTTTTGCAGTGGGATGGGGAGTCCTATTCGTTATTGCCAGCCACTTACTACCAGCCAGACTAGTGGATTCTGCCCTTGGCAAGTAGTGCTGCCTTTCACATTGGCTCCCTCTTTTGAGGTTGAATAAATTATTTCAAATGTATGAAATTAATTTCCTGTTCCATTTCCCAGAGAGGCAGCAGAAATAGGCAGGAAGGACAGCAGAATCCAGGTAAGACAGAAATGTAGTGTACTGTTACAGAACACGTTTTTCAATCTGTGTGAAAGATAAGACTTTATTTGTTCTCTTCTGAAGGAGTCCTTTCTATGAAAAGGATGTCATTACTTAAAATTGGAACTATGTTCCAGGGTTATTAAGGGGCGTAACTTTTCTCCTTCTTATGGATTGTCCTTCTTCATAGCTTTCAAATATTGTGGACTTATTAGAAGGTGTGTACTAGTCGGCAGACAAAAATTTAGAAATGTTAATGGCTTGACTGGCAAATAAACTATGCTGAGTGTTACTATCTGGATCTGTAGGGAGTTGAGTCAGGTTTTGTTCATCTATGGACATTTCTAGTGTGTTTCCTATTATTAAATCAGATAACTCCATATTGGGTTAAAAATACTTTAACTGTCCTGAGGCCCCTGTCTTCCAAGACTAAAAGTAGTTAAAAGAAAAGCTCTTCTGACTTTTATGGAAGGAGGCATTTCTGAGAATCTGAAAAGTGACTTGGTCAGTTACCACTATCTGCATTTCTGTTCCAAAGAAAACACTCTATAAACTTGCTGAAAAATTATGTCATGGGTCTCTTTTGTCTCCAGTCATTTATCTGGTTTGTAAGAAAAAGTAAAATCTGAATGATGGGCTCCTACTTTCATTTCTGCTTTTCAATTGCACCCTTTCCCCTTCTTCCCAGAAAAGAAGAGGAAGAAAGTTTCACTGTAGAAATGATGAAGTGGAATGGTTTTGATGCCAAGTTTTCTAGGGACCCAATCTCAAACATTTTACAGGGGACTTCAGTGGAAGGAGGCCATCAGCTGTGCTGATGGGGTGTTCCAGGGGCTGCACTGTGGCAGTTGTGCTGTTATTCATAAAAGAAAAAACCCTTGGAGAGGGGATGAGCAGTGATGTGACAAAGTTTTCTGGTAAAGCTGTAGTTATGCAGGATAATGGAGGAGGTGGGTTGGTAGAGAAGAGCTTTGGATGTATGTGACAGCCCCGGCGCAATCCATGGCAGGTGGAGATCAGTCGTGAGTGTAAAGTTAGAGTTCTTGCAATAGCTTCAGAACCAAAAATGAAGGGCTCTGAGCTGACCGTGAGTGCTCAGGGGGGAGGTTATGAGGTTACTGCAATACCATGAAACTATTTAGATTTGCTAAAGAAAGATGAAGAGATGAATGTAGAATATGGTAGAATTTATGATATTGCTGTATTTTTCTGTAATTTCTCGTGTGCCTGCATATCTGAATACTGTGTGCTTCTGAAAAACACGAATGCTGTAGAAAAGGAGAGTAGGTTGGCAATGCTGAGAGGTATGGATCACCCTTCTGTACAGGGAGTGACTAAACAAGCTGGAACTATTTTACTCTTTATAAGAGGTGGTTAATGCTGGGGAGGACTATCATAGTGGTCTGTAAAAATACTGTGGTGAGAGCCTGTCTCAATTCAGTAGTTCTTTTCCTCTACAATGTTTAGGTAGTACTGGAAACCTAGCAGTTTCCTGTTTCAAAACAAAATAAGGATGTATTTATGCAATAGATGAGAAACCTGTAGAACTCCCTTCTGAAGACTGTTATGGATGCTGATTTATTTTTGTGTGTGTGTGTGTAAGCTTGTTCTTGAGAATAAGAAAAAAAAAAAATCAGTAATAGACTGGATGAGTTCACAGAACATAGTTCAATGACATCTGCTTGATATATTGCTATCACATTCATTTCAGGAACTGTGCCAGCTGAAAATAGTTGAAACTTTGGAAAGTATTGCCTGGAAATGAGATGCATGCATTAATTTTTTTATTACTTTTTTATTTTTATTTTTTTTCTGGGCAACTGTTTGCAGCTACTGCTAGAGATAGCTGCATTAGGCAGAGCAAAACGCTGCTGGCTGTGTGCTATTACTAGTCGGTTTTCAGAGACGAGGAAGACTAGTTTCTCAAGACAGCCAAGTAAACAAAATCACTGTCATGTAATCTCTGAAACTATCAAACCTTGGATCTGTGAAATTACGTCTGTTAAGACTGAGTGAGTAAATTTAATGAGATCTTATAGTTGTTACTGTCTTGGTGGCTTTCACTGTTTGAATTCATTAACCGGAATAACTCTGTTGCGCTTAAGTAGATAAGTACATCTTAAGTACAGTGAGATAAGTACAACTAAGGCCCTATAAACTAAGTAGCCTTCACAGCAAGCATTTCTTGGGTGTCCTGGAATTTTAGACTCATGGGCTGACCCATCTGTTAAAATTATTTAAGAATGACAGTTTGAGTGGAGCTAGTGCCAGCAGTGCTCAGACAGTATTGGAAATTCATGCACCAGCAAATGTTAGAGAGGCCTTCTGGAAATAGCTAGAATAATTAACTTAGTAATGACTAATGTTGCAGGGCCTTTTGTTTTGCTTAAGACTGTTATTTATTTTTGCTGAAGTGTAAGCACGTTTACTGAGGGAAAGGAGAAAGGCTTAATCACTAACTCAGTTCTGATCAAACATATGTTGGCAGTCTCAATAGCATGAATTCAGGAAGCTCAAACTTAGTTTTCATGTACCAGTTAAGAAATGTACATTAGACACAATTTCAAGGTTGAAAATTGAACAGCATTTATGGCATTTGGGGTGTTCTTCAATACGTATGGGTCTTTGGCCAAATTTGTTGTATTTTGTTTGTAAATGCATGTATGTATCCATACAGTTTTGAGTGTATACATGTATGTGTGCATAAAAAGCAAACTATTCGAGAAAGTATAAATAAAGAACCTTACCTCGTTAGTGGCTGTCTTATGATAATGTGCTTTGCTATGTTCCTTGCAATAGCCAATTGATCATTTCTTTTAAAGCCTTTTATGGGTAAATTCCTGTAGGGGTTTTTCCTGCTCATTTGAATAGCTTCTGTTCCTTCACTAGCCAAGGATTTTCTCAGTAGGACTGGGGGCAGTAGGCCCACTTTCCTCGAATTATTTTTTTTTTAATGTAATGTAAACAATGCATATGAATGCACTGATTGCTCGAGCCTTATAGTTATCTTTTTTTCTTAAAAGATACTGCAGCTTTTCTGAGCACATTTGAATTGCACATTCTTATGGTACAATGTGAGATGAGTGTCCATGTACCTCTAGGCTGGCTTTTATGGGCAAGTAAGTACAAAGTGCATTTTGTGGGTTTTGAGAGCAAGTTTAGACCTGTTACATCTGGTTTAAAAACTCCAGAGCTGTTCTGGCTGAAATTTCAGAGAAACGGAGCTCTCTTTCCTTGTGGCCTATGATAGAAAACTAAGTTTTATATCTATAATTAGAATTGCTAACAATGTAAAGCAGATACAGCTAGCCTGTACAAAATCATTTCATGGGAGGAATAAAAGGTGCCACACATGGTGTCAGTGCAAGCGTAAGCACTACCTATGGTAGGCAGATTTTTTTTTTTTTGCCTTTGTGGATAGAATATAGTTGGTTAATGTTTCTGCAGTGAACACAGCTGCTTAGTTAAAAAAAAAAAAAAAAAAAAAAAAAGGCAAATAGAAAAGACAATGACTTTTCATACTGATATAAAATGCAGAGCATCATGCCAAAAAGGCCATGTTTATTTCTCTGTAAATGCTCTCTACTTTCAGTAGCGCATTGAAATTTAAAGAAGTAACAAGCAACTATGGTATCTTCTGGATACCATAGTTGGCTCCAGACTGTGTAGGTTACGATTACACAGGTTGACTTACAGTCTCCATGGCATTACCCATTTACCCATTTTTAGAATGAGCACCTCAGACCATAAGTCTGTTTTTTTTTTTTTTTTTTTTTTTTTTTTTTTTTTTTTTTT